>OZ012737.1:39941035-40578535 GCA_963859935.3 Lathyrus sativus | reverse complement strand
CGTAACATATCCTTTTTGAAAGGTTGGTTTTCGCCATGCGAGGCAAGGTATCATGTTTGATTGGTTGAGATTGTTTTTAGGGATGAGATAGGTCCTCGGATAGTAACCCCTTGCGGGTAGTATCCAATTCGTTATCTCAAAGTTTTTTTGTTATGAAATGGTGTGGCGAACGTAGTGTCTTTGTATTGAAAGACGAGTATCAAGACCACACACACTACAGTGAGTATCCTGACACTCAGAGAGAAAGAAGACTACACTCAATCCTTTCTTTTTAATTCAACACAAAAAGAACTTCATTCTCTTATTAATGTGTTTTTGGTTTTGAATGGTAAGTGCTTTTTGCGACAGAGAACCCTACGGTAAACGTCAGCACTCGGGATAGGAGAAGGTCTACGCCTAACCACTCCACGACCATTCAAGTTTTGTTAAGAAAAGAGTTTGAAAAAGCACTTGGTACGAGACCGAGATTTTAGGTGGGGAAGGTTGCGAAAGGAAGTTGTGGGAAGAGGTGCGGAAAGAGATAGGCGATGGATAAAGTTGCGTCTTCGTATCAAAAGACGAGTATCGAAACCACCCACACTACAGTGAGCATCTCGACACTCATAAAGGAAGAAGTCTACACTTAATCCTTTCTCTTTAGTCCAATACAAAGAGAAGTTAATTCTTATTGAAAGGGATTGAAAGCGCGCAAGTGTCTTCGCATTGAAAGACGAGTGTCAAAACCACCCACACTACAGTGAGCATCTCGACACTCGAAGAGGAAGAGGTCTACACCCAATCCACTCTTTTGAATTCAATGCAGAGATGATTTATTGCTTTGAGAAAGAGATTTGAAAATGGACTCAGTACGGAACCGAGGTTTTGGAAAGAAAATGGTTTTGAAAATGGACTCGGTACGGGGGCCGAGGTTTTATAAGAAAAGGGGGGAAGTGTCTTTGTATTGAAAGACGAGTATCAAAACCACCCACACTACAGTGAGCATCTCGACACTCGGAGAGGAAGAAGTCTACACTTAATCCTCTCTTTTTAATTCAATAAAAAGAGAACTCGGTTTTCTTTATTGAAGGGGATTTCGAAAATGCACTCGGCGCGGGGCCGAGGTTTTAAGAGAGAAGGTTTGAAAAGAGAATAATGTCTTCGTATTGAAAGACGAGTGTCTAAACCACCCACACTACAGTGAGCATCTCGACACTCGGAGAGGAAGAAAGTCTACACTTAATCCCCTCTTTTAGTTCAATATAAAGATGATTTGTTTTAAAGATGGTTTGATAGCGTCGGTGAATCGAATCGGGACAAGAAATGAGGAGAGAAAAGAGGTGGTCTCGGATCCAACATTATTCATCAATAATTTGACTGATAATGGATTACGGAAGTCTCTTCATAGACCAAAACAGTTGAAAATGGGACAAAAAGTCCAATAACAAATGCGGAATGGAACTCAACTCTAAAACAGAAAATAAAAATAAAAATTTCTAAAAGAAAATCAATAAAATTGAAATCTAAGAAATAATATATATAACCCTAAATATATTAACATTATAAAAACTATATATAAAATAAAATCAAGCTATAAACAAAGTATATAATAATAATAATAATAATAATAATAATAATAATAATAATAATAATATATTTATAAAATTATAAGTTAATAATATTTACATGAATAAAATAAATAAAAAGATAAACAAATTTTATATAAAAAAAGAAAAAACATGATGGTTCAAAATGGATAGGGGGTGCAGTCCACAGCCAGGGCCATACAGTTTCTAAGCCCAAACATAAATCCACCAATTTTAGAACCAAAAAATAATTAAAATAATAAAAATGAAATAATAATAAAATAAATCAAAAGAAAAAAGGAGAAATAAAAATAAAAGAAGAAGAAACAGTCAACGCCCATTTTCCTTAAAACCAGACGCAGTGAAAAAACAAGGGATCCAAAATTGAAGTATTCACATCCGAAAAAACAAAACGAAATCTGCCTCAACCTTCCTCGCGTAAACGACTTCGTCTTTCTCCCTCTCTAATGTCTAATTTCTTTTGCCTCTTGTCAAATCTGTTTGGATTATCGGTAAAATGGGTTTTTTGGGGAGATCCACCGTTTTCTGATATTGTTATTGGAATGGGTTCACGAGTGAAGGTTTGTTGTTTGAAGGTTTTCGTCCATGGAGATTGGGTTGCGGTTCGTTTTGAGGTTTTCAGAAATGGAAGGAAGGGGTTCGAAGGTTTTGTTTTCTGGGTTGTGAGAGATGAAGGAAGGTTTATGAGATGGTGATTTGAAGGAAAGGGAGAAGTGGGTCGCGGAAGTTTTACAGACGCGACGGAGTTTATGGGAGGTGTTTGAAATTTTACGGTTATGGAGAATGAAGAGAACGATGAAGGTTATTGTTTTTTGGGATTTGTTGAAGATGGGTAGTTGGGTGTTGAACGGATTTTGTGAGGAGAACAGGGTAGTTGGTTGTTTAAGTTGTATGGTTTTTGTTCGGTTTTCGAGGGGTTCGTGGAAGACGGAGTTCCAGAAAGGGTTGCGTTTGGTTTAGTAGTTGATGAAGTGGAAGTTGGAGAGTGTTTTTAAGTTGTTTGTTGTGTCGTTGATGTTTGTTTTGTTCATTTGAAGGTGATTTCACCGGAAGAACATGGTGGTCAGAAGTTCATGATTGAAGACGGAAGTTTGCAGATGAAGGATGGAGGTGATGATTGTTGATGTTTGTGTGGGATATGAAGGAGGGCGACGAGTTTGAGTATTGGAAGGAGGCAGCCGTTAGGGTATCCTTTTGCTCTAGGGTTGTTCTCTGAGGTTGGGAGATGATGAATAGTGACACACCCTATATAGGGCTGCCACGTGGCAGACTGAGAGTTTAATGATTAATTAAGGATGATTAATGATAGTAATGAAGTGCTGATGAAAAGATTAGTAATTAACAACTCTAATAAAAAAATACTAATTAAAGTCCTAATTAAACTGATAATAATAATCTTAATTAAAATAGACTCTAAAACTAATCTAAAGCTAAATTAATAATATTAACTAATAAAAATTTATAATTCTAATTAATAAATAATCTAAATAAATAATTAAAAAGAAAATAAAAATCTAAATAATAAATAACAATTAACCCTAATTAAATAATCTATTCTAATTAAACTAAATATTCTAATAAAATAATAAATAAGCTAAAAACTCTAAATAACTCTAATTAATTCTAAAAAACTTAATAAAATTCACACAAAACAAAATTCTATATAAAAACAAAATAAAAGTCTATTTAACTCCTAATAATAAAAATACACTAAAAATTATATTTAACCTAAAAGCTATTTCTAAACTATATAATTAAATCTAATTAAAATAAAAACTATTTCTAATAAAATTAAAAACGGTTAAAACTCTAAAATCAAAATCAAAATCTAAAAACTATTTAAATCCTAAAATATCTCTAACATTACTAACTTAATTCTAAAATCCTAAAATATCTCTAACATTACTAACTTAATTCTAAAATCCTAAAATATCTCTAACATTACTAACTTAATTCTAAAATTCTAAAATATCTCTAAAAATACTAACTTAAATTTAAAATCCTAAAATATTTCTAAAATTAAATCAAATCTAATTAATTCTAAAATTCTAATTTAATAATACTAATAATTACCAATTAATTCTAAAACTAAATTCTAATTAATTTTAAAACTAAAGAACTAGCTAAATAATAAAACTAAAAAATAATATTTATTGATTCTAATAACTAATCTAAATTAATAATTAAAATTAGTTCTAAACAAATAAATAAATAAAACTTATTTAAAACTTAACTTCTATTTTCTATCTAAAACAAAATAATAAAATCCTATATTAAATTCTATTTAACTATTAAAATAAAATAAAATATATTCTAAAAACAAATAAAATTCTATTCTATTTCAAAATAACCTATTCTAAAAGTCTATTAAAATCCTAACAACATAACTCTAAGAAAAAACTTTAATCTAAGCTAATAAGTAAATAAATAAATAAATAACTACAATAAAACTAACAATAAAAATCTATTTCTATAAAAAACAATATGAAAAACCTATTTAAACTAAATAAATGCTAAAACACAAATATATACAAAAAAATAATAATATTTGCAAGGAAAAAGAGAAATTAAAAAGGATTGAAATTTACAAAAATACCCTTTGGCCACGTGTCACGCTCCCATTGGAAAAAATAATAGAGATTTGAAAAACGTTCAATCGAAGGGCGGACATGTGTCTAAATGGTATGAAATTAAATGAAAAATGCAAAATAAAAATGCGAAAATATTTACAAAAGTTGGCGGGCAAATTTAGGGTATGACACCAAGCCCAACCCAGGTGACTGCTAGGGCTTACGTGGCGTAGTGAAGACCAGGACGTGGTCTTCGCCCTAGTCCAACTGTCCCGAGATCTCCGAAAGTGGGTTTGACCTACGCCGGGGATGTTTAGAAGCGCGTCATCCTGCTTGACGAGGAGCATGTCCCGCCCGTCCTGTGGGAGGGCGTGTGCCCGACCAGGCTACTCCACTCATTGGGCCTTGTGCGCTATTGGGCTGGACCGCGAGGTGGGGCTCAGGCCAGAACAATATATATATATATATATATATATATATATATATATATATATATATATATATATATATATATATATATATATATATATATATATATATATATATATATATGATTATTAAATGTAATATAATTGAAATGACCTTTAGTTATATTATAAATAATTGAATAAATAAGTTAAAAATAATTATACATTAAAATGAATAAACATTTTATATTTTATTAATAATTACAATATTTAAAAAATATAATAAATTAAAAAAAATTAATACATAATTATCTTACTATAGGAGTGACAAAGAAAGAATGGATGGGTGTATGCATCAAACCACATACAAATGAAGTGGCAAGCTAGTGTTGAGAGATTGAAGAAATAAAACCAAAAGAAAAAAGTTTAGTTAATTACCATCTTGCCATGTGTTTTCCGTGTGTTTTATTCTAAACTCATTTGGCACTTAAAAAGCAAAATTGAAAACAAAAACATCTTTAAACTCTTTTAGTTTTTTAGATTTGAAGAAAATGAGATAAAAATAAGGGTAATGTTAACTTGTTCTCGGAACACATGTTAAGAAAATCACTTATAGTAAATTTGAATTGGAAAAAACAATTTAAATATTAATTTTATATTTTAATTAAAGTTTATACACAACTTCTAAGACAATGTTTCTTAATTTAGTTCTTAACATGTGTTCCAAGGACACAAATTAATATTACCTAAAAAAAAATTAACAAATTATATTTTATTATTTTTAAAGTGAATAAAATTTCATAAACTTTTTTCTTAAAATTATATTACTTAAAAAAATATAGACATTTGGCATAAAATTAGATAAGGTTAAAATAACATTTTAACTATTTCACTTCCTTAATAGAACTAGAATAGGTTCTTAAATAATTTTGGTCAATGCTATATTACATCGTACACATGTAAAATAATATAGTTAAAACTTAAAAGCACGTTGTTCGTTCGAGAAGTGCGACAACAAAAACGTTGAATTTTCCGCTTTTTAACATTCTCTCTCTCTCTCTCTCTCTCTCTCTCTCTCTCACATAAGTAACCGCTTCGCTCCCACGCGATTAGGGTTCGTCGTTTTCGGTTCTATCCCCCAATTTTCTTCCACTCAGGTTCGCACTTCCATTCCATCTCATCAATCTCTCAATCGATTTCATTCATTGCATCTCTCGCATTTTTTATCTTCAGAATTTTTCTTACCGTGTTTGATTTGGTTGTGTTTTGATTATTATAGATGCTTAACAACGTTGATGATATTGGATCTCTGAAATTTTGGTGCTGATTTTGTTGGATTGTTGAAGTGAGAGAGAAATTAGTGATGGCTTGGTTTAGAGTTGGTAGTAGTATAGCAAAACAAGCTATTAAGAGGACGCTTTCTCAAGGTGGATCTTCGTATCTTGTATCTAGGGCTAGAGTGCTTCCTTCGTTACATGGGAGGAAGTTTCATACTACTGTTTTTAAGGAGCAGGCTGCAGCACCTGCGCCGCGGGCGGTTCCGCTTTCGAGGTTGACTGATAGTTTTTTAGATGGGACGAGTAGTGTGTATTTGGAGGAGCTTCAGAGGGCTTGGGAGGCTGACCCGAATAGTGTTGACGAGTCGTGGGATAATTTCTTCAGGAATTTTGTTGGTCAGGCTTCTACTTCGCCGGGGATTTCCGGGCAAACGATTCAGGAGAGTATGAGGTTGTTGTTGATGGTTAGGGCATATCAGGTTAATGGTCATATGAAGGCTAAGTTGGATCCGTTGAATCTTGAGGCTAGGCAGATTCCTGATGATTTGGATCCTGCGCTTTATGGGTTTTCTGAGGCCGATCTTGATAGGGAGTTCTTTTTGGGTGTTTGGAGAATGGCGGGCTTTTTGTCTGAGAATCGTCCGGTTCAGACGCTTAGATCCATATTGACTCGGCTTGAGCAGGCTTATTGTGGGAGCATTGGTTATGAGTATATGCATATCTCGGATCGTGATAAGTGTAATTGGCTTAGGGACAAAATTGAAACTACTACGCCAGTGCAATTTAACCGGGAGCGTCGTGAGGCTATATTTGATAGGCTTGCTTGGAGTTCGCTGTTTGAGAACTTTTTGGCCACCAAGTGGACTTCAGCTAAAAGGTTTGGGCTTGAAGGAGGGGAGACTCTTATTCCTGGTATGAAAGAAATGTTTGATAGAGCATCTGATCTTGGGGTTGAGAGCATAGTTATTGGAATGTCACACAGAGGAAGATTAAATGTTTTGGGTAATGTAGTTCGGAAGCCGCTGCGTCAGATCTTTTGTGAGTTCAGTGGTGGTCTCTCACCGGAGGATGAAGTTGGGCTTTATACTGGAACTGGTGATGTTAAATATCACTTGGGAACGTCTTATGATCGACCTACACGGGGTGGCAAGAGGATACATTTGTCTTTGGTGGCAAATCCCAGTCACTTGGAAGCTGTCGACCCTGTCGTTGTTGGGAAAACTCGGGCTAAGCAGTATTATGCAAGTGATGTGGACAGGACAAAAAACATGGGTGTTTTGCTTCATGGAGACGGTAGTTTTGCTGGACAAGGTGTGGTCTATGAAACACTGCATCTAAGTGGTCTTCCAAATTACACTACTGGCGGGACTATCCATATTGTGTTAAACAATCAAGTTGCATTTACAACTGATCCAACATCTGGCAGGTCTTCACAGTATTGCACAGATGTTGCTAAAGCTTTAGAATGTCCCATCTTTCATGTTAATGGTGACGATGTGGAAGCAGTTGTTCATGCCTGTGAACTTGCTGCTGAGTGGCGCCAAACTTTCCATTCAGACGTGGTTGTGGACTTGGTGTGTTATCGTCGATTTGGCCACAATGAGATTGATGAACCATCTTTCACACAACCTAAAATGTACAAGGTTAGCTCTTTTGTTTATTATGCTTTTCTTCTTTTTGTATGCACATTGCTTTTGGACAAGTCAACTGATTGGTGACTTTGTTGGCTTAATGTAGGTCATCAGAAGCCATCCTTCAACTCTTGAAATCTATCAGAAGCAACTTTTGGCAACGGGTGAGGTGACAAAAGATGACATTGATAAGATACACAAGAAGGTCACATCAATTCTAAATGAAGAATTTGAAGCTAGCAAAGATTACATTCCTAAAAGAAGAGATTGGCTTTCAGCATACTGGCTTGGCTTTAAGTCGCCTGAACAGCTTTCCCGTGTCCGAAACACTGGGTATGGTAAATTTAAGATTATTTTTTTCTTTAGTCTTTTTTGTTATTTGTACCACATTTCTGAAATACTTGGACTTCCCCATTCAGTGTGAAACCAGAGATCTTGAAAACAGTTGGGAAAGCAATCACAACCATCCCTGAAAACTTCACACCTCACAAAGGAGTGAAGAGGATTTATGATCAGCGTGCTCAAATGATTGAAACTGGTGAAGATATTGACTGGGGATTTGGAGAGGCACTTGCTTTTGCTACCTTGCTTGTTGAAGGTAACCACGTTCGATTGAGTGGGCAGGATGTTGAAAGAGGAACTTTTAGTCACCGTCACTCTGTAGTTCATGATCAGGCTACTGGGGAGAAATATTGCCCCCTTGACAATGTTATAATGAACCAAGATGAAGAGATGTTTACTGTTAGCAACAGGTATGCTTTCTTCTATGCATACATGTCTATCTTGTCTATGTCAGCTTTCTTGCTGTTCTGTGGACCAGTATCCTTGTTTCCTAAAGATATGAGCTCTCTGTATATTGTATTTGCTCGTCTTTGGGCCTCTTCTTCAAGATATAAACATATGTCTTTGGGCCTCTTCTTCAAGATATAAACATATATCACACACGGGCAACTATTTTTGTTGAACTAAACAATTATTATGCATTCCCTTATTTTGAATTACTATAGTTTTTTAAAAAAAGAATCATGGTTATTTGGTTATAGTTGCTTCAACTTTGTAATCAATGTTTACTTTGCCATATTTTCATGCCTTTTGTTGAATATGTATTGCTTCCATTTTTTCCCCATATACTATTTTAGTTTTGATTCCTGACATTTTTTTGTGAATTATATTGTTCATAGTACTTTGCTAACACTGTATTTGTCATTTAAAATTTTATTAGTCTAGAAAAATATTGGGTTACATTTCAGAATAGAAAAGTGGAATAATATGAGAACAGTAAGACACTTGGACTGTGTTTGCAATGAAAGCTAAAATTTATTAGAATCAGATCTTGATCCCTCAATGTTTGGCTTGAATCCCCCTCCCCCACTCCCACCCCACCTACACACAAAAAAAAAAGGAATTGTATTAGTATGTTTTGCACTTGGAAGTGTTGGGTCATTTTGTCTAAATAATTGAAAGTGTTGGGTCATTTTGTCTAAATAATTGAAAGTGTTTGGCCATTTTGTCTAAATAATTGAAAGTGTTGGGTCATTGCACTCAATTGGAAGTGTTGGGTCATTTTGTCTAAAGAATTCAGTAATGGTAAAAATTATTAGGGAACAACTTTATTTTGGCATTTTCTTGCATACTATCAACAATTGTAGTTGGTTATGCGTTATTAACATAATTTCTGCTCTATGCTTTCAGCCTCTACTTATTTATAAATGTTGATGACTTTGTTCTCTAAGTGTTACAAGGTCTTGTTATGTTATGTTATGTGCCTTCTTCTGTATGGCAAGATAATCTTAAATATTATAAAATTTGTAGTGTAATTCAATCGATATTCCACTTGTGGCAATTTTTTTTGATAGTTGTATTGAACAAATGCTGTATTATTTTCTATTTCAAGTCTCTTCTCTAATAAGTTTTTGAAACAATATGCAGCTCGCTTTCAGAGTTTGCTGTTCTTGGATTTGAATTGGGTTACTCAATGGAAAACCCCAATTCATTGATAATTTGGGAAGCACAGTTTGGAGATTTTGCTAATGGGGCTCATGTGATATTTGACAATTTCTTGGCTTCTGGTGAGTCCAAGTGGCTCCGTCAGACTGGGCTAGTTGTGTTGCTTCCTCATGGCTATGATGGCCAGGGTCCCGAGCATTCAAGTGCAAGATTGGAGCGCTTTCTTCAGGTTCTTTTCTCTTGTGAATTATTTTATAACTTTTTTAAATTACTTTTTACCTTTTTGTCTATCTTCTGGTTGAATCAGTTCTCCAACTTTGGCTATTGTTTGTTTGCCTCATTTTTATTTGTTGATTGATGATAAAACATATTGGTGCCCCTAGTGAACTCTATGCATATGGTACTATCTCCAACTTGGACCAAATGACGCTATCATAAAAAAGACATTTTTTATGACAATAAATAAATACCTCTGATTGAGTATTTCACCTGTTTTGTCTTAAAATGTATGTATGCTTCATTATTTTACCAAGTAGGACACTATGGATGCTGATTTATAAATAACTGCAACAGTTTTGGATACCAAGGGTAATAATACCAATGGAACAAAATTGAAACCAGACTAGATAGTTTTCTAATCCTAATTCCTAAATGTAGAAATTGGGCATTATACAAAAAGGAAAGGGGAAAAGGGAAAAAGAGACAACATCTCTGAAATTTAGATTGGTGGTTCAATTTTTTTTACTTGTACATACAAGCAAAAGAATTAACTTAAGCAATGGCATCTTCATGCCGACTCTGGAACTGCTGCTTTTTAGGCTTGTCTTGGTTTTAAATTGCTGGTGTGGATGTGAATGCGGGTGTTGCGATTGCATTGCAGCCGTTGTGGCGTGGATTTTAAATAAAAAGAGTTTGAAAAACACAGTTGAAGAACACTTGATATTAAGATTTTTTAGAAGTAAATTGAGTTTTGGGTTCTAAATTTGACGAAGATACTTGAAAAAAGTTGGCGCGAAGTTGTCTGATGCAGTTTCTAATGTGAAAGGACGTGTGATTTTAAATCACACCGCAATTGTGGTCAGATGCGATTGCGGAGACTACCGCAGCCGCAATATTGCGGCCGCAATTGTGGTTGCGGACTGCAATTTAAAACCATGGATTGATGCATGTGCTCTGTCCATCTATCAAATTTATTTGTATGGTATTTAAACAGTGGTTTTGTTGTATTTAGTTAGTGGTCAAATGAGTGTAATAATATATTTTTTAATTTCATGGCAGATGGCTGATGACAATCCATATATTATCCCTGAGATGGATCCAACACTCAGGAAACAGATTCAGGAGTGTAATATGCAGATTGTGAATGTCACAACTCCTGCTAACTTTTTCCATGTTTTAAGGAGGCAGGTGGGTTCACTAATAGGTTTAATGTTGGTTTTTTAAATTAGAGTTCCTTCTTTTCTTTCTTATCCTGCTGTTTTTGTTCTTGCAGATACATAGAGAATTCCGAAAGCCACTCATTGTAATGTCCCCTAAGAATCTACTTCGCAGCAAGGCTTGCAGATCAAACCTATCAGAGTTTGATGATGTCCAAGGGCATCCTGGTTTTGACAAACAGGGAACCAGATTTAAGCGTCTCATAAAAGACAGAAACGATCACTCCACTGTTGAAGAGGGTATTAGACGTTTAGTACTCTGCTCTGGAAAGGTTTGTGGTGGCCATTTAACTAACTCTTTCTGCCGTTTCATCTTGTGGATTTTATAACAACAAATGTTTTTGAGCTAAGTATCGAGTACTAGGGCTTGTATAATTTCTAAGCACACTGTTTCTGACTAAAAAAACCAACTATCTCCTGCAGGTTTACTATGAGCTTGATGATCAACGATCTAAAGTTGATGCATCGGATGTTGCAATATGTAGGGTGGAACAGCTTTGTCCTTTCCCTTATGACCTTGTCCAACGAGAGCTTAAAAGATATCCAAGTATGTATTTTTAGATTTGGAAGATATCCAAGTATGCATAGTTTTTGAGGTTGTAAAAGTATATATCCAAGTTGTTTCTAACTAAACTGTCTTTCTGTTATGTAGTAAGATTTAAATTTTCTCCTTTTCCTGTTGCATCTTTTACCTGAGTTTGGATTACCTCAAGTAGGTGGCAAGCGGGCATGCCCGCACCGCAAAAGCCCGTAAAAATGGGGCGGGGCGGGCATAATAGATGTGCAGGCTTTGAACCCTTGGCCCGCCCCGCAAGAAATGAGGACAGAACGAGCCTTGCCCTGCACCCCCAAAGCCTAAAAGTTGCAAAATTCATGTTAATGGCCAGACCCGAAAAAAATGGGGTGGGGCGGGTTTAGTAGAGGGTGCTGGCCTAAAAAATCTTGACTCGCCGAGCCTGGCCCGGGCCCGTTTTGCTCCATTTCAGGGAGAGAGATGATTTGTTGATTAAAATATTAAAATGCTTTGCTATCCTCAAGTATTTGAGGGGATCCAAACTACTTTTACACCTAGCCATAATAGTATCAAATAGTTCTCCCAATAATTTTCAATAAATTGTTTTATAATTTTAAACATTGAAGAAGGCGAGACTTTAATTTACTTTTAACTTTATGGCTATTTTTCTTACATTTTTATCTTTTGTTTTGTTTCTTATAGATGCAGAGGTTGTTTGGTGTCAAGAAGAACCAATGAACATGGGTGGATACACTTACATCTTACCCCGACTTGTATCTTCCATGAAAGCTGTAGGCAGAGGTGGTTTTGATGATGTCAAATACGTCGGTCGTGCTCCATCTGCAGCCACAGCAACTGGTTTCCTCAAGGTTCACCAGAAAGAACAAGCCGAGATTGCTGAGAAAGCCCTTCAACGCGAGCCAGTCAACTTCCCATTCTGAAAAGCTTTGCATATGCATCCTTTTTGAGGACATAGTTCACTTGATTTGCTTACATTTACATAAGAAAATAATAGCTGGAAAAGTGGCTTTAAGATATTTACTTGAGTTTTTACCTTTCTCATGCAAATATGTTGTTCATACATACTTTTGCTGAGAGTTTTGAGGTAGTTTTATTTAGTTGCTAAGAGGTAGCACGGAATGGCGTGTGGACCGATTTCGATTCAATGCTGTTTTCATTTTTTGTTTAATTTATACTGTGTAACTTTGAAATGCACAAGTGTTTATTCAGTAAATAATATTTCTCTCAAGATTGATTTATTCCAAGAGCTGAAAGTGTGGTCAGGTTTATATGACATTGGGAGATGCATCTCTGAAATATTGTAAACAGGGAAAATTAACTATTCAATAAATCTATAAAAAAAATATGTAAACAGGGAAAATTAGTTACAACTAATAATCAAGGTAGAATATTTCTTTTTGGTCTCGAATTTCAATTTTAGTGTTCATTTTGATATTTTAATTTTATTTGGTCTCGTATTTTAATTTTAGTGTTTATTTTGATATTTTAATTTTAAAAAAGTCTGTATTGATCTCTTAATTTTTCAAATGTTTTAAAATTTTAAAATTAATCGTTAAGTTCGTTGTTTATTAAAGTTAATTTTAAAAATTAATTGTTAAATTCGTCGCTAATTAAAGTTAATCATAATGCCAGCTGACATTACATGATGAATTCAACGAGTGTTGAGAATGTTGACAATTTGTCAATGAAACAAATATATGTTCCTCCACATTTGTAAGTAATTTTAAGAAAAAAATAGATTGCGAATATAAACTAGTTTTGTATTTACTCTTAATAACAATTGAATAGAAATACATTATGAGATATTTAATATCTGCCTCATAAGAACAATTTAATAAGACTGATAAATTATATTTTAGAGTGTTTTTAGTTTTTAAACTCACATTAATAAAATTAAAATTGTTTGGTAGGTTTTTGTTTTGTTTTTGTTTTAAAAAGAGGATATCCACTATTTATTAAGGAAAATTTTTATTCCATCCTATAGGATAGAAAAATACCCTATAAAAAAATCTAAAATGACTTTTAGATTTTGAAAATGCATCTTCAGACGCACCTAAAATATTAACTGATTTGGAGATGCATCTCTGAAATATTTCAACACACACTCCTTGCATCCCTTTTTGAAAGGGCAATTTTAAACATTTATTGATCAAAGTATGCATCTTTGTTTAATGTTTTCGAAGATGCATCTCCGCAAACAGTCAAAATAGTGCAAGTTAGTTTTATGGTTACTTAGATAAAAATGACGATTTATAAATGTTAAGACCCATGTAATGTGATGAGCATTAAACAATACAATCGACATGCAAAAAATGACATAAATTCAGATGGTTAAAATAAGTCATCATCTGATACACTATGAAGTCGAAATAAGTCAAAATAAAATACAATCGATAATAAATCTAAAGTGCAAATACTATCAACTATTGTGTATGACGGACTAGAGCTCCTCAACCTCCTCTGCCCCCGTCCTCCGACGTTGTCTCCGGTACATCAGTGCCTTCTGTGCCTCCGTCATAATGGCATATAGGACCCCCTACCTCAGAACCATAAAGAAAGATACTTCTGTCAATGCTTGCCTGCGCAATCTCTACAATGCGATGACATTTAGGCATCACATAATAAGCATGATTTAACCGTGTCTGCTCCTCCTCTAGTATCTCCTGATGAGTTGGACTTAGTAGATATCCTGAAGTAGCCTACACCATATATGGATGTGACACCTTGATGAACCACCCGATGTACTCGTCGACATAGCTCTAGTCACTCTCAGCTATGGTAATACGTGCTCCTCCGGTATTAGATGGCTAAGATAATCTTCAAACATGACATCCATATCTCTACGTGCCATATCAGGAAGAGCAAAGACATCGGGGTGTTTGGAAATAGTCCGAGTGTAGCCGAGCTGCCGCGTGACGCACTTTGACATATGAGGAAATGTCAGACCTTAACCGTAAACAAACCATCCTGAAACCCTATGGTTTTTTCCATCTCCCTCAAGGCAGACTTTGGATCAACTCCCAGATAGTCTACCATCAACTCAAGTGCCTCATCTTTGATAATACTTCCATGACCTAAGAGCATTCCCTTAATCGAAAGATGCAGCAGACACGACACATCGTCGAATGTGATAGACATCTCACAAAGTGATAGATGAAATAATGATGTCTCACTGTGCCATCTCTCCACAAATGCATTAAGCATCCTGTGGTTCACGTAACATAACTGGTCTTTCATAAGTCTTTCATCCTAGATAGGGACAAAGTATTCTGAAACCACTCATCATTAGGCTAATGCAAGCCAATAATTTTACGCCCATGGTTAATGAATTTCAGCGGATCGTGATCCTGTAGAAAAATAAATCAATGTCAAAAACTTGTAATATAATAATAAACATTATTTAAAAATAATGTATCCAACTAATTTTACCTCTCCGTCCCACGTTTTTCATTATGTATAAACTATCAATCATGCAAAAACTATCTATTTCTTAACCTAATCATCAATTTCTACTAATTTATACAAACACTCAAAAAAGTTCACAAAAATAAAAAATTTACAAATGTGAGTTTACTTCAGTGTTGAATGATCTCTTTGATGCATTTGATGTTGATGGAAGAAGTTTTAAACTTGGTTGATTGATTTTGGGAGAATGTGAGTTGAGAGTGTTTGAGAAATATTTAGAGTTATTTTTTTAAAGTGAGGAAGGAGAAGAGGTTTTGGAGCGTTTCAGAACAAATACTGTCTAGAGATGCATCTTCATAATATTTACGAAAATGCATCTCTGTAGTTTTTTTACATTAAGTTAGAGTTCTTTTAACTCAGGGTGCGTTCGGAGATACATCTTCAGAATCTGGGGAATTTTTGTATTTTCACGTGGTGTCCTAGTAATGTATAGGGTGCATTAAATAATTCTCTTTGTTAATGATAAAGAGCCTTAAAAGGTCTTTTATACTTCAAAGTTGGGCTTTGTCAACTAAATGCTATTATTTTGTGTTTTGGCCTTCTACGTTAGTCTACGAGCCTGAGAGTTTTGGGTCCGGGGTATATGGTCCATTTCATAATGTTCAAATTTTTCTAGGGTTTCTACAATGGTTTTCATTTGGTATCCCAAATGATATCTGTGTTTTTTTTCATTCCTCTTGTAGTCTCTCACTTTTTCCAAAAGTCTTAAGCTGTCTGTTAAAACTCGAGTGTCCTTCAGGTTCATCATTCTCGCCACTGTGAGTCATGGACAATGGCTCAAAATTCCTCCGCCATGGGGTTTGGATAACCGTTCATTTTTCATGTTATCTCCATTTCTACGATACCATTCTCCTTATGCATAATGGCGCATAAATTCCATTTTTCTTCCATAGACATGTTTGCATATGTAGTGATTATGTAAGTATTCTCCTATGTATTTTTCTTCTTCTCCTAATGAGCTTTATCATCAAACATGTAAGCTTCATTTATTTTCCTTCCCCTTGCTTGCATGTTGCCTTTAAAATTAAAGTTTAGATCCAAAACTTTGTTATCTTTGCTATCAGTATGTTTTTCTTCATCCTGATGGTGTTGGTTTTTGTACAGGTACTTTTGATGTTCCTTTTTGTTTTTGTTCATATCTTTCTCCTCTTGCATGTTAATATTGTTATTTTCTTGTTCCTAAATTGTTTTTCCTTCCAATTTTCTTTTTTGCATGTTGTTGAAGGAGTTCTGATTGTTGTCATAAATCGTTGTATTTTCGTTCGTTACTCTTTAGGGTGATGGTGGATTTTGTTGGTGTAAGTAATTTCAAACTAACTTTTGTATTTTTCCAATTTGTTTTTCTTTTGTATGTGGTATATGTTCTTCTCTATGATGCTAAACAACCCATTTTTGTTGTTTCTCAGGTTGTTTTCATAATATGAATGTTGATTACCCTCATCTTCAGGTTTTTTGTGCTCTTTGTATTGTTTGTTTTGTTTTTAATTTTCCTAGGCTTCATACTTTGCTCCATCTCCAATTTTTCCTTGCCTCTCCTTTGCTTTCATGTCATTAATTATGATATTGTCTTTCTTATTGTTTTTTGTTATCATCATGCTGCTTCGAGGATGCGAATAGGTTTGTTCCAGTTAATTGTATCAGGTATATAGTGTCGTTTGTTATCTTTGTTTCTTGAATTGTCATGATCTTTCCCATCATGCAATCATGTTGATTTGAGCTGGTATTAATTGCAAAACCACTTCCTTTGAGGCTTGTTTTACCGTCCTTCAAGGTAATCTCTTGATCTTACCCATTAGCTATTTTGTTATTTTCTCTTTCATTCTTTCCTTTGGGATTTTTTTACTTCATCCTTTCTAATTATTTGCTGGTGTTGCTTGTGTTTTTCAGTGCCCTTACTCCTCATCAGCGGATTTTCTGAGTGTAATTTTTCATGATTTTGTTTGTTTTGGTTTTTTCTACTATTGGTGTGATGATTGAGGGGTTGTATGTTGTTGATATATTTTTCATTTTTTGTTGACTAGGAGTCGTATTATGGTTAATCTATTGCTGCTATTTGGATTCATGGTTATCCTTTCTGTTTCTCCTCTTGCTCCCGGTACAAGGTGATCTTCTTCTTTGATCTTGAGGTTTATTAGTGTTAATATTAGGATTGGTTCAGGTTGTTTGCTCATTCAACTATTTTTTTTTGTTTTGTTCTATTTACCGTTGAGGCTGGATTTTTGTTGTTGGATGAGGCTATGTAACACCCTAAACCATAGAACTTATTATAACAGATTTTCACAACACTTTATGGTGTCACCAACAATAACCATTCGAAAACACATCAAATCATTCAAAACTATACAGCGGAAAAACATTTCATAACAACTTCATCATTAAATTAATAAACTTTGAAATTTTTTAACATCAACATAAAACATAACGAACTCTTGTCCCCAATGTTACACAATCATAGCACTAAAACCACTAACGAGATAAAGTAATAAATAAAAGTGAAGAGTAGTGTCGCAACTGCGAAAAGCACCTGGTGGAAAAACAGAAGAGTCGCCACCGAATGTTATTTATCCCAAAGAGAGGGAAATGAAACGATCGAAGAAAACCTGAAGAATGGGAAAAGACAAGGTCAACAAAACTAAATCTTGGGTTCGGGAGTCGGTTACGAAAGGGGAAGGTATGAACACCCCTCACGTCCGTTGTACTCAACAGGATCCACGATTGTTATCTAATCTAAGGGCGTGTTTATCTATAAGCTACTGCTAAACGGAAGCGAAAACGAAGAAAAATAAAGAGACTCGATAGGACATCGCCGCTCTATGCCTCCATATTCCCTCGTGCAATGGGAAAGTCAGAGTCAACGTAGTTCGGAAAACTACGGGTGATGGGGGAAAGGTTGCTCGCCAAGACATCGCCATCTTGTGCCTACGTATCCTCACATGGTATGAGAAATCAGAGCAAATGTAGTTCGGGTAACTAAGAAACTACAGGTTGGTAAAGTGTTTTTTATGAGTGACTTTAAGTCCCCATTCCAGCAATTAGGTCGATGCCTGTTTGCGGTAGAGCGGAAAAGTAACGTACTCTTTCTGAAAATGAGTTTGAAACACAAATCCCGAAAGATGAAAATGTTTGAGTTTTGTTTGTGAGTTTTAGTGAAGTGAATTAGTTTGCTTTGTGATTCACGTTACACTAAAGTCTATGATATAGGAGCAAATGCATCGCATATCGCCCACGGGGCGTACACTAAACACTCTAGACAAGTGAGGAGAAATCCCCTACTCATTATTTCCCATATGCTTAAGGCTCGTGGCCCACAATGTTCATCCTCTTTATTAAGTGTAGCATTGTTTTTAGATGAGAAGAGAGAAGACGTACAAAAGGTCTAAGGGAAACTCAGCCCTAACGTTGTCATATAAAGTGGTCCTAAGGTCGGGATGCGAAAGGAAATTTTATCCTAATGTTAGCATGCAAAAGATGGACCTAAGGTTGAGGTTAAAAGAGACTAACTTACTTGTTATCATGCATGGATTGCACTCATAATGTCTATCCTAATCCAAGATTTAATTGGAAATTAAAGTGGACTAGGAGTCCTAAGGGAGCATGCAAAGAAATAAGGAAAAAAGCAAGAAAGCAAGGCAAAAACAGCAGCTACAACAACGCCTCCTGCACAAAACAACAATAAAATCTAGCAAGGCAACAAAATAGCATTTAACAACTACTAATTCAGCACAAAAGTAGGTGCAAGAAGGCAGGCAGCAAGCAAACATAGCATAGACAACATGAAATTTCATAATAAAACAGCTGTAAAAAGCAGGGCAGCAAGCAAGCTTCAACGCAATCCACATGAGCAAACATCAATCATGAACAAGTATCATGCAAGGATGGACATGCATCAACAATCAAACACGAATGTTCAATAAGATTACATCATCAAGATTCAACAAGATCAACATGATTTGTTCATTAATTATGCAAATCAAACGATCATGCGACAAACGGAAACGGAAGCGAATACAAACATCCATCACAAGTCCAACAAGATAATCATCAATAATGAATCATTAACATGATACAAGAAAGCAAAGCATATGATCATCACATCAATCAAGCAACATGAACATGTTAAACATTTCAAACGGAAATCGAAATTCATGCGTCGAAGAATCCAAATCAAACAGTCAAGCATGATGAAACAAGTCAAAAATAGTCCACACAAATGCATCATATCAATCCATGAAGGTTGGAGGTGGAAAGAAATCTAAACATGCTTGAAAACAACTAAAAATCACATCCTGATCCAGTGTTAATCGATTAACCATTTTCCTGTACAAACTGGTTAATCGATTAACCACTTGAAAACTTCAAAAATTGCACTGGTAACCAATTAACCAGTTTTATACTGCAACTGGTTAATCGATTAACACTGCACCAGAAGCAGAAAAACAATAGCTCAAAAGCACTTTTAGCAATTAATTCAATGTGCAATCATCCACATGATCATGTAACCAATTATGCACGAATTCAACACCAAAAACCAGTGATCAAACATCAATCAAACTTAATCAAGCATTAAGATCACAAATCACAAAGATCAAAATTACCAAAATCAATCAAAACTTGAAAATCTACATTGTGATTATTCAAATAAGCTCAAAAAAAGAATAAATATAGGATTAACTGACCTTCAAAGCTGAAATTTTCTTTGGTAAGTGTTGATTCACTGAAAATTAATAGATCCGAGCTAGAAACCAAATATATCTTTAAGATCTAAGAGCTTTCTTGCAAGAGAAGTGAAGAACAAGCCAAAATAAGCCAAAATTGATCCAAGAATCACTTATAAACTTGCTTCCAAGATTAGATCTAAATCCAAATGAAAATCAAGTGATGAATTGAAGATGATGGAGATGAATGATGAAGGTATAACTCTAGAATTCAATGATTCCAATGAAGAATCAAAGAACTATAGTAAAAAAGAGCTTTAATGGAGGTTTTGGAGTGTAGAAAAGTTGAGAGAATTTTGAGAGCAAATTCTCAAGAATGAGAGAGTGTGAAATCTGAAAAAATGGAAATTCTGGTGAGGTTTAGAGTCAATTCACTTAAATAGGCTCTTGGTTAGAAGTAGAATTATGGTTTGGAGTGAGGTTATGAAAATTGGGATGAGATTAGGAATGAAAAATTGGAAGGAATTTGAATTGATTTTGAAAGTTAACCCAAATTTAAAGTGATTCTAGATCCTTCTTCTGGTGTAAAATCAACTTCACAAGTGATCAAAATAGATCCCAAAAGTGGCAGCATTAAAAATGCACATTACTGGGAAAAATTCACTATGGTTAATCGATTAACCATTTGCTAGTGCAAAATGGTTAATCGGCTAACCACTCACAAAATTTCGAAAATAGCATCATTTGGAGGGAAACTTGCACATTCGTCCGTTTTCACCCGTCCTGAGCCCTGTTATGCCTCTGAAACTTACCCTTTGACATTATAACTGTGAGAATGCCTGAGATATCCTGTGATCTGTCTCCTGTGCTGAAAATAACATACTAAATAAAATAAAATCGGTCACCTGATTGCTGGGCAAAATAAATGTTGAAGCCTCTGATGCTCGTTGTTTAAACTCTTGCAATGAAAGTGAACTCTGAGCCATGAAAAACCTTGATCCCATGTCACAAGAGCCAATGCCATGATATGCATAAATACAAAAATGCAGAGAAACATAAGCCAGTAGGTCAAGAAACGAGGAGGCAAATTTTGGGGTGCTACAAGTAGCTCTAACAATCCACCTTCCATACACAACAACAATGATCACTAATGAGTATTTGAAAGATATCCATGGTGGACAACATGAAGCAAAAGGGGGGGGGGGGGGGAGAAACAACATTCATTATAAACAGTGTAAAGAATATAAAGGTAGAGAATATACAACAAACACACATTCATTACACAATCAACAACAACATAATCTCATGCCCATTTATAACAACATGTACATATATGTATATTAAATGTGAATCATAATACAATGTGACACTTATGCATATGGTACCAATATGGAAAATACAAGTCCATCTCGCTCATGAATCTCCACCATAGGACCAGAGCACACCAAATCTCTACTATCACCATCAATAACGCTTTGCCAATTCCCATATGGTAGATGAAAACTACTTTTGATATACTTTGTTAATCAAACTCTTTCGAATTTATAAGCTTTGCTACTAAAAACGTGACAATTTTATTAACAAAACTTTGAAACTATTTTTCTTGAAATTGTAAATTGTTGAACGACAAGCATCAAAATATCTGCAATCCTTGTGAAGACGATAACAAAAATCTCTCTTTAACTACGATTCGAACAAAATAGTGTCGTTGCTGAAGATTGTTTGATATTGCAAGCATTAAAATAGTTTATTGATTTTAATATCTTTTTATTGTTACTCTTACCCCTGTTTATTTTCTTGTGTTGTTTAATTTGTTTGGTTAAGTGTGCATATTCTATTTATACAAGGGAGTATACTTGAAGACCAACTTCTATTTGATCCTGAGATTGAAAGAACCACTCGTAGGCTCAATAGCAGAAATAGGCGAAGGAAGCAACTTGTCGAAGAAAGACGAGAGCGCGAAGAAGCTTCTTCATCTACACCCATTATAATGTCAAACTAGTAGAAAACCCGTGCTTCTGCACGGGTAAAATAAATTTATAAATATATAGTTAATTTTGATAAATATAGGTGAGTTAGAGTTAAATGAAAGACAATGCAATTAAAGTGAAAGCAATATAAATTAAGAAAACAGAAATTGAATATGAAACAACTAATATAACTAAATGAAACGGTAATGTTGTCAACAAAGGAGTAAAGTAATAATATATAGTAAAAGAGAAATAGTACAACAAAATGTCATGTAATCGACGTTGCAAAATAATGTGTCTGTTGGAGTTGAGATCACAATGTTGACCTGTTAAAAAAATTAATTAGAGAACAATTGGATCATTTATTGTAATGGAAAGCTTAAACAAAGAGAAGAGTATGATTGTTATACCTTCTAAATATTATGGACAACTTTTTTGAATACAACGTTAGTGGTAGTAGCAGCGGTATTATTATTTTTATCATGAATCAAAATTTTAAGACCTTGTTTTGTCTTAACTCGGGACATTGCGACATACAACTGACCATGACTAAATACATCCTTTGGCCTGTATAAACCAACTACGTCTAACGATTGACCGTGTGATTTGTTAATTGTCATAGCGAAAGAAACAATAATGGGAAATTGTCTTCTCACTAACTTAAATGGCCATGGTGATTGAGAGGGGGACAAAGACATTCTTGGAATATAAATTATGTTACCTATATTCTTTCCTGAAATGATCCGAGCTTCAATAACATGATTAGTCAACCTTGTAACTGTGAGCCTTGTACCATTTCATAAACCTTCCGATTGATCTAAGTTTCTCATCAACATAATAGTGGCACCAATTTTCAAATTTATAGAATGATTAGGCAATCCAGAAGTTTTAAGAGCATTTAGAAATTCAGCAGTTAAGTACTCAAATGCATCAAAGTCGGTTGCTGTTGATCTATCAATAGAATCGATACTAAAGTATTCCTTTTCTTCTCCTAAAAGAAAAAAAAACAGACAAATGATTCAACAAATAAAAAATGAATTCAAAAATGAAATTAGCATGAAAACAACTTCACGATATGTATAGTACCTGGAAGAAGATCTTGATATATTGATTAATCTCATCGATAACTTCAATTGTTGAAGCCAAGATATCACGACTTTGTAAAAAATTGGGGTCATGGTAGTTATGAATGAGATAGGGATAGGTACTATCAACAATAGCCTTAATAGGATGTGAAAAATTTGAAATTAAAAACTCTTCAGGAATATTAATTTCAACGTAACCATCATTAGCCTCAACCATGGTACCATCTCCAATTGCTAAAATCCACTCAGAAAATATACGAACTTCTTCAATTTATTTTGAAGTTGTCCCACTTTGTAGGCGCATATTTTTTGTAAGTTTAAGAACTTTGCACTGATCCCAAATATAAGAAGCATTGATAGTTGAATGAATAATATCAGATCTACTACCTCTTGGAACAACGGGAAAGATTTGTCTAAAATCACCACCAAAAATAACTACTTTGCCTCCAAATAATTTATTTGCAGCCTGTGGAATTTCACTCATAATGTCTCTCAAGGATTTATCAAGAGCCTCAAAGCAAAATCTATTAGCCATCGGAGCCTCATCCCATATAATAAGATATGTTATCTTTAAAAGCTAAGCAAGATCATCTTTTTTGTCAATGTTGCAAATTGATGAATGCAAAGTTGGGACAGGTATCTTAAACCTAGAATGTGTTGTTCTTCCACCTGGTAACAACAGACTTGCAATTCCACTTGATGCCACAGGAAATACAATTTTATGTTTAGAATGAATAATAGCAGCGAGAGTGTTCCACATAAATGTTTTACCTGTTCCACCATAGCCATATAAAAAAAACACACCACCATTTTGTCTTTCTACGACATCCATGACATCAAAGTAAATGTGTTTCTGCTCATCTGTAAAAAAACGTCATGTGACAACATGTTTCAAAATGAGAATTTAAAGCTTTATTAGGCATTGACTACATCAAATATCATTGAGGGAATCAACTATAAATAATATAAGTTATAAACAATAAGTATTGTATTTATCAATATAATAGTTCTAAACATGAAATAAGTTGGAAAAATATATAGTTTACGAATGTAATTTTACCTGTAAGAGATGAGAAGAAAGTATCAAAAATAATTTTTTGAGCATTTGAATCATATTGCCTTTCTTCATAAATCAGACGGTTTCCAAGAAAAGAAAGTACAAAGTCATTTGGATATGGCATTGACTTAAAATCTTTCAGACTTCTATCGTTCTTTAGTAACTTAGTTTCTATTTCAATCAGACTAAGTTATTTTAATTCTTCATCAATAAGTGTTAATCCTAATGAAGATAAAACAATACAGTGTCAATATAACAGTTAACTTGTGAATAAAAGTAAGAAATTGAAATGCATATAGGGTGTACCTGGATTTCTTGTTATGACACGTTTACTGTAAAGAATACCATCATCTAAGTAGTGCCATGTTTGATTCCAAACATGCTCAAGTCTATTCATTGATGAAGATAGCAACATCCTAACAAATAAATTTCTTAGAAATAAACCAGAACCCCACTGATGCGCCTCCTTTAAAGCCTCAATAAATTCTCTATCATCTTGTAGAAATCCCATTGCAAAACATGCTTCTCTAAAAGAGTTATGTTGTGAACCATCGACCTTTTTGATGTCTTCATAACTTGTTGGTCCTTTCTTAACAGTAAGCATCATTCGTAAATAAAATAATTCACATGTGCTTTGAGGAACCCAAATGAGACGACCAATTGTATACCCTTTTTTTCTAGGCTTCCAAGTCCTAGTTTTCTTTTGGTAAACAAATTTTGTCACAAAATCACTATATCTCAACAACTTAGCTTCATCATATATTTTGTTTGCTTCAAACCATGCAGTAAACATAGATTCTGTAACACTTGGTTTGAGTAGAACATTACCAATTTGCTCAAAGTCTTTGCAGTAAACAAAATTCTCACCTTCCATGTGAAAAAATAGTCTTTCCACGGTCGTTTTCCTACCATGTATAGAATAAGAGAAAATCCTACAACATGCCTCACTCGAGGAAATGTATCTACAATCAAGATATTGCTTGATCTCATCAACAATCTTCTTCTTACCATCAGACATATCACCAGAAGAATGAATAACAACAGAAATTCTATCTGAACCCTTGTTAATATACTTGAATAAGTATTTAATCGAAGTGCTTTGGTTGCACCATTCCATGTTAATGTGCGCCTCGTACTTCAACAATAAATTTGGGTTGTGAGGAACTACATGTCCGCTGTGAAGAATGATTCCATTTTTATCGATTGTGTTTCCATTGTCTCTTCTCCTATAAAGTGGATAGCCATCTTGATCAACTATGGTCGTTGACTGAAATTTTTTTGGGTAATACTTTGAAGATTTCCCCTCTTTCATGCAAGGTGAACTTTGATTTACCAATCCACAAGGTCCATGAACCATATGAGTTTTAACCAAGTTGTATAGCTTTGGTTCCTTCGTAGGATCAGGGATTTCAGCACTTATAATCCTGTCAATATCTTCGGGTCTTGGATATTTGTTAGAAGGATGCAAGAATATCAATATATGTGCATGTGGCAACCCTCTCTTTTGAAACTCAATGGTGTACATATCTACAAAAAAATAAATTAGTAAAAAGTAAATTGTAATATTGTGTAACAAATTGAAAAGTTACGTGAGAAAAGAAAACATACATGCAAGCACCTTGCCTAACACCCCCTTTTTGTAAATATGATAGATACTGATCAAACTTGATTTTAAATATCCTCGAAATCACATCAGAACGATCTTGGGGTTTTAGTACAAGAGGCCTAAGTAACCTTTGTATTTCAGGCCAATTTGGATTGCAAGTGAATGTTATAAATAAATAAGGAAACCCTACCTTGCTACAAATAGCCATTCCATCATAGTACAATTGATCCATAAACCTCCTTCCACCAACATAAGTAGAAGGCAAAACCACTCTTTTTCCTGTTGAAAAACCATGTGTTTCACTTTGTTCACCCATTTCAGTAAGACTGTTGTATTTCAACACCCTTAATTTGGGTTGATTTTCACGAATCCATTGAAGTCTTTCGGACTCTAACATTGTGTAACCATCAACTAAGAATTGTTGAAAAAGCCTTCTTGAAGACAACAAAGTTTTAGCCTCAAATGATCTGTTCTGAATGGGAAATGCTAGCCACTCTCTAATTGTAAGTCTATTTATCTTGTTGTCTTGGAATATGTCTAAGTCTCGATGAGCTATGTTTGGTCTATAACCATCTTCTCCATAAGGGAAAATTAAAGGATATTGATACGCCAAGTAACTTGCATGAAGCTCGTTAATTCTTAGCAACTTCAGAAACAGTAGGTTGATTATATACTCTTCCATCTGTGGATCTATTAGAAATGAGTCTTAATTTCAGGTTTTGTGTATCTGAATTCAATAACCAATGTTTGGCCATCTGGAAACTTTTGGCATGAGAGTTATGCTCGTAGAGCATATCTGACAACTTTTGTACAATTACCGGATCAATGTTTTTAATGTTCCTGTAAATACAAATGTTTTATTATGTCAAATATAATATAGAGTAGTCTGAAAGGAATAAATTGCAACATATGAAGTGTATAATTTATGGTAAGAAAGTAATGTATGTGAAATAGTTATACCTTAAACCTTGCATTCTGTTATGAACCTCATTTTCTGTGTCAAAAATATATAGTTGTGCAAATTTAGGAGGTTGACCTTCTGGTGGAAGCAAACTTCCAATACGATGACATGATTGACCTTGAATTCACAAAGTGGGTGGTCCACCTCCATTGTTAAAACAGCTATCCAACTTTGCAAACTTCCAATACGATGACATGATTGACCTTGAATTCACAAAGTGAAGGCAAACATCATGTTGTAAATGCGAATTTGTTGTTGAAACTTTCTGCTAACTATATCTTCATCAAAAAGGAGATGTGCTAGTAAAGGAGGGGGTTGTTTGAGTAACGGTAGTTCGACCTTTCTGTTGCCACAACATAATGAAAATTTGGGATTGGCTGAATGAGAACTTTTGTTCATTCCCTCTTGATACCATATCATGGCTTTACAATAACGACACTCAATTAATGGATCACCAATGTCGTAATATTCTACAAAAAAATATAACGTGTTATATAAGAAAAGTAATGCCAATATATAAGTATGCATTTAGAATAAGAACAACCTTCAAACGATGTTTGAGAATTACCATTAATAGAAAAAGGTGCATGGTATTCCTCAAAATCATAATTGGAGTCATCGTCAGATTGATGATCTAAAAGAAAATGGAAAAAAGTCGTTAAAATTAGAAAGTTATGAAAAAGTTGAAGAGAATTAAAAACAGTAGCCATGACGATTGAATTTGTATCAAGAAAGATTAAAATGACATGAATAAAATACTGTGTAGTTGTTGTAGGATATTCAAAACTAGTACTAAGAAATACAGGTTGAACATTACTTTTATATAACTTACTTGCGAAAGGATCTATGTCAGAGTCACATTCCGTATCGCCATTGAAATCTTCATTTGCACATGGTGTAAAAGTAGAACACAGTTGTTGGGATTTTGGTTTAGAATTGTCGAGGTGCAAGGCATAATGTTGGTCCATGTCAAGAAATATGTTAGAGCCTTCTATATACCCTTGGCAATTTGGTTAAGACAATATTACATATGCATTGAAGATGTTGTTGTAATTAACTGTTAAAATTTGAAAAGATAGTAAATTTTCAATGTACCTATAATACGGTGAGGATCCAGGTTGCATGACAGATGTATCACGAACCGTATCATAATGGACTTCGGAAACAGGTCTTGTTAGATTCATTGCTAGATGTGGAACTCCCAAAGATTTTCTTGGACGACCTCGACGGGTTTTAACAGTCGTATCATTGCTGGAAGAGTATCCAATATGAAATGCAGACCATGAAAATTTATTAAACATATATCAATAGAATGTAGGCCGCCAAGATATCATCAAAGAACGCAAAAATAGGTATAAGTTGCTGTCAATATGAACCACCCTTGTAATATCTCTGTTTTCAAAACAGAAATCTAAGTAAGATAACATAAATTGCTGATGGAAATTGCGTTGTGAAAATGTATGCATCATGTGTTTGAAACAGACTATACCGTAACTACCCACAACTGCTAAAGTGAAGTTATAAGTTGCATACCTCAGTGTGATATTCAAGGCTGGTTCAATGAGATGTGAAGGTGTAGTTGGTTCTTGGAAATGATGAATTTGCAAAGCCAAATTGGGTTGAGATTGATGTTGTTGCGTGTTGAATTTGCGCGGTCTTCCACGAGGTCGTTTGGTTGATTGTGATGAGCTATGAGAAACGAAAAAAAAGTAACAACATGAGTGTTATAAGTCATCTTCACTGGCATGGTTAATTAATAGCAGCATAAAAACCAAAATCGAGTTTCTAACCTCGTGCCGATTTGTTTCGGTTTGTCTGAAACATTTAGGCCATCCAACATTATTCCACGACCAATTGAGAATGCACGTGGAGTAGTTCTGATCATAGTTAAAATATATTACAAACATTAGGCAGTGTCAAGCATAAAACAGAAGCTGATAGTGCATCCAATATCAAATGGAGACCATGAAAATTTCTGCAAACCAGATTTTTCAAACATTTTAGTTTACAACTCACAAAGACAACTAACATAACATAACAGTATGGTCGACTCCGCGTTATCAGCATGTGTAAGTAATGTTTTCAAAATATAGTATATGGTAATTATATTCTCTAAGTCCTTCAAAAGGCACACATTCATCTCCGCCGAACTGTAATTTTTTGTGCCTCTGCAACATGTCACCCTTCTCACCTTTTAACGGTGGTGGCCGGAAAATAGCCGATCATGGTCGAGACTGGCAAAGAGCGCACTAAATTAATAATTTCACGATAACACGTGATTCTACTTAAGATCAGGATATATGGGGTGAGTGAGATTGTAAAATCTTAAAATTTTAAAATCTAGTTTGGAATCTTGACAACCATGGGTACTACTTTATGGTTTGTGTGTTCTTAGTGTTAGCAAGCTTCTGCTTTTCTGTATATTTGATTCCTTAGTTCCACAATTTGAAGATGATAACATCTCTATTTATTTGCCATGTGACCTTTTTCTTTTGATTCCCTTTGAGCTATGTGAATTACTTTCGTATGATAGCATCTCTATTTCACATGTTCAATGACAGATCTTTTATATGTGTTTCCAGAAGTGTGGTGAGTGTTTGAATATCACAAACACCTTGATATGAAGTGTTTGAAGGTTTAGAACATCCAGAAATGAAGTGGGCAAAGTTTTAGCTCCCAAAGTGCAGAAAGTCAAACTTTTTAGCTTGGACAATTGACTTTTTAGAGGAAGGATTTTCTGGTGAAAGTGGTGGTTGGAATAGCTTCAATGCTTCATTTTTGAGGTGTTAGAAGTGTTAGATAAGGTGTTTTATGGCTGGAAGTTGTTTTGGACAAGGTTCTACTCAAGGTAGCTTTCTTGGTCACAAAGGCAAAGTTTAAGTTCGCAAGAAGGTTGAGAATGGAGTGATGAAAGTAATGTTGAAGAAGTTCTGCAAAAAGTAATGTTGAAGGTGGACGTGGAAATGAAAAGTTTTCTTGTAAGAAGCTAAAGATTGTGCGTGCTAATGAAAGTAATGTTGAAGAAGTTTTGCAGAATATGCCAAAAATAGTTAGGGGTGACTCTGGAAGGGTTGTTCAAGTATTTGCAAATTTGATCAACAATTCAATTAAGTTTACTACATGTAAGTCAAAATGTGTATGAAAAATATCATAATATTTATGTAATTTTTTTAAGTGAGTGTTGTAGGGGACTAAAGTTATTCTAAACTCTTGCAAAAATGTACTACAGCTGGTCATGTTATTCTTCGAGGATGGTGTGAATATCCAAATTCTTGCCATAGTCCAAACTTTTATCTTGATCATAAGAAATCAAGGATTGTACAAAAGAACAAAGAGAAGCCAAATGCAAATCATGCAAGGAGAATATCTATGAGAGATAACAACAATGTGATACTTTGGTTTAAAGTTGAGGACATAGGCTGTGGTATGACAATTGTTTACATTTAGGACTGTCCCTTATGTCAAAATACAAATCAATCAATGAATAAACCAGTGTTTTCCTTCTTTTGTATGTGATATAGCTATTGATCCCCGCAAATGGGATTCTGTGTTTGAAAGCTTTGAGCAGGATGAAACATCAACTACCCGATTGTAAGCAATTTATTTTTCAATATAAAAAAGATAGAAAATGAATTTGATGTAGGTAATGATCTCGATATTGATGAACATCAAATGTCTGAAATTTTTAGTTTCTGATTCTTCAAGTCGTGATGTGAGTCATCCAATATTTGTCTAACCACTTATATCAGCTGACTGCAGTGGCCAACTGTAGAAGTTATTGAGTGGTTTTTAGATTACCAATTGTTTTCATATTAGTATTATATATGATTATTATAGTTTAAGAAATTTTTGAATGTTATGGTCTGTAGATTTACTGGTTTATGAATCCTTTACTTATTTCAGGCATGGAGGAACTAGTCTTGGTCTTTGCATTGTTAGGAATTTGGTAAGTAATACCTTAAGAAGTAAAGTTTCAAAATAAGTAAACTACAATGCCATTCTTTATAAATGTGTTTGATGAAAGAAAAAAGATAGATCCGAATTTCTAGAGTCATATAATCACGCATTTGACGAAGTCGCACAATCTAGATTGTCAGATCAAGATCGGACAATTCCCATTTCCTTTGAATATAAGTTTTGAGTTTGCTTATTTGAATATAAGTTCCTTTAATCTTATTATTACTGTTGAATTGGATGGAAGGTTAATAAGATGGGTGGAGAAATCAAGGTTACAAAAAAGGAGGGTCAAGGAACATTGATGAGATTATGTTTGCTTCTCAAAGCACCTATGGACGTCACAGAACAACAGTGTCCACTAAATTTGACAGACAATGGCTTAGTGGTGAGTACATCATTCTTCTTGGCAAATAATACGTAAAATTTGAATACTAAAAGTTTATGGTATATACATAATAAAAAAAAGTTATTAATTAAAATTGTGAATGCAGGTATTGCTTGCACTACAAGGCAACATGAGTAGATTAGTAACATCAAAGTGGTTAACCAAAAAATGGGTGTGCACAATGGAAGCATCTGAATGGAACGTACTGACACAAGTTTTAAGGGAAATCTTGCATGCAAGAAGTTCAATCCATAATAACAACAAATTTGATGCACACTATCCAATAAATCTTGAAGGATTCAAGTCCAAACTACTCACCATAAAAGACATGAGGAACCCAATTTTTGTCATTGTTGTTGGATAAGTGAGGGTCTGGTATCAGACAAAGACACAAGTTTCAATTGCATCCTAGCCTCCATACATCGTTTAAACAAATGGTGGGGAGGCGAAAGGGAAAGTGAAGCATTGGACTTTCTTATCACTCCATTCTCAACCTTCTTACAAACTTGAACTTTGCCTTTGTGACCAAGAAAACTGCCTTGAGCAGAACCTTGTCCAAAACAACTTCCAGCCATAAAACACCTTATCTAACACTTCTAACACCTCAAAAATGAAGCATCGAAGCTATCCCAATCACCACTTTCACCAGAAAATCCTTCCTCTAAAAAGTCAACTGTCAAAGTAAAAAAGTTTGACTTTCTGCACTTTGGGAGCTAGAACTTTGTCCACTTCAATTTTGGATGTTCTAAACCTTCAAACACTTCATATACAAGGTGTTTGTGCTATTCAAACACTCACCACACTTATGGAAACCCATATAAAAGATCTGTCATTGGATCTGTCCATATAACTGCATATAGTAATAGGGATTCTATTATTTTTAATCATTGCAAACACATGTTATCCACTTAATTGGTCATCATCCGATCACAGCTGTTTGATTTTTAAGAACATAATCTTAATAGAGATGATACTCCACTCTTCATTTTATTACTTGATAAGACTAATGCAGTTGTTGTTTAAAGGTTTGATTAACTACGTGAAAATTACATTAAACATATCCTTAATCTACTGGCAGGCTATTCATTTGTTTTACTTATTTGGATTAGGTTTATATTTATCTTACACATGCAATATGTAATACAAATTAGGCTAGTATGATTAACCAATAAATATAAGTAACAATGAACATAATATGAATCCATTTGGAAGTATACACCAGAATATTAACAGGCATAAAATGCATAAGATAGAATGGTGAATTTGAAGACTTATCAGTGTGTGGTAAAATTTGTTGGATAGATTTGATACGCCGTATTGCTAGAGTATAAAGAGGAACCATGAATTGGTGGCGTTGTAGTAGTAAGATTGGTAGAAAATTAAAAGAATAAAAGTCCATAATGAAATACTTACTGTCTTAGCGTAGAAGTCCCACATGTGACAGGTTCAGTTGTGCACGGTGGGACAACATCAGAATTTGAAATATTCTCGTTTGCGTAGCACGTAACAACATTTGTGAACTTGGCCAACAAATTAGTTTCTCTACTGTTAATTTTAGAAAATGTGTTGGTATGATGAAAGGTATGTTTGCTTTGGAAGGTTCAGGTCCTAGAATTCTTGCTTCCAACAACATACCGTCCACAACAACTCTCGTAACCGAATTTTGGTTTAGTTGTGAAGGGGTAATGTTAGATAGTGGCATTCTAGATGCATAGACATTTGGGGTATGTAGCTGCTGAGTAAATCTTTTGTCAGGATGCCGTGTGTCATGTAAGTGTTTCAAACATTTTTGTTGAACAAAATATTTTCTTCGTGCCCTTGCTCTTTTTGCTGGCTCATCTGTGGGTGGATAATCCATCAGATTGAAAATAGTTATATATGTCCAAAGACTGCATAATAGAATACATAGCTAACCGTCAAATTACACGAGAATTCCATCAATAAGAGAGTTGTTAAAGCAAATCATCATATTCTGTCATTGGCATAAGTTTTTGTAGGGAACAACAATAGATATTAATTGTTATGTGTGGCATATGAATGATATTAGTGTTGGCCCATAGTTAAGGCAACATATATATATGTATAAATGAGCCACTTAACGAACAGTGGACATTAATATAGACAGAGCAATTGACATAATTGTGGTGGAAAAGTTGTTGGTGAGAATAAATATAGGTCGATACAAACCGTGTGTATAAATACCAACCTAAACTCCCACAAACATCATGGCAATAAGGGATTGTGGGAGTAATAATTTTCTCAATATGAAAAGTAGTAACAACAATGAGATTGGGTTGTTATGTCCAAAGTTTCACAAAGTGTCTCAAGAATTCAGAAAGTAGTGTAAGGTAAGCCAAATTAAGCATTAGTTTTGTCAGTTCTAACCATGTATATGCATTGAAATAATTTTGTGGTTGGTTGTATCATGTGAAACTGAATGATAAACTGTGTCATGATTTTGTAGTCAATTTAGAAAGTAACTGAAAATAAGAAAGAGTATAAACATGGTTGAACAATTTAAGAGTTGATAGTCACCTTATTGAAAGAGTAGTGCAGTTGTTGATAGTAAAAATCAGTCAACCTCCATGTCTGTCAGCAAGAGCTTCAAATAACAAAACTGAAAATAGATGTAAGAGTTTCATGGGCACTATTAAATTGCTTCTTAGTGGGGATCATGTGTGTGATTTAAATTTTGTAAGAGGGATTACCTGTGACATACTTTTTTGGTTTAATAATAAATAACTCATTGTATTTGATCACCTGATTAGAAGTACATTAGGAAATAAATGTTTTGAAGTATAAACATGTTTTAGTTAAGTGTCTAATGAATATGTAAGTGAACTATTTGGTTGGTAACTATAATTTACATGTCTAGCACACTGTGAATGTAAGGTATAGAGAAAAAGTCAGAAAAAAATCTTGAATATGATGCTGAAAAATGTCAAAATCTTGAATATGATGTCCTTGAAATTATGCAGTAGCAGCAATATTGTTTGTTGCTATGTCATAGTGAGTCCACTTTAAGTTGACATTAATATCAATAACAAAACAGAGTTCTACCATAATGTAAGAAAAGCAAACACAACAAAATTGGTTATGATGGATGCTGGTCTGCATAAAGGTGTAATACCAAGTTTCGTGCAACATGACTCTGCAGAAAGTTAAAGTTGCAGGAGTCTATGCAGTAGCCATTAAATGCTGAGTTGTACAGTTGCTGAAGGTATTCCCAAAAATAAGGAAGTTTGCTAGCTGACTTTATGTATGATAAAGTTAACAGGCTGTAAAATAATGCTAATACTATGCACAAGAACCAAAGGACTGAACTAAAGGAAAAACTTAACAGGCTATAAAGCAAAAAGTACAGCAGGATTTGTAAAAAAGTTTGATTTGATTGAGTGTCATCAAGGAAAAACTAAAGGACATGAGTCCATCCAAATACTATGTAATGTAACTTGGTTTGTTTTTCAAAACATGTACTATAGGAAATGGGAAGAAAAGTAACTATTAAAAGTTGCTGCCATTAGTTGATGGGGGTTGACATTTTAATTAGAATGCATTCAAGGCAATGATGCTGCCATGTTATTGATGCAGGATTGTTAAAACAGTGGTTGAGTGTCGGGTTTTTGTTATCGTCTCCACAGGGAATATGAAATTTTGCAGCCTTTCTACAGTTGTTAAATTCGTAACTTTGTAGTAACAAAGTGTTTGGTTTTAAAACAATGGTAACTTTTGCATGTGAGTAATAAATGCGGTAAAATAATGATTTGAACGGTTTTAATACATATTGCCAAAGTTAGGGTTCGGTAATCACTTTGCATGCATATTTCCAATCAACATTTAACAAACTCCTTTTAATGATCAATACATCCACAACATCCTCTCAATATGATTATCTCTAACTCATATTGTGAGATTTACCATTTTGATCCATTGTTGATTTCTCACACAATCTATCAAATGACAACTTTAAAGTTCAACATTATAAGTGAACAAAACATTTCAAGACTATCTCTAGCTCAAGAAAAGAGAAGGATGAAAACCTAGGTCTAGAGTTGGAAAATATTTCTCAATCATCAACCAACACAAAAGATTGTAAATGAAACAAAGTTTTCACCATATATTAATCATTCAAGAGTTTACAAATGATGATCATCCATACACATACAAAGTTTAATAATCACCTACATCTAACCTTGACAAAAGATGAGTTTAGCTACACATTTTCATGGTAGCTTTAACAAGAAGAAAGGAGAAGATGAAGAACATCCACTTTGAAGAAACAATGAAGGATGTGCTTCCACTTCTCTTGATTACCAAAATAGTAAAGATGAAGAAGAACTCAAGTATTTAGGGTTCTAGAGCTATCCAATAATGTCTCTCCTTTGATTTTTGCAAGATCCCCCTTTTCAAGTACCAAGTATGGGCTAAATAGAGCAACAAATAAAGTAAAAATGATGTGCTGTCTGCGCACATTCGCCTGGCGAAGGCATTCATTCGCCCGGCGAACCAACTTAACATGGCACTTCAAAGTGCCTTTGATCAGCAAACCGCCCTAAGGAATCGTGCATTCGCCAGGCGAATAAACACTCGCCGGGCGAACATTCGCTGGCTTCACTCGCCAGGCGAACTTTGGGTGGTTTTGCTACTGGAATCTGCATGAGGAAAGCTACCACTTCTTCGCCAGCACCTTCGCCAGGCGAATGGTAGCGAAGCTTCGCTGGAACCTTCGCCTGGCGAACTTCCTATCCTTTGGGTCTGGGAGTTAAATCTGATTTATTCGCCCCAGTTCGCCTGCACTCGCCTGGCGAATATTCGCTGGCACTCGCTGTGGCTCGCCAGGCGAATGTCCTGATTTGCAACATCTCCCAACTGCTTTGCCTTGATCCCAAGTGCTCTTAATAGTGTCAATCCTGCACACTAACAGCAATATTACAAACATTCTTCGCTTGGATCGCATAAAATCAAACTAAACCAATTCAACTACGAAATCAAACATTATTAGATAAAATTGAGTGAAAATACTACCAAAAAGAAACCAAATATCTAATCTAAATGGGATCTAACAACTCTCCCCAACTACCTATTTGCGTGCCCTCAAGCAAAGTATGCCTCTCAAAACAAAATGAGGATTTGCTCAAGACCAATTCAACTCAAGTGAAACTATATGGCTCAAATACACAATATGTGCAACAAGGTCACAAAATATTACATAATTCCACAATAGATAATGTTTAAGAACTAAATTCTAAGAACAAATTTTAAACAATGCTTCAAGCAACAACTAAATCTCATGACAAGTCATTCTAACACTCCACTTCGAAAAAGGATTGAAGCAAAAACACGTGCAAGCGTGGGACAAAAAATTCACTCCAATGATGAACAATGCAATACTACATAATTCATAAAATATCTACATATTCACCATAAAATTATGGAAGTTCAAGATCACAAAGGTCTTCAAAGGTTATAGCTTGGCCGGGTTAACAAACAAGGGACATATCTAAAGCCATTGAACGAAATTTCCGATGTAGGAGAGACATTCACTCTTCACTTATTTACACATCTTCAACTTGTTTAACAAGTTCCTCATTTGAAACCCTTCACAACTCATATTTCACAACTAACTTTGTTTTTCAATATTTTTCTACCAAACAAGCAAATATTTTCATATATATATTTATATTTTTTTTTCTACACTGTAATCGCAAAAACGAGTGTTTTTTTTTTTTTTTTTTTTTTTATATTTTCTTTTCAATGCTTGCTTGGTTTCTCACTAGTTGTGAAAACTTGACCACCTTACTTTCATTCTCCCCAACTTGTCTGTTCTCGTCCCCTAAGTGAATGCTCTTACTTTTTTTTTTAGCAAAAGAACAATGAATCAAAATCTCCAAGGTTTTAAGAACAAGATTTTTGAACTCTTGCTTTTTAAGCAAGGATTCAACTGTTTAGGCTCAAAATGGTTTACGAATGCTCACAACTCACAGGCATATTTGAATTTAGAACTGGTTGTGCTCAACAGAAACAAGTGCCTTGATCTTCTCAAGAACTTCCACAAAATTATACGAAACAAAAGACAAAGTATGAATTACAAGTATACACAAAATTCACCATTCATCCATAGCATTTGTACATAGAACAAGAAGCTTCTTACATTTGTGGTAAGGGACCTAAATGACATGTCAATTAATAAAGTTGCAAAACGAAACAAAGTTTCAAGAGTTGTTCCTAAACTAACAAGTTCCTCAACATTTTCTAGAATAAAGTCACTAAATGCCTTGTTAACACCTTTGTGGTAACGATACTATCATCGCCGTCCCACTTGAGAGAATTCATGCACAACATTAAACTAAAACTTGAAAACTTAATATCAAAGATTAAATAATTAAAAACTCAAACCAATTAACTAAAAATAAAATGCATAACCATAAAAAAAAAACTGAACACCAATATTGTCGGAAGTACCTTGAAAGGTACAAGTACAACAACATCACAACAAACAAAGTACACTGCAAAATAACCGAATGACTATAACATAAAAAAGGAAACTTCACTTTGTAGCTCAAAGTTAATCAACGAAACAAACGAGCAATCAATCCTCCTCAGACAAATCATACTCATCTCCACCGTCATCATCATTCTCTTCATCATCATCATCATCATCATCATCAGCATCATCATCAGCATCAGCATCATCCTCAGCATCATCCCCCCCACCAAAACTAGGCCTGTCCACAGGCCATCCAGCGTGTGCAAGGAATTGCTCCCTTGTCATCATAGAGTGGGTGCCGGCGGGGTCGCGAATCTGAAGCTGCAACATCTGCATCGAGTCATGAATATCACACATGGCTCGCTGCTGAGCGGCCATCCAATCCCAGTTATAGTTGCAGACTTCCTGATGGAAATGGCTAAAAGAAGAATATGCCTGATCAGAAACGGCAGGGCCACTGGCCTGTCCACCAGCAGTAGTATCGGCACCAGAACTCGCACCAGCTACGGGTTTGACTCTACAGAACTTATCCACATATTTGTCGTCGATCGCGGCTGGGATAGTAACCTGTCTTCTCTGAGGAATGTCTACCCTAGCTTCAGCACATAAAGACATGATCAGACAAGGAAAAGCTAGCGGGGCATTTTTGCGAGCCGCTATCCCGCCCCGTCCACTAAGCACAACAGCCCGTAATTCATCCGCAATGATGCGGGCAATGTCAATCTGAACGTTCAGCAAAATGGAATGGATAAGATGTGCAATAGGCACGGGCACCGAGCTATGATGGGACCTTGGTACAACATTTGTCAGCACAAACAATAAAATCAGCTGTACCAATGGTTTCATGTCAGCTCTCAGATATCTGACAACAACCCCAGATGAATTGCGCACTGGCTCGCGACCTTCCACTAATAGGTCTCTGGTCATGGCCTCTTGATCACGATGCTTGTTAAGGTCCCGGTGGTAGTCATCAATCTGGCTACCTGTCAATGTCAGAGGGTCACCCAAAACAGCATTAATCGATCGTCGATCGAATCTTACCATAACGCCTCGGACCATTGAGGTCCAACTGAAAACTTCACCATCATCCGGGAGGGCATTTGCATAAAACTCCAGCACTATCTCGGCGTTGTAGTGTCGCTACCGCGAAAATCGGCGCCGGCTGAACAGAAGAGTCGCCACCGTGCGTTATTTATCCCACGGGAGGGAAAGGAAACGCTCAGAGTAAACCTCGCACAACACGGGAAAGGTATGGTCATCGCAACCAAAACCTGGATTCGGGAGTCGGTTACGCAAGGGGAAGGTATTAGCACCCCTCACGTCCGTCGTACTCGACGGGATCCACGCTTGTTTTCGGGTATGGATTGTTATTCTATCTAAACCATAGGTCAAGGGTGAAAAAGAAAATAAAATGAAAATAAAAATGACTCGGCAAAGTATCGCACTTTATGCCTACGTATTCCCGTCTGGAACGAGAAATCAGAGTCAACGTAGTTCGCCTACCTACGGGAAAGGAGGGGAAGGTTGCTCGCTAGGATATCGCATCCTATGCCTACGTACTTTCATACAGCATGAAAGATCAGAGCAAACGTAGTTCGGGCCACGTACGACACAAGCTTGTCTTGGTTGATTTTATTCCTTCTGAAAAAAGGTTTTTCTGATTAACAGTCCAAGAGGACAAAAATGACGTTTTGATGAGTTCACATTCTTTTACGGAAGAAGTGTCTTTTATTGTGTTTGAAATCTTTATGTGTTTTTCTGTTTGTTTTGAGAAAGAAAGAGACAGAACTCTAACCTACGGTTGCGAAGGGAAACAAACTAACCTACTGTTATCATGCATGGGTTAAGACCTAGTGTCTATCATGCTCCTCTCTTGCACAGAGAGAAACAGAGATCCTAAGGGATAGGCAGAAACAGAAACAACATCAGATATATACAGTAAAACAGTAAAATGCATGGATGCAACAGTACAAGCGAGGCAAGGGAGTCCCACTCAACCTCGAACCTAGAAAACAATAGGCAAAAGTGAACAGGCTTCACTTTCAACCCAGCAGGGTAAACAGCAAACAATACAACCAGGAAATCCAAACAATACATCAGCAAGGAAATACAACAGCAAAAGAAACAGCATCAGCAGCTCTGAATCAACAACTGGCTTCAAGTAATTCACAAGCTTCAACAAGCACCAATCTCCATCTTCATGGCCTTCAGACAAGGGCTTTGATCATCAGTCTTCCATCTGCAATGGCTTTTCTTCAAATTCAAACCTCCAGGATGAGGGATCAGTCACAAGAGTGAATTGGGTGTTAAGCAATCAGCTGACTACCAAAGGTGGTGAACAGACTGCTTCTAACACAAGAGACATTTTCTCTCAAGAGTTCTATCTCATAGACACTATCACCAAGCCTTCCAAAGGAAGGGGGTGAGTGTCTTAGAGAGACTCTGAATCACAGAGAAGAATGGATGCAGACAAGGCAATCCATGTTTGAGAAACAATCTTTCTAATCTAGAGCTCTGCCTAGCTCCTAAACTCTAGTCTCCTCAGCAGCTGATAGCAAGAAACTCCTCCTCAACTCTGACAGTTGATTTTCAATCTTTGAATCTCCAATAGCTTCATCTCCACAAATCTTCAGCTTCCCCAGGGCCCCAGACAAACCCAATACCCATACAAACAATCAATAAACCCCAGAGGGCACACCACACCAGACAACAGATATACAGACAGTAATAATAGCAGTAGGGGAATCCTAACTGTTCTCTAAGGGATCTAATAACTACCCATAGCCCCTATAGTCCCATAACTAATCTATTCAAACCCTAAGTCCTAAGGGAAATGAAATCAAACTCCTCAGTTGTCACCTAAAAACCCTAGTTTTGTTCATGATATTCAAGCATTTATTAATCACCTAAAATTAACCTCTAAAAATGGGAACTAAAATATTTCTTCAAGCTTAACATCTCATCTAAACAATATAAAAAGAATGACCAAAAAATATCAAAGCATGTGAGAGAACAAAAATCATAAAAATGATGCATGAAATGAATTATTTAATGTGACATTTATTTAGAAAATATGTAAAAAATATGAAATAAAACTAAAAATGAAATTTTCTTTTCCTATAATATTCTAGACATTTTAATGAAAATATGGTAAAAAGAATGGATTAAAAAGCATTTTTTATGAATTAGCTATGATTTTATGAAAATTGGTAAAATAATAATAGAATTAAGAAAAATAAAATTGAATTGAATGAGCAAGAGGGGGGTTGAAATAGAACTTCGCTCAGTTCAATCCAGGATGGGCCCTCACAATGGGGGTGCAGATAGCGCCTTTTACTAAGGCCCAGAAAACACTCAGACTTAAAGAAACAAATGGAAACCAGCTGGGGGTGAGAAAAGTAACGAATTCATGTTGAATATTGGTTTTGGGCCTAACACAGGGGTGGGGATATCAATCTCATCTAAGGCCCGCCCGTTTCAATTAATGAAACGGTGCGTTTTGGCCAGGGTCCTTCCCTCCAATTTCAGATCAAATGACAGCCACAAGATCATGCTGAAAGTCAACAGTCTTACTCAACATGAAGGGTCCAGATTGCTTCTTCTCCAAACGACCTGCAACTAGGGTTTCACTTCACCATGGCTCCATGCACGAGCAAGCTTTACACCAAGCTGTTCTCATCTTACACGCCATGAATCCACATGCTGTAAACACAAAAACCACTCCAAATTCTTCCCTCTACAAGCTTAGGGCATTAGATTAACTTGAAACTCACCATAACAACAAACACGATTGAATCAACATCTGGCCACCATTGAAATGCACTGATATGGACCATCACCATTCTTCCTCAAACTTGACCTAAACTAACCTATGCCTAATGGAGGTTAATCTGATGAATCACGCTACAATTATGATGCACTAATCTAGGAGATATAAGCACTAACAGTTTGTTACACCTGTCACTAACCATCACCAAATCGTTCCAAAATCATCTAACTTAATCTCCTAACCACCTAGATCAAGTCTACACTAATAAAATCATGTGAAACCAACAGAATCAAGCTAATCGAATGAAAACTTACCTGATGAGAAACCTTGAAAACAGCTATGGAAATGGAAGATATGAAGCTTTTGAGACTTGGATCTTGATTAATCCTTGAGGAACTTGATTCTGTATGCAAGCTTTGGATGAAACTTGGCCAGAATTATGCTATCCAATGGAATTGGCAACTTTGATATCCTTGCAAAAAGCACTCGAAGATGGATGATAATCACTTGATCCTGGCTTCAATTATGATCTATGATGATGATGGAGTAAAATTGAATTGATCTTGATGAAGATTGATGAAGAATTTGAGAGATTTGGAATGAAACTTTTGAAGAAAGAATGAGAAATCTTGTGGAATTCTTGGTGCAAATGAGGCCAACCCTTGCCAAATTCATCTTTCATGAATATATAGACCCCAATGGTACATTCTAGATCCATCTTGCACATTCCCTTGTTTTCAAACTTTGGCTCATTTTGATTATGTTTCTTAAAAGGTAAGCAACCATGGATAACTTCATTTTTTCCTTCTAAACTCAAAAAAGTGTGTGAACCATTGTTCTTAGAATTGTTTTTCCATTCAAAATCATATATTGGAAGTCTCCATTTGGACTTGTAAATCTCCCAAACCATTTTTCAACTTGAAATTATTCACTTTATAAGCCTTTTTAGTTCATATTTTGACCAATTTTGTAACATCATGCTATGAGCTTCTCCAATAACTTGTGACCTTCTTTCTAGACTTAAAATCCCATTTGGAGCAAGTTTGATGTTGTAAGTTTTTCCATTTGAGGCCTCCTTGTATGAGTTTTGGGTATAGGTTAAAATGACCTGTAATTCACAAATGCCCAAAATACCCTTTGCTTGTCAAGACCATAAGTTGAGTTCTCCACATCATATGAAGGCATGCCATACCATTCTAGAAAGCTAAGACAATTAGGAACAATTCTTATGTTGACCAAGAATTCATTTGAAATCTCCTTGAGGGGCAAAACTAGCTTGGAAGTCAAGTCACTTTCACAGACAAAAATTCAGACACCCCAGATGACCTGTAACTTGTAAGGACCATAACTTGAGTTCTATAAATCTCCTTGAGGTCTTCCACCACTCAAATTAAAGGTCTTGAGATCCTCTACAAGTTTCATGTTGGCCAAGAAGCCATTTGAAGCTAGCATTTTGACTTATCTTGCTTGGAAATTTGACCTAAACTAGGGGATTTTACAGAGAAACCCTAATTTAGTAACTCCTCTTCTCCTTGATTTCTCTTGAATTCTCCTTGTCATATCTCCATATCCTTCTTCATATGTTCAATGATGATCCCCACATCTCTCCAATAGACTTGAATGCACTCTTAAGTCAGTCAATTGACCTAGGGTTGACCTAGATGAAACCCTAGTTGACTGCCTTCAACTGTAGCTCTTGTGCTCACATCAACAACTTGTTTTCTTCTCCAAATGACTTTATAAGTCTCTCAAGATGTCTAGATGCTCTCCATGTCTCCACTTCACAGCTCACAACCCTCTTGTTGATCCTCAGATATCCTCAGCTAGGAGATGGACTCAAGGCTTGATCTGCTGAACTCCTTGCTTTCAAATTCTTTCCTGATGACTTGAATGAGATTGAATTGGAATAATAACCTCTTGCTAGGCCTCTAGAGATGAAAATAATGATTGGTCCCCTGTTGAATGACTTGCTATGCTTATGCTATGCAGATGGTTAGTCTATGTACATGACTCTACATGCAAATGCTAATGATGATGAAACATAAACCAAGGAATAAGGTTGGGCAAATTTTAGGGTGCAACAGCTGCCCCTATTCAAGCGACTTGGACCCGATTGGATGAAGAGCCCGGAGCCTTCAGACATTCGCGGTACGAGACTGTTGAATACTAGTGAAACCAGAAATTTGCCAACCGCAGAAATACACTGCGCTCCTGCTTGAGGAATGACATTCGTCAGCTGAATCTGACTGTTAGAGCAACCCGCTGATCTCGCACGACCGTGCTGGGGATTGTCTTCATCGTTCTGAAGAGGATTTTGTCATAACAGATTGCTTGCTTGTCCATGCTAGGACTCTGTCTGTTGTCAACACGAAGAAATCTCAACTAAAACTTGTCCACGTTAGGACTCCACTTACTGTCAACCCAGGAAAATCTCGGCAACTCCGCTGGGGATAATTCATCTGCATTTCCGTAAACTGAATCGCCCACGTTAGGAATAACACTCTTCCACGTTAGGAGTAACACCTGTCCACGTTAGGAATCACATCGTCCACGTTAGGAGTAACGCTTTTATCTTTCCACGTTAGGAAGCAATCTTCTTTCCGCGTTAGGAAACTATATCAATCTGTCCACGTAAGGACTCCAATGCCATTTGACATGTCCGCGTCAGGACTCCGATCTTTCCACGTAAGGAACACAACTATTTCTGAACTTGTCCACGTCAGGACTCAACTTTTCTTGCATCTGTCCACGTAAGGACTAATTTCCTTCTTCCACGTTAGGAATATCTTCTTCGATCTGTCCGCGTCAGGACTAAACTCTCTTTCCACGTCAGGAATAATCCATTTCTTTCCACGTCAGGAATCAATCTTGATATGTCCGCGTGAGGACTCAATCTTTCCACGTAAGGAATAAACTCGTCTTTCCACGTAAGGAAACCATTTTTCTTCCACATAAGGAATGCTCTTGATATGTCCACGTAAGGACTCTGATCTTTCCACGTAAGGAATACCAACTTCTTTCTGATTTGTCCGCGTCAGGACTCATTTTTCCACGTAAGGAATGCCATCTTAATCTGTCCATGTAAGGACTCTCTTCTTTCCACGTTAGGAATACTGTCATTTCCACGTAAGGAAACTATCTTCTGACACGTCCGTGTATGGACTCCATCTTTTCCGCGTTAGGAATCTCCGTCTTTCCACGTTAGGAATCACCTCTGTTGATATGTCCGCGTAAGGACTACATCTTTCCACGTTAGGAATAATAATCTCTTTGATCTGTCCGCGTTAGGACACTGATCTCGTCTTGATTTGTCCACGTTAGGACTCAGGCGTCTTCGACTCACTGAGGAAATAAGACTTGTCCACGTAAGGACTCACGCGTCTTCGACTTGCTGGGGAAATATCCGCGTTAGGACTTACACTTTGCCAACAACATGAAGAAGGATAAATTTGTCCACGTCAGGATTCTTGTATCTTGTCATCACAAAGAACTACAAACTTGTCCACGTCAGGACGCACATTTCACCATTACGAATAAAGATATCTGCTGAAAACAAATGATCCACGTCAGGATACCAACACGAAGAGTAACCAATCTTTTGTCGACGTCATGACCTCCCTTTCTCCAAATTTCGAGAGACCGAATCTATCCACGTCAGGATTAACGCACCTTACCAATCCGGTAAAACAAACCTGTCCACGTTAGGACGCCCACTTCTGAAGAAATCCCGTCATTCTAGGAGTAAATTGTCCGCGCTAGGACTTGGTTCTTCAATGATCCTCACCCACAAACTTCTTAGCACTGACGTGACAGCGACTTCGAGATGAACTCTACTGGGGATGTCTGAAAACCAACTATCGGACACCTGCTTCGAAATTCTGATTCATGCGACTCGTTGATGACAAACGAACTTTGCTTGGGAATAAGGAGATTCTTATCCTGGCCACTCTGGCTGGGGAAAATCAAATACATTTGCATAAATGACTCTGCTGGAGACAAAGAGAGTTTTATCACGATAACTCTGTGGGGGAATACCGCCGAAACTGACATTGTTATTGAATATCTCCTGCCGAGATCTTGACTGTTTAGTAATTTATTTGAGCAAGAGCTCTCTCCACCTGAACCACTAGAGTACAGAAACTGCTTCAGCAAAATAAATGCTGGAAGGGTAACGCCGACTCGCCGGGGATAGCCTGATGCTACAAAATTATTCCGGCAAAATAAATGCTGGTAGGATGAAGTCGACCCTGCTGGGAAGTTGGGAACTCAAACCACACGTCTTGCTGAAGTAACCCCTGCTGGGGACAATAACTCTGCTGAGGAATAGCAGATGCGCACAGCACGATCGGACTTTCTGCTGGAACGTGAACCGATATCACCAGTATCTCTGACAAAATAAATGACAGGAACCGCCATCAACTCTGCTTTGGAGAGTCTTGACCTTCGAATTCCACTGGAAGGAAAGAACATTTACTGAAAAGAGAACTCCGCTGGGGATGGCTGGATTCTCTTGGGGAAAATTAACTAACTCCACTGGGGAAGAGTGCCTGACCCTGCGTGGGGAGATGAACCTGTCGGAATACAGCCTTACGATCTCGGAATCACTAAACTCTGCTGAAGACGAGTAACTTCTCTGGAGCACGTCCTTTGGATAAACTACGGCTAGCTGGAGAATTCTATCCTTCTTCAGGAAGAACATGCATGACCTGCGTGGGGATCAAGCCTTTCACTATTGCAATCTTTTGATCACCTTCCTCGTACAGTTATGAAACCTGCAACAACACAAACAAAGCACGACAAGCCTATGCCATCCAAATCGATTCAGGTTAGTGACGTTACACTCAGTTAATTCAAAGCTTTAACAATTGTTGGCAAGGGCCAGTAATGTTATACTCATGCTAGCTTCAATAAACTTAGGCGTTTTATCATGCGCAAAACAGTAAAGAACAGGCATCAAGTACTGAATAACACATTTTCATTGATTGGGCCCCTGAATGGGCGGAGTTTTTGTACACGGGATGTAACTCCTGAAAAGAGGAAGCTACGCAAAGCAAATATACAAGTATGCAAGTATTCACAAGAAGCATAAATATTGACAAATTAAATTTTGTACACATGTCGGCAACTGGATGCAGATGAACACCACGAACTGATCCTCCCATGACTCGTCCGACTCTTATACTTTCCCGGTATCCCTACTTCTGAAGAGGTTGTATCCGATAACTGACTCCTCAACCATATTCTCCCGCATAGATGCTCATTGAATTCGAATTCGGACCGCAGTCATTTGCTTTTCAAATCCCTAACTTTTGCGTGAACCGCCCTTTACGGGTTTTCAGTTCACCGGGATACCCCTTTTTGCCGAAGCCGCCCAGTGTAGGTTTTCAACTTCGCGGGTGTACATTTTTTCAATTTTATCCCTAACTTTTGCCCGAACCTTTCATTCTGTTTTTGGTTCGCCAGGATGCCCCATTTTTGCCTGGACTCTCTTTTTTCTGTCCAGCGGGTCTATTTTAAGCAAAGTATTTTTTAACCGCGTCCGAATTCACAGGTGATGCAAAGTCTTCCCCGTCCATGGTGGACAACAATAACGCTCCTCCCGAAAAGACCTTACTGACAACGTATGGCCCTTCGTAGTTGGGGGTCCACTTGCCCCTGTGATCTGCTTGCGGCGGGAGAATCCTTTTTAGCACAAGGTCGCCCGTCTGAAAGCTTCGCGGAAGTATCTTCTTGTCGTACGCTTTCTTCATTCGTCTTTGATACAAACGACCGTATGCCAGAGAAGCTAGCCTCTTCTCATCCATCAAACTCAGTTGGTTCAATCTATTCGTTACCCATTCTGCCTCGTCCAGCTGAACGTCTCGCAATACCCTCAGAGAAGGGATCTCAACTTCCAATGGTAATACCGCTTCCATTCCGTATACCAACGAGAACGGAGTTGCCCCGGTTGATGTGCGTACCGTCGTACGATAACCGTGCAAAGCGAAAGGTAGCATTTCATGCCAATCTTTATAAGTCACCACCATTTTCTGGACGATCTTCTTGATATTTTTATTGGCCGCTTCGACAGCGCCATTCATCTTGGGTCGGTAAGGGGAGGAGTTGTGATGTTCGATCTTGAAATTCTGACAGAGCTCCTTCATCATTTTGTTGTTCAGATTAGAACCATTATCCGTGATTATCCGCTCGGGAATCCCATATCGGCAAATGATATCTCTCTTGATGAATCTAGCCACCACTTGCTTCGTTACATTTGCGTAAGACGCTGCTTCCACCCACTTGGTGAAATAATCAATTGCTACGAGGATGAACCGATGCCCGTTAGAAGCCGTCGGCTCAATCTTTCCAATCATATCGATTCCCCACATTGAGAATGGCCATGGAGATGACATCACATTTAGAGGACTCGGAGGTACATGTATTTTGTCAGCATAAATTTGGCACTTGTGGCACTTCCTCGCGAACTTGAAACAATCAGTTTCCATCGTCAGCCAAAAATAACCTGCCCGCAGCAGTTTTCTCGTCATAGCATGCCCACCAGCATGCGTGCCAAAGGCACCTTCATGAATTTCCTCCATGAGAAGCTTTGCCTCTTTCTCGTCTACACAACGCAACAACACCAAGTCGTGGTTTCTTCTGTATAAGACGCCATCCGGGTTCAAATAGAAATTACCCGCTAATCTCCTGAGAGTTTTCTGATCTTGACTGGATGCCCCAGCCGGATACTCTTTATTCTTCAGGAAATTAAGGATATCAAAATACCACGGTTTGCCATCAGACGCTTCATCAATAGCAAATACATAAGCTGGCCTGTCCAACCGAGAGATAGTGATTTGGGGAGCTTCGTTCCAGAAATTGACCTTGTACATGGAAGACAAGGTGGCAAGGGCGTCAGCCATTTGATTTTCTGCCCGCGGCACATGATGCAATTCAACTTTGTCGAAGAAAGGCAACAATCTCCTTGCATAATTCATGTAATGTATCAAATTGGGCTGACGTGTCTCCCATTCCCCTTTGATCTGATTCACTACCAGAGCTGAGTCTCCGTATACGTCTAAATGTTTGATTCGCAAATCAATGGCTTCTTCAAGCCCCATTATACAAGCTTCGTACTCGGCCTCATTGTTGGTAACAGCAAAGGTCAATCGGGCAGTAAACGGGATGTGCGACCCGTGCGGCGTAGTGATAATTGCCCCTATTCCGCTACCGTAAGCATTCACAGCTCCGTCAAATATCATCTGCCATTTGGACCCCGGCTCTGGTCCTTCGTCTGGTAACGGCTCTTCGCAATCCTTCATCTTGAGATACATGATATCCTCGTCAGGAAAGTCAAATCTCATCGATTGATACTCTTCAATAGGCTGCTCCGCCAGATACTCAGACAACACACTCCCCTTTATTGCCTTTTGCGAGACGTACTGAATATCGTACTCAGTCAAGATCATCTGCCACCGGGCAATTCTACCTGACAAAGCCTGCTTTTCAAATATATATTTGATTGGATCCATCTTCGAGATGAGCATGGTTGTATGATTCAGCATGTACTGCCTCAAACGCTTGGCGGCCCAGGCTAGCGCGCAACAAGTTTTCTCCAGCATTGAGTATCGAGATTCACAGTCTGTAAATTTCTTACTCAGGTAATAGATTGCATGCTCTTTTCTCCCTGTCTCGTCGTGTTGACCGAGAACACAACCCATGCTTCCCTCAAGAACCGTCAAATACATTATCAAGGGTCTACCTGCCACTGGGGGTATCAGAATGGGAGGCTCCTGCAAATACTGCTTTATTTTATCGAACGCCTTTTGACAATTTTCGTTCCACGTTACAGCTTGATCTTTTTTCAACAGTTTAAACAATGGTTCACACGTGGCCGTTAGGTGAGATATGAATCGAGCGATGTAGTTCAATCTCCCTAAAAACCCGCGCACCTCTTTCTCTGTTTTAGGCGTCGGCATTTCTTGAATCGCTTTTATTTTAGCAGGATCGACCTCTATTCCTCTTTCGCTTACTATGAACCCCAGGAGTTTACCCGATCTCACCCCGAAGGTGCATTTGTTAGGGTTCAGCCTCAGCCTGAACTTCCTAAGTCTTTTAAACAACTTCAACAGATTCACCAGATGCTCTTCCTCTGTCTGGGATTTGGCAATCATATCGTCAACATAAACTTCGATCTCTTTATGCATCATATCATGAAAAAGAGTCGTCATCGCACGCTGATACGTTGCCCCAGCATTTTTCAAACCAAAGGGCATCACTTTATAGCAAAATGTTCCCCAAGGCGTTATGAAAGTAGTCTTCTCCATATCCTCTGGCGCCATTTTAATCTGATTATAGCCTGAAAAGCCATCCATGAAGGAGAATACAGAGTATTGAGCGGTATTATCAACTAATACGTCAATATGAGGAAGTGGAAAATCGTCTTTTGGGCTTGCTTTATTCAAATCTCTATAATCCACGCACATTCGAACCTTGCCATCTTTCTTTGGCACTGGCACGATGTTAGCAACCCATGAGGGATACTTCGTCACAGCCAGGAACCCAGCGTCCCACTGTTTCTGAACCTCCTCTTTGATCTTCATTGCCATATCTGGGCGAGTTCTGCGAAGTTTTTGTTTGACAGGCGGGCAGTCTTCTTTCAGTGGCAGACGATGCACAACCATATCAGTATCGAGCCCTGGCATATCTTGATACGACCAAGCGAATACATCATTATACTCTCGGAGCATTTCAACCAGTTTTCGCTTGATATCACTCTGCAGTGCGGCTCCAATACGAATATTTTTCTCAACCCCTTCCGACCCCAAATTGATAATCTCGATAACCTCGTCGTGAGGCAGAATGGCTCTTTCCTCTTGCTTCACCAACCAAGACAGTTCTTCAGGAACGTCGCTATCTTCGACAACCTCTTCTTCGGTCTGGAATACCGGGTGCTCGAAGTCAGGACGAGTCATAGGTGGCTCAAGGATGCCATCTGAAAATGTTATCCTGCAAAAGAAAGGGTTAAGTGCTTCAAAATGCGTATAAAGCGTATAACCACGTTGCCATTTTATTGAAAAATACAAAACAAGAAAGACAGGGATTACAGTATTTACACATGAAAAAACGCCATTTATTTAATGATTAACGAAGCAATGTTTATAACAACACAGCCCTAAGCAAATCCCGATGCCCCGGGCAAGACATCAGATTATTCAACAATTAATAAAGCAAAGCATTACTGTTTAAAAGTCACAGGAACAAGCTCCTGAATAGACCAGTTGCACAGTCCTTGTCCTGGCGTGCTTGGCTGAATCCAGGCATCCATATCACAGTCGCTGTCCCCTTCATCGGATTCCGAAGCAGCATTGACAGATTCCTGGCATACTCCACTGGCAGAGATGGTGATTGACTTTCTGAAATGAGGGGCCCCCACGGAAGGAGTTGATGACGACGGTCGGTACCCCAGTCCGAACTGGTCCATTTTCACCGGAATGTCCAATACTTTGCCCCAGCCCGTGGCTTCTCCTGCCTTCACTAGCGCTTGGGCTTCTTTATACGATGAGACAGCTATCTCCGGCCCTTTGCTTGGCCCGGGACTCTTGTCCTTAATGCGCAAACCTTCGAATGCCTGGCATGGTGTCTCATGGATCTCCCCGTCGACTTCCACATATTTGAACGAAGAAAGATGGCTGACCAGGATGTCTTCTTCTCCGCACACGGTGACTACACTGTCTCCGACCATATACTTTAACTTCTGATGCAGGGTTGACGTGACAGCCCCCGCCCCATGAATCCAAGGTCTCCCCAGCAAGCAGCTGTACGCAGGCTGTATATCCATGATATAAAACTCCGTTGCAAACACTTCCGGCCCCACTTGCAGAGGCAATGTAATCGATCCGAAGACTGTTCTCCGCGTGCCGTCAAACGCTCTGACTACCAAATCACTTGGTGTACACAAAATCCCTCGAACATCCAGCTTCATCATAGCCTTCTTAGGCAGCACATTCAAAGACGACCCGGTGTCAACCAATACGTGCGACATTGTCGACCCTCTGCACTCAACAGATACATGTAATGCCATATTATGATCCCTTCCTTTCGGAGTCAAGTCGAAATCAGTAAAGCCCAGACTGTGGCCCGCATTTACATGTGCCAATACTCCTTCTAGTTGGTTCACGGAGACATCCTGTGGTACAAAAGAAGTGTCCAGGACTTTCAGCAAAGCGTTCCTGTGGGCTTCCGAACACAACAGCAATGACAGAATAGATATTTTGGATGGCGTTTGCTGCAGATGCTCCACGATTTTATAATCGCTTTTCCGAATTAAGCGCATGAATTCCTCTACGTCCTTCGACGCTGCTTCTTTTTCATTTGCTTGTATCGGAACATTTTCAACCGCTTTCCCTTTTCCTTTCGCTATCCTTTCAGCCTCTACTTCAGGAGATATAAAGATCCTGCCGCTTCTTGTCATGCCTCCTGAGCCCACAACATTATCCACAACCTCCGCTGACTGCTTGTTAACATCGATTTTAATCCCGTCACAATACACCTCTAGCCCATACGACCATGGGACTGCTCTCGTGTTCTCATACGGGATTGGCCCGGCTTTAGTTATGGTAATCGGTGGTCGCTGAGCTGGTGCTGAAATAGTGATCGTCTTCCTAGGAATTGTCACTGTGGCAACATCACTCTGATTATCCATTACTGCCCCTGCCGGCTCATCAGTTGCTGTTCTATCAAACTGCAATACACCTTCATCAATCAAGGCCTGAATGCCTTTCTTCAAATCCTCACACCCCCCAGGCAGGGCCCAACAATCTAAGCAGTACTCATTACAACCCGGGTAAACACCTCCTTGCAACAGTCGGCTCTTTATTTCGCTCAGCGGCGTCTTTAAATCCTCAACATTCATAATCAGATTCAGACCTTCCTCGGTTAGGACGGCGTTCGCCCCATGATTAGGCATGGGTTTCTGGACTATATTCGCACCGGTCGTTCCGAAGTTGATAGACTTGTTGTCCAAGAGATCCTGCACAACGTGCTTAAAAGCGTGACAACCTTCTATATCATGGCCCGGGGCCCCAGAATGAAACTCGCAGCGCCTATTTGCATCATAGCCGAACGGGGGAGTTCCCGTTATTGGTGCCAAGGTTCTTTTCTCTACCAGATTCAATCCCAACAAGGTCTGCAATAAATCAGCATAGTTAGAGGGAGGCTTCTCGAACACCCTTCTCGGCTTACCACCCTGGAATTTTCTCTGAGCCTGCTGTGCCCCCTGCTGAGGCTGTTGCTGCTGTGGCATTGGTTGCTGCTGAACCTGTTGTTGTTGCTGAATTGGTTGTTGTTGATACGGGATGGTGACACTCGACACTTGCTGCGGCTGACGATATTGATTTCTTCCCCTGCCTCGGCCTCGGCCTCGGCCTCCAAATACAGCACTAGCTTCGCCCTGACGGCGCCCACCATAAGCTTTCCTATTGCTGCCAGATGCAGCTGACTCGTCAACTTGGAACTTTCCTTGCTTAATGTTCCGCTCAATCTTTTCCCCCATCAAAATCAGGTCTGAAAAACTGGCCAGAGAAGTATGAAACAACATATCATGAAACAGCCCGGTGAATGTGCCGACAAACATATCGTTCATTTCTTTATCTTCCACAGGAGGACGGACCCTGGCAGCCATATCGCGCCACCTTTGCGCGTATTCTTTAAAACTCTCCCCCTTCTTCTGCGAAAGCCCGGCCAACTGGACCCGATTGGGTGCCAGGTCACTGTTATATTTGTAATGGGCTACGAACGCCTCTGCTAATTGCTTCCAAGTCTTGATATCAGTGGGCTCCAACCCCATGTACCACTCTAAGGAAGGACCCGATAGGCTATCCTGAAAGAAATGCATGAGCATTCTTTCGTCAGTGGAGTATGCAGACATCTTTCTGTAATAAGCTCGTACATGAACCTTCGGACATGTATCTCCTTTGTACTTATCGAACGCAGGCGCTTTGAACTTGATTGGCACCCTCAGCCCAGGTACCAAGCCCATTGTTGCCATGTCCAGACCCACAGCACTCTGGTTTAGGACTCCCTTCATTTGCTCTTCCAGCATTCTAATCTTTTGAGAATCATCCATCGGCCCTTCAAAACCCCCTCCAGAGAAGGCGTCTTCCTGCTGATCCTCTTGCCACATACCGTTTCCAGCCCAGTATCCATCATATGCATTATTACGTCCAGCTCTGACCTGATTCATCCCCGGAACTCGGCCTCTGTTGCCGTACCCTTGAACACCTCCAGCAGGACCACCAGCCATAAAACCAGCACCGTTTCCGTTTCCAAAACCTCCGTAACCCTGATTGACCATACCATAGCCATCTTGCCCAAAGCCCTGGGCATTAAAGCCATACTTGCCAGTGTTGTCGAATCCCTGATCGTTGAATCCGAACCCAGCGTTGACAAAGCCATTGCCTCCGAGATTATCTCCCACATTGACATCACCCAGCCCAGCGTTATGGACAGCAGTTTCATTTCCAACTCCGACGTTACCATTCACAGCAGCGGCAGCGTTGTTGACGTTAGCAGCATTCACATTGACGACAGGCGAAGCCACTGGCGTTGGAGTGCCATCTCCATGAGCAGTATCAACCCGGACAGACTGATGATCTTCGTTACCATGACCAGCGTTGCGAGCCAACAGAGGCTGGACCATGGCCTGCAAATTCTCTTGCCCTTTTGCTATAGCCTCCATGGTCTGCATGAAGAGGGCGAGCTTCTCGCGTACATCCTGCATCTCGTTCTGAATCTGGTCCATGACTTTCCGACAGTTGGATCGTGTAGAATAGCGGTGCGGATGTTGATCTGGAATCCTGTTAAGTACCTGATGCAGAGCAAGAGATAAGACACCATTCATATATTACCTGTTATGCAAGATGAATATGAATGCAATGCAATGTGTCTGTGCATTAGGGAAGTTCATTCCCCCAGTTCTAGTGCGAGGGTGCCGGTGCAGTGACAGTGTTGACAATAAGAATACCGGAGCTGAATCATAGAAAGCCTCATATATAGCAGAGAGAATCAATAAGCCCAGGGTACAATATCACTGAGAGTACAAAGATGGCATGACCTCAACCAACAATCCTGGTGATGGTCAGCACTATGCAAAATAAAGCATACAAATAATGGAATGATCAGATCCTCCCAAAAGTCTGGTACTCCTCTATCAACTTCTTGGTCTCCGGATGGCTTGGTCGATCAAGCAGCCCTTCAACAAGCTGGTTTCTCTTCTTAAGGATACGGCGTACGTCTTCAGCAGTTTCTTCCCATGTTGCTTCTCCGAAGCAATCTTCTAACTTTCGCTTCTGGGACACTGCTTCATCTCTAGATTTGATTGCCTTGTTCAGTGCATGCTGGACACTATACCGGTTCATCACTTCTTCCTCACACTTCTTGATGCTAGCCTTCAACTTCTCTTCGAGGTCGGAAATTTGCTGCTTCAGCTTATCTTCCCTCTTCTTGTTATTGGTGAGTGTGGCATTCCAAGTCTTATTGCAAGAAGATATCTCTCGGTGTGCTGCGTCGAGCGCCTTCTTTTTGGCTTCCAGCATGTCATGGGAACTCCTGAACTCTTGCCCCAGACGTTCGCGCTTCTTCTTTTCCTCGGTCAACTCAGCTCCTAACCTGTTTACTAGCTCAATCTGTTGCTGGAAAGCATATACGGCCTTGTTTTTCTCGCCGCGCGCCTGGGCTAACTCTTGCTCTAACCCTTCGTTAATCTTCATCAGGGCTTCTTTCTCCTTCACAACCTGTTCATATGCTTCTCTAGAAACAGTAGTCGGCTCTTCTACCGGAATAGGATCAAGAGTTGGTGCATCTGGAAACGGCATCTTCAACTGACTAGCCCTCTCTTGAATCCAAGCTCTATAAGGTGCATAGGCCTGACAGTCATTCTTTCCTAACAACGGCTTCCCTCTGCGGTTAATACGCGTCCAGGCACGTTGCAACTTGGCTAATAACTCCCCCTTCAAATCTCCAATGAAGTACAGAGATTCCTGTACTTCCTCCTCTTGAGGTGGATTCTTCAGCGCATATCCGAACTGGCGAATGAATAGAGAAGGGTTGTAATTGATACACCCTTTTCTTCCTATCAATGGCACATTAGGGTACCCAGAACAACTGAAGATGAGCTCAGATCCCAACAGATCTCTATCAAACCACTCCATATCTTCCGACGATAGCCTCATCAGGCGCTCTGGCCAACCAGCTGGAACTGTAGTCTCTGTAGCAGATCTTCTCTTAGGAAGGTGACTCTCAAACCACATGCTCAATAAGGGTACACACAGATGAACATTCTTCCCTCTTCCCTTCTCATTCTTGTAATGCAGTGAGTGGTAGAGATCCCCGAGTAAAGTAGGTACAGGATTACCAGCAGCAAACAAGTAGAAAGCATCGAAGTCCACAAAATCCGGTATATTGGGGAATAAAACTATGCCATAAATGCACAAGGCCAACACAGCATTGAAAGCAACCCAGCACCCATTCTTGGCGTACTCTTGGGCTTTACCTACTAAGAACTGAAATGAGAAGCCTGGAACTCCACGGGAAACAGTAGTCACAAGTTCAGAAGCATCAACATGCAAGGCTTTTGCCAATTCCTCCGGCTTGGGCTTGGCATCATAATGAATGAATGGAACCTGGTTCTGCACGGGCAGCTCAACATACTCAGCGTATTCCTCCAAGGTTGGTCCCATAATAAAATCAGAGAACGTAAAACACCTCAAAGCAGGGTCGTAGAATTGCATCAAAGCATACAGCCCATCTAACTCTACCTCTGTAGGTTTGCACACCAATCTCAATAATCTACCATAGCTCATCCGGAAACTCCTACGAACACCCTCATCAGCAAGAGAGATCAACCCAAGTAGAGGAACAATATCAGGCGTAGGCAGTTTGTAGGCAACCGTTCTCCTTAAGCTAGTCATGATCAAACACTCAGAAGTCTGGGCACTAGAACTAGGGAAATGCAAATGCACCTGCAGCACAGACACACGTTAGTGAAATGCAAATGATAATGGATATGCAAGGATGCAATGCAAGTAACATTCAACAGGGACCAAAGCTGCAGCTGAATAGCCTAAACCCAATCAAGAAAGGTCTCAGATAGACCGTCCAGAAGTCATCAAACCCTGGTCTCAGATAGACCTAAAATAAAACTCCAACACTGGTCTCTGACAGACCTCAAACCATAACTCCCTGGTCTCTGATAGACCTCAAATCACATCTCTAATTGGTCTCTGACAGACCTCATAACTCTCCAACTGGTCTCTGACAGACCTCAGAACACATCTCTAGTTGGTCTCTGACAGACCTCATAACACATCTCCAAATGGTCTCTGACAGACCTCAGAATAAATCTCCAAATGGTCTCTGACAGACCTCAAACCTCTCCATAAATAACTAGGATCTCTGATCAAGAAATAACCGGTAGTCTGAAGGTCTAGTTACCTGCATAACCCTGAATCCCCTCACAGGTGGGTGGCCCTATAACTGGCACAAGGTACGGCATCCTATGCGGTCGTCGGCGTCACAGACTTTCAGGGTTGATGATACGATTCCCAGAAGGAGTGGCATCATCAAATCCTGAAGAGGCCTCACTCAGCCAATTTCCAAATGATCGGTCCCCAGAGTCGACAATCCAACTAACCAGCAACCCACACCAACCAAAGGAAGGGGCAGGAGGCCAACCAGAAGAACCTCGTCTGAGTGTAGATTTCATGGGACACCAAAGCAAGCGGGCGCCCACTAATTTCTACTCTAATTCTAGGTGCACTCAAGCCCAGGTCCGGCTTATCTCTCAATATCAGAACACCCGTCACACCCCAATACAGCAATAATAAACAATATATAAAGCTGAAAATACAAGGTTAGAAATATACAATAACTCCATACAAAATCCTCGACGGGAAAACAAGCGTTAGGATTGACTCTCTCAAGGGACGTTGGATCCCAAATGCATAAGAACCATCGCAGTCCTTAGCAGCCAGGGGACGTTGGATCCCCAGCAGAGTCGCCAGCTGTCGCTACCGCGAAAATCGGCGCCGGCTGAACAGAAGAGTCGCCACCGTGCGTTATTTATCCCACGGGAGGGAAAGGAAACGCTCAGAGTAAACCTCGCACAACACGGGAAAGGTATGGTCATCGCAACCAAAACCTGGATTCGGGAGTCGGTTACGCAAGGGGAAGGTATTAGCACCCCTCACGTCCGTCGTACTCGACGGGATCCACGCTTGTTTTCGGGTATGGATTGTTATTCTATCTAAACCATAGGTCAAGGGTGAAAAAGAAAATAAAATGAAAATAAAAATGACTCGGCAAAGTATCGCACTTTATGCCTACGTATTCCCGTCTGGAACGAGAAATCAGAGTCAACGTAGTTCGCCTACCTACGGGAAAGGAGGGGAAGGTTGCTCGCTAGGATATCGCATCCTATGCCTACGTACTTTCATACAGCATGAAAGATCAGAGCAAACGTAGTTCGGGCCACGTACGACACAAGCTTGTCTTGGTTGATTTTATTCCTTCTGAAAAAAGGTTTTTCTGATTAACAGTCCAAGAGGACAAAAATGACGTTTTGATGAGTTCACATTCTTTTACGGAAGAAGTGTCTTTTATTGTGTTTGAAATCTTTATGTGTTTTTCTGTTTGTTTTGAGAAAGAAAGAGACAGAACTCTAACCTACGGTTGCGAAGGGAAACAAACTAACCTACTGTTATCATGCATGGGTTAAGACCTAGTGTCTATCATGCTCCTCTCTTGCACAGAGAGAAACAGAGATCCTAAGGGATAGGCAGAAACAGAAACAACATCAGATATATACAGTAAAACAGTAAAATGCATGGATGCAACAGTACAAGCGAGGCAAGGGAGTCCCACTCAACCTCGAACCTAGAAAACAATAGGCAAAAGTGAACAGGCTTCACTTTCAACCCAGCAGGGTAAACAGCAAACAATACAACCAGGAAATCCAAACAATACATCAGCAAGGAAATACAACAGCAAAAGAAACAGCATCAGCAGCTCTGAATCAACAACTGGCTTCAAGTAATTCACAAGCTTCAACAAGCACCAATCTCCATCTTCATGGCCTTCAGACAAGGGCTTTGATCATCAGTCTTCCATCTGCAATGGCTTTTCTTCAAATTCAAACCTCCAGGATGAGGGATCAGTCACAAGAGTGAATTGGGTGTTAAGCAATCAGCTGACTACCAAAGGTGGTGAACAGACTGCTTCTAACACAAGAGACATTTTCTCTCAAGAGTTCTATCTCATAGACACTATCACCAAGCCTTCCAAAGGAAGGGGGTGAGTGTCTTAGAGAGACTCTGAATCACAGAGAAGAATGGATGCAGACAAGGCAATCCATGTTTGAGAAACAATCTTTCTAATCTAGAGCTCTGCCTAGCTCCTAAACTCTAGTCTCCTCAGCAGCTGATAGCAAGAAACTCCTCCTCAACTCTGACAGTTGATTTTCAATCTTTGAATCTCCAATAGCTTCATCTCCACAAATCTTCAGCTTCCCCAGGGCCCCAGACAAACCCAATACCCATACAAACAATCAATAAACCCCAGAGGGCACACCACACCAGACAACAGATATACAGACAGTAATAATAGCAGTAGGGGAATCCTAACTGTTCTCTAAGGGATCTAATAACTACCCATAGCCCCTATAGTCCCATAACTAATCTATTCAAACCCTAAGTCCTAAGGGAAATGAAATCAAACTCCTCAGTTGTCACCTAAAAACCCTAGTTTTGTTCATGATATTCAAGCATTTATTAATCACCTAAAATTAACCTCTAAAAATGGGAACTAAAATATTTCTTCAAGCTTAACATCTCATCTAAACAATATAAAAAGAATGACCAAAAAATATCAAAGCATGTGAGAGAACAAAAATCATAAAAATGATGCATGAAATGAATTATTTAATGTGACATTTATTTAGAAAATATGTAAAAAATATGAAATAAAACTAAAAATGAAATTTTCTTTTCCTATAATATTCTAGACATTTTAATGAAAATATGGTAAAAAGAATGGATTAAAAAGCATTTTTTATGAATTAGCTATGATTTTATGAAAATTGGTAAAATAATAATAGAATTAAGAAAAATAAAATTGAATTGAATGAGCAAGAGGGGGGTTGAAATAGAACTTCGCTCAGTTCAATCCAGGATGGGCCCTCACAATGGGGGTGCAGATAGCGCCTTTTACTAAGGCCCAGAAAACACTCAGACTTAAAGAAACAAATGGAAACCAGCTGGGGGTGAGAAAAGTAACGAATTCATGTTGAATATTGGTTTTGGGCCTAACACAGGGGTGGGGATATCAATCTCATCTAAGGCCCGCCCGTTTCAATTAATGAAACGGTGCGTTTTGGCCAGGGTCCTTCCCTCAAATTTCAGATCAAATGACAGCCACAAGATCATGCTGAAAGTCAACAGTCTTACTCAACATGAAGGGTCCAGATTGCTTCTTCTCCAAACGACCTGCAACTAGGGTTTCACTTCACCATGGCTCCATGCACGAGCAAGCTTTACACCAAGCTGTTCTCATCTTACACGCCATGAATCCACATGCTGTAAACACAAAAACCACTCCAAATTCTTCCCTCTACAAGCTTAGGGCATTAGATTAACTTGAAACTCACCATAACAACAAACACGATTGAATCAACATCTGGCCACCATTGAAATGCACTGATATGGACCATCACCATTCTTCCTCAAACTTGACCTAAACTAACCTATGCCTAATGGAGGTTAATCTGATGAATCACGCTACAATTATGATGCACTAATCTAGGAGATATAAGCACTAACAGTTTGTTACACCTGTCACTAACCATCACCAAATCGTTCCAAAATCATCTAACTTAATCTCCTAACCACCTAGATCAAGTCTACACTAATAAAATCATGTGAAACCAACAGAATCAAGCTAATCGAATGAAAACTTACCTGATGAGAAACCTTGAAAACAGCTATGGAAATGGAAGATATGAAGCTTTTGAGACTTGGATCTTGATTAATCCTTGAGGAACTTGATTCTGTATGCAAGCTTTGGATGAAACTTGGCCAGAATTATGCTATCCAATGGAATTGGCAACTTTGATATCCTTGCAAAAAGCACTCGAAGATGGATGATAATCACTTGATCCTGGCTTCAATTATGATCTATGATGATGATGGAGTAAAATTGAATTGATCTTGATGAAGATTGATGAAGAATTTGAGAGATTTGGAATGAAACTTTTGAAGAAAGAATGAGAAATCTTGTGGAATTCTTGGTGCAAATGAGGCCAACCCTTGCCAAATTCATCTTTCATGAATATATAGACCCCAATGGTACATTCTAGATCCATCTTGCACATTCCCTTGTTTTCAAACTTTGGCTCATTTTGATTATGTTTCTTAAAAGGTAAGCAACCATGGATAACTTCATTTTTTCCTTCTAAACTCAAAAAAGTGTGTGAACCATTGTTCTTAGAATTGTTTTTCCATTCAAAATCATATATTGGAAGTCTCCATTTGGACTTGTAAATCTCCCAAACCATTTTTCAACTTGAAATTATTCACTTTATAAGCCTTTTTAGTTCATATTTTGACCAATTTTGTAACATCATGCTATGAGCTTCTCCAATAACTTGTGACCTTCTTTCTAGACTTAAAATCCCATTTGGAGCAAGTTTGATGTTGTAAGTTTTTCCATTTGAGGCCTCCTTGTATGAGTTTTGGGTATAGGTTAAAATGACCTGTAATTCACAAATGCCCAAAATACCCTTTGCTTGTCAAGACCATAAGTTGAGTTCTCCACATCATATGAAGGCATGCCATACCATTCTAGAAATCTAAGACAATGAGGAACAATTCTTATGTTGACCAAGAATTCATTTGAAATCTCCTTGAGGGGCAAAACTAGCTTGGAAGTCAAGTCACTTTCACAGACAAAAATTCAGACACCCCAGATGACCTGTAACTTGTAAGGACCATAACTTGAGTTCTATAAATCTCCTTGAGGTCTTCCACCACTCAAATTAAAGGTCTTGAGATCCTCTACAAGTTTCATGTTGGCCAAGAAGCCATTTGAAGCTAGCATTTTGACTTATCTTGCTTGGAAATTTGACCTAAACTAGGGGATTTTACAGAGAAACCCTAATTTAGTAACTCCTCTTCTCCTTGATTTCTCTTGAATTCTCCTTGTCATATCTCCATATCCTTCTTCATATGTTCAATGATGATCCCCACATCTCTCCAATAGACTTGAATGCACTCTTAAGTCAGTCAATTGACCTAGGGTTGACCTAGATGAAACCCTAGTTGACTGCCTTCAACTGTAGCTCTTGTGCTCACATCAACAACTTGTTTTCTTCTCCAAATGACTTTATAAGTCTCTCAAGATGTCTAGATGCTCTCCATGTCTCCACTTCACAGCTCACAACCCTCTTGTTGATCCTCAGATATCCTCAGCTAGGAGATGGACTCAAGGCTTGATCTGCTGAACTCCTTGCTTTCAAATTCTTTCCTGATGACTTGAATGAGATTGAATTGGAATAATAACCTCTTGCTAGGCCTCTAGAGATGAAAATAATGATTGGTCCCCTATTGAATGACTTGCTATGCTTATGCTATGCAGATGGTTAGTCTATGTACATGACTCTACATGCAAATGCTAATGATGATGAAACATAAACCAAGGAATAAGGTTGGGCAAATTTTAGGGTGCAACATGTAGCCGTCAAGTGGAGTCATCACCCGGTGCCACCTCTTTGCCGCGAAAAGAGCCTCAATGGTGCGGTAGTCGCCGGTGTCACTCAGATTAAACCTTTTTTCAGGGACAATGTTCCGCTTCTCAAGAGCTTCGTAACGGGCAGCGTGCGTGGCTCCTCTGAAACGGTCCTGATCGAAACGGATCGGAACCGTGCGAGATGTGGTGGCTTTCCTTTTTAGAGGGTTGGTCATTCTAGGTCCCATTCTGCAAACACAACACAACAAAACAGCCAACAACACAGCAAACAAACATGTTAAACGAAATAAAACAAATCACAGTAAGAAAAGAAAACATACTGCAGCGTTCGCCTAAGTTCGCCGGGCGAATCCTGGCGAAGCTTCGCTTCCCTTCGCCAGGCGAATGCCAGCGAAGGTGCGAAAATGCACACACAACCAGAACTTCTGCAATGGTTTTACTCTTTAAAACAAGGATGTTCTACCACTATCTCATTACCAGATGTAATTTTGACATGCAATGGCAAATTTCCACAGAAAATCGAAAAGGGTTTAACATGCAAACACTAATTTCCCAATGCAGAAGTTCGAATCCTAAACAAATTTTGAACAAAAATACCTTTGCCTAGAAGTACAAGAACAAAACCTAACAAATTACAAATTGAAAAAGGGAAACAAGAACACTTACCTTTTGGATTGCTAGTGATGAATCTGCAGCAAAGGATTGAAAGAAGGTTGGAAGGGATTGTGAGAGTGAGGCAGAAGAAAACCGTTTAGGGTTTCTGATGCAATGAAAAGGTAAAACGGTTTTTGGGCCCAGGTGGCCCTTTATATTTTTTTCTGATACCGTATATTCGCCAGGCGAATGCCAGCGAAAGCTCGCTAAGGCTCGCTAGGCGAATACTCGCCTTCATTCGCCAGGCGAATGCTAGCGAACATGACAGGTTTAGCTTAGTTCCACTGCATTGCCCACTTCACTAGTCCACTTCCAACACTTTCCAAAAATGCATAAAATGACATAAAAAAGGGTAAATACTTACAATGTTGAGGTGCCTCTCAACCAGCGCTTGTTTAACGTCGGATAAGCTCGACGGTCCATGATGCTCACAACGGACCATCAAGAAGATACGCACAGCTGTCTCGGTTCACCTGACCGCCGAGATATATCTTGAGGCGTTGACCATTTACAGTCCAACTGTCTTTCTTTTCCAAATCCTCAATTACCACCGCTCCGAAAGATTTGACTTCTTTGACTCGGAAAGGTCCGGACCACTTGGATTTTAATTTTCCAGGGAAAAGCCTCAACCTGGAATTAAACAACAGCACAAGCTGCCCGGATGCGAATTCTTTCTTGCGGAGCTTTTTGTCGTGGTACTCTTTCACCTTTTCTTTGTACAACCAACTTGAGTGGTATGCGGCATTGCGCATCTCTTCCAGCTCAAGAAGTTGCACTTTCCTTTTATCACCAGCTAGCTCATGATCAAAATTTAAAAATTTTAAAGCCCACAAGGCCTTGTGCTCCATTTCAACCGGTAAATGACAGGTTTTACCAAAAACCAATTGAAATGGAGTTAGCCCAATTGGAGCTTTATAGGCCGTGCGGTACGCCCACAAAGCTTCATCCAATTTTTGTGACCAATCCTTCCTAGAGTTAGACACAGTTTTTTCCAGAATTTTTTTTATCTCTCTATTTGAGACCTCGGCTTGACCATTAGCCTGTGGGTGATACGGAGTTGTCACCTTATGCGTTACACCGTAATGTTGTAAGACTTTTTCTAACGGTGCATTGCATAAGTGTGATCCTCCGTCACTTATCAACACTCGAGGGGTACCAAAACGGGAAAAAATATTTCTTTTTAAAAAACTTATTACCGTCTTAGCATCCGCTCTCGGTGAAGCAATCGCCTCAACCCACTTAGACACATAATCAACAGCCACCAATAAGTATTCATTTCCAAAAGATGGTGGAAATGGTCCGACAAAGTCAATGCCCCAGCAATCAAACAACTCCACCTCTTGAATATTTTGAAGAGGCATCTCATCTCTCTTTCCAATACCACCTATCCTTTGGCAACTATCACAATTTTGCGCATGAGCATTTGCGTCTTTAAAAATAGAAGGCCAATAGAATCCCGATTGAAGGACTTTATTCGCCGTTCTTGCCCCATTAAAATGCCCGCCATAAGGCGAATTGTGACAGTGCCATAGGATACTTTGGGCCTCATCACCCGTAACACATCGCCTCAACAAATTATCACCTCCCAGCTTAAACAGGTATGGATCATCCCACACATAGTACTTGGCATCCGATAAGAATTTCCTTTTTTGGTTGGGAGTTAGGTCGAGCGGCACGAAACCACTCGCCTTGTGGTTTGCGAAATCCGCAAACCACGGTCTCACTTGCACTTTAAAAAGTTTTTCGTCTGGAAACTCTTCTCGGATGTCCTGTTCTAAGGTAGTCACCTCAGTGTTGACAAGGCGAGACAAATGGTCTGCTACCACATTTTCGGATCCTTTTTTGTCTTTAATTTCAACATCGAATTCTTGCAATAAAAGGATCCACCGGATAAGCCTTTTCTTAGAATCCGGCTTGGTTAGCAGAAATTTGATCGCCGCATGATCAGTGTAAACAATAACTTTCGAGCCAATGAGATATGACCGAAATTTTTCGAGAGCATACACTATTGCGAGCAATTCTTTTTCAGTTGTGGCGTAATTAACTTGAGCCTCATTAAGAACTTTGCTCGCATAGTGTATGGTATGAAATTTTTTTTCTTTCCGTTGGCCAAGCACCGCTCCGATAGCATAGTCGCTAGCGTCACACATCAGTTCAAAATTGAAATTCCAATTTGGAGCGACTATGATTGGAGCGGTGACTAACTTTTTTTTTAATATCTCAAAGGCTTCTAAACATTCATCAGTAAGGAGAAATACCTGGTCTTTGGCGAGAAAATTGCTCAAAGGTCTAGCCACCTTTGAAAAGTCTTTGATGAATCGCCGGTAGAAACCGGCATGCCCTAGAAAGCTTCTGATTCCCTTTAAGTTAGATGGAGGAGGCAATTTCTCTATCACATCTACCTTTGCACGATCCACTTCTAGTCCTCTTGACGAGACTTTGTGGCCGAGAACAATCCCCTCCGTAACCATAAAGTGGCACTTCTCCCAATTTAGCACTAGATTGGTCTTCACACACCTTTCAAGGACAATTTTCAAATTTTCCAAGCATAAACCGAATGATCCTCCAAACACCGAAAAGTCATCCATAAAAACTTCCATTGTCTTCTCTATAAGATCGGCAAAAATGGCTTGCATGCATCTTTGGAAAGTTGCCGGCGCATTACACAATCCAAATGGCATTTTGCGGTAGGCAAATATTCCAAATGGACATGTGAATGCGGTCTTCTCGTGATCGGCCGGGTCAACCGCAATTTGGTTGTATCCGGAATAGCCATCTAGAAAACAATAGAATTCTTGTCCCGAAAGTCTCTCTAGCATTTGGTCCATGAACGGAAGTGGGAAGTGGTCTTTTCTAGTTGCGGTATTTAACCGCCTATAGTCTATGCACATCCTCCACCCCGTTGCTATCTTTGTGGGAATCAACTCATTTTTCTCGTTGCGGATTACGGTAATGCCTCCCTTCTTAGGAACCACATGTACCGGACTCACCCAAGGACTATCCGAGATCGGGTAGATCATTCTCGCATCCAAAAGCTTTACAACTTCTTTCCTAACAACCTCTTTCATTGTAGGATTCAAACGGCGTTGCGGTTGAGCTACCGGCTTGAAATCCTCCTCCATTAAAATTTTGTGCATACAATAAGAAGGACTAATTCCTTTTAGATCGGAAAGAGTCCATCCCATTGCTTCTTGATTTTTCTTCAACACATCAATTAAAAGAGTTTCTTCATGTTTTGACAAGAGGTTGCTAATGATAACCGGCTTCTCCTTGGTTTCATCTAAAAATGCATATTTCAAATTACTTGGTAAGTCCTTCAATTCAATGATTGGCTTTTCATCCTTGTCCTCTTTTTTTAAGACTTCTTCCTCCACTTCCCATGGGTGCAAATCCTTAAGACTATCTAGCTCTCTCAAACATTCATCTAGAGCTTCCTCTTCTTCAAGAGTGAACACTTGAAAGGAGTCATTAAGGGCTAGCTCAATAGGAGTGATGTTGTGAACATGCTTTGCAACTTCATCGGTTGCTTCCTCAATTACGTCAACTCGGAAACTATCATGCTTGTCTTTTGAATGCTTCATTGCTTCAAAAAGGTCAAAAGTGACCTCTTCGTTTTGTACTCTCACTTTCATCAAACCGTCATCTACATCAATCATCATCCGAGCGGTTTTCATGAAAGGCCTTCCAAGAATCAAAGGCGCATCATCATCTTCCTCCATATCGATCACGATAAAATCCACCGGAAAAAAGAACTTGTCCACTTTTACCAACACGTCTTGAGCTACTCCATGAGGATGAGTAGTGGACTTATCGGCTAGTTGTAACGTCATTCGGATGGCTTTAATCTCAATGTTGCCAAGCTTTTTCACAATAGACAAAGGAATAAGATTTATGCTTGACCCCAAATCAATTAATCCTTTTCCCACATAAAAGTCACCAATGGTAACCGGCAATGTGACTCTCCCCGGATCAACTTCCTTTCTTGGTAGAGTACGTTGGATGATGGCGCTACAACTTGCATCTAGTACTATTGTTTCCGGCTCCGTGTACCTCCGCTTTTTCGTAAGTATGTCCTTCATAAATTTGGCATACTTCGGCATTTGTTCCAAAGCTTCGGCGAACGGAATGTTGATTTGCAATTGTTTGAAAATATCCATGAACCGGGCGTAATGCCGTTCATTTTCTCTCTTAGATGGGGAATGAGGATACGGTAAATTTTGAATCGGAGTAGTGCTCACTACCTCCTTTCCTCTAGACACTCTTGCGTTTCTTTCTCTCCGCTTTTTCACTTCATCCACTTTCACTTTCTCACTTTCGTTATTTTCCACTACTTCATTTATATTGTTTTCAACTTCAACCTTTTTTTCTTTTTCAACTTCACCATTTTTTTCATTATTTTCCATTTCCTCCTCACTCCATTCACCAACCTCTCCATCAAGTTTCTCATCAATTTTTTTCTCCACCTCTCTTTTTTTACTCTCGTCAATCAACTCCCTCCCACTTCTCGTCCTTATCGCCTTACAATGCTCCTTCGGATTTGTTTGCGTATTTGCCGAGAAAGATGGTCCGGCTTGTTGTTCCGCTAATTGCTTAGCGAGTTGCCCAACTTGAGTTTCAAGATTTTTTATCGCCGCATCATTACTTTTTTGATTTGCTATAGACATTTGCATGAATTGCGTCAATGTATCTTCTAGCTTAGAAGTTGCAACCGGCGGTTGTTGAGGTGCATACGGATTTTGACGGTTAGAGTTACCACCTCCATAACCTTGGTTATTTTGGTAGTTACTTCTAGATTGGTATCCTTGATTACCTTGATAGTTTTGTTGGTGTTGTTGTTGAGGATGTTGATATGGTTGTTGTTGTTGAGGTTGCCTTTGTTGATAATCTCTTTGGTTTGCCATGTAGTTAACTTCTTCAAATCCGGGAGGCGGACAATATCCGGTATCGTGTTCTCCTTTACAAAGTTCACAACAAGCTATTTGTTTAGCTTTTGATGGTTCTTTCAACCCCTTGATTTGTTGAGTTAAAAGTTCCACTTGTTGTGAAATGAGCTTGTTTTGGGCAAGAATTGCATCATTCGTCCCCAACTCGAGCACTCCCGATTTCCTTTGAGTTACCCCTCGATTATGGTTCCCTTGATGATCATTAAGTGCCATCTTTTCTATAATAGATGTTGCATCATCGGCACTCTTTGACATCAAAGATCCCCCCGCCGTGGCATCCAATAAGGTCTTGTGAACCGAAAGGAGTCCGTTGCGGAAAATATGCACTTGAGTAAGCTCATCGAAACCATGGCCTTTGCACTTCCTTAACATGGACTTGTAGCGCTCCCAGGCTTCGTTTAGCGATTCATTCGCTCCTTGGGAAAATACCGCGATTGCCGTCTTAGCTTCCATGAACCGGTTATGTGGGAAAAACCGTTCAAGGAACTTCTCCTCCAATAAATTCCAGTCCGTCATAATTGTCGTTGATTGATCAAGATACCACTCTTTCGCTTTCCCAATTAGGGAGTGAGGGAATAGTCTCCTGAACAATGACTCTTCATCAGCCTCAGTAGCTCCAGTTGCGCCCGCAATCTCATAGAACTTGGTAAGATGTGTGAATGGGTCCTCGTGGTCTAATCCTGTGAAAGGATTTTGATAGACTAGAGCAAGGATCCCCGTCTTCATCTCCGCTTGTCTTCCATTTTGGAGATTTCGTGCGAACTGAGCCATGTGTCTCGGACTATTTGTACATGGAGTTGAAACTGGAGGTGGCGGTGGTGGTGGTTCTGCCATAACTGGTGTGAAATGTATTGGTGGTGTTGTAGTAGAAGAACTTTCTCCTTGTCTTTGGCTTTGCTTCGCAAGTTGCCTCCTTCGTCTTGTTTTGCTATTCAATCTTCTCGCGGTCCTCTCGATTTCGGGATCAAAAAGGAGTCGGTCCTCGGGAATTTGTCCTCGCATAAACAAGGGCTGCACACTAAACCAAACAAATTACAAGCACAAGTCAAAAATTCAAAGCTAAAAATTCAACAACTATTGCGATGCTTGCAATATCAATTTATATTCCCCGGCAACGGCGCCATTTTGTTAAAATAGTGGTTGAGTGTCGGGTTTTTGTTATCGTCTCCACAGGGAATATGAAATTTTGCAGCCTTTCTACAGTTGTTAAATTCGTAACTTTGTAGTAACAAAGTGTTTGGTTTTAAAACAATGGTAACTTTTGCATGTGAGTAATAAATGCGGTAAAATAATGATTTGAACGGTTTTAATACATATTGCCAAAGTTAGGGTTCGGTAATCACTTTGCATGCATATTTCCAATCAACATTTAACAAACTCCTTTTAATGATCAATACATCCACAACATCCTCTCAATATGATTATCTCTAACTCATATTGTGAGATTTACCATTTTGATCCATTGTTGATTTCTCACACAATCTATCAAATGACAACTTTAAAGTTCAACATTATAAGTGAACAAAACATTTCAAGACTATCTTTAGCTCAAGAAAAGAGAAGGATGAAAACCTAGGTCTAGAGTTGGAAAATATTTCTCAATCATCAACCAACACAAAAGATTGTAAATGAAACAAAGTTTTCACCATATATTAATCATTCAAGAGTTTACAAATGATGATCATCCATACACATACAAAGTTTAATAATCACCTACATCTAACCTTGACAAAAGATGAGTTTAGCTACACATTTTCATGGTAGCTTTAACAAGAAGAAAGGAGAAGATGAAGAACATCCACTTTGAAGAAACAATGAAGGATGTGCTTCCACTTCTCTTGATTACCAAAATAGTAAAGATGAAGAAGAACTCAAGTATTTAGGGTTCTAGAGCTATCCAATAATGTCTCTCCTTTGATTTTTGCAAGATCCCCCTTTTCAAGTACCAAGTATGGGCTAAATAGAGCAACAAATAAAGTAAAAATGATGTGCTGTCTGCGCACATTCGCCTGGCGAAGGCATTCATTCGCCCGACGAACCAACTTAACATGGCACTTCAAAGTGCCTTTGATCAGCAAACCGCCCTAAGGAATCGTGCATTCGCCAGGCGAATAAACACTCGCCGGGCGAACATTCGCTGGCTTCACTCGCCAGGCGAACTTTGGGTGGTTTTGCTACTGGAATCTGCATGAGGAAAGCTACCACTTCTTCGCCAGCACCTTCGCCAGGCGAATGGTAGCGAAGCTTCGCTGGAACCTTCGCCTGGCGAACTTCCTATCCTTTGGGTCTGGGAGTTAAATCTGATTTATTCGCCCCAGTTCGCCTGCACTCGCCTGGCGAATATTCGCTGGCACTCGCTGTGGCTCGCCAGGCGAATGTCCTGATTTGCAACATCTCCCAACTGCTTTGCCTTGATCCCAAGTGCTCTTAATAGTGTCAATCCTGCACACTAACAGCAATATTACAAACATTCTTCGCTTGGATCGCATAAAATCAAACTAAACCAATTCAACTACGAAATCAAACATTATTAGATAAAATTGAGTGAAAATACTACCAAAAAGAAACCAAATATCTAATCTAAATGGGATCTAACAAGGATGCACAAACAAATTGTGATGTAGGTATGAAAAAAAACTTCAGGCAAGGTATTGAGAAGTAGACAATATTAAGCCATAGTAAATGTCGATGTTGCATAAAACAAAGTACTTGTGTTGGCAGACCTTTTAGAACCATATATAATTAATATATGACAAATCAAAGTTGAAAATAGAAGGATTAAGGAAAGTCATATTAAGATGAATTATTAAAAGTTCCAGAAGTTAAAGTTGGTAATGATATAGAAAGGCATTTGTTTTGTTGGTGATTAAAATCATGTAGAAATATTATAATTATCAAGACCTGAAATTCATAAGTCTAATTAAGATAAGGATCAGTTATTTGGTTTGTCTCCAAATATACAAAAGCAATTTGTGTTGTGTTTCAAATGAACCTGTTCAAATGGTCAATTTATCAGTGTAAGTTTCATACCAGAAATGGATAAACCAAATTCAGAATATCATTGTTTGCAAAAGAAACATGTCTGAGTCATATTACATAATACATAGGTTTATGCATAAGGGAGTACATAAGATTGAATTTAACAAAAGTAGTTAACATAGTTGTGCAAAAGTTTGGAATGAATCCTTACATAAATGATCTTAACAAAATATTTGAATCTAACACAAAATGAGGTACTTGTTGCACCCCAAAATTTGCCCAACCTTTATTAGCCCGACTTTCGTTTCATTGCATTTATCATGTGCATTCATAGCATTAGCATCTGCGTACCATAGTCCATGAACAGGGGATTGAGAGGTGTGTGCTTATCAAGAGAGGGCTATCAAAGGTCTAAGCCTATTCAAGGGGTGATATCCAGGTCATGAAGTGGTTTTAAATCCATGGTTATGGGTGGAGAACATTGTGAGAACTCATGGGAGACCTTGAGGTTCATTTTGAAGCTTATTTCATCAATATTCAAGAGTGTGAGAAGTTGTTAGGCTAGGGTTGCTATGCTTGATAGTGTAAAATCCCCTGGTTTAGTGCCTAACTTCAAGACCACTTATCTCAAGATACAAGTCTCACATGACTTTGGCATCCACATAGAACTTGTAGAGCATGCTCGTAGCTTTAATTTGAGTACTAGAAGTCCTTGATTGGATTTATTGAACTCAAGTTATGATCCAGACAAGTTACAGGTCACCGGAGGAATGTGAAACCTGTCTGCTAAAGTCAACCAACTTGCAAAGCAATTTTGAGCTAGAAGGATGTTTCTCCCGAATTTTTGGCCAACATGAAAGTTGTAGTTCTTGAGCTTAGATTTCCAAATGGTACTAGAAGTCTTTCATCTGATTTGCAGAACTCAAGTTATGAGGTTTACAAGTCAGGGGTATTTTGGGAAAGTAAGATTACAGGTCATAAAATTACAGGTCAAGTTCACCACTTTGCCTAACTCAAATGAACTTTTATCCAACATGAAAGTTTCTCCAAAGGGGGTCTTTTGGTCAGCTAAACCTCAAGGTTTCAATGGGCTAGCTCATGATTGAAGATTGGTGAAAGGAATTTCGATAAAAGCATGTGAAAAGCCTAGTTTGTGATCTTGCCAAAATTAAATCAAATATGGTCATATTTGTGCTCATTTTGAAGGGAAAATATGTTTTAAGAACATTGGTGACAAAATCAATTGCATTTGAGGCATGGTTCATGGACTATTTCAAGGTTTCTTCACGCTTAAGGTACATAATGGATCATGGCCATTGAGATTGAAACAAGGAGCAATTATGAGCCATAGGTCTCCACAACATAACAAGGAACTGAATTGGATCAAAAACAAGGGATTTTGGCCATGAATGAGGGCAATTCCACGGGCTTCCAACTTCAAAAATGTGAAAATCCAACTTTATGATCAAACCACAATTGGGCCCCCAAAACTCCACAAACTTATTCTATAAAGGATTTGGATGAATTCTATGATGTTTTTTGGATAGTTTTGGTGAGAAATCAAGGTTGTAGCAATTGGAAAAAGAGAGCTTCAAGCCAAATTCGAATTTTCATTTCATCATCATTTCAAGGGCTTTCAATCATCAAAACACCTTCAGCTGCAATTTGTTAATGATTCTGCATAATTTTCTCAAAGGATTGTTGGATATTTGAAGCTCACCATACCAAATTTCAGAGGTATAAAGATTTCATCATAACTCCCTAATTATCAATCTTTATGACATAATTCATGTGCCATTGCATTGCTCTCGAGTTCTATGTGGATTCTGGTACCTTTGGGAAGATTCTTGTGAAGTTTTCAAGACCTTGACATCTTCTTGGTGGGACACAATTTGTGAGATTTATGAGTTATTAGTCCATTTTGATGCCATATTATTAATCCCCATGAAAAATGCTATGAAATTGGTTCAAGAATCGTGAAGTTCCGTTGGGTATTGAGAGAGATAGGTGCTTGTGAAGTTTTCCGGCCAAAATCACGTTACCATCCGTCCACTGTGATGTTCGTTCCCTCTTGGAAATTCAAAACGAGGAAGACAACTCCTCTACCGTCCAATCGCATGAAAATAGAAGACCAAGTCCGTCAATCCAGTGACTACGAATGCGCCACATCTCCCTCATCAAAACTACGTAGTTTTGTTAAATGAAATTCGTTGGGCTTTGATCAGCTTGCTACACGCACCCCTGCATAATAGGCCCAGTCCAGATTTTGCCTTGGTTAATTACTGATTGCACCACCTCCCATATTTCTTTTAATTTCATTTTCTTTTATTTTTTTTTTGTTTTAATGCTGTTTGTTATTAATTCAAGAAAAATAGTTAATAGTTTCATAAAATCATAAAAAAATACTTTCTATCTGGTTTGAGATGTGTAAAATTTTATCATATTTTTTATTTTGTTTTTCCATTTCTTTTTCAATTAATTTCGTATTTTCTCTTTTAATATGTTTTTAGGGTTGAGAACTGACATGCATGATTTGCTGATTTTTGTATTGGCTCATATTTTAGAATTTAGTTCTATTTTCTTGTATGCTAGCTGTAGACTCCTTGATTGATTTGTGTAATTTTTATCAGATTTTTTAAGAGCCTTCAAATGTAGTTTTGAATTAAATCTTTGTGACCCTCCACACTTGATGTTTCACTTGCATACCTTACATTGTTCTTTCTGTTTGGACCACTTACTTTTGGATTATTTTCCCATCCTTTTAACCTCTGATTGTGGACATATTGTAGGTGCTTGGAGAATTAACTTGGTATTTGTATATGTATTTTTCTATTTTTTATTTATTTTTCAAGTTGGCTCTTAATTTGGCCTTCCCACTTGGACAATTGTATTGTTTTGGCTCCAAAAGCCATATCTTGCTTGTGTGATGGATAGTATAGTGCTTGCTTCTTGTTGTGGACATATTAGAGGTCTTGTGGACCATTTGGTGGCTGTTTATATTATGCATAGCTTGCCCATTTGATGTTATACTTTCATGGTTGTGCATTATGATTCCATATATTGGTTTATGTACCTTCCTTGATCATTTCCCTTGTTGCATTTCCTTCTCCTATTCTCTTGCATTATTTCATGATTGGATTGAGGTTGAGATGAGCTTGTGGAGGCTCCTGCCCCACACTATTTTCCTCCCTCACTTGCATTGCATCTTTGCATTTTATATTTTGCATTTCATGTATACACTTTTACAATTGTAATTCTTCTTCTTCTTTTGTCTTCCTTCCCTTAGGATTTCCATTCTTCCTTGCTCAAGATAGAATGTGATAGACATTAGGCCTTTAACCATGCATGATAACAATAAGTAGTTGTTAGAGCACAGATTGGTTCTTAATAATTACTCTTTGTTTTAATGATAACTGTTAGGAAATTTATATTTAAGAATTATATACTCTAAAATTTGTTTGAGAGTTTTTGCTGCAGATTAAAATTATATTGACTCTCTAGAAGCAAATCTACCTTTAAATACAAGAAGCTATTCTGAATCTGAAGCGCCAGATGCATCTTACAGAAGAATCTGCTTGCTCCTTACAGAAGATTCTGAGCGTAGTCTCCAGAAGGATCTGAAGAAAGAAGCTCCAGAACATTCTGAGTCAGAAGCATCTGAAGATAATCAGAAGCATCTGAAGATGAAGCATCAGAAGAATAGAAGAATATTGATTGAAGAGTTTCTCAAAGCATTGATCTACAGAAGTTTCTGAAAGTACCTACGCTGCCAAGTACTGAAGTTCTGTGTCAAGATGCTCTGATGATCTACACGCTAGAAGCACACAAGCTGTAGAAGACTCTGATACAGCATAGTTCTGAATCTCATCAGAAGACTCTGATCTATTCAAACTCTGAAGAACTTGCTGAAACTGAAGAAGTGTTTTCAAGAATGTATCCGTTGGAATCATTCAACGTCTCTTTCCTTATTTGTGCTAGACACACTTACACAGACAAAAAGGATTTATCTGTGCCATCTATTTCAAGGAAATGTCAGTACATGTGAAGACAAAAAGGCTCAGACCTTTTGGACTCTCTTTTCAACGTGGAAAATTCAGTTGCCTATAAAAGGAGCCTCTCACTTCATTCTTCAGTTACAAACTCTTGAGCTATACACTTGCTGAAAAGAAATCACATATTCTTAAGCTCTCATTCTTATTCTTCATAGAATCTTTGTACTTAAAACTTAAGAGAAAAATCACTGTTGTGATTATAGCTTTATAGAAGCATTAAAAAAACTCTTGTATTTCATTTACATTGTTTGTAAAGGATTTTCCTTAAGAGGATTCAGTGTGAATCAGTAGCTCTTGAGAAGACTAAGAACTGTAGTTCTTAGGTGCTACTATTGTAATCAGTTTGATTTAATAGTGGATTAAGTCCTTGTTGAGAAAGGCAAATCACTCTGGAAGGGTGGACTGGAGTAGTTGTTTAACGAACCAGGATAAAAATAATTGTGTGATTAATTTCAAGTATTAATTTTCCAAACTTATTCAACCCCCCCCCCCCCTTCTAAGTTATATCTCACCTTCAGTTGGCATCAGAGCTCCGGTTCTGAGTGTGCTATCACTTAACAGTGTCAGTAAAGATCCAGAGGAGATATACTTTGATCTATATATTTATTTGTTATCATGGCTGATAATTCAATCAACAGTAAATATGAAGAGAAGGATAGGATCAGTACCAAACCTCCAATGTTTGATGGAGAAAAATTTGACTATTGGAAAGATAGAATAGAAAGTTTTTTTCTTGGGTATGATGCTGATCTTTGGGATTTGGTCATTGATGGATATGTACATCCTACTGGAGAGGATGGCAAAAAGATTGATAGAAAATCAATGACTGAAGTGCAGAAAAGAGACTTCAAGAATCATCACAAAGCCAGAACTATTTTGCTTAATGCAATCTCTCATACTGAGTATGAGAAGATTACTAACAGAGATACTGCTCATGACATGTTTGAATCACTCAAAATGACTCATGAGGGAAACTCCCAGGTTAAAGAGACAAAGGCTCTGGCGCTCATACAGAAGTATGAGGCATTTAAAATGGAAGATTCTGAAAATGTAGAAACTATGTTTTCTAGATTTCAGATTCTTACAGCTGGTCTGAAAGTTCTGGACAAGGGCTACTCAACGTCAGATCATGTCAAGAAAATCATCAGAAGTCTTCCCACCAGATGGAGACCAATGGTGACTGCATTAAAGATGGCAAAAGATCTGAACAAGATCTCCTTAGAAGAACTTATCAGTTCTTTGAGAAGTCATGAAATTGAGCTGGAGGAAGATGAACCCCATAAGAAAGATAAAGGTAAATCCATAGCTTTAAAATCTAACAAAACTGCTAAAGCTTTGCAGGTTATTCAAGAAAGCTCTGAAGAATCTTCTTCTGAAGAAGAAGATGAGTTGTCCATGCTGTCCAGAAGGATTAACAAACTCTGGAAGCACAAGGGAAAGAAGTTTAACAACTTCAGAAGATCTGAAAACAGAAAAGAATCTTCTAGTCACAGAAGATCTGCCAAGAAAGATGTGGTGTGTTATGAGTGCAAAGAACCTGGGCACTATAAGAATGACTGCCCTAAACTTCTGAAAGAAAAACCTAAGAAGAAGTTCAACAAGAAGAAAAAGGTTCTGATGGCAACATGGGATGACTCTGATGAGTGTGAGTCATCTTCTGAATCTGAAGAAGAATGTGCAAATGTTGCATTGATGGCCAGGACAGAAGATCAAGAAGAAGGTACCTCTGGATATGAATCAGAATCTGAATCTGATGATGATGCAGAAGAGGTAATGGCTAAACTTACCAAAGAAGAACTCATTAAAGTTTTAACAGAAGTTCTTAAAAGTTACAACAACATCAAACTCAAATACAAGAAGCTGAAAAGCAATCTTGAATCTGAGATTGATCTTCTGAAAGCAGAACTTGTTGAGCAGAAGGAAATAAATTTAAAAATCAAAAATGACTTTGATAGAACTCAACAAGAATCTGATTCTGAAACTAAGTCTGGTGAAAATATTTTAGAAAAATATGACTCTAGTTTTCAGAAGTTTCTCACTAAGAGCATAGACAGAAGCAAGATGGCTTCCATGATCTATGGTGTTAGTGGAAACAACAGAAGAGGCATTGGATATGAGTCTTCATCTGGAAGCAATCCAAAACCTGTTGACAAACTTTTTATCAGTAAGACACCTCTGTACTCTCAATTCAAATTTGGTCATCTGAATGACATTAAACACACAAGCTCTGAGAAGAGTACTTATGTGTTTAAACCAAAGGCAAGTCAGAATAAACACTATGTTGCAAAACAGAAGTTTAGACAAACTTGCAAACCAACTAACCCCAAAGGACCCAAGAAGATCTGGGTACCTAAAGACAAAATAATTCCTGTTGCAGATGTTCTTAGCAGCAAAGTCAGGACACCAATCATGGTACCTGGACTCTGGATGCTCACGACACATGACAGGAGAAAGGTCTATGTTCCAAAGCCTGGAACTTAGATCTGGAGGGGACGTGAAGTTTGGAGGGAACCAGAAGGGCAAGATCATTGGATCTGGCACTATTGGAAATGGTAAGCTTCCCTCTATTACTAATGTTCTGTTAGTTGAAGGATTGAAACATAATCTGTTGTCCATAAGTCAATTAAGTGACAATGGTTATGATATAATCTTTAATCAAAAATGTTGCAAAGCTGTATCTCAAAAGGATGGCTCTATCCTATTCAGTGGAAAGAGGAAACACAACATTTATAAAATTAACCTTTCAGAACTTAAAGTTCAAAATGTAAAATGCCTCTTATCTGTGAATGATGAGCAATGGGTCTGGCATAGAAGATTGGGGCATATTAATATGAGACGTATATCTCAGATTAATAAACTCAATCTGGTCAGAGGACTTCCTAAGTTGAAGTTCAACTCAGATGCTCTGTGTGAAGCATGTCAAAGAGGTAAATTTTCAAAATCTCATTTTAAATCAAAAAATGTTGTGTCTACCTCCAGACCATTGGAATTACTTCACATTGATCTGTTTGGACCAGTGAAAACTGCATCCATCAGAGGCAAGAAGTATGGATTAGTCATTGTAGATGACTACAGCAGATGGACATGGGTAAAGTTTCTAAAACACAAGGATGAGTCTCATTCTGTGTTCTTTGACTTCTGCAATCAAGTTCAGATTGAAAAAGATTCCAAAATTATTAAAGTCAGAAGTGATCATGGTGGAGAATTTGAAAATAAACATTTTGAAAAATATTTTTCTGAAAAAGGCATTGCACATGATTTCTCCTGCCCTAGAACTCCACAACAAAATGGAGTTGTAGAGAGGAAAAATAGAACATTGCAAGAGATAGCCAGAACCATGATCAATGAGACAAATCTGGCAAAACATTTTTGGGTAGAAGCAATTAACACAGCTTGCTATATTCAGAACAGAGTGTCTGTAAGACCTCTTCTGGAAAAGACTCCTTATGAATTGTGGAGAAACAGAAAGCCTAACATTTCTTATTTTCATCCTTTTGGATGTATTTGTTATATGCTTAATACTAAAGATAATCTGAACAAGTTTGATTCCAAGGCACAAAAGTGTTTCATGCTTGGTTATTCTGAACGCTCTAAAGGCTACAGAGTTTTCAATACTGAAACACAGATTGTTGAAGAATCTATTCATGTTAGATTTGATGATAAGCTTGGCTCTGAAAAGCCAAAGCAGTTTGAAAGTTCTGCAGATAGAGAAGTGATTCTCACAGACTCTGAAGGATCAGAGGCAGAAAAGACAAATATCAAAGAATCTGAAGCAACTCCAGATGCTACACCTTTGACTTCCCAACTAAACAACTTGCAAATTTCTGAAAGACCAATTGTCAGAGGATCTTCTTCCAAAATCAAATCATCTCATCCAGAAGATGTGATTATTGGAAAGAAAGATGATCCAATCAGGACAAGATCATTTCTCAGAACTTCTGAATCTTCTTTATTTGGCTTAGTGTCAATAATAGAACCAACATCTGTAGATGAGGCTCTGGAAGATAATGAATGGATTATAGCTATGCAAGAAGAGCTGAATCAATTCACCAGAAATGAAGTTTGGGATCTGGTTCCTAGACCTAAAGGATTCAATATTATTGGAACAAAATGGGTTTTCAGAAATAAGCTGAATGAAAAGGGAGAAGTAGAAAGAAATAAGGCAAGGCTGGTTGCTCAAGGATACAGTCAGCAAGAAGGTATTGATTACATTGAGACATATGCTCCAGTGGCAAGGTTAGAATCTATACGCCTTCTGATTTCTTTTGCTGCATAGAATAACATCACTCTGTATCAGATGGATGTTAAAAGTGCTTTTCTTAATGGTATTATAGAAGAAGAAGTATATGTCCATCAACCTCCTGGATTTGAAAGTGAAAACTTTCCAGATCATGTTTTTAAATTAAAGAAATCCCTCTATGGATTAAAACAAGCTCCCAGAGCTTGGTATGAGAGGTTGAGCAATTTCCTTCTGAAGAAAAATTTTATCAGAGGAAAAGTGGATACAACTTTATTCTGTAAAACTGTTAAGAAAGATCTGTTGATTTGTCAAATTTATGTAGATGACATTATTTTTGGATCAACAAATATTACGCTTGGAAAGGAGTTTGCTAAATGTATGCAGGAAGAGTTTGAGATGAGCATGATGGGAGAATTGAGATTCTTCTTGGGAATCCAAGTCAATCAGACTCCAGAATGCACCTACATACATCAAACCAAGTATGTTAAAGAGCTTCTGAAGAAGTTTAATATGGTTGATAGCAAAATGGCAAAGACTCCAATGCATCCTACAAGCACTCTAGGTAAGGAAGAGGTAAGTAAGAAGGTAGATCAAAAACTCTACAGAGGTATGATAGGATCTCTTCTATACTTGACTGCTTCTAGACCAGATATTCTGTTTAGTGTCTGCTTATGTGCTAGATTCCAATCAGATCCTAGAGAATCACACTTAACAGCTGTTAAGAGGATTCTAAGGTATCTGAAAGGTACTGCTAACATAGGTTTGTGTTACAGAAGATCTGATGAATTTTCATTAGTTGGATTCTGTGATGCTGACTATGCTGGAGACAGAGTTGAACGTAAAAGCACTTCTGGAAGCTGTCAGTTTCTTGGAAGTCATCTGATCTCATGGTACAGCAAGAAGCAACCTACCATAGCACTATCAACTACAGAGGCAGAATACATTGCTGCTGCTGGATGTTGTACTCAGATGCTCTGGATGAAGAGTCATTTAGAAGATTATCAAATCTATGAGAGTAATCTTTCTATCTTCTGTGATAATACTTCTGCTATATGTTTGTCAAAAAATCCAATCTTACATTCTAAGGCTAAACATATAGAAATTAAACATCATTTCATCAGAGACTATGTTCAGAAGGGAATCATAAATTTAGCCTTTGTTGATACAGATCATCAATGGGCAGATATTTTTACAAAACCCCTTGCTGAGGATAGATTTAAGTTCATTCTGAAAAATATTTGTATGGATTTTTGTCCAGAGTAATATTTATCAGAAGCAATCTCTCAGATGCAAATTGTTTAATGATCTGAAGTATTTCATATGTTCATTTGTTCTATTCTGATTATTATTTCTGATGTGAAAATCTGAACTGACCATCTTTAGAAGATCTGAACGTGGCTAACGTTTCATTTCTTGAGAGAATTCAGAACAACATGCAAGCAAACACGTGTCCCACAAAATTTGAAGAGGTGGCGTGTGGACAACTGAAAAGACATTTGAGGTGAAATTTGAATAGTTAAATTCTTGATTTTCCCCCCAAATCTGTCAGAAGCATTTATTATTTGAAATGATTTTATTCTTTTCATTTAATGCTCTCAAACGTGCTTTAATTCTGTCTTTTGGTGTGCCTATGTGTTTACTATAAATACTTGAAGTGTTTTCACTTTCACACTTTTCACTCTCAGAATTTATATGCATTTTCATCTCTTGTTCTCTCTTCACAAAAACCCAAAACCTAAGTGTTCTAAAAAGCATTCTTCAATGGCATCTTCTTCTTCAACAACTGCTCAGTTTCAATCAACAATGGCTGCAGTAACTTCAGACAATCTTGGTGCTAATCCATACATTCCTCCTCAGAGAACTCTTCTCACACCTATTGAAAAGTTAGAAGTGTTGTGTGAATCCATGGTTGAGTTTGACTCACTGGCTGAAAATGGGTTTGATTTTCGCTCCATTGTTAGAGCTCAAGGCTGGGTAAAATACTTTGATAGACTGTTTGGACCAGTTTACCCTTTGCTTATTAAGGAATTCTGGATCCATGCATCTGTGTATCCAAAGTTTATTCTGTCATCTGTGCTGGGAAAGGAGATCATCATCACAGAGGATCTTATTAGAAAACTGATTGGTTATGAAGAAACAGATGGTGTTTCACATCTGCCAGTTGGACGTGTTGATATGGATGAAGTCTATGATGAGGTTATGACTGCTGGACAAGCCTCTAACAAATTCAAAGATTTGAAACCAGAATACAAGATCTGGGCCAAGATCTTCATGGGATGCATTCATCACAGAAAATCAACAAACTCCCCAGATTATGTCAACAATGAGCAGATCTATTTTATGTACTGCCTTAGTCAGAGTAATAAGGTAGATCTTCCTTACTTATTGTTCATGCATCTGTGGAATCACATAAATGCATCCAGAGAATCTGTGAAGGAAAAGACTCAGAAGATCAGGAATTGGATACCTTTTGGAAGGTTGCTCTCAGATCTTCTCACTGAAAATGGTTTAGTGGCTGCTCTGTATGATGCTGGAGTAACAGAGGAACTTGAATTCATTATGGGAAAGCCTCTGAACGCCAAGAGCCTTCTGAGACTTAAGATTGTAGATGAACTTACCACTGCTCCAAAGAAGTTGAACATGTCTGATCTGAATAAAAGGATTCCAATATCAGATTTCCCTCTATTTTTTGCTGAAGAACCTAGACACATTGTTCTGATGTATATAGAGCAATGCAAAATAGAAGGAGTGCCTGTACCTGCAAATGTATTTCAACTTGTCAAGCAACCCCTGCCAGATGCAGGAGAAGAAGAGGAAGAAGCAGAAGTTCCACTTCAGAGGAAAAAATCTCAACCTGCAGCAGAATCTGAACCTGTCCAGAAGAAGGCTAAGATTGCTGAGAGTCCCAAAGATCTTCTGAAGAGAAAGGACTCTGGAGAAGCTGTCTCTGCTAAGAGGATTAAACTCAAAGGTACTAAAGCTTCTGTCTCTTCTAAAACTGCTGTTATAAATGATTCTATTAAGTCTGTTCCCAAACCCCCTATCACTCAAACTACATCTGTTGCTGCCCCCAGCTCTGTATCACCTCAGAAACAACCTACTGCTCCTATATCAAAACCACCTCAACCAAAATTACACATCAAACACTTCACTCCAAAACCATCAAAATCTGTTCCAAAACCATCAGAACCACAACCTAAAGAATCACAACCTACAGAACCTCAACCAACTGTTCCACAACAAACAGAACCACAACCAACACAACCATCAGAACTACCACAAAATTCTGATAAACAAAAATCTGCATCACCCTCAACAGAAAATCTCCCAGAAAAACAAACCTCAGAAGATCAACCACAAAATGAATCTGTCATTCCACCTTCACCAATTCAATCTTCTGAACCTGTAGCAACTGTTACTTCTGAACCCACTCAAGTAACTTCTGCTCCTGTTTCATCTGAACCACCTACTCAACAACCTGAAATTCCTTCAGAACCATCTCATATCCCTGAGACAGAAGTTCTTGATATCACTCCATTAAAAACAGTGTTTCAAGTTTATTCTACCTCTTGTACACCAGAAACATCCTCAAATTCATCTGAATCAGACATTCACCCTGACTTTCTGATTAATCCATCTGACAAATATCCTGTTCATGACCCTGAACCTGAAACATCTGTACCTACCAAAACTACAATTCCAGAACCTATGCCTCCACCTGAACCTTCATCTGAGATGATTGTTCCTTCATCTATTCCATCATCATCTGGAATCTCGTGTGCTCAAGTGTCCTCTCTGTATCATAATTTATCTTATGGTTTCAAACTTAAAGATTTTTATGATAGAGTTGAGCCCTCTGAACCCTTGACACCTCTGAGACCTAAGCTTACACCAACCCTTCCCTCTGTGATCCTTTCATATATTAAATCTATGGAAAATGAAGGATCTTTAGCCACCATATCTGATAAATCTGGTAAAGTTGCTGTTTCAGCTCTGCATTCTGCATCTGACAACACAGTTGCATCTGATAAACCATCAAAATCTGCTTTTGTACCATACTCTAATGTAGTCTTTGATGATGTTTACCCACGCACCAGACCTCAACCCAATCTGATTAATGCTTTAAACAGATCCCTTCCTCAGAAACCAGAAATTCCATTCTTTCCATATGTTCCCCCTCCTCTGATTTCGATTCCAAAATCTATGCTACCACCTACACCAAAGCCTAAACAGATGACTCTGGAAACCTTGCTTAAACCTTCACCCAGACTTAATATTGAACATTTATTTCAAACGTTTTTGCAAGAATTACAGATGTCTTTAGGTACTGTTCAAAGAAGATGCTCTGAATCTATGGATGTAAATGAGACTGAAATCATCTGGAAAGGATTTCTGAATAGATTCAACACTGTAGCTTCTAATCTGAAGAACATCTGTTCTGATGATGCAAAGCTCAGAGCTGAAAGGAATCAATTCTGGATTGATAACAAGACTGGGCCTCTGCTGTGTTTGGATGCTCCTCCACCTCCTCCTCCACCAGAACCAATTGCCCCTACTCTAACTATGACTCTGGTAGAAACCTCTTCAGGATCTCCAGAACATATGGCTATTGACTCTGTTCAGGATACAGAACTTCCATCATCTGAAATCAAGCCAGAAAATCCAGATTTGGCAAACAAGATTGCTGCTCTGGAAGCTGGTCAATCTGAAATCAGATCTTGGATGGAGAAGCAAGACAAGAAATCTGAGGACATGTCAGAATGGATGACCAAACAAGATGAGAAGAATGAGACAATCACTAAGTTCATGTCAAAGCAAGAGCAATCACAATCTGAGATCACAGACCTATTGAAGATGCTTTTGTCTAAACACACTTAGATTTTTTTTTCTCATGTTTGTGCATCTGTTATCTTTGCATCTGAATGTTTTGTAATATCTTCTGATGTACTTTGTGATCTGTTATCTTTAATTAAATCAGACTGTTATTCTCCATTGAATTATCTGTTTTTATTCCTTTTACTTGTCTTTATTAAAAGTGTTTACTTTTTGCTTATGACAAAAAAGGGGGAGAAAATAAAGATCTGAACTATTTAATATAATTTCACTAGAATGAATCTTCAGACATATCTATTCCTTCTAATATTTTAATTGACTATTTCAGAACTTTTGATAAGAACACTCTATAAAGAACCTCTGAGTTTCTCAGATCATTTATCCTTTATCAAAATTTGAATCTTGTATCTGCAAGATATTCTGACCATTGATTATTACATGACAAGCAAGATCTGACTCTGAAGATTACTCAAGATAAAAAGGGAAGTTTCTATTCCTTTTTCATATTTAACTCAGGGGGAGATTCATCATCTCAGGGGGAGTTATAATTCTTTAAGTTCAATTAAATAAAATTTCTGATACTTTTTGTCATCATCAAAAAGGGGGAGATTGTTAGAACACAGATTGGTTCTTAATAATTACTCTTTGTTTTGATGATAACTGTTAGGAAATTTATATTTAATAATTATATACTCTAAAATTTGTTTGAGAGTTTTTGCTGCAGATTAAAATTATATTGACTCTCTAGAAGCAAATCTGCCTTTGAATACAAGAAGCTATTCTGAATCTGAAGCGCCAGATGCATCTTACAGAAGAATCTGCTTGCTCCTTACAGAAGATTCTGAGCGTAGTCTCCAGAAGGATCTGAAGAAAGAAGCTCCAGAACATTCTGAGTCAGAAGCATCTGAAGATAATCAGAAGCATCTGAAGATGAAGCATCAGAAGAATAGAAGAATATTGATTGAAGAGTTTCTCAAAGCATTGATCTACAGAAGTTTCTGAAAGTACCTACGCTGCCAAGTACTGAAGTTCTGTGTCAAGATGCTCTGATGATCTACACGCTAGAAGCACACAAGCTGCAGAAGACTCTGATACAGCATAGTTCTGAATCTCATCAGAAGACTCTGATCTATTCAAACTCTGAAGAACTTGCTGAAACTGAAGAAGTGTTTTCAAGAATGTATCCGTTGGAATCATTCAACGTCTCTTTCCTTATTTGTGCTAGACACACTTACACAGACAAAAAGGATTTATCTGTGCCATCTATTTCAAGGAAATGTCAGTACATGTGAAGACAAAAAGGCTCAGACCTTTTGGACTCTCTTTTCAACGTGGAAAATTCAGTTGCCTATAAAAGGAGCCTCTCACTTCATTCTTCAGTTACAAACTCTTGAGCTATACACTTGCTGAAAAGAAATCACATATTCTTAAGCTCTCATTCTTATTCTTCATAGAATCTTTGTACTTAAAACTTAAGAGAAAAATCACTGTTGTGATTATAGCTTTATAGAAGCATTAAAAAAACTCTTGTATTTCATTTACATTGTTTGTAAAGGATTTTCCTTAAGAGGATTCAGTGTGAATCAGTAGCTCTTGAGAAGACTAAGAACTGTAGTTCTTAGGTGATACTATTGTAATCAGTTTGATTTAATAGTGGATTAAGTCCTTGTTGAGAAAGGCAAATCACTCTGGAAGGGTGGACTGGAGTAGTTGTTTAACGAACCAGGATAAAAATAATTGTGTGATTAATTTCAAGTATTAATTTTCCAAACTTATTCAACCCCCCCCCCCCCCCCCCCCCTTCTAAGTTATATCTCACCTTCAGTAGTTCCCTCCTAACCTTGACTATAAGATGAACTTTGCATGACAACTCTAAGATTGGACTAGTCTCCCCTTAGTCGTGTCTTTTCTCTTCTCTCTTCAAACAAATCAAAATACAATAATAAATGTTAACTGATGTCGTACCTTACGAGCCTTAAGTTACTTAGGAAATAATTGTTGAAGGGTCACTCTTCAACGGTCAGGATGTTTAGCCTGGCACCCTTAGGGTGACATGCGACGCATTCACTCCTAAGTCATAGTCTCTAGTGTGATATTAGTTGTAAACAACCATAAAAAACACTTCTCCCGTAAAAAATAGAAAACAAACTTCAAACCTTTTTGCCCCGTGGGCCATAATTCCAAGGAAAACTTTTATGAAGAACAGAGTATTATTAACTCTTAGTTCTACCGTAAACGGTAAACGCCTAAGTCTCCAAAGGTCGAGTTGCATACACCAAACTGCTGGAACCGTCTGTTAATCTTACTCGGATAAAAAAGACAAACCTGTGTCTCGCGTTTCCCGAACTACGTTTGCTCTAATCTTTCACGCCATGTGAAAGTACGTAGGCACGAGATGCGATATCTCGGCGAGCGACCTTCCCCCATAGTTAGGAGAACTACGTTGACTCTGATTTCTCGTTCCAGACGGGAATACGTAGGCATAAAGTGCGACGCTTTGCCGAGTTATTTTATTTTCTTTTCAGACCAACCTTTTAGCGTAGATAGATATAATCAACCCGCCAGATAAACACAACAAGCATGGATCCCGTCGAGTACGACGGACGTGAGGGGTGTTAATACCTTCCCCTTACGTAACCGACTCCCGAATCCAGACATTGGTTGCGATGACCTTGTCTTATACCTTTTCGTCAGGTTTTTCCGATCGTTTCCTTTCCCGTTCTGAGGGATAAATATCGAAAGGTGGCGACTCTTCTGTCATTGCCGACACCTTATTTTCGCGGTAGCGACAACTGGCGACTCTGCTGGGGACTCCAACGGTTCCCTATGCGAGTCAATCCTAGCGCTTGCGTGTTTACCCTGGTGGGTTGCATTTATTTATCGCATTTTACTTTCTCGCATTTTATTTTCAGTATGATATGATTATCTGTGTTGTTGTGGGAGTGACATTCTGATGAGTGATGAGCCAAAACCCAGGCTTAAGAGCATATACCTAGCATTAGAGTGGAGATTAGTGACGGACCTGTATGCTTAGCATGCACCAATCCCCATGAAATTCACACTCAGACGAGATTCTCTTTGATGACTTCTCTTCTGGCCCTTAGGGATCGACGTGAGGTTGGATCTGAGGGTTGTCGACTCTGGGAACCGATCATTTGAGATTCAGCTAAGTGAGGCCGCTTCAAGAGATGATGCCACACCTTCTGGGTATCGTATCATCGTTCTTGAAAGTATGTGACACTGATGAACGCATAGGATGCCATACCTCGTCGGCGGATTAAGTCCATACCTATGAGGGGAATTGGGTTATGTAGGAAACCATAGCTCCATATCACTCGGTTTTCTCTACAGTGTGAACTTTTGGTTTGATATCAGAGGTCTTCAGTATCAGTGATCTATGTTGTGCAATGATCTATGTTATGCAAAGGTAGAGCTCTGATTATTCTCCGACAACAGCACAACTACCTTAATCCCTTGTAGCATCCTTGCATTTTTGCATTTTTCATCTGCATCGATTACATGACATTGCATTAACATTGCAGGTGCATATTTCCTTTGACTCTAGCTATCTTGCTCTCCGTTTCTGACATGGAAACCCTCAAGAAGACAGTTGCCTACAAGTTCCCTTCTCCTGACATCCGTCCCCTTTTGAGTTTGATCGCTCTAGCTGATCCAAAAGTAAAAGAAGATTTCTCAGTGTGGTGACCCTCAGTTGAGATGCTTCGTTTGTCCTGATTATATCTTGGCAATTACCCTGGAGGAGTACGCTGCGCTGCTAGGAATTCCGATATTGGATTAGACGCCATATGTTCATGATGATGCTGAGCCTAATCTGGCTAAGCTTGCTGAAGTTGGTTGTCTAGATGTTTCTGAATTCTCGGGAAGATTGGTTAAGCTGAACAGAGCATACGTGTTTCATTTATCGTTCTTGGTTGACAAGGATATTGCTTATGTTATATCAACCATCACCAGTTTTGGCTGAGGTCTTTCCATTATTCGTGCTCAGATACTTGTGCTTATAACTACCTATGTGGTTTTTCATTGGTATTTATGAGGAGTTTTCTACTACTGCTGTCTGAGGGGTTTCCATTGTCATGCGTTTCACCCGGAACTAGAATCAAGGGAAATATTCCATATGCTTATATACATTATCAGCATTTTGCATATTTTTCTTGGTGTTTGCAGGTACCTTCTTAAGCCTCGTTCTTACGTTCTGTTGTCTTTTCAGAGTTGTTTCAGGATTGCTGACCAGAGAATTCACCGGTATTCTACTAGAAACAATCTCAAAAAAGCCATGGATCACGTTCAGACTGAGATGCAAGAGATAAGGGAGCGCATGACTCAGCTCATGGAAGTCATGCAAGGTATGGCTCAAGGACAGGAGCAACTGAGAACAATGGTCCAGCCCCTGGTTGCTAGGGTTGATCTTAATGGAGTTCTTTACGGAGGTATTGCTGCTAATACTCCCCGCAACGATACAGAAATTCCTAACGCCACCGTTGTGCCTACCGGATGCACCCCAACTGCTGCAGGGGCCGGGAATGGTAGTGATATTGGCGTCTGCCACGCTGGTCTGGGTAATGCTGGTAATGCAGGTTTTGGTAACACCGTCAACTTGGGTTGTGGTAATGGTGCTCATAATGCTGGGTTTGGACCTGGTGCTGCTAACTATGGTCTTGGTAATGCTGGGTATGGTTACACTGTCAATCGAAATGTCTATGGTCCGGAGGGTGCCTACGCTGGGTATGGCAATGGGGACTAACGATGGAATGAAGATCGTCAGGATGACATGTTCTCTATGAGGGATGTAGGCGCTGAGTTGCCTGCTGAAGCTGATCATAGATTCAGAATGCTGGAGGAACAGATGAGGAATATAACAAATCAGGACTCCATGGGGCTCGACATGGCCAATTTGGGGCTGATCCCTGATTTACGAGTGTCGTACAAGTTCAAAGTTCCTATCTTCGATAAATACAAAGGTGTCACTTGCCCAAGGGTGCACATATGTTCATACTACAGAAAAATGCCAGCCTATTAAAATGATGAGAAGATGCTCATGCATTTTTTTCAGGATAGCCTGTCAGGGCCGTTGCTCGAGTGGTATATGGGTTTGGAACCCTCTCAGGTTCGCAGTTGGAAGGGTTTGGCTGAAGCGTTTGTGAAGCACTACCAGTATAACAATGACCTTGCTCCCAACAGGGTCCAACTTCAGAATGTCGTCCAGAAGAGCGAGGAATCTTTCAAAGAGTATGCCCAGAGGTGGCGTGAGCTTGCAGCCAGGGTGCAACCCCCAATGGTGGAAAGAGAGTTGATTGACTTGTTTGTATCAACGTTATCTGGGATGTACTATGAAAAGCTCGTCAACTGTATATCCAGAAGTTTCTCTGACCTTGTCATCACTGGTGAGCGTATAGAAAATGGCATTAAGATTGGGAAAATTCAGGCCGTGGAAGTACCTTCGTCAAGTGGAGGAAAGAAAGTGTTCGGAAATAAGAAGCGTGAAGGCGACGCTAATTCTGTATCAGGATCTCGGGGTAGAGGCAGAGGTAGATATCAAGATCAGTTTCATCATCATCAGGATGCAAGTGTTATCATTCCGATACCACCACAACAACAACAACCACAACAGCAGCAAAATCAACAGGGCTACAGGAAGTACCAGAATTCGAGGGGAGCAAATAGAGTATTCGATACGCCGCCAATGCCGTACTCCTAGACGCTTCAGACGCTACTACAACTGCAGTTAATTCAGAAGAGAACCCTGGCCCCTCTGACAGGCCGACCACCACCTGGCTATGATGCAAATGCCCGCTGCGAGTTCCACTCGGGGGCACCCGGGCACAACATTGACGATTGTAAGGCTTTTAAGCACAAGCTACAAGATTTGATTGACAATAAAGCCATAGACTTCTCGCATGAGGCGTCCAACATTGTGCAAAACCCCATGCCAAATCACGGACCGGCAGGAGTTAGTGCCATTCTGGAAGAGAAAAGCTGGAATCTTGTGATGAGGGTTGAAGAGTTAAAGACTCTGCTGGGTCAAGTGAAGAAAGAATTATTGAAAGGGGGAGTGTTCCCTGGTTGTTCTTAAATTTGTGTCGATTGTGTGGACCATCCTGAAGGGTGCGAAGATTTGAAGAGACATATTCATACTTTGATGGAAAAAGGAACGTTACAGTTTGACCGCACTTCAGAAGATAGACCTGCTGAGGAAGTGACAGAGGAGCGGGATGAAGTCGCGACAATCTCAATCCCTTATAAAACAACCATGATACCAGTGCCTCCCAAGAGGCCAACCGTCATCATAACTAAAGCTGGACCAGTCCCGTATGAGAGTACTAAAGAGATTATGTGGAATTACGGAGCAGAGGTCTATTATAACAGGGAGAAGGTGGAGTTGAAGAGTTCTTCAGCAGACTCAGTGGATAATCTGGTGGGTACAAGTGGCATGACCCGCAGTGGCAGAATCTTTGCGTCACACGAAGTGGAGGATGAAAGAGCTTCAAAAGGGAAAAGTAAGGCTACGGAAGAAAGTAATCCTCAGGGGAAAGAGAAAGAGTCTTTGACGAAGGACGTGGAGGAATTCATGAGATTAATCCGGAAAAGCGACTATAAGATAGTCGAGCACTTACAGCAGACACCGTCTAAAATCTCTATATTGTCATTACTACTGTGTTCTGAGGCCCACAGGAACGCCTTACTGAAAATCCTTGACACCTCGTATGTACCCCAAGAGATCTCGGTCAAACAACTTAAAGGGGTAATGGCCCATGTGAATGCGGGACACGGGCTCGGCTTTACGGATCTTGATCTGACACCTAAAGGCCGTAATCATAACAGTGCACTTCATATTTCGGTTGAATGCAGGGGCACGGTCATGTCCCATGTGTTGGTTGACACTGGATCTTCTCTGAATGTTCTACCCAAGAAGGCCCTGATGAAGCTGGATACTCGAGGTATCATTTGTACACCTAGTGACTTGGTGGTGCGCGCTTTTGACGGGACGTGTCGTTCAGTGTTCGGAGAGCTGACCTTACCCATCCAAGTGGGACCTGAAGTTTTCAATACTGTGTTCTATATAATGGATATACAGCCAGCCTACAGTTGTCTGCTGGGACGGCCCTGGATTCATGCAGCGGGGGCTGTGACGTCTACACTCCATCAAAAGATGAAGTATATGGTCGGTGGAAGCATTGTCACTGTGTGCGGAGAGGATGACATATTGGTGAGCCATTTGTCGTCATTCAAGTATATAGAAGTGGACGGTGAGATCCATGAGACTCTTTGTCAGGCCTTCGAGGAGGTTCGAGTTAAAGATAAGTCTCTAGCTACGAGCAAAGCGCCGGAGGTAGCATTGTCGTCGTTCAAGGAAGCCCAGGCAGTGGTTCAGACTAGGACAGCGCAAGGTTGGGGCCAAGTTCTGGACATCCCCAACAAGCAAGGCAAGTTCGGTTTAGGATACTGTCATGCATCGTCATCACAGAGCGCACCTCGATTCAAGGGGCCGATTGTGTTCACCCCAGGAGGAGTTGTGTTTGAGCAGATCAATGTTGTGTCTGATGTTGAAGACGGAGACAGCGACCGTGACTTGGGTTCATGGATAAAGCCCAGTTCCTAGAAGCTGGCAATTTTCATTTTATCATGTTATTTCTTTGCATTTGTAGTTTCTTTCCTGTCTATGTGCAATTCTCACTTGTAAAAACTTGTTGTTTCTCAATTGATATTGAAAATGAAATAAATATGTATGTTTTGAATTAATCCATTCGTGTTCACTTTATTGCTATCTTTTATTTCAAACACTTGTTTAAGTGGAATCCGGGGAGGATGACGAAATCCAACGAAGCGCAAGCTTCCGATTGTATGCTCTTGGATAGAAAAACTTGTTGACGATATACAAGCATTGTTTCAAATCCACAAACACAGGAGATATAAGGAAGATAATCCCTTGTTAACCCCTTTGAGCCTAGTAGTAGGGGTTTCTTTCTGAAAATAAAAAACCCTCAATCTTAACCTGGGGCAGGGTAGGTGTCAGCTAATTTGACCAAGCGTTCAAATTGCAAAAGGAGTGTCCGTTCAAGGATAAATCACACCTGTAGAGGTCGTGCCTAAAGAACCACAATTGTTAAACCTTGCCGATAAGGAGTGAAACAGTCACAATCTCTTTTAACAAGTCAGACAAGCCGGTGTCACATGATTTGTTCAAAAAAAAAACCCGCTAAGTCGAATCTTGAAAACAAGCGGTTTAGGCAAAAATTAGGGTATCCCGCTGGACTTCAAAATCAGAAACTCAAAAGAGTTAGTCCAGGCAAAAATTAGGGAACGAAAAAGCGAAAAAACGAAAAGGATTACAAGAGACAAATCCTCAAACAAGAACGAAATTGTGTGACTCCAGGCACTATAAAGACGAAAAAGCGAGTGACTGTCACTCCAAAAACGTGTGGTTTCCTGAACCATCAGTCCTATCATTCCACCGTTAAGAGGTGAGCGCTTGTGTCGAATTAGTTGGACGTAGGATTAGAGAACATCAAGGAGAATGGGTGGGTTAAAATGAATTTTGAGCCTTATATCCTTCCTTGTTAACCGTGAACCTGACCACGTTACAACCTGAAAAAGTCCTAATTGAAACAGGTTTAGTTCGAGAGCATACTTCATTAAAGATCAGATCGAAACTGACTCAAAAAAGGATTCCTCTTACAGCGTTGTTTTGATTTTGACACTTTGATAATTGATTCGTTCATTATATGTCATAAATTTTTTCCAGTGAACAAGATTGGGTTTTGAAAAAAACTGGCATATGCATTGCATTTAATGTATCTTTTATGCATAACAACTTGTTTTACTTGCGAGTAAGCGCCCGACCGCAGGAAAGTTTCCACAGTGGAAAGTTTGATCATGATAGAATGTAGAATGCCTAAATACTCCGTAGAGTTGTGGCCAGCTATATCAAATAACCCCCGGTAGGGTCAGCCATCCAAGGATCGGTTAACACGGGGAAATCAGGTCGAGATTCGGCAAATCTCTCGCGGCTAGAGGTACTTCCCCACGAATCATTCAATTAGGGACAAAGCCATCTCAAGGCTGGGGCATGCCGCCCTATGAGGAAAATAATTGTTCCTCTCCATACCTTTAGAGCTTATCCAAACTTTTCAACCAAGGATCCTCTCACGGTCCAGATTCTGGGGCAAGCCATCTCGGGGTCGTCTCATGGCAAGCTATTTTCTTCTCAGCGTAGGCCTTCTCAAAAAATCAGACTGGGGCAGGGGCATTACGCTTGGGGAAAATTCTCAGAGAGATTTGGAGGAAGCTCGTTTTTCCAACAATCGAAGATCATTCCCTAGCAGATGGAAGTTGTGTCTTTACCCCCAGCAGTTGGTCAGGTGTACCCCTAATCCTCATAGAGTACGAGTTTGGGTTTGTTCCCCAACGAGTCGAGATCAGATTTCTCTCCACCAGGTATATGTGGAATATCCTCCAGCAGGTCGCTCGTGACCCCAACAGTGTAGGATGTGTTCCAGGGAGGTCATGCAAGACCTTTACCCCGTCCCTCAGCAAGAGTCGTTCATCACCAGCAGAGACTTATTCATCTCCAGTAAAATTTGTAACTCCAGGTTTGTTAGTATGCCCCTCAGCAGAGTTGGGATCGTATCTTCCAAAGTTGTTCAGAGTTCTTCTCCCCAGCACGAAGTTGTACTACTCAGACACCAGTTTACGTCGAGCACTCAGGCTCCGATTAGTACGTTGAGTATTCAGACTCCGGTATAGTGAAAAGGTTCTTTCTAATCGGATGGTATCTAGACCATGGCAGGTTGTGATCGACTCGTAGAAACTAGTGGTATGTTTTCTTTGTAGCCCGAGAAGTATCCAGACCCTGGTTCTCGTTGTTCCCCGGCGGCATCGTCGAACTTCAGTTGTTTATGTTAAGTTCAAATGGTATTCAGACCCCGACGAGTATATTTGTGACGTATTCCTTTATTCGTTGAGTGTTCAGACTCCCGAGTTTTTCCGATTCGTGATATGTTTACTTGAGTCGTTGAAGGTTCAGACTCCGGTGTGTTTTCGTTGAGTATCCAGGCTCCGATTTGTTTGCTTCGTCGAGTATCCAGGCTCCAATTTGTTTGCTTTGTCGAGTATCCAGGCTCCGATTTGTTTGCTTCGTCGAGTATCCAGGCTCCGATTTGTTTGCTTCGTCGAGTATCCAGGCTCCGATTTGTTTGCTTCGTCGAGTATCCAGGCTCCGGTTTATCGCTTCGTTGAGTGTTCAGACTCCGGTGTGTTTTCGTTGAGTATCCAGGCTCCGATTTGTTTGCTTCGTCGAGTATCCAGGCTCCGATTTGTTTGCTTCGTCAAGTATCCAGGCTCTGGTTTATCGCTTCGTTGAGTGTTCAGACTCTGGTGTGTTTTCGTCGAGTATCTAGGCTCCGATTTATCACTTCATTGAGTGTTCAGACTCTGGTGTGTTTTCGTCGAGTATCCATGCTCCGATTTATCGCTTTGCTGAGTTTCCAGGCTCCGGTGTGTTTTCATTGAGTATCCAGGCTCCGGTTTGTTGCATTGAGTGTTCAGACTCTGATGTGTTACGTTGAGCGTTCAGGCCCCGGCTCTGCCGTTGAATACCCAGATTCTAGTGAAATTTTCAATTTATAATATTTTGCTTTGTCCGTTGAGTATTCGGAGCCCGATAAAGGCTGTTGGATATACGGATCCTAGTAAATGTTGGTACTCTCTCTCCATTGAATGTCCAGATTCCGGTGAACGTTTGGTTTGTGGTGTATTCTTTCTACGTCGAGTATCCAGACTCTGGTAAATCCCCAGGTGAAGTCACCAGTTACGTCGAGCGTCCAGGCTCCGATCATTACGTCGAGCACCCAGGCTCCGGTCAGTGTGTTGAGTATCCAGATTCCGACAGATTTTTGATGCGGTTCTATCGTGCGTTGAGTATCCAGATTTCGACGATTTGAAAGATTGTTCTTTGGCCCATGTGGTGTTCGGACCAAGGCCAGTTACGTGTTTCCCGAAGCAGAGTTACTTGATTAAGTTTCTTTTTCCCTTGGCGAGGTGTTCAAGATGATCATTATGTTCGGTTTCTCCGGAGATTTTATCCCAATCAGAGTTTGCAGTTTATTTCTGCGGTTGGCAAATTTCCGGGTTCTTTTGGGTATCCAACCGTCTTCTACCTTGATTGATTGAAATCCATTCGCTTTTCACTCATTTAGGTCCAAGTCGCTTGAATAGGGGCAGCTGTTGCACCCCAAAATTTGCCCAACCTTTATTAGCCCGACTTTCGTTTCATTGCATTTATCATGTGCATTCATAGCATTAGCATCTGCATACCATAGTCCATGAACAGGGGATTGAGAGGTGTGTGCTTATCAAGAGAGGGCTATCAAAGGTCTAAGCCTATTCAAGGGGTGATATTCAGGTCATCAAGTGGTTTTAAATCCATGGTTATGGGTGGAGAACATTGTGAGAACTCATGGGAGACCTTGAGGTTCATTTTGAAGCTTATTTCATCAATATTCAAGAGTGTGAGAAGTTGCTAGGCTAGGGTTGCTATGCTTGATAGTGTAAAATCCCCTGGTTTAGTGCCTAACTTCAAGACCACTTCTCTCAAGATACAAGTCTCACATGACTTTGAAATCCACATGGAACTTGTAGATAATGCTCTTAGCTTTAATTTGAGTACTATAAGTACTTGATTGGATTTATAGAACTCAAGTTATGATCCAGACAAGTTACAGGTCACCGGAGGAATGTGAAACATATCTGCAAAAGTCAACCAACTTGCAAAGCAATTTTGAGCAAGAAGGATGTTTCTCTCCAATTTTTTGCCTGTCGCACCTCGAAAATTCATTTCGAACATACGACCCTCGCGCGAAAGGCGCTGAAATGCAGTTCGACAGAGTCGCCACCGAACTTTATTTTTCCCGAATAAACGGGAGAGGAAAATATCGAGAAAACCTCTTGAAACGAAAGGATAGGAACAGGGTTGTCGCAACCATGTTTCGGGTTCGGGAGTCGGTTACGTGAGGGGAAGGTATTAGCACCCCTCACATCCGTCGTACTCGACAGGAACCTCTTAAGGTAAATGTGGGGAGTGTTGTTTAGGTTTACTTGTTTTCTTCTCGTTGTTAAAGGCAGAATTGGTAGGTTAAAAGGTTAAAGACGCGAATGAGAGATGGGTGGTCAGAGAATAGGGTGCTCGCCAAGGATTGGGGCCCTTGTGCCTACGTATGCTCATTCGGACGATAATGAGAAATCAGAGCGTCGTAGTTTGACTACGGGAAAAGGATAGGGGAAATGAAATATGGAGGGAAATGTGCTCGCCAAGATTATCGCAATCTTGTGCCTACGTATCTTATATTCAAGAATGAATAAAGAATCAGAGCATCCGTAGTTCGTGGTAACAACCACGAAAGATGAGGTTGAATAAGTTGGAAGTTTGGGAAAGAGACGAAAGGGTGACTGACAAGCAACCCAAGAGCGTGCCTCGAGAGCTTGTCACTCAAGAATTCAAAGAATGCGAGATTCCAAGAACTCAGTTCTTTCGGGAATTGACTGAATAAGTTGAAGATAAAGAGTTGGATGTTTGAAATTGAAAGAATGAACTAATAACAACTCAAGGGCGCGCCTCGAGAATTACTCATTCGAATATTCAAAGAATTCTAGATTCTAAGAATATCCCTCTTTCATAAGTTTTGGAAATGTTTGCGAAAGGATCGAACCGAAGAATGGCATGCGTGGCCAAAGGAAGTTGTTTTGAAGTAGCTCGACGATGTGTCGAGGATTTGATTGAAGATGGGACCGTCTTGACGACGTGTCAAGGATTAGGATTGTGAGAAACGATATTAGTCCCTGAGGGTGCCCCTAATATCGAAACCACGAGGAGTTGTGAATGAAACGTGGGTTGCGAAATGTGGGTTGCGAATGCGTACGAGCATTCGACTTAGGAGAACGTTGGAAAATGATTGAGTTTAAAAAAGTCGAAAGGTTGAGTGAATAACAACTCAAAGGGCGTGCCTCGAGAACTATTCACTCGAAAATTCAAGGAATGCTAGATTCCAAGAATCTCCCTCTTTCGGAGTTTTAATCGAAAAAGATGTTGAGAAAGCGTTTGAGAAAATCAAAAGATTGAGTGAATAACAACTCAAGAGCGAGTCTCGAGAATTACTCACTCGAAGATCCAAGAAATGCTAGATTTCAAGAATCTATCTCTTTTGGAGTTTTAATCGAGAAAATGTTTTGAAAATAAATTGAGGTGAACGAGGTATAAAAATAATTTAGGAGAAGCGATAATTATTTGGTAAATGAGACGTCGGCCTCACAACCAATTAATTGAGGTATTATCGAAATGCTATATCTTGACGACACTTTTTCCAATTGGAGAATATTTGAATGAACGACGAAACTATCATATAGAATTGCTGGATTCTTATGATAGATTATTATTATATATTTTTTTTAAATAAGAGAATGAAATGTTGAACAAAACATTACTTAAGGTGTACACCTCAATAATATCCATTCGAAAACTCAAGAAGTGCTAGACTTCAAGAGTTTAATTTTTCGTAATAAAAAAAATGATTTGATTAAACGTGTTTAAGAAATATTATTGCCTCAAAGTTTTTTTCTCTTTAAAGTAAAATCTATTTTGAAATTGTCTTATTAAACAAAATACTTAATAAATGGAGGAATGATTTTGATTCAATTTATAAAATATTGTTTGAATAAACAACAAAAGTATCACGTGGAATGCTAGACACCAATGACATTTTCTTGTTTAAATAATTAAAGGGCGTATTTTGAAAAGTCGAATAATGTACTACCTAAGGCGTACGCCCCAATAGTGATTATTCAAGAACTCAAAAGATGCTAGACCTTAAGAGTTTTTTTCGTTATTGATTAAGAAGATGTTGTGTGTTGAGAATAAATTGGATTAAGAAATTAATCATATTTTGAAAATACACTTTAAAATAGTCCATGATTTTGTTTAGAAAATATTTTTTGAATTGTCTTCAAATTAATCAAATAAATGGTGATACAATCCTAACATGGCAAAATATATCCATTAAAGTGTTGAAAATTCGGTGACTACATCAAAATTGTAAATTAACAAAAATAATCCAATTTTATGGCAATGCAAAATGGTTAGTAACTTATTTAATTCAATACATGATTTGCTGTTTACAACTTTGAATAAAACAGAAGATGAAACATATTAACACGTTTCTAGCATAATGGAAAGCAACTGCTAGTAAATTATTTTAAAAGTGAGCATGCTATACCACCCATTTCAATTCAATAATTAAGTATGCATAATTAATCCAAACAGTCGATACACGTAATCCACCCTCAGCGCGGTACGCTAAAAGAAACCACACTTAACACCTAAAGTCATTCTATAATACAAATATGATACAGGTAAAGAAACCATACTATAAAGTTATTATTGAATGAAAAACTCATAGGCTAAAAAACTGGAAAGAAATAAAAATAAAAACAAATAAAGGCAAAAAACTCAATGGACATACAAAACAATAAATAACAGAATTGCAAGTTATCAAACTAATAGCAGAATATCAGTTCTGCATAAAGACCTCACATCACAAGCTTAAAAATCAAACTATTAACAGTGTAAATCTAAACCAAGACTTTCATTGAACATAACCGATAAAAAAAAAATTGTATCGCTTGCGGCACGAACCACAAAATACTCATACAACACTGATATATCGTGATGACAGCAACAACAAAAAAACTTTAAACTCAAAGATCCTTCTTCATGTACACGATACCCTCTTCTCCTGCAAACATAAAGTCACGAGATACAAACCCAGGAGTGGAAATAAAATGCAGAGAAGAACACAGGTCTGCACCCTAACATGCTTCTAATCGTGATAACATTAGGAAAAAAAAAAACATAACAAACCAAAACCACATTATATCCAAACACATTGAAAATCCAACAGAACATTAACACCCACAATAGTACAGTGCACAAAACAATAGGCGCAAACAAAACTTATATGAAGATATAAACAACAAATATGCAATTTGCAACCAGAATAGAGAACCTGTCAAAGTGACAATCTATTTACAGTATATCACCATAGCAGACTCAATAAGAGCAAAAAAAAAGACACTAATCAACAACATCAATGTACGAACAAAAAACTCCTAAAATTGAGAGTTACCGACGTCGCTTCGTCAAAGTTGTTGTTCCCGATCCAAGGCCTCTCGTTGATGCTGCCCAGAATACGCAAAAATTAAGTAAATGATGTTTGACTCGCAGCGGCGAGTTGAAAATTGACGACGCCGTATGGTTATTGCTCTTTAACTACTACTGACGTAGATCCGTAACCTTATCATTCCATTGATGCTTGACGCGGTGGTCGCAATCCCTGTTAAACTCAGTTGAAAACGGTGACGGGAATATGGCGGCTGTGAAGATTTTTCAGCGAATCTGAGGGTGGTGAGATGGTCAAATGTGGTCATCGTCGCTTTTTTTGAAAATGCTGTGTTGTTGTTTTCAAACGTGTTGTCGACGTCGTCACCGGAGTTGACTTCACCGATAATGATGATGGTCTGAAAATTTGATTGATGGCGACAAGAAGCTTTGGAGAGGGTTAGAGATGGAGTTAACGGCGGAAATGGGGAGTAGGGTTCGACGGCTTAATTTCTTATGAGGAAGGAGGGCTAGGGTTCGATGAGACGAAAAAACGGGAGGAGAAAGGGAGGAGGTGATGATGGCCGTTTAGGGCTTTGCTAGGAGAAGATGACGGATGCTCATCTGTGACTTCGATTGGGGGCGGCCGTTTTGCTGAGTAAGGAGATGTTCCACGGTTCAAACCTCTTTTTTAGGGTCTTCAGGGTTAATTTGGGCGCCGTGAACAGTATCTTCCCTCTCCCTAGGGTTTTCTTGCTCTCCTTTCTTATAGCATGATGACTCACCCTAATGGGCCTCCTTGCATGGGCCTCATCGGACTCTCCCAACCCTCCTCTTTAAAAAAATTCTAATATTTTCTCTTCATTAATTATTAACAACTATTTAAAATATGAATATTAACAAATATATGATTAATAAATATTAACAAAATATAATAATTAAATCTAAATTAATATTAACAACTATTTACTAAATATTAACAATAACTATTAAACAAATATCCAAATATATAAAATAACTAAGATTTATAAAAAAACAAAAAAAGTAATTACTAAAATGTTATTAGTAACACTTAAAAGAAAACAAAGTTTAAGAAAGTAATATTCACAAAATGTTCTTAGGCCACGTGTCATGTCTCTATTGGACAAAAAGAAAAAATTTGAAAAATGCCCAATTTACGGATGGACACGTGTCTAAACGGCATGAAACAATAAAATGCGAAAATATCAACAAAAGGGGTAGGACAAATTTAGGGTATGACAGATGCCCCTATCTAATCGGCTTAAACATAGGAAAATGAACTGCATTAGCGTTCATATTCCTGAGGTAGAAGTCAATTAGATATGAAGAAGACCCTGAATTTGTCCGAAAGAAAAAGAGATGTTTGAGAATTGAACATACTGAAAAATGTGAACCTCGACGTAAACTGTAAATAATAGGCAAAAGGTCGTCATCACCAAAAGGATGATGGAAAGAAATGAACACGGCTACTACCACCAAAAGGATGCTAGAGCAAGGCACAAACGCGCAATCTGACATTGACGAAATGCCAGACCCACCACCAAAAGGATGACGGAGCGAAACACACACAAATATCGCACAATCTATCATTAAGGACCATGATAGACCCCTCACCAAAAGGATGACGGAGCGAAACACACACCAGCCACTACCACCAAAAGGATGATAGAGCAAACACAATCGCACAATCTGACATCGACGAAATGCCAGACCCACCACCAAAAGGATGACGGAGCGAAACTCACACCAGATATCGCACAATCTGACATCGACGAAATGGCAGACCCACCACCAAAAGGATGGCAGAGCGAAACACAACCAGTCACTACCACCAAGAGGATGATAGGACAAACACCATCGTACAATCTGACATCGACGAAATGTCAGACCCACCACCAAAAGGATGACGGAGCGAAACATAAACAAAATATCGCGCAATCTATCATTAATGACCATGATAGACCCCTCACCAAAAGGATGACGGAGCGAAACACACACCAGCCACTACCACCAAAAGGATGATAGGGATAACACAATCGCACAATCTGACATCGACGAAATGCCAGACCCACCACCAAAAGGATGACGGAGCAAAACACAAACAAAATATCGCACAATCTAACATCGACGAAATGCCAGACCCACCACCAAAAGGATGACGGAGCAAAACACAAACAAAATATCGCACAATCTGACATCGACGAAATGCCAGACCCACCACCAAAAGGATGGTAGAGCGAAACATAACCAGTCACTACCACCAAAAGGATGATAGGACAAACACCATCGCACAATCTGACATCGACGAAATGTCAGACCCACCACCAAAAGGATGACGGAGCGAAACACAAACAAAATATCGCGCAATCTGACATTGACGAAATGCCAGACCCACCACCAAAAGGATGGCAGAGCGAAACACAACACACAACATCGCACAATCTGACATCGACGAAATGCCAGACCCACCACCAAAAGGATGATGAAGCGAAACACAAGCAAAATATCGCGCAATCTGACATCGACGAAATGCCAGACCCACCACCAAAAGGATAGCAGAGCGAAACACAAACAAAATATCGCACAATCTGATATCGACGAAATGCCAGACCCACCACCAAAAGGATGACGGAGCGAAACTCACACGCACAGGTCGCTATCACCAAAAGGGTGATATGACAACACAGATTTGAAGTTTACCAACACCAAAAGGATGCAGGCTAGGTTGAAATGACGAGGTTCAACTATCACCAAAAGGATGATAGTAAGGTAATTGACAACGGTCACGCTTGCCGGGTACAACTCATTGGGGAACCCCTGAGAAGAAGATTGAATTGAAATGAGTCAACGGGGTACGCCCACCGTCTTGTTTGGAGATCATAGCTTTGCTGAAATGATTTCATGGTTACGCCCATGAATTTTGAAGAGGATGCCCCCGACTGGGCTGAGTTTGTCTTGAAATGTCTTGTTTTGGTCAACAAAAGGTTGAACAACTTCATGAGGAACGCTCATGGTCTTGCTGAAGATGCCCCTGCTCGGGTTGGATCTTGCACTGAACTTCTTGGATTTGCTCAACAAAAGTTTGAACAGCTTAGTGGGAATGCCCACGGTCTTGAACGGTATGCCCCTGACTAGGCTGAATGTTGATTTGCATATATGATCAACCACAAGGTTGAAATACGTCGTGGGAGACGCCCATGGTCTTGAAAAAGATGCCCTTGACTGGGCTGAATCTTGCTTTGAACAACTTCGAATTTTGATGGGAGAAACCCTCAATTGGAGAAGATTGCCCCTGACTGGGCTGATGATTGCCTTGAAGCTCTGGAAAATCATGGGACAAACCCACAATCCTGCGGAGGATGCCCCTGACTGGGCTGATGACAGTCTTAGAAGTCTTCGAGGTTGATCCTGGACCTTGACTTGCATATATGAATGATGATAAATGATGTTCCATACGAGTGGAAGTGCAAATGCAAATGCTGATGAGCGGAGATGCAAGAGCTAGGGAAGTATGATATGATTGGTATGTATATGATGTAAGATGCTTATGAGGTTGAATGCAATGCGTATGATGTATATGGTGTAGACGGGTAATTTGGAAATGCAGGTGTAGGCGCCAGCGTGGTGGACTTTGAGTAGTTGCCAATGTGGATTGGACTTCGGGTGGTGGGAGGGATGGACTTCCTCGGCATGCAGTTCGTTGTAGACGTCACGATTGAAACAGAAGATGATGCTCTGGATGCCCCAAGTTTGGATACTTGGTAATTTGTTGTGAATTTCCTTCCGAGAAGGTTGCAACTCTGCTTGTTGGTCAGGACGACCTGGTCTTGCCCCCAGTCGAAACTTGTTAATGGCTTGCCCCTGCTCGAACTCTTGAGTAATTTGTCCCAGCCTGTGGATTTTTAGGTAGTCTTGCTTCGTGACAACTACTGAAAGTCAAGTTCCTTCTTGATCGCCCCTTGTTGAAATGTCTTTGAATGCTTAACACTGATTTGCAAATAAAATTGTACATTCATAAATGGTAATATTAATGCAAAGTTCGATGTAAGATTTGAAAAACTGTCTCATTTATTGAGGTGTCGTGATAGTAAGACGAATGGATCATTAGCCCAAACATTGTGCTGTTTGATTGGTGTAAAAGATATAGCAAGCGAAAATGATGCCAATATGGATGATTAGAAACCATGTGAGGAGTCAGGTTACGCAACCTTGCGATAATATGCTTTCAGAGTAAACTTCGTCTCAATTAGGTCTTTCGAGGGCTGTAACGTGGTCTGGTTCACGGTTATGAAACAAGGTTATTAGGCTCAAAGTATGATTTCTACCCACCCCTTCTTCTTACTAATCTCCAGTCCTACGTTCAATTAATTCTGCACCTATCTTAACGGTATAGACTTGATGGTTCAAGGTTTGCTCGTCGTGGCAGTCACCTTATTTTGGTTTTTTGATGGATGTCAGTGCCCCTTTTGATTTGGGTGGCCACTGAATATTATTTTGTTTTTGTTGAGGGTTTCGGGGTCCTCTTTTACTTTTGTTTTTGATCCCTAACTTTTGCATGGATTGACCTTGCTTGTCAGATCCATCGGGATTGCCTTGATTTTGCCTAAGTCCCCTCTGAGGCGTCTGACTTAGCAGGCTTTTGATTCTTATTTTGTTGTGACTGCCATAGCATAGGTTTTTGATGAACAACTGTCTTCTGGATTTTGCTTTGTTGATTCGAGTGCGGGTTTGAATTAACTGAACACTACCCTGCCCCAGGTTGAGTGTAAAGGTTTGAATATCCGAAGGAAACTACTACTTCTAGGCTCGAAGTGGTTTACTAGGGATTAACTCCTTATATCTCTAGTGTTTGGGGAATTGAAACAATGCCTGTACATCATTGACGAGATTCGGTCTGAAAGCATACAGTTTGCAATTATGGGTATCTTGTTTTCATCATCCTCCCTCAAATCAAGCTAAACAACGGTGAATAGAGTGGAATGAATAAATGTGTCGGTGATAAATGAAAAACGTGAGTGAATACGACATAACTAATTCAAAACATGCATAAACGATACATTAATGAAAACCAAGTACGAATGGCAATTGTTCAAAGCATACAATACTTAAACAAACAAAGACAAAATATAAGAACTACGAATAATGAAATGGCAACATGACTGCCTTCTTCGGGGAATGAACTTGACTGGAATTGATCTGATGTTGGCACTAGTTGACTGGTGGCATCAGATTGTTGATGATATTTGGGGACTTCCCATTGAAGTTGATAGCATCCCTGTCGATCATGTCTTGAATTATGTGCTTGAAAGCCCTGCAGTCCTCAATGGTATGACCTGGAGCGCCCTTATGAAACTCACAATGAGCATTCACGTCGTAATCAGCAGGAAGGATAGTTGGAGGAGCCAAATCTCTCGGAACAACAACTTTCTTCTCCATCAACTGAGCAAATATTTTGGCATATGTCATTGGTAGACGATCAAAGACTCTATCTGGTCTCCATGTTCTTTGCGGACGCTATGGGTGAGTACCTTGTCGTTGCTGAGTAGCTTGCATCTACTGTTGCTGAGGAGGATACTGATATCCTTGCTGGTTGTAGGCTTGTTGCTGAGGAGCCTGTTGCCGCGGCATCTGAGCTTGCACTGCTTGAACAGCTGGCTGATAAGGCATTGGAGCATATTGCGCAGCAGCAACATATGGATACTGATAGTAGGGAACTTGATAGGGCATAGGAGCAGGAGCTTGTTGAGAAGCTTGTCCTTTATGCGAAAAGATGGCATTTGTTTCGCCCTCCTTCTTCTTGTATCCATTGAAAGGCTTCTTGGCATGGGCCTGGTTGTTGGAACCTCCTGGGATCTTCCCACTCTTCAACCCTTCTTCAATTCTCTCACCGACGATCACCAAGTCAGAGAATCCAGTGGAGACACTACCGATCATCTTTTCGTAGTACTGGCCTTGCAAGGTACCCATGAAGATTTCAATCAGTTCACGGTCAACAAGAGGTGGATGCACCCTTGCAGCTAGCTCTCTCCATCATTGCGCGTACTCCTTGAAGGATTCGCTATCCTTCTGAGTCATACTCTGAAGCTGAGTACGATTTGGAGCAAGATCTGTGTTGTATTTGTACTGTTTGACAAATGCATCGGCTAGCTCGGCCCAAGTGCGCACACTATCACGTTCCAGCTGCATATACCATTCGAGTGATGCCCCAGGAAAGCTGTCTTGGAAGAAATGGATCATGAGCTTTTCATCTCTAGCATAGGCAGTCATCTTGCGACAGTACATCTTCAAATGAATGTTCGGGCAACTGAGACCTTTGTACTTCGAAAATTCGGGCACCTTAAACTTGGGAGGAATGACAACATCAGGCACCAAGCACAATTCCAGAGCACTGAAAGAGTTTGAGTTATGCCCCTCCATGGCTCGGAGTTTCTCGGCTAGATCTCGGCACATCTTCATGGCTTCAGAATCCTGAGCGGCAACAGGGCTGGCAATGGGGATAGCAGCATGATAGTTCTGAACGTCGTCATACTGATCCATCAGAGTATCTTCGATATGAGGACCCGGGATTTGCACAGCAGTAGGCTGGGCCTGCGGGATAACTCCAACAGTAACTCCAGGCGCTGGGATTGGCTGAGAAGTGTTTCCTTCGTCTGCGTTGTTGAAGTTCAACGGCATCCCATGAGAATTTGGAATTGGAACCAAAGGGATGGCAGTAGACCCTTGTCCTTGACCATTGTTGTTGATGACAGCGGCAGCTTCACGCTGTTCTTCCTCTCTCCTGGCTGCGAGGATGGCTTCGAGGATCTGGTCGATCTTTCCTTTCATAGAATCAAACTCTTCCCTGAAGGCAGCTTGCTCCTGCTGAATCTGCTCCATCATACGTCTGGTATTGGCTCTAGTTGCATACTGGTGTCGGGGAATCAGCTTGATTTACTGGAGAGGAAGGAACGAAGACATAAGATTCTGTTGATGGACTGGAAATGCAAAATGCACAACATATGAAATGCAATGCAAATGATATGCAAGATGCAATGCAAGATACAAGATCCAGGATCACAGGATCACAATCAAACAATTTTGGAGCTGATAACTGTAATAGATCCACAACCACAATTTTCGATCAAAAACTGACGAGTACAACCTATACGGGAAGATCTAAACATTCTACCCATAAACCCACTTACGGGATGGTTCCTACGTTTTGGTTCCCAGGATCACGGACACTAGTCGTATTAGCGTCACGCAACAGGCTGGTTGTATTACGACGATAATGACGATAAGGTCTCTCTTGAGCGGGGTCCTCATGCTAGGCGCACAAGGAGCGAGTCCTTGGAGACTAACACTACACGACCACCAATATCAGAACTGGTGCTAACAAAAGGTTCCCAGAATCACGGACCCTTCATTAATCAAGTCGTGCAACAGGCTAGCTGCGTTACGACGAGGTCTACGAATAGGTCTTCTCTGGAGGAGCTTTCATGCTAGGCCCACAAGGAGCAATTCCTCGGAGACTAACACTACTCGACTACCAATTCTAAACTATGTGTTCTCTCTGCTTTTACCAAAGCTCGGGCGTAGAGCCTTACTCATGATGTCATCCCAAAAACCAACAAGCCCAGATAACAAGCACAAATAAAATCTACAAGAGAACAAATACAAAAAGAAAACAAATAAAAAACAAACACTCCTCACAAACCAAAAGATAGGCTCGACTCTCTCTTTGCATGAAGCAAAAACCTCCCCAGCAGAGTCGCCAGCTTTCGCACCTCGAAAATTCATTTCGAACATACGACCCTCGCGCGAAAGGCGCGAAAATGCGGTTCGACAGAGTCGCCACTGAACTTTATTTTTCCCGAATAAACGAGAGAGGAAAATATCGAGAAAACCTCTTGAAACGAAAGGATAGGAACAGGGTTGTCGCAACCATGTTCCGGGTTCGAGAGTCGGTTACGTGAGGGGAAGGTATTAGCACCCCTCACGTCCGTCGTACTCGACGGGAACCTCTTAAGGTAAATGTGGGGAGTGTTGTTTAGGTTTACTTGTTTTCTTCTCGTTGTTAAAGGCAGAATTGGTAGGTTAAAAGGTTAAAGACGCGAAGGAGAGATGGGTAGTGAGAGAATAGGGTGCTCGCCAAGGATTGGGGCCCTTGTGCCTACGTATGCTCATTCGGACGAGAATGAGAAATCAGAGCGTCGTAGTTCGACTACGGGAAAAGGATAGGGGAAATGAAATATGGAGGGAAATGTGCTCGCCAAGATTATCGCAATCTTGTGCCTACGTATCTTATATTCAAGAATGAATAAAGAATCAGAGCGTCCGTAGTTCGTGGTAACAACCACGAAAGATGAGGTTGAATAAGTTGGAAGTTTGGGAAAGAGACGAAATGGTGACTAACAAGCAACCCAAGAGCGTGCCTCGAGAGCTTGTCACTCAAGAATTCAAAGAATGCGAGATTCCAAGAACTCAGTTCTTTCGGGAATTGACTGAATAAGTTGAAGATAAAGAGTTGGATGTTTTGAAATTGAAAGAATGAACTAATAACAACTCAAGGGCGCGCCTCGAGAATTACTCATTCGAATATTCAAAGAATGCTAGATTCTAAGAATATCCCTCTTTCATAAGTTTTGGAAATGTTTGCGAAAGGATCGAACCGAAGAATGGCATGCGTGGCCAAAGGAAGTTGTTTTGAAGTAGCTCGACGACGTGTCGAGGATTTGATTGAAGATGGGACCGTCTTGACGACGTGTCAAGGATTAGGATTGTGAGAAACGATATTAGTCCCTGAGGGTGCCCCTAATATCGAAACCACGAGGAGTTGTGAATGAAACGTGGGTTGCGAAATGTGGGTTGCGAATGCGTACGAGCATTCGACTTAGGAGAACGTTGGAAAATGATTGAGTTTAAAAAAGTCGAAAGGTTGAGTGAATAACAACTCAAAGGGCGTGCCTCGAGAACTATTCACTCGAAAATTTAAGGAATGCTAGATTCCAAGAATCTCCCTCTTTCGGAGTTTTAATCGAAAAAGATGTTGAGAAAGCGTTTGAGAAAATCAAAAGATTGAGTGAATAACAACTCAAGAGCGAGTCTCGAGAATTACTCACTCGAAGATCCAAGAAATGCTAGATTTCAAGAATCTATCTCTTTTGGAGTTTTAATCGAGAAAATGTTTTGAAAATAAATTGAGGTGAACGAGGTATAAAAATAATTTAGGAGAAGCGATAATTATTTGGTAAATGAGACGTCGGCCTCACAACCAATTAATTGAGGTATTATCGAAATGCTATATCTTGACGACACTTTTTCCAATTGGAGAATATTTGAATGAACGACGAAACTATCATATAGAATTGCTGGATTCTTATGATAGATTATTATTATATATTTTTTTTAAATAAGAGAATGAAATGTTGAACAAAACATTACTTAAGGTGTACACCTCAATAATATCCATTCGAAAACTCAAGAAGTGCTAGACTTCAAGAGTTTAATTTTTCGTAATAAAAAAAATGATTTGATTAAACGTGTTTAAGAAATATTATTGCCTCAAAGTTTTTTTCTCTTTAAAGTAAAATCTATTTTGAAATTGTCTTATTAAACAAAATACTTAATAAATGGAGGAATGATTTTGATTCAATTTATAAAATATTGTTTGAATAAACAACAAAAGTATCACGTGGAATGCTAGACACCAATGACATTTTCTTGTTTAAATAATTAAAGGGCGTATTTTGAAAAGTCGAATAATGTACTACCTAAGGCGTACGCCCCAATAGTGATTATTCAAGAACTCAAAAGATGCTAGACCTTAAGAGTTTTTTTCGTTATTGATTAAGAAGATGTTGTGTGTTGAGAATAAATTGGATTAAGAAATTAATCATATTTTAAAAATACACTTTAAAATAGTCCATGATTTTGTTTAGAAAATATTTTTTGAATTGTCTTCAAATTAATCAAATAAATGGTGATACAATCCTAACATGGCAAAATATATCCATTAAAGTGTTGAAAATTCGGTGACTACATCAAAATTGTAAATTAACAAAAATAATCCAATTTTATGGCAATGCAAAATGGTTAGTAACTTATTTAATTCAATACATGATTTGCTGTTTACAACTTTGAATAAAACAGAAGATGAAACATATTAACACGTTTCTAGCATAATGGAAAGCAACTGCTAGTAAATTATTTTAAAAGTGAGCATGCTATACCACCCATTTCAATTCAATAATTAAGTATGCATAATTAATCCAAACAGTCGACACACGTAATCCACCCTCAGCGCGGTACGCTAAAAGAAACCACACTTAACACCTAAAGTCATTCTATAATACAAATATGATACAGGTAAAGAAACCATACTATAAAGTTATTATTGAATGAAAAACTCATAGGCTAAAAAACTGGAAAGAAATAAAAATAAAAACAAATAAAGGCAAAAAACTCAATGGACATACAAAACAATAAATAACAGAATTGCAAGTTATCAAACTAATAGCAGAATATCAGTTCTGCATAAAGACCTCACATCACAAGCTTAAAAATCAAACTATTAACAGTGTAAATCTAAACCAAGACTTTCATTGAACATAACCGATAAAAAAAAAATTGTATCGCTTGCGGCACGAACCACAAAATACTCATACAACACTGATATATCGTGATGACAGCAACAACAAAAAAACTTTAAACTCAAAGATCCTTCTTCATGTACACGATACCCTCTTCTCCTGCAAACATAAAGTCACGAGATACAAACCCAGGAGTGGAAATAAAATGCAGAGAAGAACACAGGTCTGCACCCTAACATGCTTCTAATCGTGATAACATTAGGAAAAAAAAAAACATAACAAACCAAAACCACATTATATCCAAACACATTGAAAATCCAACAGAACATTAACACCCACAATAGTACAGTGCACAAAACAATAGGCGCAAACAAAACTTATATGAAGATATAAACAACAAATATGCAATTTGCAACCAGAATAGAGAACCTGTCAAAGTGACAATCTATTTACAGTATATCACCATAGCAGACTCAATAAGAGCAAAAAAAAAGACACTAATCAACAACATCAATGTACGAACAAAAAACTCCTAAAATTGAGAGTTACCGACGTCGCTTCGTCAAAGTTGTTGTTCCCAATCCAAGGCCTCTCGTTGATGCTGCCCAGAACACGCAAAAATTAAGTAAATGATGTTTGACTCGCAGCGGCGAGTTGAAAATTGACGACGTCGTATGGTTATTGCTCTTTAACTGCTACTGACGTAGATCCGTAACCTTATCATTCCATCGATGCTTGATGCGGTGGTCGCAATCCCTGCTAAACTCAGTTGAAAACGGTGACGGGAATATGGCGGCTGTGAAGATTTTTCAGCGAATCTGAGGGTGGTGAGATGGTCAAATGTGGTCCTCGTCGCTTTTTTTGAAGATGTTGTGTTGTTGTTTTCAAACGTGTTATCGACGTCGTCACCGGAGTTGACTTCGCCGATAATGATGATGGTCTGAAAATTTGATTGATGGCGACAAGAAGCTTTGGAGAGGGTTAGAGACAGAGTTAACGGCGGAAATGGGGAGTAGGGTTCGGCGGCTTAATTTCTTATGAGGAAGGAGGGCTAGGGTTCGATGAGACGAAAAAACGGGAGGAGAAAGGGAGGAGGTGATGATGGCCGTTTAGGGCTTTGCTAGGAGAAGATGACGGATGCTCATCTGTGACTTCGATTGGGGGCGGCCGTTTTGCTGAGTAAGGAGATGTTCCACGATTCAAACCTCTTTTTTAGGGTCTTCAGGGTTAATTTGGGCGCCGTGAACAGTATCTTCCCCCTCCCTAGGGTTTTCTTGCTCTCCTTTCTTATAGCATGATGACTCACCCTAATGGGCCTCCTTGCATGGGCCTCATCGGACTCTCCCAACCCTCCTCTTTAAAAAAATTCTAATATTTTCTCTTCATTAATTATTAACAACTATTTAAAATATGAATATTAACAAATATATGATTAATAAATATTAACAAAATATAATAATTAAATCTAAATTAATATTAACAACTATTTACTAAATATTAACAATAACTATTAAACAAATATCCAAATATATAAAATAACTAAGATTTATAAAAAACAAAAAAAGTAATTACTAAAATGTTATTAGTAACACTTAAAAGAAAACAAAGTTTAAGAAAGTAATATTCACAAAATGTTCTTAGGCCACGTGTCATGTCTCTATTGGACAAAAAGAAAAAAATTTGAAAAATGCCCAATTTACGGATGGACACGTGTCTAAACGGCATGAAACAATAAAATGCGAAAATATCAACAAAAGGGGTAGGACAAATTTAGGGTATGACATTGCCAACATGAAAGTTGTAGGTCTTGATCTTAGATTTCCAAATTGTATAAGAAGTCTTTCATCTGATTTGCAGAACTCAAGTTATGAGGTTTACAAGTCAGGGGTATTTTGGGAAAGTAAGATTACAGGTCATAAAATTACAGGTCAAGTTCACCACTTTGCCTAACTCAAATGAACTTTTTTCCAACATGAAAGTTGCTCCAAAAGGGGTCATTTGGTCAGCTAAACCTCAAGGTTTCAATGGTCTAGCTCATGATTGAAGATTGGTGAAAGGAATTTTGGTAAAAGCATGTGAAAAGCCTAGTTTGTGATCTTGCCAAAATTAAATCAAATATGGTCATATTTGTGCTCATTTTGAAGGGAAAATATGTTTTAAGAACATTGGTGACAAAATCAATTGCATTTGAGTCATGGTTCATGGACTATTTCAAGGTTTCTTCATGCTTAAGGTACATAATGGATCATGGCCATTGAGATTGAAAAAAGGAGCAATTATGAGCCATAGATCTCCACAACATCACAAGGAACTGAATTGGATCAAAAACAAGGGATTTTGGCCATGAATGAGGGCAATTCCACGGGCTTCCAACTTCAAAAATGTGAATATCCAATTTTATGATCAAACCACAATTGGGCCCCCAAAACTCCACAAACTTATTCTATAAAGGATGTGGATGAATTCTATGATGTTTTTTGGATAGTTTTGGTGAGAAATCAAGGTTGTAGCAATTGGAAAAAGAGAGCTTCAAACCAAATTCGAATTTTCATTTCATCATCATTTCAAGGGCTTTCAATCATCAAAACACCTTCAGTTGCAATTAGTGAATGATTCTGCATAATTTTCTCAAAGGATTGTTGGATATTTGAAGCTCACCATACCAATTTTCAGAGGTATAAAGATTTCATCATAACTCCCTAATTATCAATCTTTATGACATAATTCATGTGCCATTGCATTGCTCTCGAGTTCTATGTGGATTCTGGTACCTTTGGGAAGATTCTTGTGAAGTTTTCAAGACCTTGATATCTTCTTGGTGGGACACAATTTGTGAGATTTATGAGTTATTAGTCCATTTTGATGCCATATTATTAATCCCCATGAAAAATGCTATGAAATTGGTTCAAGAATCGTGAAGTTCCGTTGAGTATTGAGAGAGATAGGTGCTTATGAAGTTTTTCGGCCAAAATCACGTTACCATCCGTCCACTGTGATGTTCGTTCCCTCTTGGAAATTCAAAACGAGGAAGAAAACTCTTCTGCCGTCCGATCGCGTGAAAATAGAAGACCAAGTCCGTCAATCCAGTGACTACGAATGCGCCACATCTCCCTCATCAAAACTACGTAGTTTTGTTAAATGAAATTCGTTGGGCTTTGATCAGCTTGCTACACGCACCCCTGCATAATAGGCCCAGTCCAGATTTTGCCTTGGTTAATTACTGATTGCACCACCTCCCATATTTCTTTTAATTTCATTTTCTTTTCTTTTATTTTGTTTTAATGCTGTTTGTTATTAATTCAAGAAAAATAGTTAATAGTTTCATAAAATCATAAAAAAATACTTTCTAGCTGGTTTGAGATGTGTAGAATTTTATCATATTTTTTATTTTGTTTTTCCATTTATTTTTAAATTAATTTCATATTTTCTCTTTTAATATGTTTTTAAGGGTTGAGAACTGACATGCATGATTTGCTGATTTTTGTATTGGCTCATATTTTAGAATTTAGTTCTATTTTTTAGTATACTAGCTGTAGACTCCTTGATTGATTTGTGTAATTTTTATCAGATTTTTTAAGAGCCTTCAAATGTAGTTTTGAATTAAATCTTTGTGACCATCCACACTTGATGATTCACTTGCATACCTTACATTGTTCTTTCTGTTTGGGCCACTTCCTTTTGGATTATTTTTCCATCCTTTTAACCTCTGATTGTGGACATATTGTAGGTGCTTGGAGAATTAACTTGGTATTTGTATATGTATTTTTCTATTTTTTATTTATTTTTCAAGTTGGCTCTTAATTTGGCCTTCCCACTTGGACAATTGTATTGTTTTGGCTCCAAAAGCCATATCTTGCTTGTGTGATGGATATTATAGTGCTTGCTTCTTGTTGCGGACATATTAGAGGTCTTGTGGACCATTTGGTGGCTGTTTATATTATGCATAGCTTGCCCATTTGATGTTATACTTTCATGGTTGTGCATTGTGATTCCATATATTGGTTTATGTACCTTCCTTGATCATTTCCCTTGTTGCATTTCCTTCTCCTATTCAATTGCATTATTTCATGATTGGCTTGAGGTTGAGATGAGCTTGTGGAGGCTCCTGCCCCACACTATTTTCCTCCCTCACTTGCATTGCATCTTTGCATTCTATATTTTGCATTTCATGTATACACTTTTACAATTGTATTTCTTCTTCTTATTTTGTCTTCCTTCCCTTAGGATTTCCATTCTTCCTTGCTCAAGATAGAATGTGATAGACATTAGGCCTTTAAACATGCATGACAACAATAAGTAGTTCCCTCATAACCTTGACTATAGGATGAACTTTGCATGACAACTCTAGGATTGGACTAGTCTCCCCTTAGTCGTGTCTTTTCTCTTCTCTCTTCAAACAAATCAAAATACAATAATAAAGGTTAACTGATGTCGTACGTTACGAGCCTTAAGTTACTTAGGAAATGATTGTTGAAGGGTCACTCTTCAACGGTCAAGATGTTTAGCCTGGCACCCTTAGGGTGACATGCGACGCATTCACTCCTAAGTCATAGTCTCTAGTGTGATATTAGTTGCAAACAACCATAAAAAACACTTCTCCCGTAAAAATAGAAAGCAAACTTCAAACCTTTTTGCCCCGTGGGCCATAATTACAAGGAAAACTTTTCTGAAGAACAGAGTATTGTTAACTCTTAGTTCTACCGTAAACGGTAAACGCCTAAGTCTCCAAAGGTCGAGCTGCATACACCAAACTGCTGGAACCGTCTGTTAACCTTACTCGAATAAAAAAGACAAACCTGTGTCTCACGTTCCCTGAACTACGTTTGCTCTGATCTTTCACGCCGTGTGAAAGTACGTAGGCACGAGATGCGATATCTTGGCGAGCGACCTTCCCCCGTAGTTAGGCGAACTACGTTGACTCTGATTTCTCATTCCAGACGGGAATACATAGGCATAAAGTGCGACGCTTTGCCGAGTCATTTTCTTTTCTTTTCAGACCAACCTTTTAGCGTAGATAGATATAATCAACCCGCCAGATAAACACAACAAGCGTGGATCCCATCGAGTACGACGGACGTGAGGGGTGTTAATACCTTCCCCTTGCGTAACCAACTCCCGAATCCAGAAATTGGTTGCGATGACCTTGTCTTACACCTTTTCATCAAGTTTTCCCGATCGTTTCCTTTCCCATTATGAGGGATAAATAATGAAAGGTGGCGACTCTTCTGTCATTGCCGGCACCTTATTTTCGCGGTAGCGACAGTACTCACTAAAGAGTCACTCCTTCTTGAGGTGCTTCACCTTGGTTGCTGAATTCTTTGGTGTCATGATATCATCTTGCAAAAAATCATTAGGAAAAGTAGGAATGGCGGCCCTCTTAGCCGGTGTGTTGCTAGAGCAAGTGGATGGACTGCAAGTTTGGGTGGTAGAAATTTCTGGATGTGTGTTGTAGTGTTGGCCAGAAGATTGGGTTGGCTAGACAAAACTAAACTAAATGGTAAATATTTTATGCTTGTAGTACACAAAAGTATATTGGAAGTTTTGCAACATGTTAAGAAAGAAGACATACAATTGGTTCAAGTTCCATATCCATAGCATGTTCTGTATCAGTTTTCAAAAAGGCAGCCTTAGAGGTATGCTGCCAAAACATAAGAGCACAAATTGAAACCAATCAGTTATGTTCAAAACATGATAAATTTGAAAGTTTACGCATTATGACTTCATTTCTACAACCAAATTGTACCTCATCCGGTTTAAGGGCTTCAGATAATGTTTTGTAAACACCAGGATCATTAAGGATAGTAACAATTAAGAATTGATTGAAAAAAGATTGATATTTGATTCTAAATTCAAATTGTTGATCCAAAAGTTTGTCTAGGTGTATGGGATAAATTTTTGGGTTATCCTCTCCAGCCTTGATGAATAATCACATCAGAAATGTAAAGTTGGTGAGTAAAATCATGAATAAGAGAAACATAGTAATCAAATGAATAATGTATTTACCTTCTTCATTACTTGTCTCAATTCCCTAGCAGTCATAGTAACATATGGAATAACATCTTTATCCCAAAACACAAAGCATCCAACATGATTATCAAACTCGACTTCTACCTCGATTTTGTATCTATGCCATGAAAATAAAAGCGGTTCAAGTATGTAAAACAGGATGCAAAGTTATAATTGAAGGTATAAAAATCAGGATATAGAAAAATTACTTTGTCACAGGTTCAACATCTTTGACTCCACAAACACATATGAATTTGGTGACAGTGGACTTGTTTAATGTCTTACAACTGGGGCAAGCCTCAAAATACCAACCATGCTTTGATGCCTTAAATCTCTTGGTAGTGCCAATGGTTGTGGCAAAACAATCCTAGTTTGACAACACAAAGAGTTGGTAGATATTTGAAGAAATAATTAAGGTTGTAACGACAATTTAAAAGCCGACCTTGCCGATTTCACAAATGTGACTGATACTCTTGACCTCATTAGAGTTTGTCCAACTTTTGTTGCCAGACTGCATAAAGGATTCAAAAGTCTTGGTTATAGAATGAGTTGGTACAACAGCTGAAACTGTGGATCCTAGCCTAGAAATTTTATGTAGAAACAAAGATAAAGAATCAAATCAAAGTATACTGAGTTCAGTAAAACTTTAGACAAGTATCTAACTCTTTAATGTAGGAACATACTTGGTTTTAAAATCGAGAACTTGGGGATGCTCCAAGTTGATGTGGAGTCTTGATCCATTCCATGCATTAGATATGATAGGCAATCCAGATGCTGCTTGACAAAATTCAGACGTTAAGTTATTAAATTGATAAACATAGCATGCATATTACATAATGATGCTGTTTGTAAAAACTTGAGACTAAATATTACTACTAACCGAACATGCTGGTACAAAAATGGACATGCTGAACTTGTATTACATGGGATAACTTTGAAAGGACAGGTTGCATTATTATTTGAGACAAGTTCATTGTCACTTTGTTATCTAGTTATGTCCTATTAATACATTTAAGCTTGCAAGAGTCATCCATTTCAAAAGTGCACATTGCAATGGATACCAACAAAATGCAGCAGACAAATGTTTCAAGAACACAAAAATCTATAAAATAATTTATGAATTACAAAAGTCAGAATGGTAAAGGAGAAAGTTTTATGATACATCAGTGAAAAAAAACAATGGACATGCTGCTACATATGTTACTACTAAATGATGGACATGCTGCTACACCAGTAGAATAAAACAATGGACATGCTGATATATATGTTACTACTAAACAATGGACATGCTGCTACAACAGTGGAAAAAAACAATGGACATGCTGCTACATATGCTTCTAAAGAGCACACTGCAATGCATACCTACAAAATGCAGAGTCAGTTATTTGAAGAACAAAAATATCAGTTCTTGCATGTGTATCACAATAACTTTGTTACCTTGATTTTGCTTGCACCATGCGTGTGTTAAGACAATGAGTGTTGGTCTGGGAAACTTGTTGGAGCTATTATAGCTCATGAACTGTTTACCGTAATCATCCCATAACGCAACCTCAATAATATTTCCAGCTCCATCTCTTAAAGTGATGTTGGCACATGATTTCTTACCACCACCACCCATTTGCGTCTTCACAACATCTTGTAAAACCCCGATGACATCTGTAATATATGAGAATAAGAAAAAGTGACATTGTTTTCATATGTATCATATGTAGTTAATTCAATATCCATTTAGTATGACAAATAGCAATATACGACATATGTATAATATGAATACATCTCACCATATAAGAGATCAGTGATGAAATTTCCAGTGAGAAAGTCGACAATCGGCTTAAACTTGAATTGGTGTTTCGGTATTTCGGGTATTGGCAATTTCGAAACAGTCATTCCTCCATTGAAGACAAGTTTCAACTTGTTGGGGCAAACTTTGAAAGTGCCATCATTAGTCATTGGCTCTCCATTTTAAAGGCAATAAGTGTCATGTTCAATTAGCTGTTCAAACCAGTCTTTAAACTCACAGTTACGAGTTGTGACATGGATTTGATCACCCTACAAAATGGGTAAGCATTCAAGGAAATGGACAATAATGATATAGAAACAGAGCAGTAATGATTACATGTGAGTCTTGAATCACCAATTCGAAATGTTGCAGTCCACTTTTCTACTTCACAATCCAAAGATCAACAACTCTAATGAGCATTTTCCAAACTTGTTTCCCTTTCTCCAAGTCCTTGATGAGTATTAGGGGTCTTGACATGGTTGCTTAGAAACATAAAAGAGGAAAAATTGCTCAGGTGAATGGACATTAATCAGTATTCATATACCTTACAACTTCACAACTGCTTAAATAATTTCTATGTAAGCAAAAACAATATATTAACAAAAACATGTTTTCATGAAAACAACTTGCATATTTTATAGTGTAAACCAAAGAAGAGTTTGCAAAACAACAAAATATACGATGAAACGAACCAGTGGACAAGCATATGTTAGGTTGGAAAACAACAACAACAGATGTTAGCAGAAGTTTGATGTTAGCAGAGCAACTTGTCATAGACGAACCAAAACAACTTGGAACAATAATGTCAACTTGCAAAACCCCAAAAAATGTGAAGAAACAAACCAGAAAACTTTGATGTTAGCAGAAGTTTGATGATGTTTGTGGGGAGGAGGGAGCAAAATCGTGTGAGTATAAGAGGTTTTATGGGTAACTCAATGTTCAGATGTTTGTGGGGAGGAGGGAAACAAATTTTGATGCATCCAATACACACTTGACATATGGCAATAGAAGAGGGAAATGAAAGAGATGATTTTTGTCATTTAGTTGTTTACTATTTTGTCCAATATGTAGTGTAATTAATTTTAAAGGAAAAGGCATTGAAGTAATTTTGGGCAATCTTTTTTTGAAGTGTTGATAGTTGACATGGCAGATCCACCACCACCACCCTCTACTTCAACCCCATGTGTTAACAGTCCAAGACACAAAGCTCAGTTTACGCACAACACCCATAATGGGAGGCATTCTAAGATGAAAATGGAAATCCTTGATCTTTTATATGCAAATCCCTTTATGGGGATGGACCATGAGGATTCGTTTACTCATTTCACGAAGTTCTATGAGATAGCAGGTGCAACAGGAGCGCTGGAAATCGAAGAGGAATCATTGTTTAAGAGACTATTCCCACATTCCTTAATTGGGAAGGCAAAGAAATAGTATCTTGACCAATCTAATATGGTGATAACAGATTGGAATATGTTAGAAGAGAAGTTTCTAGAAATATTCTTCCCTTAATCAAGATTTATAGAGTCCAGGACCTCAATTTTAGTGCTTGTGCAAGGAGGAAGAAAATATCTCAATGAAGCTTAGGAGAGATTCAAATCTATGTTTAGAAAGCGCAAGGGCCATGGTTTTGATGACTTGACTCAAGTTCACATCTTCTGCAACGGACTTCAACTCGTTCATAAAACTTTGTTGGATGCTATGGCGGGTGGTTCTCTAATGTCAAAAAGTGTGGAAGATGCGGTGTCCATCATTGATAGGATGACTCTAAATGATCATCAAGGTCAACATAATCGTGGTAGCCCCACAAAGAAAATCTGGAATTATCGAGCTAGGAACCAATGATGTTATTCTTGCTCAAAACAAATTACTCTCGCAACAAGTGGAGTTGTTGACAAAGCAAATGTCAAACTTCCACAACAAATGAAAGAGATGCAAGAAGTTCCCAAAAAATCTCAACAAATTGCAAGTTGTGAATTGTGTAAAGGTGATCATCCTACCGGCTATTGTCCAGCAGTCACTGAAGAAGCCAACTATGCAAGAAACCAGAATCAAGGCTATCAACCAAGACCACCATATCAATGCAAAAAACAAGGATACCCACCGAGAGGTAATAGCCAAGGTTACCAACAAGGATGGGGGCAAGAGCCGAGCTCTTCAAACTGTCAACCTTACCAAAATTACAACCAAACGCAGCAAAACTAAGGAGGAGACTCTAAGGTTAAGGAAACTTTCAACCAATTTATGCAAATATCTATCTCCACTCAAAAAAGTACGAATGCGGCATTTCAGAATCTTGAGACGCAAGTTGGGAAATTGTCCAAGAAACTATCCGACCAACATAAAGAAACCTTTTCGGCTAATACTCAAGTGAATCCAAAGGAGCATTGCAAAACCATCTTTACAAGGAGTGAAAGAACAATTGGTATGGGAGTTGAAAAAAATGTTGAAGTTGAAAAGGAGGAGGAAATTGTGGAGGAAGTTGAAAAAAAGAATGATAAGAAGTTAGTTGAAAAGAAGTATGTAGAAAAAAAGTTGAAAAAAGTGAAAAAGGAAAGGAGTATGAGGGAAAAGTTCCAATGAAAAAGTTACCGTACCCTATTGCTCTCATGAAAAAAGAAAACGAAAAGCATTATGCAAGATTCTTGGATATATTCAGTTGGTTACAAATAACCATTCCATTCTCCGAGGCTCTAGAGAAAATGCCTAAGTATGACAAATTCATGAAGGACATACTTAAGAAAAAAAGAGGTACACAGATAAAGAAACCATTGAGCTTAATTCTAATTGTAGTGCTATTATCCAAAGCATTCTTCCGCGGAAAGAAGGAGATCCGGGAAGAGTAGCTCTACCTATAACTATAGGTAGTGATTTCAAATGCAAAGCTTTGGTCTATATGGGAGCTAGTATTAATTTGATTCTTTTATCTGTGGTCAAAAGGCTTGAGAACATGGAGATGAAGTCAACCAACATGACTTTACGACTTACGGACAAGTCTAGAACTCGTCCTCATGGAGTTATTGAAGACGTGTTATTGAAAGTCGACAAATTTTTATTTCCAGTTGATTTCATAGTCATAGACATGAAAGAGGATGAGGATACACCAATAATCCTAGGAAGACCCTTCATGAAGACTGCTAGGATGTCAATCAATGTTGTTGAAGGTATAATGAAGGTGAGGACAAATGATAAGGAAGTGTGTTTCACACTTTTCAAAGGGGTGGTGTATTCGAATCAATTGGAGGACAACTTTCAAGTGAAAAAGAAGATGCAAGAATTGCGGTGAATAAAAAGAAAGAGGAAAACACAAAGGTTACCTCAAATAAAAAGAAAGAAAAAAGAGCGAAGCTTGAAGAAGTGTTTAAAAATAAGGATGAAGAGACCAAGGAGGCTATGATGAAGTCATGTTGGGAATTTTCATTCTTAAGGAAGAGTGGACCAAGAACAGGTCATGATAACGGTTGAGAACTTTGGTGGTAGAGTGTGTCGAAAGATAATCCAGTCGCTTTTAGTTTTGAGGTTTCAAACCTCCGGACCGTCGAACTCAAACGACGTTAAATAAATTGCTAGTTGGTAGGAACCCCAACATTTTAAATACCCTTTCAATAAAGTGTGGTGGAGACTCTTGCTTTTGTGAGTTAAAAATACACTTTTAATGCAAAACGGTTACTTTAGGCACACTTTTAACCACAACAGTTACTTTAAGCAACTGTGGTGATATTCTTTAATGCAAAATATTTAACAACGGGTTTTCTAAGCAACTATTAATTGCCAAACTTGATTTAAATTGATTCTTATTTATTGGAATTTTTCAACTCTTTTGGTATGTTTTGTTGGATTTACTCCATGATATCCTGTTATTCTTCAATATTGTTAAAAATACCTTTGGTTGCTTTGATTTGTATGTTATTATGCAGAAATTAGTCATAAAAACATCAAAGTGTAAGACACAAGTAATTGAACAAGGAAGGAAAATGAAGAGAAGAGATTCAGCATGTTCGTTGGGCGATTAGCCAACAAGGAGTAGCAGCGAATGTTCGCTGGGCGAACTCATGGCAAAGTCCTAACGAACCCTCTCAATTTAGAGGCAGTAAGAAAAGGGCACTAAGTTCATTGGGTGAATTGGTAGCGAATGTTCGTTGTGGCGAGGTCTCAGCAAAGGACCAAAGAACCATCACATATTTGAGGCAGTAGCTAAAGGACCATAAGTTCGATGTGCGAAACTTGTAGCGAGGTAGTTTGCAGTGTGAAGAATTGCTCGCACTAGCAAACTTCAGATATTTCTCAGGGGCGGTTTAACTGTTCATAGGCACTTCAGGTACCTAAAAGTGTGTTCGCTGGGCGAAGAAGTAGTTCACATGGTGAACTTGACAGATTCCAAAAGTACTATATAAGTAATTTTGACACCTTTTGGGGACCATAACCCATTTTTCACACCAAAACTTCATTTCTTAGCATTTCTTCACCAAAAGGTAATATTTTGCAAATAGAAGATGGATTTGCATCCGAGTTCAATTCTTCAACGTGAATGTTCGTTTATCTTCTTCCATTACTTATAAATCAAGCTATCGTGGTTATGGGTAACTAATGTATCTTGTATCAAAGGTAGAGGTAGTCTACCATTAGCTTGTATGTATTTCTTTTGATTGGTCATGCATGTGAACAAGTGATGATTAATATATGGTGAATATTTTTATTCTTAATGATCCATTCTTGTTTTATAAAACTCTAGACATAGATTTTATGAAACTTGACCTAAAATATTCATCTATCAATTTACAGATTGGAGAAATCGGTATATGGTTGATAGTTGTTTTGTGTTGAATTTAAAGCTTATTATATTGGTTGTTATATGAAGAAATCGTGTAGCGATGAATACAATATTTCTCACGCCGCCGCTCTAGAGATAGACGGTGTTGAGAGAATACACAACGCTATTAATCGGACCCGACTTCACATGCAAGATTGAAAGAATGTGTATAAGTCATGGTAGATGAAAACTACTTTTGATATACTTTGTTAATCAAACTCTTTAAAATTTATAAGCTTTGCTACTAAAAACGTGACAATTTTATGAACAAAACTTTGAAACCCTTTTTCTTGAAACTGTAAATTGTTGAACGACAATCATTAAAATATCTGTAATCCCTGTGAAGATGATAACGAAAACCCCCTTTAACTATGATTCGAACAACAATCGTTGTGATATATACACCTGAGTTTATTATAAATTATGTGGAATGCTTATTTCGCTAATGCTCATTAAACATGTAATCTTTCAATATGAACTAGAGCATTATAATTTGAAAAATTAAGTTATGTTAGAAGAACAAGTTCACATTCAATGCTTGACATGAGTTCTTCAACTCCTTATCCATATTTTTCTCTTTAACAACTAAAACTTTGTTTAATTATCCTACTTTTTCAATCACCCCTGCCTTCACCTCTAGTTCATTTTGCAAAATATTATTTACTTTGCAATCAAAATTAAAGGTGGAGAGAGAGGTGGTTGAAGAAATACAATAATTAAATAAAGTTATAATGGCTAAATAACAACATGCAGATAATGGATTGAAGAATTCTTGTCAAGAATTGACGTGTACTTATTTTTTAATACAAATTTATCTATCATATTATAATTTTCTAATGCAATCTGAAAAATTATATATTTGATAAGGGATTAGAAAAACACTTAAACCACACAATATATAATAAACTCATCTTTTAAATAAACATTAATAACATTCATCAAAAACATTCATCCACAACAAACCATAAACAACATACACAATACAACAAGCATATCAAGTCATAGAATGCTTCATAAACATACCATACATGTCCCATAACGGGGTGTCCATAATAAAATAAGGATGAAGCTAAAGTTAGAGCTGTCAAATTGTGTCTATTTCGAATGGATGTCATTATGGATCTTTCACACAAGTTCGCAACACTAACTTTAGTTATGTCCTCTTTATTAAAACAAACATCCCTACCTACATGTCAAAACAAACAAAAAGTTCAAACATTACGAATAAGCTATTGAAACATAAACAATAATACATATACAAATTTTGAAACAAAAATTATAGTGGAAATGAACCTGTAAATAGCCATTGGCTAAGATTTGATGTTATAGTTTTGTTTGGGGTTTACATATGAGAGAGACGAGTGACAGAGTTGTTAGGGTTTCATTTTGAAAGAGACGAGTGAAAGAGCTATTAGGGCTTTGTTTTAAGAGAGACGACTGTTATGTACTGAAGCAGGAAATAATTTCCTTATATGTAAATAAGTAGCACCTTTCACCACGGTTGTGTCGCGACTGGAAAATTATAGAGTCGTCATCATCCTTTATTTGTTCCTAAAGAACAGAGGAATAATGATAAAATCTAAAAATTAAGGATAAGACATTAGGGTTCGGGAGTCGATTAAGTAAGGGGAAGGGGTTAGATACCCATCACCTCTATTGTATCCAATCAGATCCTTCTCTAATTTTAAGGTTAACTAAGTTTGCCTAAGGAAAGTTTGCTTATGTTAGCAATTGTTGCTTAATTTATTTATTTGCAAATAATTATTTTATTATTAAGAGAAGATAAGTTATTAATAAAAGGAGGACAAAGAAAATGTTTTTTGTTATTGTATTCGCCAGAGTGTTACAACTTTGTGCCTATGTACCCTCAAGCAATATGAAGGATCAGAGTGATGTAGTTCGGCTAGAAAATGTTTGTGTGTTTGTTATTTTTAGCTTTTGCAAGTTCTCAACGTATTAGGGACAATGAAAAGTGTGATTTGAAAAAAAAAACGTCTCAATGCACAAAGGCAGAGAGAACATGAAATTTGAATGAGTTGATTTTAATTTTTTAGATTGATTATGTTGCAAAAATAATATAGTTAGTTTGATTTAGAAAATAGGGTAAATGATATATACATATTTATTTATTTGAGTAAGAAAATTGAACAAATGAGCATAAAATATTGAAAGAGTATTGATTAATGTTATATATTTTTGTTTTTTATTTAACTATTTAATCCTAATTATTTTAACTAATCCATAAAGTTACCCTAATTGAAACTCTAACATTATCCTAAGCAAAATCCTAATATTATCCTAATATTAATTATAAGGCAAAATACTCTTTCTGGTCCCTTAATTATACCCTTGGATTCAGATTGACCCCTTAATTATTTTTTGTGCCAGAATTGGTCTCTTAACTCTTTAAAATGTGTCATGTTGATCTTTTTTTGTCTAATTAACGACAAATTTAGCGATCGAAATTTGAATTTTTTTGTCGCTAATTAGACGAAAAGGACTAGCATGATACGTTTTAAAGAGTTAAGGGACCAATCTGACACAAAAAATAATTAAGGGACCAATCTAAACCTAAGAGTATAGTTAAGGGACCAGAAAAAGTATTTTTCCTAATTATAAAATACAAGTCATTAATTTTTTAAATTTGTTTTTAGTATTTTATTATATTAATTATGAAAGAAAAGGTTTTCAAACTAATTTATTTAATTATAAAGTAACCTAATTAACTAATAAAATAATTTGTAATTAACCCTAATTATCCTAACTAACCTTAAAAATATCCTAATAATGTTCCTAATTAAAAAAATATAATCAAAACAAAATACATAAAAATAAACTCGGGGTGAGAACTTAGTTATAAATGTATTAGGCTATTAATAAAGGGGATGTGGAAAACACAAGGGTTTAAGCCCATTAGAGTCTGGGTGTTGGGGTCCATGAATGAGTCAAAGATTGACTCTCACCCTGAGCGTCAAATTTGATTGACTGAGATCAAAGCAGATCTCACATGGAACGTTGGATATGCATACTAGATGCAGTAGTTCCTAGGGACAGTTGTGATTCGAGGTCAAATGAAGATTCCAGATGTACATGCAAGCATGTAATATGTCAAAGTCACCAAACTCAGTGGCTAGCAAGGGCCACGTGTCTGTGGCTTTGCAAAATGTTGGAGGGAGTATATGAGGGGAAGCCCCTCATAAGCACTTAATTTAGTCCCCTTATTTCTCTCTCTCTCTCTCTCTCTCTCTCTCTCTCTCTCTCTCTCTCTCTCTCTCTCTCTCTCTCTCTCTCTCTCTCTCTCTCTCTCTTTGTATTCTATTCACTCCCTCTCAACCTCCCCTTCGACCGCCCCTTCAAACCCATAACCACCACAATAAACACCGCCTAACCCAGGTTTCCGGTTGACATTCGACCAAAAACATCAAACCTTCATCCAATTCCCAAAAATCTTCAACCCCCCTAAAGAACCATAACCTAAACCCTTAGAACACTAACCCCAAATTAAAAGAACCCTAAACCCTATTCTTCAACCCAAAACCCAGATCTTCATCTTCAACCCTCGGTCTTAACCCTTATCTACCCAGAACCACCCTAAACCTACCCCAAACCATAAATCGAAGCCCTCTTAGCCCTAATCATGCATAAAAACAACAAATTCAAACAAACTTTTTCAAAACTTAAATTCATGAACTGAACCCTAACTACATTCACAGTAACAAAAAAGTGAGCAACAACAAGCAATCAACAAAAAATAGAAAAATTATCAAAAACTACCAACCTACAGAGACGATAATTTCTCGGGTAAGGTAAAAATTATGCTTTCTCTGATTCTCTTCTTCCATTCTTTGTTCTTTAATGTTTGATTATCCTCTTCCCTTTTTTACTTCTTCTTTTTGTTCTGTGTGAGGTACTAATGGAACTATGTTGTGAAGCTGAGCTTGAGTGGATTAGGGTTTCAATGTGAAACCCTAAACACTTCTAAATCAGAGCTTTAAGTAGCATTAGGAATTTGCAGCAACAAATATTCTTAGGGTTTTAATTCTCTTTTTTCCCGTCCTTAATTCATAATTAGTCTTAGGTTTATATAGGTTAATTTTTAGGTTTAAATTTTAATTAGGGATTTTGTTTTTAAAAATTTATTATTTGATTAATCTAATTCAAATTAGGGTTTTCAGATTTGTAATCGTAACAGCTTGTGTGTAGTCCATTCGCATGTGTAAATATGTTCTTTGATGTACTTAAATGTAATAATGTAAAGTTTTGATTGATTTTTTCCATTCAATGTGATTAATCCATTTATGCACTTAACTTTCTTTGTATTAGGGTTTTGGTCTTGAGTTGGGTTGACCTGGTCCTTTTGTTTGACCAGGTTCAAAGTAAAACTTAAATCTCCCAAAAATGATAATAATTTGATAAATAATGTTAATAATACCTTAATTTATATCATATCAAAATATTAATTAGAAAATATAAATCTAAATAATAATATTAACAACTCTACAATAATAGTTATTTGACCATATAATAATATAACTTAATACTAATTTAATCTATAATATTAAAAATAAAAATACCAATTAGATTATAGTTACTAAATAAATAATAATGATGACCTAAAAATAGCTAATTAAATAATAACATTAAATTTTATTAAAAAAAATATTTTCTTAGCAAACTAATAATTAATAAGTAAATAATTTTTAAGCATAATCTTCTAACTAAAACTTTAATGTAAGATCAAACTCTTTAAGAGAGAATAAAAGTCAAAATGGCCCCCTTTTGACGTTTTAGGTCATTGGGGTTGACCAGATGACATACATGGGATTCTAGTAAGTCAATGCCCTATATTCCAAGTTAGATAAAATAAAAATGGGGTGGTCAAAATTTGGGGTACGACAGGTTGAAAACAAAAAATGTGGTGATGTACAAGGTCAATCACATTATTATAACGATAAATGGAAAATTGTTGGTGCTGAGATTCTAACCATTTCACTCCAGGTACATTTCACTACGGTTGTTACATATGACCGTTGTGACATGCCCTTTAGTAAATACAAAAAAAAAACGTCCAAACATAAACTCTTACCACAGTTAACACGAAGACCATTGTAAAATTAGTGTTATGAAAAGGTCTATTTTGTAGTAGTGTCTGTTGATAGATACCAGATGTTATGGCGCACATGTTGGAACATCGTGTTCCACCAGAACATCCAAAATAAGTCTTTTCACATAACTTTTCTTTATAGAGTAAATCCTGGATCAAATCTTCTTTCAAGGAACATCCAATCATATATTCTTTGACTGAACCAAATCCAAATCTTTTTTAAATAGATTTTGGATTAACAATACAAATTTCTTCCCAAAAGCAAACCTCTGTATCTTCTGAAGAATTCTACACCATAACTCTTCTAAAAGACATATGAAGATAGTCAGAACCCAAACCTTATGTCAAAATGATACATACTCACATGTTAAATCTCTTGCTTAACAAGTTATGTCAAACACTTTATTTCTGTCAAACACTTTAGCTACATCTTGGAACCTCTTGCTTAACTGGTTCTGTCAACCAGTTTAGCTGAACAAATCTTGCTTGCTGGTTCTGTCTAACACTTTAGTTGAACACATCTTTCTATCAACAAACTCAGATGCTGTAATACATCCTAGAACATCTTGCCTCATATATTTTCTAAAATAGATCTTGTACATATGTTGTTTTACCTAATGCAGCCACAGAAAAGGAACTATATTAAATACTGTTATTTGACAAGAATTCCATCTTGGGAATGTCCATAGGATCCATTATAATATGGTTGTACCCCGAATATGCATTAATGAAGCTCATCATTTTGTAGCTCGAAGATCCGTCAATCAGGCGATCTATACCAGGGAAGGGATAAGGATCTAAGATACATGATGCATTTAGGTCAATAAAGTTGACATAGGTACACCACTTATTCGATGCCTTCCTTAACAAAACCACATTAGTTCGCCACGAAGGGTGTTTAATATCCGTTATAAAACTGAAACTCGTCTACTTTTAAACTTCCTCGTCAATAGTTGTTATCTTTTCTTCACCAACCTTGAGTTTTACATGAGACCTCGGCTTGATCGAGCGATCTATGGCGAGACGATGACACACTATTCTAGTGTCTATGTAAGACATATCTAAGGGGGGCCAAGCGAAAAAGTCATTGTTTCTCCTGATATGGGTAATAAAATATTCCTCTTCAGATTCAGACAAAGAGGTGCCTAACTTAGTAACTTGGGGAGTCATGAGCCTATTTTAGTCCTCTTTTAAATCTTTAGTTGGTGTAGACCTTTCACTTTCTGCTTCCAATATTGGGTCTCAACTTGTCATATCAGTCTTCTATTTCAGGGCGAGGGATTGCAACCAGGGTGAGGGGTTCCCTCGCTACTTCCAAGCTATTTAGGTAACATTTTGAGCGACTGCTTGGTATCCATTGACTGTTCCCATGCGCCCATTAGGCAATGGATATTTTAAGCTTATGTAGCATGTGGACAGGACCTCCTCTAATAGATTGAGGCAGGGGGCCTCTTAAGGATGACGTTGTAGGGGGGCATGGTGTATATTACGAGATATCTTACTTCTATGGCTCTAGAGCTCGCCCCTGAGCCTATTGTAGTCTCAAGGGTGATGTAGCCCTTGATATGTACTTGTTCACTTGACAAAAAGATTATGGGTCCATGGAAAGATCTAATGTTGTAGGTATCTATCTAGACCCCCTGAAAGGTACTCCATAACAAAAATTTATGGATTTGTCAAGGTCGTTTAACACTCTTTTCACGTCTTAGTCAGCATGATGAACTCTGATGAGCATAGGACCAATGTTGTGGGGGAGTACCCCTACGCCGTCTTTTCTCAAGAAGGTAATTTCAGGCTCCAAGTTCGTACCAAAGACGATGAGGACTTTTAAGGGTGTGATGTCTACTGCTAACACCTGTTGGACATATCTTCTTCAAGAGGAATTAGATTCTCCCCTCCTTCGTAACATCCACCGATGGTGTTAATAGTATTCTTGGAACTTTTCTCAAGCATCCTCATGAGAATATGGTGAGAGCAACTTGTGATAAGATTATGTATGTGGCCCATGTCACTTTTACGGGGGTCCAACGATGGGTGCTAATAGTATTTGATAAAAGTGTAATGATCATGACAACCACTATTTAGTAAGGTCTATCAGAGGCTTTAGGGTTTCTTTATAATTGGAGCTAACCCACATAATGAAGTGAGAAGCTCTGTATATGTGGTTTCGTTTTGCTAGATATTGGATCCCTTTCAATATCATGGTGCTAATGTATTTATAGCTTCCTAGGAATCTTGAAACGAGTGAGCCAAGTCTCCACAGAATATAGAAACCTCCACGAGAATGGGTGATTGATATGTAGAAACTCAAGAGATGTAGTTAAACTCCACGACTTCCTAGGTATCGACTGTTGACCCAGTACACGCTTCACCCAGAATCACAGTTTATGGGTGGAAAAATTGGATGTCAGTAATGAATCCAGACAAGGGGCGATCAAACCAAATGAAGGGCACCCGAACTAATACAGGGATGACTCCGAAAAGACAAAACGTATGCCTTTCGCTCTCTCCACAAGGTCTTCTTCAATTATTCTAGTACAAGTTTTTAAAAAGTTTTTCTAAAAATATGTTTTTAATGGATAACTTATTTTAATAAATTTATAAAACATTATTATATATATTACATAGAACTTATTTATTTATTAGATCTCCCTATTGAGATAATAATTTTAATTAATTAATCTTCAAAGCACAATAGTAAAATAATGTTGATTTTATTTATAAAAGGTTCAAAGTAATATATATATATATATATATATATATATATATATATATATATATATATATATATATATATATATATATATATATATATATATATATATATATATATATATATATATATATATATATATATATATATATATATATATATATATATATATATATATATATATATATATATATATATATATATATATATATATATATATATATATATATATATATATATATATATATATATATATATATATATATATATATATATATATATATATATATATATATATATATATATATATATAGCAATTCCATTGTGTTATTGGCAGACACTTATATAGCAATTTCAAGAAGAAGTTTCCTGATGTCAAATTAAAGGAATTGATGTGGAAAGCTGCCAATGCTAGTTATTCAAATGATTGGGAAAGAGTTATGTGTGAAATGAAAGACGCGAATGAAGAAGCATTCAAGCACCTTTGAAAGATCCCACCTAGGTTATGGAGAAAATCTAGGCTTAGAAATGGTCCAAAGTGTGACACTTTGGTGAACAACATGTCAAAAGTCTTTAACTCTGTTTTTGTAGCTGCAAGGGCCAAGCCCATCATGAATATGCTTGAGGAGATTAGAGTGTACCTGATGCAAATGTGAAAGTCTAATAGACAAAAGATTTTCAAATATGCTAATACCATTCTGCCAAATATCAAAAAAAAGTTGGAAAATGAATCACAAAGGACTAACAGTTGGATTGTGAGGTAATGCCTCATACATAAATTTCTAGGTAATACAAAGAAGTAGTATGCTTCCATAACTGATTTTTTGTATTTGTAACAGGCGTGCAGGTGAAGTAGACTATGAGGTTAGGCACATATCACTCATTGAAGAAAATTTGTTGTTAAACTGCCAAAGAATGAGTGTTCATGTAGAAGGTGGATGTTGACTGGGCTACCATGCTGTCATGCCCTTGCATGTATGAAGGATCGACATTTACAAGTAGATTATTTTGTTCCTGATTATTACAAAAAGGAGTGTTATGAAGCTTTCTATGCACCTGTGATTTATCTGGTCAACGGAGAATCATTTTGGACCAAAGCAGATGATGTTGACTTGCAACCACCTCCCATAAAAAGACAGTCTGGTAGACCCAAGAAGAAAAGGAACAAAGATGTTGGGGAACAAGTTAGAAATGATACACAACTCAAAAGGGCCAAATTTGGTATCAAGTGCAGCAGGTGCCATAAAGATGGTCACAACAAATCCACTTGCAAGCTGCCTACAACAACAAAAACACCAAATGTTGCTGCTATAACAACACCACCACCAACTGCTGCTGCTACAACAACACCAACACCAAATGCTGCTGCTACATCAACACCACCACCAACTGCTACTGCTACAACACCACCACCACCAACTGCTGCTACAACACCACCACCACCAACTGCTGCAGCTACATCAGTCCAACCACCAACACCAGTTACTGTTGTATCAAGCCTACCACCAACACCAGTTACTGCTACATCAAGCCCGCCAATACCAGATGAAGGTTCAACTCAACAAGTATCCAAAAAAAAAAATAGACTTCAAAAGGGTCTAAAACCTGTTCTGAGCCAACCATAAGCTTATGTTTACCTTTATGTGTACTAGTTATTCCACTTTTTGCCTATTATGTAGTTTAAGACTAAGGCTTATAATGTCACTTGTTGGACTTCAACTGCGGTAACATATGGCATAAAATGCATATACTCTAGTTATATCTAATGGCTTGCAATGCCACTTTTGTAATGACTTGTTATAATAATATTGCAACTAATGTTATGGTTTTGTGACTATTGTTATGGCCATTTTATACTTTACATTTGTTCTTTTAATTGTGGGAAACAAACAAAAGTAACATTTCACATATACAATTCATTGATAAATTTTGACAGAAACAAAAGTAACATTTCTCAAACAAAAGCAACTATATTTCATTGATATATTTTGACAAATAAATAACAATGTTGACAAAAAATTTCACAGATACAATTCAACCTCCTTATTCACAACTACATGTCATTACACAAAAACAACCAACCTAAAAAAATATTGTTACAAATATAACATTAAACAATAAGCTCAATATTTCAATGATTATAGACAATTTCAACCACCCCCTTGTGTTGATGATCTCATTCTTCAACATGTAAATTTTCTTCTTCTGCCTCTGGATCTTCAAATCCCTTTCATCGATAATGTCGTCGTCGAACCATTTGAAAAAATTACATCCCTTATTCACATGATTTCTGAAATTTCTACAATCCCAAAACTTTTTCAAAATTAACACTACTCATATCACCCACGGTACGAAGCACAAATTCATCTTGTCAAAAGCACTCCCTCATTTTGTTTCTTTGAACAACCGACCCAAATGTACCAATTGAAGAACTGCTTGACATTTTAGACTTTGGAGACGAAGAAGAAAGATAAACCCTAGGAACTGAGACAAAACGAAAAAAAACGAGATGCAGAGAACTGCAGATAACAAGATGAATAGAACACGATGAGGGAAGCTACAAGAAGAAGACAAAATGAAAAAACGAGATGAAGAGAAAAAGATGCAGGAAGCCACATTCGTTTTTTTTCTCTTCCGGAAACCATTACCATGAAGCAAACATTTTACCCTTTAAAAACTAAATTAATTATTCATTTGATGACTAGGCATACGGTTGGAACGCCACCGTGACTGTAACTAACGGTCCAACACATTAATGAACGAAATGAATCAAACATGTTAATAGAAGTAACATTACGGGACCAAATTGAATCGTTTTTTTATAATTAAGGGACTATATTGTAACTCATAAATAACTTGCAGGACTTGGGGACTAATTCTGCCTAAGTTTTTTTAACTTATTCCAAATCATAACCTTTGAATTAAATCTCATCTAATGGTTAAATTATCGTTTTACTTAATTAACTATTAAATTAGATTCAATTCAAAAGTTATGATTTAGAGTAAGTTAAAAAAAATTACGTTTGGAGTAATATATATATATATATATATATATATATATATATATATATATATATATATATATATATATATATATATATATATATATATATATATATATATATATATATATATATATATATATATATATATATATATATATATATATATATATATATATATATATATATATATATATATATATATATATATATTTTTTTTTTTTTTTTTCTTTCTTTCTAAAAGACTGTGATTGAAAATAAACTGACATTGGATTAAATTATGAATGAATTAAAAAGATGAGGGAAAATATTTAAATAAAGAAGATATTTAATATATAAGAGAGTAGTCATGAATTGTTAAATTATTAAAAAATCGAGAGAAAATGAAGTCACTAAAAAGATTTATAATTTCATAGAATTAAATGACTTGATAGAAGATGATTTTAATGTGAGAAGATATAATAAATTATAAAATTATTAAAAGGAGAAAAAGGTATGTAATATACATATTAAAAGAAAATTGAAAAAGGGATATTTTTATTAGAGTGAATACCTAGAGAAACCACAAAACTCAGCTTAATTTTCAAGAAAAAGAAAAAGAAGTAACTTTTAGTCCTTTAAAAAGTCACTTTCTATATATTTTATTTGACCGATAAAGAAAAGAAAAGAAAAACTAGATCAAAGAAAATAAAAAAAAATAACATTACTTTTATTAATTATAAAATGACATAAGTGCCTTTAAATAAAAGTTAGATAGTACGATAAAAAGTAACATAATACTAACATGGTCCTTAAAATAATATATATAAATAATTTTTTTAATAGAAATTTTGTATTGTTTTTATAAAATTAATTATTATACTGTCATAATAAAATGTTTTACATTATCGATTCATCAACATCATCCGTTTACCTTATTTTATAATTTTATTAAAATAAAAATCAAATTCTTTTAAATATTTAATAACTATGATTAACTGTAAAAAATAAATATAATTGTAGAAATCAATTAAAATATTATTAAATGAACCTAGTTAGATAGAGAGAAAAAAATTCATTCTTATCCTTTTATTTGTTTGCTATTATATTTTTAATGTTAATTAAAAAAAATCATTTTAGTTTTAAAATTCAATTTAGTTCATTTTTTTAAATCTCTAAAAATAAACTGAAACAACTCAATATCTACATCATGGTCTTAATTTTTACTTCCTCCGATATTTTTTATAAAAAATATTTCACTTTTTTAGTTTAAATAATTAATATATTTGACGTATAAACATGCCAAATACATTAAATATTTAATAAATCTAAAAAAAGTAAAATATTCATTATAGTATAACTATAATTAAAAATAAAGTATAATTTAAAATCTTTTCTCTCACTAAAAATTTTGGATTACCTCTTAACGTTAATTTTGCATTTATGATATGAAAATTAATAAAATTATATATCTTTTATTTATTTGGCACTAAATATAATATGATATAAATAAAATAATGAATAAATAATTTCAATTTAATTTTTTAAAAAAATAATAAATTAAATTTTATAATATTTTATAACAACAAAAAAATATTCACTCTAAATTACATTCTTTATTTAACCATAAGTAATATAAAATTTTATATTTCTTAGGTTATTCCCATGATTTTTTTAGTAAATCAATAAAAAGAGTAGAGTATTAAATAAAACACAAAGCTAAAATATAGAAAAACATTTCTTTCATTAAAAACCGAACATAGAAATCAACACTTCAATAAAAGTTCAAATCCTCCAATAATAAATTTTTAAGCTCATAAAAAATTACTCTCAGCAATACTAAGAACTTATTAATAAATATTACTAGTAATATTAACCATTATTTTAAATTATAAATATTTTTTTCTCTAACAGACAAGAATAATAAATACTCTTACTCTGAAAAAGCAAAAACAATAAATTCAAAGTCTTACAAACAAACAATTCATCTTTCCAACACAGAAACAACTGATGACGCCCATGTAAATGTCAAAACAGCCAACCAAACCCAAACCTCAAACCTTAAAACTACTTTGTTACAAGTGCTTTTCAGTTGCACCAATCACAACACGCCACGTCACTTTAACAACCAAACACATTGCTCCAGTTTTTTCCCACTATACTCATTTTCAGCAAACGCAAAGGAAAAAAAATTGACGGTCCAGATTTTCCGGTGGACGCAAACTTTTATGCAACGCATCTTACGAAGCCACGTGGTAAGTTTTATAGGATATAACTCTAGGAAGCTCAACACTATATTATTGGTTCTTCACTTTACTCTAAACTCATTCACAATTCACATAACACAAATCACTGTGTTACTATCAACGGCGGAGAACCACCGCCGGAAAATTCTCCGACGGTAGTTCCGATTTGGTGCTTCCAACTTGTTCAATTTGATGAGCTGATAGTAAGTTTAATCAATTAGTTCATATTTCTTATTCTAGGTTTTTATTTTCTTTTCTTTTTTATAATACTTAGATTTTTGATTTTGATCTTGATTGTAGATTTTGATTTGGTGAAGTGTAGTTGATCGAGGTTGAAGTTTTTGCTTTATCTAGTGACTGAAATCGTTGAAATCAAAGAGAAATGGTACGTTTCTAAGTTTAGAGAAATGTATTTGTTTCATGCAGATGAGGTGTTTGATGTATAATTTCATTGTTTGTTTTTGCTTGATGTATTTGTTTGTTCTTGTTAATTTAGCAGGGTGGGGAATATATAAATAGTTTCTATGAAATTTAATTGTGATGAGTTAATAAATTGTTTACTAATTGGGGTGAAGTTTAAAGTTATATCACTTTGGTAATGTGTTGAAAGCTTATGATCCTGTCTAGCAAACTGATTTTAAGTAAAATTTAGATAAAATAGTAGAGATCTAAAATAACAAAAAATATGTGAAAAACAAACTAAGAGAGATAGGGAGGTGAAAGTTAGTAGTGTTAGAACTTTTGCAAGTCTTAAACACCGAGGTGGATCGGCACAATAGATAAAGAGAAACCTCACAAGTGAATTTAGACACAATTTTTTGACTCAGAATCTTAAAGTATTAGATATATGGGTCCTTTCAGTTATAATTTTCACATACTTGACACGAAAACATTCTCATTTATGCATGAGACTCTCGACGTCCTTGATCTTACACCAGAAATGGACTCGGACTTTTTTTTTGATGAAAATTCCTTATTGTATTGTTTCTGTACCGTGCTGTTAATTGGAAGTTAGATTGTTTTCTTTCAATTTAGGAAAGTTGGCTGGAGATTCATGAAACTGATACTTCAATAAATGTGTTTCATTCTTGTTGTTAAATTCTTTCAATATCTTACTTTATGGTGGCTTTGTGATTTTTGTTTATTAGGTATATTGTTTTGTTTAACTAATTTATGGCTTATAAGTTATAACCTGGTTGAGTAATGTCTTATTTAATATGCATCGGCAGAATCTATACTCAAATAATTTATTTTTCCAGTCTTTTCAGAACAAAGGCTTCTGGATGTCCCGTGATGCTGGCTGCATAGCGGAAGAAAATGTTGGATATGAAAATTCTTCAAGAGCCGAACCAAAGAGAAGTCACCAGTGGTTTACGGATTCAGATGAACCAGAAGTATTTAGCAACAAGAAACAAGCAGTTGAAGCTAGTAGTGACATGCCGGTTTCAACAACCAATGTTTCTCACTGGGACACTGGTTCAGGATTTCACTCGGTTACAGGTCAATTTTCTGACCGTCTCTTTGGATCTGATCTTATACAGTCTGTCAATTTGGTTGATAAAAACATGTCGTCAACTGGAAGTGGAAATTTGAACATTGGAGGGAGGAAGAATTTTGGTAATAATGATACGTCTGTCGGACTGTCGGTATTGCCCACCATATTAGGCCCTTCACCATGTCTAAATTTTGGTGGTATTAGGAAAGTTAAAGTTAATCAAGTCAGAGATTCTGACAATGGCATGCCAGCTGATAACAATACATTTTCCATAGATTCTGGTTACGATAAGAATGACGGAAATATTACATCGGGCCCATCTTATAGCAACGGAAGTGACAACACCGTTGCTATAGGGATAAGCAAGCCTGATGATAATCTCCTTGCAATGGGTCACATCTTCGATAAAGGGGATGGGAGTTTTGTGTTGATGGGTCAAAATTATGGAAAGGGAGATGAAAGTATTTTATCAACGGGTCGGCCCCTTGAAAGAGGCGGCGGAAATTTCATAACAATGAATCAGTCATTTGGGAAGGAAGATGGAAATTTGATATCTTTGGGCCCCACATTTTCCAAGGAGCATGAGAGTTTTACATCAATGGGTGTAACCTCTGATAAATCAGGGGAAAATTTCACAACTGTTGCTCCTTCCTATGACAATGGCATCTCAGTAGGTCCGACATATGTTAATGTGGACTCAAACATTGCTTCGACTAGTCCATCGTTTGACAGCATCAACTCTAGCTTTTTACCTGCAAGTCAAAACCTCAGTAACAGAAGTACCGTATCTTTTGGAGGTTTTCATGCTGGCGGCTCGGAGCCAAATCCTTCGTGCGGAGTCATCAGTGGATTTGATCCTTTGATGGGCAACCAAAACTCAGCTCAAGGTGCGGATAGCCAGAGGGATCTGATTGAATCAAACCCTGATCCACTTGTAAACAACACTTCAAAATCTAATGCAAAAAATGATACCTTTGTTAAGAACAAAGAACCTAAGATAGCCAAGAAGAAGGCTTCTAACAACTTCCCTTCAAATGTCAAAAGTCTGCTGTCAACTGGTATTTTTGACGGCATTTCGGTGAAATATTGTACATGGTCAAGGGAGGTAAAACATGTTCTAATTTTATTTCGTCTTACTTTTGAGCTACTGTAGTTGTTTGTTTCTACTAAGATTTTAAACTTTTGATGTTTTTTCGGCAGAGAAATCTTCAAGGAATCATAAAAGGAACGGGGTACATGTGTTCATGTGACGACTGTAAGGGGCAAAAGGTAAGCATCTTAAATCGCGCTTATTACATTCTTAATAGTACGCGTAATCATAGCCATAATACTCATGTATTCAATTATGTCATGAAGGCTCTTAATGCTTATGAATTCGAGCGTCACGCCGGAGCCAAGTCAAAACACCCTAACAATCACATATACTTTGAGAATGGAAAATCTATCTATGCTGTTGTTCAAGAGCTGAAAAACAGTCCTCAAGAGACACTCTTTGACGCAATTCAAACCGTGACAGGTTCCACCATCAACCAAAAGAATTTCCGTATTTGGAAAGGTATGTCCAAACACTACCTTCACCCTTGCCTCAATCGACAACAGCGCATGCCTTGCTATTAACATTTTTTTTTCCATCTTTTCAGCATCATACCAAGCTGCGACTCGTGAGCTTCAGCGCATCTATGGAAAGGACGACGCCGTCATACCATCTTAAGTTTGGAAGAGTGGTAGATATGTAACTTCTCTGGTATATGAGTATATGAATGGCCAGTTATAAGTTGAGTTAATAATTGAAAGTTTTTAATTGGTTTTACTTGTAAGAACTTATATTATATTTATGGAAATAAAGATGTATATTTAGTCGTCCTTTGTGGTGAATATCAATTCAATATTAGTCTGGCATTGTATAGTTTTGCTGGTAGTAACTCTACCATTCATTAATGGTGTGAAAAGATACTAAGCTTGTGTTTGGATTAGATGATACTGAGTGAGTTTTGTTCTTTTGCAACATACTTAGGAATTCTTACTTAAGAATAACTAAAATTATGAAAGGACAAACAAAAATAAAATAAAAAAGTGCAAATTGCTTATTAAAATAAATTTTCATTTATTGAGAATTGAATATTTAGAAACAAAATTGCAAGATAAGAAATGAAATAAAATGAATAAACTAAAAGGCCACTGTTAAAACAAAAGCTTAGATATATTTATACTTTAACCTATAAAATATGTAATTAAATATTTCTTTAAAGTTTAATAGACTAATACTCGGAATTTAAAATGCTTTATAAATTTGCAACTTAGCTTGCCTTGAAATATAGTAGTAGCAAACAAATATAAAATATCAATGTATAAATATTTCTTAGTGATCTATGAGTCTTAAAAACCTGTTTTATGCTGGTATATTTTCAAGGACTAATTCACCTAAAACATTTTCTATCTAAAAAAAATATAAGAATGACCAAAATGATATGTTTGCGTATATATTATTTTTTGACCTAACATTTGTTGATATATTTAATTTTGGGGATTTCTTATTCTGGAATAAAAAATATTTTATGAAAAATTGAAATACTCTTCAAATTTCGAAGATGTATTTTTTTATATACCATGTGTTAAGTTAAAATGTTATAACTTGATTTGTAGATGCATCTCTAAAATATTTTAAAACACATATCATGAATCTCTAAGGTCAATTTTAAACACTTATTGATCTGAAGATGCATCTTTGTTTAGGATTTACGGAGATATATTTCTGCAACTTATCAAAACAATGCAAGTTAAGTTAGTTTTATGGTTACTCAAATGAAAATGACGATTTATAAATGTTAAGGCTTCTGTTATGTGATGAGTATTAAACCATACAACGGATATGCAAAAAATATCATATATAAATTCGGAGTGAAAATAAGTCATCATGACATACAAAATAAAGTCCAAACTATAAATACTATTAAGTACTGTGTATGCCAGACTTAATCTTATCAGACTCCTCTCCCTCCGTCCTCTGGCGCTTGTTGCACCCTAAAATTTGACCAACTGGGTCCCGTATCTGGCTCGATGTTTCGACGCATAATCGCATTCGCATCTGCATATTGCATACATTGCATTTTTCATTTTATCAGGGATCACAGCTCTCGTCTCGTATTTCAGGTGTTTTTAATCAGTTTTAATAGATAGAATCGATTTTTGGGATATTTCGGTGCCCGTTTATTTTTACCGATTATTTTAGTGCGCTCTCGCGTTGTTATGTGTCGTTCGGGAATTATGGTGATTTTTCTGGATTTTATTGGCATTTTTTAGGGTTTAAATAGCTTTTAAATTTTTTTTTAGGTTTAATAGGATTTTTAAATAGATTTTTAATCATTTTAGATATTTTTAAATAGCATTTTCTCTTTTTAGAATTTAAATAGGATAATATAGATTTTCTTTTAAATAATATAGAGTAATATAGTTTTAGAATATTAATAGAATTTAATAGCTTTTTTTTAGAATATTAATAGGGTATTAATGATTTTTTAAATAGTTAATAGTTTTTTAATCTTTTAATATAGATTTTTCCTTATTAAATAAATAGTTTTTTTCTTAGTAAATAGAATTTAATAAATAATATAGATTTTCTAGGTTTTATTAGGGATTAGATTAGTTTTCAGATTTATTAGATTAAGATTAATTGAGTTTAGTTAATTAGGTTTTTTTAATTCAGTTTTTCTGAGTTTTTTTGATGTTTGTTCGTTGGGCCCATATCATCAATGCAAAGCCCATTTTCGGAATTCAGCATAGTCCAGAATCATCCACCAGCTTCCACCATTTTCCAGCGCATCCCAGCACCTTCTAGAAGCTGCCAGAATTTTCTCAGCTTATATAACCAGCTCGCCACGTGTGGCGCAAAGGGATGGCCCACCTTTCCTCTCCACCAGACGCCACCTCACTCCTCAGACGCTCTCTTCACCTGCCACGCATGGGGACGCGCGTCCCGCATGCAGCCTTCCTCTCCACCAACTCCCCCACGCGTCATCACCAATGACCCTCGCCTGAAAACTTCGCCGGCCGGCCTGCATGGCCGGCGGCCACCGCAGATCACCAGAAACCCACAAACACCCAGATTCCGGCCAGCCTGCAATCTTCATCTCCCTTCTCCTCCTATCTTCTCCAGTTTCCGACCACCACCACCATGAACATTGCCGGAAACATCAAAATCCTTCCTCCGATCATCATTATTCACCTTCCTCATCCAACTTCCTCGCCGTGAATCTCCCCAGAAGCGCCCTAAAGCCCAGATCCAACCGTTCAAACTTCAAGATTCAACGCTCAACCAATTTCCAGATTCATCATCACCGGAAATTCCAGAAAGCGCCTCCGATCTTCATCCCCAGAAGAGCAACAAGAACATCACGCTCCAGATCTCCAGATCTTCAACCACCGTTCATCTTCTCCAACGAACTTCAACAACCTTTCATCAACATCCATCGTGAATCCCTCGATCTTCAAACAGATCCTCCGAACGCCTTCATCAGGTACTCAAGGTGTTCGTTCTAGAACTTCAACAACGTCTTCGTCCAACATCTCCAGAAATTCATCCCCAAGTTATCACGAACTTCATCGTCTTCAAGAAATCATCAACGAACATCCATGATCGCCTCCAGTCTTCATCAACAATAACCGTTCCCCAGATTCGGAGCTCCGCCACGCATCAAGAACTTGCAATCACGCTCAAACATTCACCAACACTTCAAATCTCCAGAAGGCTTCATTTGAGCACCTTGTTCTTCATCCTACATGCTCAGATCTCCAGATTTACTTGAGTTGTTCTTCGAAGTTTGGGGGAGGATTTGGAAACAAAAAAACGAGGAGGAAACAGGTTGGATCAGTATATCAATTTTTGTGGTGATACTATGAACGAAGAGAAGTCAGAAAGGTTGTGACGGCGGCGGCGCTGATGAGGAAGGAGAGAAGAAGATTAGGGTTTGGTCGTTCAGAGAGGGAGGAGAAGGTTGGGATTGGGCCAGGCCCAATAGCGTTTTTGAGAGACACTACCCTCCGTTTTTGGCTGAAAGGAGTGGGCCTGAGCCCAATGCCTTGGATTTACACTCCCATTTCACTACACGTACCCCTCCCACGTTTTTGGCAGCAAAGCAAGCTGGGCTGGGCCCAGTTTGCTGTATTCTTTTTTATTTTTCTGTTAAACCCCTTGTAGCAGTTCCCCCCCCCCCCCCCCCCCCTTTTTCTTGTATTTTACTTTTTTATTATGTCTTTTGTTTAGAATTTCTTAAAGAAAAATATTATGAAAAAAAGGAAATAGAAAAAATATGAAAAAGAAAAGAAAATATTCAAGGAAAAAATATATGGAAATATATCGAAAAAAAGGAAATAGAAAAATATATTGAAAAACATGTGAGAAAATGATTGGAAAAAGAGAAAAATATTAAAGTGTCGATTTAATATTTTCAAGTACATTTTCTTTTAGGATATACTTCCATAGAGTTTATTTTCCGATTTTAGGATAGTTTTAGAAGCCCATTTGTTAGGGGGCTATTTTCATTCAATTTTTTAGGATAGAATAGGATAGCGTTTCCTAGGAGATTTATTTTCCAATATGCATTCATTGTAATCATTTTTCAGAGATTAATAAAACGAGATTTGAGCTGTGGTCCCGATAGTAGCCGAACTACAGCTGCTCTGATTCTTCGTACCAGACGAAGATATGTAGGCATAGGATGCGATATCCTAGCGAGCACACTAACGACTAACTTTTGTTCTCTCGCGGCTGTGCGATCGAGACTTTCCCGTTGACGACTAATTGATACCCTTTTTCTCTCTTGCTCGAGGGCATTTGAGACCAAGCCGTAGTTTTGCCCATAGGTTCCCGACCCTGTGCAACCAAGTTGTTTTTCTCACTGCTGTGTGAGAATGTTTGTTTAGCCGTAGTTAGTCTGAACTACGTAAAGCTCTGATCTTCCATGCAGTGGAAGTACGTAGGCACAAGACGCGAGGTCTTGGCGAGCCAATCTTTCCCGTAGTCCCGAACTACGTTGACTCTGACTTTCTCTCTTGAGAATACGTAGGCATAGAGTGCGACGCTCTATCGAGTCAATTCCCTTCCGTTTAGATTTAGCAGTCGTAGATAGATTGTTTTGCACCCAGTAGACAACCCAAGCAAGCGTGGATCCCGTCGAGTACGACGGACGTGAGGGGTGCTAATACCTTCCCCTTGCGTAACCGACTCCCGAACCCAGGCTATGGTTGCGACGACCATACCTTTTCCCCGTTTTTTGCGAGGTTTACTTCGAGCGTTTCCTTTCCCGCTCTGAGGGATAAATAACGCACGGTGGCGACTCTTCTGTCAGCCGGCGCCGATTTTCGCAGTAGCGACAGCTGGCGACTCTGCTGGGGACCTGAAAGTTTCCTAGGGATCCAACGTCCCGAAAGCGAGTCAATTTTGTGGGATCCAACGTCCCCTAAGAGAGAGTCAATCCTAGCGCTCGTTTGCTTGTCTATTGGGGCTTATTTATCAATATTATCTGTTGCTGTTGGGGTGTTACGGATGTTCTATGATGAGAGATAAGCCGGACCTGGGCTTGGAGTGCACCTTAGACTTAGAGTGGAAATTAGTGGGCGCGTGCTTGCTTTGTAGGCACTAGTGTCTCATGAAATCCACGCTCAGACGAGGTTCATCCGGTTGGCTTCACTTTCAACCCTTTGGGTTAAGACGGTTGCTGGTTTGGTGAATTGTCGACTCTGGGAACCGATCATTTGGAAGTTAGCTAAGTGAGGCCTCTTCAGGACTTGAGGATGCCACTCCTTCTGGGAATCGTATCGTCAGTCTTGAAAGTCTGTGACGCTGACGACCGCATAGGATGCCGTACCTTGTCAAATATAGGTCCACACCTGTGAGTGGGGGGTTTTTTTTGTGCAGGAAACTTGACTTCCAACCTACCCGTTATTCTGGTCTTCTCTTCAGAGCAACCGTTCTCCGTCAGCAGTGCAGCAGTATTTAGATTGTGTGGGGGCTGTGATCCCGTGTTTGTTGCATTGCATTGCATTTGCATAGGCATCTTTGCATCATATTGCATACCATTCGCCAGCTAGTCAGAGCTCTTATCCAGCCGTTATTTTGATTCTGAAGGTGAATATTGAAGACGACCAAGGGGTTGGAGCAGATTCAAAGCAGATTTGATCAGAATCGAGCAGTGAGGTCAGCTGAAGACCATTGGTAGCTATGTCAGAGAGCAGCTTCCAGTTCATTGATACCTTGTCTGGTTTCACCGTGACGTCCAATCCTCTGTATGGATCTCCGCGCGACGAAGACTTTCCGCAAGTGAACAACCTTACTGCAGCTCAGCTGGTGCAGCCATCTGTTGAAGACCAAGGTCTGCGAGAGCAGTTTGTTGTCCGAGGTGAACGTTCTCCTTCTGTTGATGTCTCAGACTACCAGGGTTTTGCCTTCCCTGTGCCAAAGCCCCGAAGAGAGGTCCCGACAGCAAAGAATGAAGACCCATTAGCTCCCGTGTATGCTGAAAGGTTTCGTGCATTAGAGGAGAGATTCAAAGCTTTGAAAGGTAAAGACGTTGTTACTCCTAGTGCTGCAGATATGTGTCTGGTTCCTGGCCTAGTGTTACCTCCAAAGTTCAGAATGCCGAGGTTTGAAAGGTACGAAGGAGATAGTTGCCCGAAGCAACATTTGGTGATGTTCTGCCGAAGAATGACTTCATTCGTGCACAATGACAAGCTGATGATTCATTGCTTTCAAGATAGTCTGACTGGAGCACCTCTGAGTTGGTATATGCAGTTAGAGCGTGATCAGATCCGATCATGGATGGATTTAGCCAATGCCTTTCTGAAGCAGTACGACTATAATCTTGACGAAGCTCCTATTCGCATGCAGCTGCAAGAATTGTCTCAAGGGAACAATGAATCTTTCAGAAAGTATGTTCAGAGATGGAGAGAATTTGCTGGTAGAGTGTGTCGCTACTGCGAAAATCGGCGCCGGCTGACAGAAGAGTCGCCACCGTGCGTTATTTATCCCTCGGAGCGGGAAAGGAAACGCTCGAAGTAAACCTCGCAAAAACGGGGAAAAGGTATGGTCATCGCAACCATAGCCTGGGTTCGGGAGTCGGTTACGCAAGGGGAAGGTATTAGCACCCCTCACGTCCGTCGTACTCGACGGGATCCACGCTTGCTTGGGTTGTCTACTGGATGCAAAACAATCTTATCTACGGCTGCTAAATCTAAACGGAAGGGAATTGACTCGATAGAGCGTCGCACTCTATGCCTACGTATTCTCAAGAGAGAAAGTCAGAGTCAACGTAGTTCGGGACTACGGGGAAAATTGGCTCGCCAAGACCTCGCGTCTTGTGCCTACGTACTTCCACTGGATGGAAGATCAGAGCTTTACGTAGTTCAGACTAACTACGGCTAGACAAACATTCTCACACAGCAGTGAGAAAAACAACTGGCTTCACAGGGTCGGGAACCTATGGGCAAAAACTATGGTTTGGTCTCAAGTGCACTAGGGCAAGAGAGAAAAAAAGGGTTACAATTAATCGTCAGCGGGAAAGTCTCGATCGCACAGCCGCGAGAGAACAAAAGTTAGTTGTTAGTGTGCTCGCTAGGATATCGCATCCTATGCCTACATATCTTCGTCTGGTACGAAGAATCAGAGCAGCTGTAGTTCGGCTACTACGGGACCACAGCTCAAATCTCGTTTTATTGATATTCTGAAAAATGATTACAATGAGTTGCATACTGAAAAATAAACTCCTAGAAAACGCTATCCTATTCTATCTTGAAAAATCGAATGGAAAATAGCCCCCTAACAAATGGGCTTCTAAACTATCTAAAATCGGGAAAATAACTTCTATGAAAAGATATCCTAAAAGCAAATGAACTCTAAAAAATATTAAATCGACACTTTAATATTTTTTCTTCATATTTTCTTTCTCAATATTTTTCTCTATTTTTTCTCACTATTTTTCTCCAATATTTTCATGTATTTTTTCTTGAATATTTTCTTTTCTTTTTATAACATTTCTTTTCTTTTCCTCACTTTTCTTATTTCTTTTTCCTTTATTATTATTTTTTATATGGAATATACATACAAAAAAAATATAAAAGAAAAGAAACATAAGGGGGGGTGTCTGGATTACAGGGGGTGTGCAAGAGGAAACAAATAAAAACAAAACAGCCAACAAAAGGCCCAGCCCAATGTGGCTGCAAAAAAAACAGAGGGAGGACACCCAAAAACGGGGGGTGCTGCTGGGAAGTGCGTTGGGCCCAGCCCACCGTGCCAAAAAAAAGGAGAGGATAACCAAAAAATTGATTGGGCTCCCTGGCCCACACGCTAGGGCCCTTTCTCCCTTCTCTCTTCCCTCTCTGAATCAAACGAGGAAACCCTAATCCCTTCCTCCTCTTCAGCGCCGCCGCCAACTTCTCAGACTTCTCCCTATCTCCTCCGTTCACAAACTTCGCCAGAACGAAGAACACCGCCTCACACAAATTAACAAGATCATCCCAATCCTGATCTTTCCACCCTTTCGATTCCATCCTCCTCTAACTCTTAACAACAACTCAGGTGGATCTGGAGAAGTTCTAATGAGTCTTGGTGAAGAAAATCTGGAGAAGATTCATGCGAACATTGATTGGAAGCTATTAACGAAAGCTCTTGATCTGGAGATCTGTTCTTGAGAACGAACGAAGTTGCGATTGAGTGTTGATGAATCTTGAAGCGATGTAGAGTTGACAAATCTGAGGATGAGTGATGGAGATCTAGAAGAATTATACGAAGACCAATCAAGATTGATGAAGACGTTTGGAGTAATTTCTGGGAAGATGATTCTGTTTGACTGAAGTTTTTCTTGGAAGTTTGTTGAACGGAAACCTGGATTTGCGTTGAAGCTTGTTCTGGCGATCTGGAGATTGGAAGAGGATGAAGCTTGAAGGAGCTTCTTGATCTGAAACTGATGGATCTGGGTTTTCTGGGTTTGATGATGATGAAGGATAATCGGAGCTGGTGAGAAGATGAAGATTGATGAATGAAAATGAAGATCTTGGGTGAAAGTAGCTGGTTGAGGTAGTTCCTGGAGAAGTTCGTTTCTGGAAATGTCATGAAGGTGTTCTTGATCTGACAGCGGTTGAGCGTTGTTCTTCTGGAAATAAGATGAAGATCGTTGATAGGTGATGAACATGATGAGGGATATTCATCCTTCTGATGAATTTCTGGAGTCCGTTGATGCGTGATGGAGCTTGATCGGTTTCTGGATTTCTGATCTTGATGATGAAGATCCATCGGGGAAGAAGAGGGTCTGTGTTGTTCTTCTGGAAACGGATGAGGATCGGAGGTAGGGGATGGATGTTGGAGGTTTCTGGTGGTTTTTCCTGGGTTTGTGAAGTGATGAAGATGGTGGTTTGAGGAGGAAGATGACTGTCATCGGATTCTGGGTTTCTGGGGGGGTTTCCGGCGAGGTTGAGGTGGTGAACCTTGGGGAGGAAGATGAAGGGGATGAATGTGGCCGGATTCTGGGGATGTAGGGGTCCTCCGGTGATGGTGCGGTGGCCGCCGGCCATGCAGGCCGGCCGGCGAAGTTTGACGGTGAGAGTTATGGTGTGCACACGTGGTGGCAGTTAGTGGAAGGTGATGGTGCATGGTGGACATGTGGCTGAGAGAGAGGGATAGTGGGATACGTGGCGTGATGTGTGTGATGCAGGGTGGGCCCTCTCCCCTCGCCAACACGTGTCGCTCTGAGCTTATAAAGGCTGAGATCTTCTGGCGTATTCTAGAAGCTTCTAGCACTTGCTGGAATTAACTGGATTATTGGACCTTTTTTTGGACATTTCCTGGATGAACATTCTGGACAAAAAGGAGATAACTGGGCCTGCGAATTGATGGGCCCAATACGAAAATGGTGACCAAAAACTGCAAAAACAAACTAATTAATACAAAAATGATTAAACTAATTGATTACAACTAAGATGATTAATCCTAATTAACTAAGACCTAATTAATCTAAAAAATCAATTAATCTAATTAACTCCTAATAATTCCATATTATTTATTTAAAATCTATAAAAGGAAAATAAAAGAAAAACCTATTTATTTAATAAGGAAAAATCTATATTAAAAGATTAAAAAAGCTATTAACTATTTTTAAAAAAATCATTATAAAATGAAAAACAAAACTATATTCTTTATATCTAAAACTCAATTAATATTCTAGAAATATCTATATTATCCTAAAAAATCTATTAATTCCTATAAAATGCAAAAAAATGATTTAGACCTATTTAAAAAGAATTAAAAAAAACCTATTAAATTCTACAAATGATTAAAATCTATTTAAAACCCTAAAAAATGCCATAAAATCCAGAAAAATCACCATAATTCCCAGAGGGAACAAAAATAGCACTGAACGACACAACAATAATCGGTAAAAACAAACGGGCACCGAAATATCCCAAAAACGATTCTACTGATTAAAACTGATAAAAAACACCTGAAACACGAGACGAGAGCTGTGATCCCAATAAAATCAATACCAATGCAAAATGCAATGTATGCAATATGCAGATGCGAATGCGATTATGCGTCGAAACATCGAGCCAAATGCGAGACCCGGTTGGTCAAATTTTGGGGTGCAACAGCTGCCCCTATTCAAGCGACTTCGACCTGAATGGGTGAAGAGCGCTCAGCCTTCAAACATTCAAGGTAGATGACGGTTGAATACAAATGGAACCCTGAAATTTGCCAACCGCAAGAATATACTGCAAAACTGCTCAACTTGCCGAACATTGGAATACTAGCTGCTCACTGCCCGCCGTAGAATTTCAACACTAAAGATATATAAAACCCTGGCCCCTGGCCACTCTGCAGGAGGTATCTTCGACTTCAGTCACACGTTGATTCATCAACAAGGAAATCTGACCTCACAGGAACCTTCTGATACCACCCTCAGGCGCTTGCGAAATCCATCTTCAGATTAGACATCACTGTTGGAGCAGACATATCACGCTGCTAAGGACTTCAAGAATCATCTTGAACCAACAAATTCGTCGGGCACCTTCAAGAATCATCCTGAACTGATAACCATTCTGGAGACTTTGTTTTGCTAGGCATTCCAGGAATCTTCCCGGGCAACTCTTGCTGAGGACGCTACCGGGGAGCTCAAGCATCATACTAGGCGAACAACTCGGGAAGCTGTACTGAGGTCTTAAGAATTATCTTAAGTAAACGGCTCTGCTGAGGGATTCAAGAATCGTCTTGAACTGAAGACTTCGCTGGGGAGACGAGAAGCTTAACCACACAACTCTGCAGGTGAACAAATTCGAAATCCAATAGGTGACCATCCTGGTCCATGTTTCGACATGCGTATGCTTGATAATGATGCAAAGCCCTATATGACATGTAAATGCTATGCGTTCTGTTTGAAAATGCGATGCCCAGACGGCATGGATATGCTATATGCTTGTTAGATGCAATGACTATACATGCAAATGCTAATGCAAGCTCTAGCTGCCAGCGAACACCAGGTCTGAAAACCACTTGGCAAAATAAATGCCGAAGATAACGCCAACTCTACTGGGGATGACCTGAAGTCACAGAATTGTCTCAGCAAAATAAATGCTGGAAACGGGAAACCAAATCCGTTGGGGATAACTGTCCTGCTGGAAAAATGAAAAGGCAACCCTGCCTGACGACTTCACTGGGGAAAGAAAACAATTCTGCTCGGGAATGCTCTTTTCAAACCATTGGCAACTGATTGTACTCTGCGGGGATTGACCCAAGCTGGGATTGATTGCACGCAGCACACTGCTGGAAATGCTCATACTATCGAGGATATCAATTTTAATCTGCTGAAGATACTCCTGATCCTACTCTGACACGGGGTAAAATACAATCTCGATTCTTCCGGGGACAATAAGCAACTTTCATCTGCTGAAAAGTGGCAATTCTGGTTTAACAACATCCACAAGGAATTCAAACATTACTCGGAGCGCTGGCATCCGTTGAGCTTCGTATCGGGGAACATGTCAACATGCGAGTCATTGGGAAATACTGTGTCAGATACCTTTAGGTTTTTTTGCTTTTCCTGGTTTAGAATAAACATGGACTATGTACACAGTGAAAGATAGGGAAATACTAGACGAGAACTAGCATTCAAAGGTAGACTACCAGGCGAGAACTGATAGGAAAGTCGAACACACGTTGATTTTTGTGTTTTGAACATCAGACGAGGCTGACTGGATAACAGACTGAGGCATAGACAACCAGGCGAGAACTGGCTGAAAGCTAACGTACACCAGGCGAGAACTGGTATAACACTCGGGTTAAAACACACGAGAACTGATTACGCGATGACATATACCAGGCGAGAACTGATACAACTCTTGAAGAAACGGTGACCAAACGAGAATTGGTTACCAATAAACTGCACCAGGACGGGAACTGCTGCTTACAATAAACTGCACCAGGACGGGAACTGCTGCTTACAATAAACTGCACCAGGACGGGAACTGCTGCTTACAAAAGGGTGGGCCAGACGAGAACTGGTTACCGATTTGCCAGGCGAGAACTGGACTTTGGAAACGACTGGTTACTGACACGTAACAGGTTTAAACTGTAGGATAATGATCCAACGACAACAAGACCTTCTTATTTGAAAGGTTCAGGTTTTGACAAGGGTATTGACATGATTCCCGATACTCCACTCCGGCTGGGGATAAACAGACTAGCTTGAACAACTTGCCCCGGTACACTCAGCTGGGGATAGAAAGACTGGCGTGCACAACTTGCCCCAGTACAATTCAACTTGCCCCAATCCAACTCTTGGGAGTACCTGCTCTGAACAGCTTGCTACGAGAAGACTTCGAGAATATTTGCCCCGGTATATGTATGACAACCGAATTCAATCTCCATTAGACTCCTGACAACACAGTTGATTTCAGCATTCTCTGCAACGACTTTCCCCTGAATGAGCGTTCTAGCGACTCAACCCGCTCTGATTATCCACTGGAAGCATCTGCTTTCAAATCTCAATGCTCTGAATAGCTGCCCCTGATTGGCTCTCAAGAAGACGCACTTCTGATCAACTGCTTCTCAAGCAAAACTGCCCCTGATCAACTAGAGCTTCGGGACTTGTCCTCAGACTGACTGATATTGAACTTACTGGAAGCCAATGCCCCTGATTCATTGGGCTCACAACATTCACCATTCTGGCTCCGACTACTGAATTACTCAGTCCTGCTCGATTACTCCCTGATGGAATTTCTTTCATGTCAACTACTAACCTGCAATTAGAATCGTCTGTCTATGAATGGTAATTTTAATGCAATGGTTATGCAGATTTTGAAAAAATTTGAGCTGTCACTCCTTTACATGCATGATTGTGAGTGACGAATGAATCAAAGTTCAAACGTAGTGCTTACGTGGTCAGTGAAAATACAACAAGGATGTGACTAGCAAGTCAAGAAGGAGTCAGGTTACTCAACCTTATCGTAATGCGCTTCAGAATATCCCTACCTCAATTAGGTCTTTTGAGGGTTGTATCGTGGTCGGGTTCACGGTTCGTGAAACAAATGATATTTGGCTCAAATTTTGATTTGTACCCACCCCTTCTACGTGATGATCTCCGATCCTAAGGTTCAGTTAACCTGGCACAAGCGCTCGCCTCTTCGAGAGGTATGTTGAATGGTAAGGACCATAGCTAAGGAATTCACAAGATTTTCTTCTAGAGTGATAGCTACTCCTTCTCGTTTTCGGTGTCTGTGTACACGACTTTGTGATTTGCTGGGGAAAATTTCTTTTTATCCCTTCTTTTTCATTCTTTTGGTTCCCTAATTTTTGCCTGGACTGCCTCATCTTGAGTTCTTTTCGATTTTTCGATTTCTTTTGAAGTCCAGCGGGATGCCCTGATTTTTGCCTAAGCATTAGCTTTCTAGCTTTTCCTTTCTTTTCACTTAGCGGGCTTTCTTTCTTTCTTTCTTTTGGAACAAAGTCGTGCGACACTGGTTGTCTTGATTGCTCCGAAAGGATTGTAACTGTCTCACTCCTGATTGGTGAGGTTTGACCTCTTGAAAGGTATAATCTGGTTGGTCCTCGAAAGACAACACTTCTCTGTAAGACTTGAACGCTCGGTCAAGCTAACTGACAACTACCCTGCCCCGGGTTAAGATGTGAGGGTTTAAAAGTCCGAAAAAACTTCTACTTCCTGGCTCGAAGTGGTTAACAAGGGACTAACTCCTTATATCTCCAGTGTTTGGGGGATTTGAAACAATGCCTTGTACGTCATCGGTACGGTCTTATCTAAAAGCATACAATCATCGGTTATGAGTTTATTTCGTCATCCTCCCTCCAATCTTTGCTAGTCACGGTGATAAAGTGGAGTAAATAAAATGCAAGTGTCAGTGCAATGCAGTAAATGGGCGACAGCGACATGATTAATTCAGAAAAATGCATAATCACTTTATTATTATCACCATTCAAAACATACACTGTTTTAAAAGCAGGTAGTAACTAACAGAAAAAGAAACTACAAATGCAAATGATGTAAAATCTGAGGACTGCCAATGCTGAGGCGCCCGCCTGTCTGAATCACTGGCTTTTGCTGGGGAATACTTCCCGAGTCTACGAGCTTAGACAGTTGAGCGGTTGGGATGAACAAACAGAAATCCTTCTCGAAAGGAGATGCGATCCTGATCAATCAACTGATGTACCTTCGCCTGAAATGCTTTACAATCTTCCGTCGAATGCCCCGGTGAGCCACCATGATAACCACACTGAACATGGGGATTATACCCAGGAGGGTAAGGTTCGGGAACTGGCTTAAGAGCTTTCGGCTCCACCAAAGACTTCTGGATCAAAGATGGTAGCAACTGGCTATACGGCATCGGCATTGGGTGAGAAGGAGCTTTCCTTCGTTCCAAGTTGTTACGAGGTCTGTTCTGATTCTGCCGCTGATTCTGATGACCTCGGCCACGAGTTCGCTGATTTGCAATGGAAGCGACATAAGGTTCCTGGTATGGTGCCCCAGGCACGGCTGTCTGTCCAGAATAACGAGACACAGGAGATACTGACCGCTGAGAAGACGGAGAACCAACAGATTTCACCGATTCGACTTGAGGATATCCAACATCTGTCAGAACTGCATTGATCATAGCTTCATCCTCAGATTGAGAGCTATAGAGAGATTCAGTTTCACTGGCCTGACCTCTTGAAACATTCGGGATTCTTCCAGTCTTTACACCATACTCGATGTGCTCTCCTGTCCTTACCAACTCAGTGAAATTTGGTGCGGCTACAAGCATTCTTTCGAAGTACGGGCTCTGCAAGGAGTTCACGAACATGCCTTTCAGCTCTTGATCTAGGAGTGGTGGTTGCACTCTACCAGCAAATTCTCTCCATCTCTGAACATACTTTCTGAAAGATTCATTGTCCCCTTGAGACAATTCTTGCAGTTGCATGCGAATAGGAGCTTCGTCAAGATTATAGTCACACTGCTTTAGAAAAGCATTGGCTAAGTCCATCCATGATCGGATCTGATCACGCTCTAACTGCATATACCAACTCAGAGGTGCCCCAGTCAGACTATCTTGAAAGCAATGAATCATCAGCTTGTCGTTGTGCACAAATGAAGTCATTCTTCGGCAGAACATCACCAAATGTTGCTTCGGGCAACTATCTCCTTTGTACCTTTCAAACCTCGGCATTCTGAACTTCGGAGGTAACACTAGGCCAGGAACCAGACACATATCTGCAGCACTAGGAGTAACAACGTCTTTACCTTTCAAGGCTTTGAATCTCTCCTCTAATGCACGAAACCTTTCAGCATACCCGGGAGCTAATGGGTCTTCATTCTTTGCTGTTGGGACCTCTCTTCGGGGCTTTGGCACAGGGAAGGCAAAACCCTGGTAGTCTGAGACATCAACAGTAGGAGAACGTTCACCTCGGACAACAAACTGCTCACGCAGACCTTGGTCTTCAACAGATGGCTGCACAGGCTGAGCTGCGGTAAGGTTGTTCACTTGCGGAAAGTCTTCGTCGGGCGGAGATCCATACAGAGGATTAGGCGTCACGGTGAAACCTGACAAGGTATCAACAAACTGGAAGCTGCTCCCTGACATAGCTACCAATGGTCTTCAGCTGACTTCGATGCTCGATTCTGCTCAAATCTACTTTAACTCTGCTTCAACCCCTTGGTCGTCTTCAATACTCACCTTCAGGATCAAAATAACGGCTGGATAAGAGCTCTGGCTAGCTGGCGAATGGTATGCAATATGATGCAGGAATGCCTATGCAAATGCAATGCAATGCAACAAACACGGGATCACAGCTCCCACACAATCTAAATACTGCTGCACTGCTGACGGAGTACGGTTGCTCTGAAGAGAAGACCAGAATAATGGGTAGGTTGGAAGTCAAGTTTCCTGCACAAAAAAACCCCCCACTCACAGGTGTGGACCTATATCTGACAAGGTACGGCATCCTATGCGGTCGTCAGCGTCACAGACTTTCATGAGGAATGATACGATTCCCAGAAGGAGTGGCATCGTCATCTCATGAAGAGGCCTCACTTAGCTAACTTCCAATTGATCGGTTCCCAGAGTCGACAATCCTCACGTCTGGACTCCCCTCAGATCCTCAGGACCGGAAAGGAGCACCTCTGCGAGAACCTCGTCTGAGCGCGAATTTTCGTAGGGAACTGTGCCTGCTCAGCAGACAGGTTCGTCTACTACTTCTCCGCAACTATATCTAGGTGTATACTCATACTCGAGCCCAGGTCCGGCTTATCTCAATTATAGAACACCCGTAACACCCCAACAGCAACAGATAATATCGATAAATAAGCCCCAAATAGACAAGCAAACAAACGCTAGGATTGACTCTCTTAAGGGACGTTGGATCCCACATGCATGGGGAACTATCGCAGTCCCCAGCAGAGTCGCCAGCTGTCGCTACTGCGAAAATCGGCGCCGGCTGACAGAAGAGTCGCCACCGTGCGTTATTTATCCCTCGGAGCGGGAAAGGAAACGCTCGAAGTAAACCTCGCAAAAACGGGGAAAAGGTATGGTCATCGCAACCATAGCCTGGGTTCGGGAGTCGGTTACGCAAGGGGAAGGTATTAGCACCCCTCACGTCCGTCGTACTCGACGGGATCCACGCTTGCTTGGGTTGTCTACTGGATGCAAAAAATCTTATCTACGGCTGCTAAATCTAAACGGAAGGGAATTGACTCGATAGAGCGTCGCACTCTATGCCTACGTATTCTCAAGAGAGAAAGTCAGAGTCAACGTAGTTCGGGACTACGGGGAAAATTGGCTCGCCAAGACCTCGCGTCTTGTGCCTACGTACTTCCACTGGATGGAAGATCAGAGCTTTACGTAGTTCAGACTAACTACGGCTAGACAAACATTCTCACACAGCAGTGAGAAAAACAACTGGCTTCACAGGGTCGGGAACCTATGGGCAAAAACTATGGTTTGGTCTCAAGTGCACTAGGGCAAGAGAGAAAAAAAGGGTTACAATTAATCGTCAGCGGGAAAGTCTCGATCGCACAGCCGCGAGAGAACAAAAGTTAGTTGTTAGTGTGCTCGCTAGGATATCGCATCCTATGCCTACATATCTTCGTCTGGTACGAAGAATCAGAGCAGCTGTAGTTCGGCTACTACGGGACCACAGCTCAAATCTCGTTTTATTGATATTCTGAAAAATGATTACAATGAGTTGCATACTGAAAAATAAACTCCTAGAAAACGCTATCCTATTCTATCTTGAAAAATCGAATGGAAAATAGCCCCCTAACAAATGGACTTCTAAACTATCTAAAATCGGGAAAATAACTTCTATGAAAAGATATCCTAAAAGCAAATGAACTCTAAAAAATATTAAATCGACACTTTAATATTTTTTCTTCATATTTTCTTTCTCAATATTTTTCTCTATTTTTTCTCACTATTTTTCTCCAATATTTTCATGTATTTTTTCTTGAATATTTTCTTTTCTTTTTATAACATTTCTTTTCTTTTCCTCACTTTTCTTATTTCTTTTTCCTTTATTATTATTTTTTATATGGAATATACATACAAAAAAAATATAAAAGAAAAGAAACATAAGGGGGGGGGGGTGTCTGGATTACAGGGGGTGTGCAAGAGGAAACAAATAAAAACAAAACAGCCAACAAAAGGCCCAGCCCAATGTGGCTGCAAAAAAAACAGAGGGAGGACACCCAAAAACGGGGGGTGCTGCTGGGAAGTGCGTTGGGCCCAGCCCACAGTGCCAAAAAAAAGGAGAGGATAACCAAAAAATTGATTGGGCTCCCTGGCCCACACGCTAGGGCCCTTTCTCCCTTCTCTCTTCCCTCTCTGAATCAAACGAGGAAACCCTAATCCCTTCCTCCTCTTCAGCACCGCCGCCAACTTCTCAGACTTCTCCCTATCTCCTCCGTTCACAAACTTCGCCAGAACGAAGAACACCGCCTCACACAAATTAACAAGATCATCCCAATCCTGATCTTTCCACCCTTTCGATTCCATCCTCCTCTAACTCTTAACAACAACTCAGGTGGATCTGGAGAAGTTCTAATGAGTCTTGGTGAAGAAAATCTGGAGAAGATTCATGCGAACATTGATTGGAAGCTATTAACGAAAGCTCTTGATCTGGAGATCTGTTCTTGAGAACGAACGAAGTTGCGATTGAGTGTTGATGAATCTTGAAGCGATGTAGAGTTGACAAATCTGAGGATGAGTGATGGAGATCTAGAAGAATTATACGAAGACCAATCAAGATTGATGAAGACGTTTGGAGTAATTTCTGGGAAGATGATTCTGTTTGACTGAAGTTTTTCTTGGAAGTTTGTTGAACGGAAACCTGGATTTGCGTTGAAGCTTGTTCTGGCGATCTGGAGATTGGAAGAGGATGAAGCTTGAAGGAGCTTCTTGATCTGAAACGGATGGATCTGGGTTTTCTGGGTTTGATGATGATGAAGGATAATCGGAGCTGGTGAGAAGATGAAGATTGATGAATGAAAATGAAGATCTTGGGTGAAAGTAGCTGGTTGAGGTAGTTCCTGGAGAAGTTCGTTTCTGGAAATGTCATGAAGGTGTTCTTGATCTGACAGCGGTTGAGCGTTGTTCTTCTGGAAATAAGATGAAGATCGTTGATAGGTGATGAACATGATGAGGGATATTCATCCTTCTGATGAATTTCTGGAGTTCGTTGATGCGTGATGGAGCTTGATCGGTTTCTGGATTTCTGATCTTGATGATGAAGATCCATCGGGGAAGAAGAGGGTCTGTGTTGTTCTTCTGGAAACGGATGAGGATCGGAGGTAGGGGATGGATGTTGGAGGTTTCTGGTGGTTTTTCCTGGGTTTGTGAAGTGATGAAGATGGTGGTTTGAGGAGGAAGATGACTGTCATCGGATTCTGGGTTTCTGGGGGGGTTTCCGGCGAGGTTGAGGTGGTGAACCTTGGGGAGGAAGATGAAGGGGATGAATGTGGCCGGATTCTGGGGATGTAGGGGTCCTCCGGTGATGGTGCGGTGGCCGCCGGCCATGCAGGCCGGCCGGCGAAGTTTGACGGTGAGAGTTATGGTGTGCACACGTGGTGGCAGTTAGTGGAAGGTGATGGTGCATGGTGGACATGTGGCTGAGAGAGAGGGATAGTGGGATACGTGGCGTGATGTGTGTGATGCAGGGTGGGCCCTCTCCCCTCGCCAACACGTGTCGCTCTGAGCTTATAAAGGCTGAGATCTTCTGGCGTATTCTAGAAGCTTCTAGCACTTGCTGGAATTAACTGGATTATTGGACCTTTTTTTGGACATTTCCTGGATGAACATTCTGGACAAAAAGGAGATAACTGGGCCTGCGAATTGATGGGCCCAATACGAAAATGGTGACCAAAAACTGCAAAAACAAACTAATTAATACAAAAATGATTAAACTAATTGATTACAACTAAGATGATTAATCCTAATTAACTAAGACCTAATTAATCTAAAAAATCAATTAATCTAATTAACTCCTAATAATTCCATATTATTTATTTAAAATCTATAAAAGGAAAATAAAAGAAAAACCTATTTATTTAATAAGGAAAAATCTATATTAAAAGATTAAAAAAGCTATTAACTATTTTTAAAAAAATCATTATAAAATGAAAAACAAAACTATATTCTTTATATCTAAAACTCAATTAATATTCTAGAAATATCTATATTATCCTAAAAAATCTATTAATTCCTATAAAATGCAAAAAAATGATTTAGACCTATTTAAAAAGAATTAAAAAAAAACCTATTAAATTCTACAAATGATTAAAATCTATTTAAAACCCTAAAAAATGCCATAAAATCCAGAAAAATCACCATAATTCCCAGAGGGAACAAAAATAGCACTGAACGACACAACAATAATCGGTAAAAACAAACGGGCACCGAAATATCCCAAAAACGATTCTACTGATTAAAACTGATAAAAAACACCTGAAACACGAGACGAGAGCTGTGATCCCAATAAAATCAATACCAATGCAAAATGCAATGTATGCAATATGCAGATGCGAATGCGATTATGCGTCGAAACATCGAGCCAAATGCGAGACCCGGTTGGTCAAATTTTGGGGTGCAACAGAGTGCAACCACCGCTCCTAGACCAAGAACTGAAAGGCATGTTCGTAAACTCCTTGCAGAGCCCGTACTTCGAAAGAATGCTTGGAACCGCACCAAATTTCACTGAGTTGGTAAGGACAGGAGAGCACATCGAGTATGGTGTAAAGACTGGAAGAATCCCGTATGCTTCAAAAGGTCAGGCCAGTGAAACTGAATCTCTCTGTAGCTCTCAATCTGAAGATGAAGCTATGATCAATGCGGTCCTGACAGATGTTGGATATCCTCAAGTCGAATCGGTGAAATCTGTTGGTTCTCCGTCTTCTCCGCGGTCAGTATCTTCTGTGTCTCGTTATTCTGAGCAGACAGCCGTGCCTGGGGCACCCTATCAGGAATCTTATGTCGCTTCCATTGCAAATCAGCGAACTCGTGGCCGAGGTTATCAGAATCAGCGTCAGAGTCAGAACCGACCTCGTAACAACTTGGAACGAAGGAACGCTCCTTTTCACCTAGTGCCGATGCCGTATAGCCAGTTGCTACCATCTTTGATCCAGAAGTCTTTGGTGGAGCCGAAAGCTCTTAAGCCAGTTCCAGAACCTTACCCTCCCGGGTATAATCCCCACGTTCAGTGTGGTTATCATGGTGGCTCTCCAGGGCATTCAACGGAAGATTGTAAAGCATTTCAGGCGAAGGTACAGCAGTTGATTGATCAGGATCGCATTTCCTTTCGAGAAGGATTTCTGTTTGTTCATCCCAACCCCTCAGCTGTCTAAGCTCGTAGATTCGGAAGGCATTCCCCAGCAGAAGCCAGTGGTTCAGACAGGCGGGCGCCTCAACATTGGCAGTCCTCGGACTTTTTACCATTTTGCATTTGTAGTTTCTTTTTCTGTTAGTTACTACCTGCTTTAAACATTGTATGTTTTGAATGGTGATAATAATAAAATGACTATGCATTTTTCTGAATTAGTCATGTCGCTGTCGCTCATTTATTGCATTGCACTGACACTTGCATTTTTTTCACTCCACTTTTTCGCTGTGACTAGCAAAGTTAGGAGGGAGGATGATGAAACTGAAACTCATAACCGATGATCGTATGCTTTCAGATAAGACCGTACCGATGACGTACAAGGCATTGTTTCAATCCCCCAAACACTGGAGATATAAGGAGTTAGTCCCTTGTTAACCACTTCGAGCCGAGAAGTAGAAGTTTTTTTCGGACTTATTAACCCTCACATCTTAACCCGGGACAGGGTAGTTGTCAGTTAGCTTGACTGAGCGTTCAAGTCTTACAGAAGGGTGTTGTCTTTCGAGGACCAATCAGTTTATACCTTTCAAAAGGTCAAACCTCACCAATCAGGAGTGAGACAGTTACAATCCTTTCGGAGCAATCAAGACAACCAGTGTCACACGACTTTGTTCCAAAAGAAAGAAGAAAGAAAGCCCGCTAAGTAAAAAGAAAGAAAAAGCTAGAAAGCTAATGCTTAGGCAAAAATCAGGGCATCCCGCTGGACTTCAAAAGAAATCGAAAAAACGAAAGGACTCAAAATGAGTCAGTCCAGGCAAAAAAATAGGGAATCAAAAGAATGAAAAAGAAGGGATAAAAAGAAAATTTTCCCCAGCAAATCACAAAGTCGTGTACACAGACACCGAAAGCGAAGAAGGAGTAACTGTCACTCCGGAAGAAAAGCTTGTGAATTCCTTAACTGTAGGTCTTACCATTCAACATACCCCTCGGAGAGGCGAGTGCTTGTGCCAGGTTAACTGAACCTTAGGATCGGAGATCATCACGTAGAAGGGTGGGTACAAATCAAAATTTGAGCCGAACATCCTTTGTTTCACGAACCGCGAACCCGACCACGATACAACCCTTAAAAGACCTAATTGAGGTAGGGTTAGTCCGAAGCGCATTACGATAAGGTTGAGTAACCTGACTCCTTCTTGACTTGCTAGTCACATCCTTGTTGTATTTTCACCGATCACGTAAGCACTACGTTTGAACTTCGGTTCATTCGTCACTCATAATCACATGCATGTAAATGAGTGACAACTCAAATTTTTTCAAAATCTGCGTAACCATTGCATTAAGATTACCATTCGTAAACAAACAATTTTAATTGCAGGTTAGTAGTTGGCATGAAAGAAATTCCAACAGAGAATAATCGAGCAGGACTGAGTAATTCAGCAGTCTGAGCCAGAATGGTGAATGTTGTGAAAGCCCTGCGAATCAGGGGCATTATCTTCCAGTGAGTTCGGAATCAGTTAGTCTGAGGACCAGTCCCGAGGTTTCAGTTGAGCGGGGGCAGTTTTGCTTGAGAAGCAGTTGATCAGAAGGGCGTCTTCTTGAGAGCCAATCAGGGGCAGCTATGCAGAGCGTTGAGATTTGAAAGCAGGTACTTCAGATGGATAATCAGATCGGGTTAAGTCGCTAGATCGCTCATTCAGGGGCAAGTCATCGCAGAGAATGTTGAAACCAACTAAGTCTATGGAGATTGAATTCTGTTATCGTGCAGATGCCGGGGCAAATATTCTCGAAGTATTCTCGAGGCAAGCTGTTCAGAGCAAGTATTCCCAAGAGTTAGATTGGGGCAAGTTGAATCGTACTGGGGCAAGTTGTGCACGCCAGTCTTTCTATCCCCAGCTGAGAGTACTGGGGCAAGGTGTTCAAACCAGTTTGTTTATCCCCAGCCGGAGTTGAGTATCGGGGAATCATGTCAATACCTTTATCAAAACCTTAACCTCCTAAGAAGGTCTTGTTGTCGTTGAATCATTATCCTGCAGTTTAAACTTGTTGCGTGTCAGTAACCAGTCATTCCAAAGTCCAGTTCTCGCCTGGCAAATCGGTAACCAGTTCTCGTCTGGCCCACCCTTTCGTAAGCATCAGTTCCCGTCCTGGTGCAGTTTATTGTAAGTATCAGTTCCCGTCCTGGTGCAGTCTATTGTAAGCAGCAGTTCCCGTCCTGGTGCAGTTTATTGTAAGCAGCAGTTCCCGTCCTGGTGCAGTTTATTGTAAGCAGCAGTTCCCGTCCTGGTGCAGTGTATTGGTAACCAGTTCTCGTCTGGTCACCGTTGCTTCAAGTGTTGTATCAGTTCTCGCCTGGTACATGTCGTCGCATAATCAGTTCTCGTGTGTTTTACCCTATGTGTTATACCAGTTCTCGCCTGGTGCACGTCAGCTTTCAGCCAGTTCTCGCCTGGTTGTCTATACCTCAGTCTGTTATCCAGTCAGCCCGTCTGATGGTCAAAAACACAAAATCAATTCTCGTCCGATAATCAATTTTCCTATCAGTTCTCGCCTGGTAGTCTACCTTTGAATGCTAGTTCTCGTCTAGTATTTCTTACATTTTCCACTGTGTACATAATCCGTGTTTATCCTAAACCAAACAAAAAACCCTAAAGGTATCTGACACAGTATTTCCCAATGACCCGCATGTTGTCATGTTCCCCGATACGAAGCTCGACGGATGCCAGGGCTCCGAGTAATGGTTGAAATCCTTGTGGATGTTGTTAAATCAGAATTGTCGCTCTTCAGCAGATGAAAGTTGCTTATTATCCCGGAAGAGTCGAGATCACATTTTATCCCGCATCGGAATAGGATCAGAAGGGTCCTCAGCAGATTAAGATCGACATCCTTGATAGTAGGAGCATTTCCAGCAGTGTGCTGCGCGTAATCAATCCCAGTTTGGGTCAATCCCCGCAGAGCGCAATCAGTTGCCAATAGTTTGAAGAGAGCATCCCCAAGCAGAGTTGTTTTCCTTCCCCAGTGAAGTTACCAAGCAGGGTTGCCTTTTCATTTCTCCAGCAGAACGGTTATCCTCAGCGGATTTGATTTCCCGTTTCCAGCATTTATTTTGCTGAGATGATTCTGTGACTTCAGTGCATCCCCAGTAGAGTTGGAATCGCCTTCGGCATTTATTTTGCCAAGTGGTTTTCAGACCTGGTGTTCTCTGGCAGCTCGAGCTTGCATTAGCATTTGCCTGTATAGTCATTGCATTTATCAAGCGTATAGCATATCCATGCCGTCTGGGCATCGCATTTTCAAATAGAACGCATAGCATTTACATAGCATATAGGACATTGCATCATTTTCAAGCATACGCATGTCGAAACATGGACCCGGATGGTTACCTATTGGATTTCGAATTTGTTCACCTGCAGAGTTGTGTGGTTCAGCTTATCGTCTTCCCCAGCGGAGTGATTCTTCATATTTGGTTGTTACATCAACATCGGGAAAAAAACAACAACAACGAAGATTGACATATCAGACTTCTAAAGTTGCCCCCTTCGTCAGAATAGGTGCCAGGCAGTTCCATTCAGAATTCCCCAGGAGAATTGTCCTCAAGTTCGCAGTGAACTGTGAGTTGACCAGGTTTGATCCCATGAGAGAGATGGGAGTCAAGTCGTTTGCTTTGCGAAGCATTATTTCAATACTTGTGGCGTCACACAGGTGTTGAAAAGGAGAAGAAAATTTATCAGAAAATTGATCAGTTGTTGCCGTGACGACCAAACTTCAGTTATTGGAAGCTATTCCTCAAGCAGCTTTGCAGTATATTCTTGCGGTTGGCAAATTTCAGGGTTCCATTTGTATTCAACCGTCGTCTACCTTGAATGTTTGAAGGCTGAGCGCTCTTCAACCATTCAGGTCGAAGTCGCTTGAATAGGGGCAGCTGTTGCACCCTAAAATTTGACCAACTGGGTCCCGTATCTGGCTCGATGTTTCGACGCATAATCGCATTCGCATCTGCATATTGCATACATTGCATTTTTCATTTTATCAGGGATCACAGCTCTCGTCTCGTGTTTCAGGTGTTTTTAATCAGTTTTAATAGATAGAATCGATTTTTGGGATATTTCGGTGCCCGTTTATTTTTACCGATTATTTTAGTGTGCTCTCGCGTTGTTATGTGTTGTTCGGGAATTATGGTGATTTTTCTGGATTTTATTGGCATTTTTTAGGGTTTAAATAGCTTTTAAATTTTTTTTTAGGTTTAATAGGATTTTTAAATAGATTTTTAATCATTTTAGATATTTTTAAATAGCATTTTCTCTTTTTAGAATTTAAATAGGATAATATAGATTTTCTTTTAAATAATATAGAGTAATATAGTTTTAGAATATTAATAGAATTTAATAGCTTTTTTTTAGAATATTAATAGGGTATTAATGATTTTTTAAATAGTTAATAGTTTTTTAATCTTTTAATATAGATTTTTCCTTATTAAATAAATAGTTTTTTTCTTAGTAAATAGAATTTAATAAATAATATAGATTTTCTAGGTTTTATTAGGGATTAGATTAGTTTTCAGATTTATTAGATTAAGATTAATTGAGTTTAGTTAATTAGGTTTTTTTAATTCAGTTTTTCTGAGTTTTTTTGATGTTTGTTCGTTGGGCCCATATCATCAATGCAAAGCCCATTTTCGGAATTCAGCATAGTCCAGAATCATCCACCAGCTTCCACCATTTTCCAGCGCATCCCAGCACCTTCTAGAAGCTGCCAGAATTTTCTCAGCTTATATAACCAGCTCGCCACGTGTGGCGCAAAGGGATGGCCCACCTTTCCTCTCCACCAGACGCCACCTCACTCCTCAGACGCTCTCTTCACCTGCCACGCATGGGGACGCGCGTCCCGCATGCAGCCTTCCTCTCCACCAACTCCCCCACGCGTCATCACCAATGACCCTCGCCTGAAAACTTCGCCGGCCGGCCTGCATGGCCGGCGGCCACCGCAGATCACCAGAAACCCACAAACACCCAGATTCCGGCCAGCCTGCAATCTTCATCTCCCTTCTCCTCCTATCTTCTCCAGTTTCCGACCACCACCACCATGAACATTGCCGGAAACATCAAAATCCTTCCTCCGATCATCATTATTCACCTTCCTCATCCAACTTCCTCGCCGTGAATCTCCCCAGAAGCGCCCTAAAGCCCAGATCCAACCGTTCAAACTTCAAGATTCAACGCTCAACCAATTTCCAGATTCATCATCACCGGAAATTCCAGAAAGCGCCTCCGATCTTCATCCCCAGAAGAGCAACAAGAACATCACGCTCCAGATCTCCAGATCTTCAACCACCATTCATCTTCTCCAACGAACTTCAACAACCTTTCATCAACATCCATCGTGAATCCCTCGATCTTCAAACAGATCCTCCGAACGCCTTCATCAGGTACTCAAGGTGTTCGTTCTAGAACTTCAACAACGTCTTCGTCCAACATCTCCAGAAATTCATCCCCAAGTTATCACGAACTTCATCGTCTTCAAGAAATCATCAACGAACATCCATGATCGCCTCCAGTCTTCATCAACAATAACCGTTCCCCAGATTCGGAGCTCCGCCATCAAGAACTTGCAATCACGCTCAAACATTCACCAACACTTCAAATCTCCAGAAGGCTTCATTTGAGCACCTTGTTCTTCATCCTACATGCTCAGATCTCCAGATTTACTTGAGTTGTTCTTCGAAGTTTGGGGGAGGATTTGGAAACAAAAAAACGAGGAGGAAACAGGTTGGATCAGTATATCAATTTTTGTGGTGATACTATGAACGAAGAGAAGTCAGAAAGGTTGTGACGGCGGCGGCGCTGATGAGGAAGGAGAGAAGAAGATTAGGGTTTGGTCGTTCAGAGAGGGAGGAGAAGGTTGGGATTGGGCCAGGCCCAATAGCGTTTTTGGGAGACACTACCCCCCGTTTTTGGCTGAAAGGAGTGGGCCTGAGCCCAATGCCTTGGATTTACACTCCCATTTCACTACACGTACCCCTCCCACGTTTTTGGCAGCAAAGCAAGCTGGGCTGGGCCCAGTTTGCTGTATTCTTTTTTATTTTTCTGTTAAACCCCTTGTAGCAGTTCCCCCCCCCCCCCCCTTTTTCTTGTATTTTACTTTTTTATTATGTCTTTTGTTTAGAATTTCTTAAAGAAAAATATTATGAAAAAAAGGAAATAGAAAAAATATGAAAAAGAAAAGAAAATATTCAAGGAAAAAATATATGGAAATATATCGAAAAAAAGGAAATAGAAAAATATATTGAAAAACATGTGAGAAAATGATTGGAAAAAGAGAAAAATATTAAAGTGTCGATTTAATATTTTCAAGTACATTTTCTTTTAGGATATACTTCCATAGAGTTTATTTTCCGATTTTAGGATAGTTTTAGAAGCCCATTTGTTAGGGGGCTATTTTCATTCAATTTTTTAGGATAGAATAGGATAGCGTTTCCTAGGAGATTTATTTTCCAATATGCATTCATTGTAATCATTTTTCAGAGATTAATAAAACGAGATTTGAGCTGTGGTCCCGATAGTAGCCGAACTACAGCTGCTCTGATTCTTCGTACCAGACGAAGATATGTAGGCATAGGATGCGATATCCTAGCGAGCACACTAACGACTAACTTTTGTTCTCTCGCGGCTGTGCGATCGAGACTTTCCCGTTGACGACTAATTGATACCCTTTTTCTCTCTTGCTCGAGGGCATTTGAGACCAAGCCGTAGTTTTGCCCATAGGTTCCCGACCCTGTGCAACCAAGTTGTTTTTCTCACTGCTGTGTGAGAATGTTTGTTTAGCCGTAGTTAGTCTGAACTACGTAAAGCTCTGATCTTCCATGCAGTGGAAGTACGTAGGCACAAGACGCGAGGTCTTGGCGAGCCAATCTTTCCCGTAGTCCCGAACTACGTTGACTCTGACTTTCTCTCTTGAGAATACGTAGGCATAGAGTGCGACGCTCTATCGAGTCAATTCCCTTCCGTTTAGATTTAGCAGCCGTAGATAGATTGTTTTGCACCCAGTAGACAACCCAAGCAAGCGTGGATCCCGTCGAGTACGACGGACGTGAGGGGTGCTAATACCTTCCCCTTGCGTAACCGACTCCCGAACCCAGGCTATGGTTGCGACGACCATACCTTTTCCCCGTTTTTTGCGAGGTTTACTTCGAGCGTTTCCTTTCCCGCTCTGAGGGATAAATAACGCACGGTGGCGACTCTTCTGTCAGCCGGCGCCGATTTTCGCAGTAGCGACAGCGCTGTCTCTAGTACATCAGTGTCTCTCGTGCCTCCGTCATAATGGCATTTAGGACCTCTCTTCCTCACCTTAGAACCATTAGGAAATATAACTTTGTCAACGCCTGCCTACATAATCTCCACAATACGGTGACATCTAGGAAATACATCATGAGCATGATCTAACCTAGTCTACTCCTCCTCTAGTATCTCTTGATGAACAGGCCTCGACGGATCTCCTGGAACAGTCTGCATTATATATGAATGTGACACCCTAAAAAACCACCTGATGTACCAGTCTACATAGCTTCAATCGCTCTCAGTTATGGTACTTTATACCTCTGAAGTACCGGGTGACTAAGATAATCATCAAACATGTCATCCATATAAGGAAAATGAGGAATGTCAAACGTGAATTGCAAGGCAACCATTCCAAGTATAACACTATGTCGTCGAATGGGTGCATCTAACGGTGATCGACATAGGTGTTAAAGTTCATATCCTCTCTGCTACCAAGTGGTCAAGATACACTCGAAACGACTTTGTCGACTAGTTCCCTCTGAGTGGGGAAAATGCATAAGCACGTCACATATTCTCAGTATATGTCGGTACACACGACTAGTCGAATATGTGTGGGAAGTGTGGAGGATCCAAGCCTAAAAAGAGTTGGAACACGAATCATTAGTAAGGGCGTTGCAAAAATGTAATGAAAACGATACACAAACAATAAAATACCAATAAATATTACCGTCAAAAGTGTGATGTTGCCTGTCACCTGCCTCGTCTTTCACCTACAACCCTCGAATAACTTAGAGTATAAGTAGATCAAATGCGCGACCCCCTAGTTGTACTCATGGATCCGCTCAAAGTCCTCGAACTATTGTAGGTAGAGGACATCCACATAAGTGTCACTCTTTTCCATAAAAATGTAAATGCTAACCACATATAACAGATATGCTCTCATAACATACATTATATGCTGCCCCCCTGCTCCTCATCATCTCTAGCCTACTTTGCTCTAAGAAGGTCATATGTATATACCTTTTTCAGAAATTCAAACCTAGCATGAGCCCCTCTGGTTGAAAGAGTCTGGGTCAACTCTCAGGTAGTCTACCATCAAATCATGTGCCTCACATTGCTAATCCTCCCTGGATCTAAAAGCTTCCCCCTAATCGGAAGATGCAGAAGACACGACACATCATTGAGTGTGATAGATATCTCACAAAGTGGTTTATGAAATGATGAGGTCTTAGTATGCTATCTCTCTACAAATGCATTAAACATCTCGTGATTCACCATAACATAATTGGTCTTACATAAGTCCTTCATCCCAGATAGTTGTAAAGCACCCTGAAACCAATCGTCATTAGGCTGATGCAAGCCAATAATCTTCCGCCTATGGATGAATTTTAGTGGATCATAGTTCTGCAGAAAAATAAATTACTGTCAGAAACTTATAATATAGTAATAAACGTAATTTAAAAAGAACTAATCCAAATAATTTTACCTCTTCATCCCATATATGTCTAGAAATATGGTTCGAGTAAAGAGGCAACAATGTCAACTCTAACGGGCCTCCTCAAAATACCTGAGGTGGCACTAGCTCATTAGCCTTAGGTGGCATTGACTCATTAGTCTGAGGTCCCTCCGGTATCTGGGGTGGCACTGGTGCCTCAAGTAAGTCAAGTGACTAGGGTACTTCTGGCGCCTTAGTGCCTGAATAGGTGAAATCTATCGCCTACGGAAGATGGAGGCAGTGATGCGTCACTAGGTGACACCCGTCTCCTACGGGAAGAAGAAGGTAGAGATATATGAGCTCCAAAAGTCGACGCCTCCGCATCAACCGGGCTAGAGGAAACATGAGCCAAGAAAACCTAACTCTTTTTCCTCCGGATAGATGCATGTTGTGTGTCGCTTGCGCGAAAATAAAGTGCCGGCAAAACAGAAGAGTCGCCACCTTTCGTTATTTATCCCTCAGAGCGGGAAAGGAAACGATCGGAAAAAACCTGACGAATAAGGGTAAGACAAGGTCATCGCAACCATTGTCTGGGTTCGGGAGTCGGTTACGCAAGGGGAAGGTATTAGCACCCCTCACGTCCGTCGTACTCGACGGGATCCTCGCTTGCTTGTTTACTTGGACGGGTTGGTTATAATCTATCTACCTATCAAGGCTGGCTGAAAAAGAAAAGAAAAATGACTCGGCAAAGCATCGCGCTTTATGCCTACGTATTCTCATCAGAGAATGAGAAATCAGAGTCAACGTAGTTCGGCTAACTACGGGTGACTATGGGGGGAAGGTTGCTCGCTAGGACGTCGCATCCTATGCCTACGTACTTTCATCTGGTATGAAAGATCAGAGCAAACGTAGTTCGGGAAACTACGGGTTATCTCCTAAAAGAAGTGTTTTTTATTATGTTTGCGATCTCAACCGCACTAGAGACTATGACCTGAGAGTGAATGCGTCGCATGTCACCCAAAGGGTATCATACTAAACATCCAGACTGTGGAAAAGAAACTCTCCCACAACCCTTTCTCAGATAGCTTAAGGCTCGTAACGTACGAAAGAAATCGTTCATGATTACTGTATCTTAAACTGTTTCGAGATGAGAAGAGAACAGGCCCAACTAGGAGGGAGACTATCAAGTCCTATTGTTATCATGCCATGGATTCATCCTATGGTTGAGGTTTGAGCAGGGAACTCCTAGATGTTGTCATGCATAGGCTTCAACCTAAAAGTCTATCATCAAATCCTCATCAGAGGAAATGAGAGTCCTAAGGGATCATGTCAATGATACACCAAAACAGACAAAAGCATCAGCTTTAACAGTAAAATGCATGCAATGCAAGTGAGGGAGGAAATGTGTGTGGGGCTTCAGCCTCCACAAGCTCGTCTCGACCTCAAGCCAGTCATGAAATAACAGTAATCATACTGAAAAATAAACAACATGCCATCAAGCAAAGACAGTAAACTGTAATCATACAGACAAAATAAATGAAATGCTATCAAGCAAAATAGACACATGGGCAAGGGAGCTGGGCTCTACCGAATACCCGCAAGCAAAGCCACGCAATAACAATACAAGCAGAGGGAGCAACTCAACCTCTAATGCAATTATGCACCTAGATTCTACTTATTCTAGATGAACCTATTCTAATGCAACAGACAAATCAGACAAAACACACAATACAGAAAAGAAAAACAGAAGAAAGCTTCAGCTCCTCCAGCAGCAACTCAGTCTTCAGACTTCAATCATCAATTGCTTTCCAGGTATCAACCCTACAACATGAGTATCAACTCATCTTCTTTCTTGAGCTTCAGCTCCTTTGATCAGCTCCACCTTCAGGCTTCACTATCTCCAGGGATCTTCAGGCATCAATTTGATCTTCACAGAGTCTCCGGACTTCAACAATCTTCAAGGAATCATCCTCTTCAAAGCTTCAGCTTCTATCTTCAAGGGCTCCAATGCTCCAGCAAACAAGATTCAGTCAACAAGATGAGGTGGGGGATGTTACAGTACTCACTGACTTCCAAAGGATGCCATTGAGAACTTAACATCAAAGGAGAGGCTCTCTCAAAGTTCTACCTCATGGGCAAGGTCACTAATCCCTCCAAAGGAGAGAGGTGAATACCCTTAAGGGACTCTGTGTCATAGAGAAGGAAGGAGGTGAACAAAACACTCCTTGTTTATTGAACAAAGTATTCTATCTGGGGCTCTGCCTATGCACCTATAAACCTATAAACAAAACAACAAAAGCTATGCTAAACTCCTCTGCAAGGTCTTCAAAGCTTCCATGATGATCCACAAGGTCTTCAACTCAATCTTCAAAGCTCACACACTCAAAAGAGAAGGGAAAAAAACACAACAATACAACTTATGCCTTTAAGCAACACACATACTATCCATACATTCAAAAATCAATGAAAAATACTAAAATACCATACAAATTCCTAATATAAATTCTAGGGGATCCTATTTAACTACCCTTAAGTCCCATATATTCCCCATAGGCTAACTTGTCCTAAAAACCCCAAAAATAAAATGGTTCAAGTCTACCTACACAACCTAAAACCCTAATTAGAGCACCTAAATGTCTAACAATCAAACTACATCAAATTTTACTTCTAAAATCAAGGGATAAATCCTACATGAAACTAGGGTTCAATATCTAATCACACAAAAAAGAATGAATTAAAAAACCTAAGGGAAGGTCCTAAAGCAATTCTTGCAAGATAAGGTACAAACTAAAAGAAATAAAATACCCTATTTAAAAGAAAATACCACCATTAATTCCACATTAAAAATAAAATTTCATTTTTTTTTTTTATATTTTTCTACACAAAATTATCTAATCATAGAAAAAAGAATGACCAAAAAATCATCATTTATCAATTTGTAATGAATTTTTAAAGTTCATAAAAAAATGTAAAACAATATAAAAATAAAAAATAAAGAAAATGAGGGAGGGGTGTGAATAGAACAGGCGTGCAGTTCACTTTATTTGGGCCAACTAAAAGGGGGTGCGGATAGAACAGCTGGGCCCAGGACCAGCCACTAAACCAAACGCAGCGTTTAGGCTTTTGAAAATTCCCTCCGTTTCCTCATTCAATCTGCGCCGTTGGATGCAACGAATTAGTCAAGCGTTCCAGAAATATCTAACGGACGTTGGTCATCGTCCCAGATGGATCCCTAGGGTTTTCAGGCGCAGCTCTTCATGCACGAACTTCCACTGGTTCGTTCTCCCTCCACACGCAATGATTCTCAATAATTCCAAAAGGAAAAAATGGCTACTCATCAAGAGGAATAAGGTTGGACGAGTAGTTTTCCTTAATTCTCCATGAATCCTTCAAACAAAGAACCTCAAAGCTCGGGTACCACCATACTTCTCTGAAATCAAAGCTTCTAAAACTCAAATTGGATGATCCAATCTTGTTCTCTATGTTATGCCTACCATCCTGAGCTATTAATCATGTTCTAAAACCACTAAACCAGCCTGTTCTTGATCACAACAGGTTCTTGCACCTGCTATCAAACTTCATGGAATTGGCTCTAACCTTCAGAATTTCATCACCTAGTCTAGCCTAGCCATTCTAAACCTAACATGCGATCTACCTATGCATAATTACAGTGAAAGAGAGAAGAGAAAAAACCTGTCAAGAGCTTATGGTGGAGACTCGTGTGGTTGCTTTCAGGCCTTGAAACTTCCTCCAAATGGTCCTTGGATGATCAATAGCCTTCTGTTTGCACTTGTGATGAAGGGGAAGATCTACAATGGAAGAAAATCAGAATTGCTTCACTTTGAAGAAACCTCTTCAATGGCTGCCTCTCTCTTTCTTTCCCCTCTGAATCCTCTTGCTATCACCAACCTTTTCCTCCTTGTGCTTCACTCTTTTTATAATGATGGATGGAAACAACTAGATCATTCTAGAATCATCTAGAAAGTGTTGAAAATATCACCACATGAGAACTTGAAATATCATGATATCTTCTTTCATACCTTGCCAAAATCCCTTGAATATGTCTTTACATGAGATATCAAGTGTGTATGAAGGAAATCAGCCCTTACATTTGGCTTGTGTAAGGTTTTTTCAACATTGCCTTATAATGCAAGTAATAGGTTTACAAAGAAAGTCCCTTTTTTAGGCCTCAAATGGAAAATCTATTTGAACCAAAGTTCTCAAAATAATGTTTCCAATCAAAATGATATATTGGATGACCTATTTTGGATTCCTAGATCCTCCAAACCAATTTTCAAATTCAACTTTTCAAACTTATATGCCATTTTTAGTTCATTTTTGACCAATCATGTAACTTCATGCTATGAGCTTTTCCAACAATTTGTGACCTTCTTCCTAGACTTAAAATCACATTTTGAACAACTTTCATGTTTTGAGTTTTTCCATTTGAGGCTTGGAAATAGGAGTTTTAGGCATTGGCTAAAATGACCTATAACTGACAAATGACCAAAATACCCCTGTCTTGTTCAAACCATAAGTTGAGTTCCACAAATCCTATCAAGGACTTCTACCACTCAAATTAAAGCTAAGAAGATGCCCTCCAACATTCATGTTGACCAAGAAATCATAGGAATTATCCTACTAGGGAAAACGTTGTCTGCAAGTTGGGTGACTTTCAAGGACCCAGATTCACACACCTCAGCTGACCTGTAATTTGTCAAAACCATAACTTGAGCTCTGTAACTCCTATCAAGGACTTCCACCACTCAAATTAAAGCTAAGAACAAGATCTACAACATTCATGTTGTGGGGAAGATGAGATATCAATCACATCTAGAGCTAAAACTGCCTGAAAGATAGGGATCAAATTAGGGTTTTTTCACTGACAATCCTTGGAAACCCTGACTTGAAACTTCTCAAACTCCTCAATCATGATGAGTTGGTCTAGGAATCATCTTTATAACATCTCTATGCATCATTCCATGATCTCATGGCCCTTGGATTAGGTCTCAACCTTCTCCAAATCTTCAGTTAATCTAGGGTTGACCCAGTCAAAACCCTAATTCTACCATTCATGATTGAATCTTCAGAATTCTTGCATAATGACCTCTCTGGGCTTCATGATGGCTATCAAGACATCTCATAGGCTTTCTTCAAACATCAAGTTCATTCTCAAAGTCTCAGAATCATCTGAGGGGCACCCACAACTCTCAAGCTATGAAGCACACAACCCTGGTTCCAATCCACTTCCTCTGAGGATCTCTTGAACTTTCTGATGAAGGTATCCATTTTCAAACACTAGATGGATAAATAATTGTTGGTCAAATTTTGGGGTGCAACAGCTGCCCCTATTCAAACAGCTTGAACCTGACTGGGTGAGAAGCGAACGGCTCTCAACCAATCAAGGTGCGAGACGATTGAATACCGGTAAACCCGAAAATTTGCCAACTGCACGAGCCCACGGTACTCTGCGGGGAACAAATCTTCGAATATTGCAATGCTAGCTGCACGACCGCTAGCTGGAGAGATACTGATCTGACATCGCCGCCAGTTATCCTCGTTAACTTCTTCTGATATTGCCTTCAGACAACCACATCACCCAACATCGCCGCTGGAAGACTAAACCACCTGACATTATCGTCAAAAAAGATTCTGAGGAACGCCCAACATCGCCGCTGGAACACCAAATCATCTGACATCGCCGTCAAGAACAACCATAACTCGGGGAAACAAGCGCCCAACATCGCCGCCGGAGACCTAAACCTGAATCACCAAAATATCCAACATCACCGCTGGAGAAAATACAACAATGAACAAAATACCCCGCATCGCCGCTGGAGAGAATACAACACTGAACAAAATACCCCGCATCGCCGCTGGAGAGAATACAACACTGAACAAAATACCCCGCATCGCCGCTGGAGAAAATACATCTCTAAACAAAGTACCCCGCATCGCCGCTGGAGAACTACACCTGACAGAATACCCTGCATCGCCGCTGGAGAAACACATCTGACAGAACACCCCGCATCGCCGCTGGAGAAACACATCTGACAGAATACCCCGCATCGCCGCTGGAGAAACACATTTGACAGAATACCCCGCATCGCCGCTGGAGAAACACATCTGACAGAATACCCCGCATCGCCGCTGGAGAAACTAGAAGGATCTGCATCACCTAACATCGCCGTCAGAAGACTGGGTCACCTTGACATGCCCAACATCGCCGCTGGAAAACTGAATCTGACATCGCCGTCGGAAACAAACATCCTCCCAGAGACACTCGACATCGCCGTCGCACAAACATCATCTCTACTGGGGATTTAAAGAGTTTGACCTCGCCGTCGAATCCAAGCGTTCAACCTCGCCGTCGAACAAACATCCAACCTCGCCGCCGGACAAATGATGATCTGACCTCGCCGTCAAATCCAAACGTTCAACCTCGCCGTCGAACAAACATCCAACCTCGCCGCCGGACAACTGATGATCTAACCTCGCCGTCAAATCCAAACGTTCAACCTCGCCGTCGAACAAACATCCAACCTCGCCGCCGGACAACTGATGATCTAACCTCGCCATCAAATCCAAACGTTCAACCTCGCCGTCGAACAAACATCCAACCTCGCCGCTGGACAAATGATGATCTAACCTCGCCGTCAAATCCAAACGTTCAACCTCGCCGTCGAACAAACATCCAACCTCGCCGCTGGACAAACATCCAACCTCGCCGCTGGACAAATGATGATCTGACCTCGCCGTCAAATCCAAACGTTCAACCTCGCCGTCGAACAAACATCCAACCTCGCCGCTGGACAAACATCCAACCTCGCCGCTGGACAAATGATGATCTGACCTCGCCGTCAAATCCAAACGTTCAACCTCGCCGTCGAACAAACATCCAACCTCGCCGCTGGACAAACATCCAACCTCGCCGCTGGACAAATGATGATCTGACCTCGTCGTCAAATCCAAACGTTCAACCTCGCCGTCGAACAAACATCCAACCTCGCCGCTGGACAAACATCCAACCTCGCCGCTGGACAAATGATGATCTGACCTCGCCGTCAAATCCAAACGTTCAACCTCGCCGTCGAACAAACATCCAACCTCGCCGCTGGACAAACATCCAACCTCGCCGCTGGACAAATGAAACAAAAGGTACACTTGCGTATTTGAAACTACTCCGCTGGGAATGAGAGACTTAACCGAGCACACTCTGATCTGGGGTTCACCCTCAGGACCATAACGAACATCGTAATACTGTTGCACACTGCCCGCCATAGAACTTTAACATTAAAGATATTTGAAACCCTGGCCCCTGGCCACTTCCAGCTTCAGCTAGAAAAAATCTTCAAGTATTTCTGAAGATAGATGGAACCCTGGCCCCTGGCCACTCCAGATCCGCTGGAGAATCTTCAAGTTCTTCTGAAGATAGGTGGAACCCTGCCCGTCAGCTATTCCAGCTTCAGCTAGAAAAACATCCTTGGCCTTCAAGGATGTAAACTTTGCCCGTCGGCAACTCTGCAGGAGGTATCTTCGACTTCAGTCTAAAGAAATGGTCCTTGGCCTTCAAGGATACATGGATCTGCCTTCAGGCAACTCCACCTCTGCTATAGAGTATCCGTGACTTCAGTCAGGGATATACTTCGGCCTTCAGTCCGAAAAATGAATCCTAGGTCATTCATGACCTTGGGGATAACCTTGCCCTTAGGCACCTTCGCTTCAGCTTGGGAAATCTATGACTTCAGTCAGAGAAATGGTATCCAGAGCCATTCATGACTCTACGGGGATTCAAACACTTTGCCTTCAGGAAAAACTCCGCTTCAGCTGGAGAAACATCTTCGACTTCAGTCAGAAGAGAAACTATTCACTTGATCGCGATCAATCATCACCTCAGGACAACTGACTTGGTCTTCAGACCGACATGGATCACTTTGTTGTATCTACAAACTCTGGAACCTTGTCTTCAGCCACCTGTTGATCAACCAGGAAATCTGAATTCACAGGAACCTCTGATACCGCCTTCAGGCGCTTACGAAGTCAATCTTCAGATTAGACATCACTGTTGGAGCAGACATATCACGCTGCTAGGGTTTTCAAGAATCATTTTGAACAAACAAACTTCGTCGGGCACCTTCAAGAATCATCCTGAACCGATAACCATTCTGGAGACTTCATTCTGCTGGGTATTCCAGGAATCTTCCTGGGCAACTCTTGTTGGGGACGCTATTGGGGAGCTCAAGAATCATCCTAAGCAAACAACTCGGGAAGCTGCACTGAGGTCTTAAGAAACATCTTAAGCAAATGGCCCTGCTGAGGGATTCGAGAATCACCTCGAACTGAAGACTTCGCTGGGGATCTCAAAAATCATCTTGAGCGAGCGACCGTGGGGATTACACCGGGGTCTTAAGAATCATCTTAAGAAAGCGACCTTGTTGGAGAGAATATCAGGAATCGTCCTGAGCAACTGGTCTCTTGGTGGAACCCCTGTAAGACAAGAATGGTAGTAACCTAAATCATGCTTATGATGCGTATGCTTCTGCGCTATGCCCCACACGGTGGGAATGATATGCGTTTATGCTAAATGCCATGCAATCATGCACAATGCTATGCAACGTTAAATGCTATGCAGTGTTAAATGCTATGCAGTGTTAAATGCTATGCAGTCATGCACAATGATGCGATCCCGTCCGCAAAATAACTGCTAGAAGGAGGAGGCCCTTTTGTCAAGGAGACAAGGACTACTCAGGTAGAGGAATCATCCTGCTGAGGAGAACGTGGACACGCCAATATCAAATGGACTCCGCCTGGGGAATTGATATTTCGGTTGACTGCTGCAGGGCAAACAATTTCAGCTGACTGCTGCAGGGGACGAAGCTTTACGAGAACCCGAACCTGCTGGAGGAAAGCGATGTCAATCGCGAGAGTGAACTGTGCGGCCGCCATTGCTACTCTTCTGGGGGTAACAACTCTGTGGGGAAACAACTTCAGCTGCTCCACACTCCGCTGGGGAAAGACCAATCATGATCTGATCAACCTTCAAGGACTCGGCTCTTCTGCGGACTCAGCCGGGGAGAGAAATCACTCTACTTCACTGGAGAGTACGACTCTGGTGCGTAATTTCGATTTCGCCGGGGAAGAAAGAATCATCTGACTTCGGGGGAGAGTACAACTCTGCAGGGGAATACAACATCAGCTGCACCAACATTCTACTGGGGAAGAGGGAATCATCCAACTTCAGGAGAGAACATGACTCTGGTGGGGAATCTCAATTCCACTGGAGACTTCAGTCTGACACCATTAGTTACTGCATATTTCGGCGCACGACCAATTCCCTATGAAGCCTGCACTTGTGACCCGGTGCTGGGGAGGCACCTACTTCGGCGACTTTGCTGGGGAAAGCACGAGCTTCGGCACCCGACCATTTCTATGAAATCTGCACTTGTGACCCGGTGCTGGGGAAGAATCCTGCTTCGGGGGTGCGCTCTGCACATCTTCTGGAAGGTGCTACACCTGCAACAACACAAACAAACAAGACAAGACTCCCTCCTCAAAGGGTCCTATCCAGATTATTATCTCGCGACAATATTCAGTTAATCAATTGTTTCAACAATCAATGGGCCTAGGCCCGTAAGTTTATGTATGCGCATTTTATCAAAAACATCGGCGTTTTCATTCGTAAACAAAATAGATAAATGCTAAACAGACAAGTAGAATGGCTGAATAATGTGCATTTTATTGATGATGAACTCCTAAATGGGAAAAAGTGTTTTACAACAGAGGCAAACTCCTGGAATGAGGAAGCCGCACGAAAAAGAAAACATAAATATACATCAGTATATACAAATGTCGGCAATCGAGGCGTAGACGAACACCATGAGTTGATCCCTCTAAGACCCACTCGGCTTTGATACCTCTCCGACGCTTCAGCTTTGGAAGAGATTGAGTCAGATGAACGGCCCTCAGGTCTTCCGAACCACCAAACAATGAAAGTCCATACGCGGAACGCAGTCATTTGCTTATTCGAATCCCTAACTTTTGCGTGAACCGCCCTTTCGGGTTTTCGGTTCACCGGGATACCCTTTTTTGCCGAAGCCGCCCAGTGTAGGTTTTCGACTTCGCGGGTGTACATTTTTTCAATATATCCCTAATTTTTGCCCGAACCTTTTATTCTGTTTTTGGTTCGCCAGGATGCCCCTTTTTTGCCTGGACTCTTTCTTTTTTGTCCAGCGGGTCTCTTTCAAGCAAAGTATTTTTTAACTGCGTCCGCGTTTACCGGGGATGCAAAATCTTCACCATCCATCGTGGATAACAACAAAGCTCCTCCTGAGAAGACCTTGCTGACGACATACGGCCCTTCGTAATTCGGAGTCCACTTGCCCCGGTGATCGGAGTGTGGCGGAAGAATCTTCTTCAGGACGAGATCACCCGTCTGAAAGCTTCTAGGACGCACCTTCTTATTGTAAGCTTTCTTCATTCGGCTTTGGTATAGACGACCAAATGCAATCGATGCTAACCTCTTCTCGTCCATCAGGCTGAGCTGGTTCAAGCGGTTCGTAATCCATTCTGCCTCATCAAGTTTTACATCAACCAAAACTCGCAAAGAGGGAATCTCCACTTCTAACGGTAGGACAGCTTCCATACCATACACCAAGGAGAAAGGAGTTGCCCCGGTCGACGTACGCACCGTCGTACGATAACCGTGCAAGGCAAACGGCAGCATCTCGTGCCAATCTTTGTACGTCACAACCATCTTCTGAACAATCTTCTTGATGTTCTTATTGGCCGCTTCAACAGCGCCATTCATCTTCGGCCGGTAAGGAGATGAGTTGTGGTGTTCAATCTTGAAGCTCTGGCACAGCTCCTTCATCATCTTGTTGTTCAAATTCGAACCATTATCAGTAATGATCCGCTCGGGAATTCCATAGCGGCAGATGATGTCCCTTTTTATGAACTTAGCTACCACCTGCTTGGTCACATTAGCGTACGAGGCTGCCTCCACCCATTTGGTGAAGTAGTCGATAGCTACCAGAATGAAACGATGACCATTGGATGCAGTGGGCTCGATCTTGCCTATCATGTCGATGCCCCACATGGAGAACGGCCAAGGGGAGGACATGACATTTAATGGGCACGGCGGCACATGAACTTTATCAGCATAAATCTGGCATTTGTGACATTTCCTCGCGAATCTGAAGCAATCCGACTCCATAGTCAGCCAGTAATACCCTGCTCTCAGGATCTTTCTCGTCATGGCATGCCCGCCGGCGTGCGTACCAAATGTGCCCTCATGGACTTCCTCCATGAGCATACTCGCCTCTTTTTCATCCACACATCTGAGTAGCACGAGATCATGGTTTCTCTTATACAGCACTCCGTCAGGATTGAGATAAAAGTTTCCGGATAGCCTCCTCAGAGTCTTCTTATCCTGGGTAGACGCACCCGCAGGATACTCCTTAGTCATGAGGAAGGTCTGGATGTCGTGGAACCATGGCTTGCCGTCGGTGGCATCCTCGATTGCAAAGATAAATGTCGGTCTATCAAGACGCGAAAGTACAATTCTTGGAGCCTCATTCCAATAATTGACTTTATACATTGAAGCCAACGTAGCTAAAGCATCAGCCATTTGATTTTCAGCCCTGGGTACATGATGAAGTTCCACTTGATCGAAGAACGGAAGCAGCCTCCTGGCATAATTCATGTACGGCACTAGATTCGCTTGACGAGTTTCCCACTCCCCTTTGATCTGATTGATTACAAGCGCTGAGTCACCATATATGTCTAGATTCTTGATTCTCAAATCAATTGCCTCTTCTAGACCCATGATACATGCTTCATACTCTGCTTCGTTGTTGGTAACTGGAAACGCCAGTCTCGCAGTAAACGGGATGTGGGATCCGTGAGGAGTCGTGATGATAGCCCCGATACCACTTCCATAGGAATTAACTGCTCCGTCGAATATCAACTTCCACTGAGACTTCCTATCTGGTCCCTCGTCGGGCAATGGCTCATCACAATCCTTCGCCTTGAGAAACATAATGTCCTCGTCAGGGAATTCGAACTTCATCGGCTGGTAGTCTTCGATCGGCTGTTCGGCAAGGTAATCAGACAATACGCTCCCCTTAATGGCTTTCTGAGAGACGTACTGAATATCATATTCTGTTAACACCATCTGCCATCTGGCAATCCTGCCCGAAAGAGCCTGCTTCTCGAAGACGTACTTGATCGGATCCATCTTCGAAATCAGCATAGTGGTGTGATTGAGCATATACTGTCGTAGACGTTTGGCAGCCCAAGCTAGCGCACAACACGTCTTCTCCAGCATCGAGTATCGAGATTCATACTCAGTGAACTTTTTACTCAAATAATAAATGGCATGCTCTTTTCTGCCCGTCTCGTCGTGCTGACCGAGAACACACCCCATACTATTCTCCAGAACCGTCAAGTACATGATTAATGGCCGTCCAGCCACTAGGGGTATCAAGATTGGAGGTTCTTGAAGATACTGCTTTATTTTGTCGAATGCCTTCTGGCAATCCTCATTCCAAGTAATCGCCTGATCTTTCTTCAAAAGTTTGAACATCGGTTCACAAGTGGCCGTGAGCTGAGAGATAAACCTTGTAATGTAGTTTATTCGGCCCAAGAAACCACGAACTTCTTTTTCTGTTTTCGGCGCTGGCATTTCTTGGATAGCTTTTATTTTCGCAGGATCAACTTCAATACCTCGTTCGCTAACGATAAACCCTAGTAACTTTCCAGACCGCACTCCAAAAGTGCATTTGTTAGGATTCAGCCTCAGCCTGAACTTCCTAAGCCTTTCAAACAGCTTCAACAAATTGACCAGATGCTCTTCCTCCGTTTGGGACTTTGCGATCATGTCATCAACATAGACCTCGATCTCATGATGAATCATATCATGAAACAAAGTTACCATTGCTCGCTGGTAAGTGGCCCTGCGTTCTTCAGACCGAAGGGCATTACCTTATAGCAAAATGTTCCCCAGGGGGTAATGAACGTCGTTTTCTCCATGTCCTCCGGTGCCATCTTAATCTGATTGTAACCGGAGAAGCCGTCCATGAACGAAAACACGGAAAACTGGGCTGTATTGTCGACCAACACATCGATATGAAGCAACGGGAAATCATCCTTAGGGCTCGCCCTGTTCAAATCCCGATAATCGACACACATGCGTACCTTACCGTCCTTCTTCGGTACAGGCACTATGTTGGCGACCCACGGAGGGTAAGTAGTAACGGCTAGAAATCCTGCGTCCAACTGCTTCTGGACCTCTTCTTTGATTTTTACAGCCATGTCTGGTCTCGTCCTCCTGAGCTTCTGCTTGACTGGAGGGCAATCTTCTCGCAACGGCAAGCGATGAACCACGATATCAGTGTCGAGTCCGGGCATATCCTCATATGACCAAGCAAAGACGTCACTATACTCTCGAAGCATCTCGACCAGTCTATGCTTGACATCATTCTGCAGCGCAGCCCCAACTCTGACATTTCGGATGAGCTCCTCAGAACCCAGATTTACAATCTCAATATCCTCCTCGTGAGGCAGAATAACCTTCTCTTCTTGTCTCAACAAGCGGGCCAATTCTTCCGGAAGGTCTTCGTCTTCATCAATCTCATCCTCGGCTTGATAGATCGGGCAATCAAAGTCGTAGTGAGCCGTAGAGGGTCCAGAGTCGATGTCGTCTGTTACGTGGATCCTGCAATAACAAGGGTTAAGTTTAAAGCAGGAATATGCAGGTTAGCACGAACCTCGTTGCCATTTTGCTGTTTTTTCGAAATAAACATAAAATAGGAATAACAAAGAACACAATATTTGGTTACGAAGAAAACGCCTTTTATTTATTAACAAAATGCATACACATAATCCAACAAGGCCCTGACAGTAAAACTACTATGCCCCGGGCAGGACATAGGGTTGTACAAAGATTGTAAAAAGCAAATCATTACTCTTCACTTGTCAGCTTGATAATCTCCTTGATGGTCCAATTGTGGAGGTGCTCGCCCGGCTTGCTCGGTTGAATCCAGGCGTCAAGATTGCAATCACTGTCTCCGCCGTCCTCCGACGCAGCATTGATACTCTCGAAGATTACTCCCCCCTTGGTGAATAGGATTGGCCCTTTCCCACGAGACGAGCTACCAGAAGAAGATGAAGCTTCAGCTTGCGGAGAATATCCTAATCCAAACTTATCCTGTTTGATTGGTATATCCAAAACATGCCCCCAGCCTGGGGTGGAACCAGCTTCGACAACGGCTCTAGCTTCCTTAAACGAGGAGAGGTTCAACTCTTGCTTCTCTGCGACAACGGGAGCCACCTCCTTCACTCTGACGGTTTCAAAAGCCTGGCAAAGAGTCTCATGGATCTCACCATCCATTTCAACGTACTTGAAGGATGACAGGTGGCTTACCATGATGTCCTCCTCTCCACAGACTGTCACTATGCTGCCCCCAACAACATATTTAAGCTTCTGATGCAGCGTGGACGTCACGGCACCAGCAGAATGGATCCATGGCCGACCTAAGAGGCAACTATAGGCGGGCATGATATCCATGATATAGAAAACCGCATTGAACGTCTCTGGACCAACTTGAATTGGCAGGGTCAGCTCTCCGAAGACGTGGCGCTTGGTTCCGTCAAAGGCTTTCACGACCAGATCACTGGGCGTGCACAACAGTCCCCGGGTATCCAACTTCATCAGTGCCTTCTTCGGAAGCACGTTAAGCGAGGAACCCGTATCCACCAGGACATGTGACATAATCGTGCCTCTGCACTCTATTGAGACGTGCAAGGCGCTGTTGTGATCTCTTCCCTTAGGAGTCAGCTCCAGATCTGTAAATCCCAGCCCATTACCAGCATTGACATGGGCTACTACTTCCTCGAGTTGATTTACTGATATCTCCTGCGGCACGTATGCAGCATTCAATACCTTCAGCAATGCATTGCGGTGCGCCTCAGAGCACAGCAACAAGTTAAGAATCGAGATCTTTGACGGAGTCTGATGAAGATGATCTACAATTTTGTAGTCACTTTTCTTGATTAGTCGCATGAACTTTTCAGCATCTTTAACCAGCAAGTCCTTCTCTGCCCCTGCAGGGACCTCTTCAACAGCTTTACCTTTACCCTTATCCACAGCGTCAGCTTGGACCACTTTCTCTGCTGCAACCTCTGCTGGTGCGAACACTCTACCGCTCCGAGTGATGCCACTGACTTCAGTAAGATTCTGCACAGTCGATCCACACGGCTCAAGCTCTATCTTCTGACCATTACAATAAACTTCGGCGCCATAATGCCATGGAACGGCATTGGTGCTCTCGAATGGGATTGGTCCGGCCCTGGTGATGGTAATAGTAGGCGGACGAGGCGCAGAAATAGTGATAGGGTGGCGAGGAATGGTAATGGTAGCAACTTCGTCTGCCTGCTTCAGCACAACTTCCCCTGATGCACTCTCAACGCTCCGGCTGAATTGCAAAATACCCTCGGACATCAGACTTTGGATACCTTCGATCAGCTGCTCACATCCGTCAGGAAGTGTAGCACAAGCCATACATAACTCTCCACATCCAGGAAAGAAGCCCCTCTTCAGCAACTTAGCCTTGACAAAACTAAGTGGGGTTTTCAAATCTTTGACATCAGTCAGTAAGTCCGCACTCTCCTCGGTGATAACAGCATTCACTCCGCCCCCCTTATGATGAGGCATCGGATTCTTGGTGACGTTGGGCACGCTGTCAGAAAAGTTGATAACCTTGGCGTCCACCAAGTCCTGGACTTTGTGCTTAAAAGCTTTACAATTCTCAATCGTATGGCCAGGTGCCCCAGTATGGAACTCACAAGTAGCACTGGCATCATACCCCGGTGGTGGAGCCCCTGTTAAGGGAGCCAGCGTCCTCTTTTGAACTAGCTGAAGCTGCAGCAAGGTTTGCAGAAGCTGCGCATATGACATAGGTGGAGTATCAAACTGACGGCTTTCCATAGGAGCCCGATTCTGATATCTTTTATACCCCTGATTATTCTGCTGCTGAGGTTGCTGCGGCTGCGGCTGCGGCTGCGGCGGAGCAGCTGGAATGTTTATGCTAGCAATCTGAGGCTGAGGGCCCTTGCCCTTTCTCCTAGCGTTAGTGACAGCACTGGCATCTCCCTCTCGACGCTTGCCAGTATAGGGTTTCTTGCTACTTCCTCCAGCTGAGGATGATTCGCCCTGAATTTTTCCGATCTTTATACCGTTCTCAACATGCTCGCCCAAAGTGATGAGAGCCGAGAATGTTCCAGACATGCCACTGACCAGCTTTTCATAGTAGATTCCGGGAAGGGTAGCCACGAACATTTGTACCAACTCACGCTCAACCATCGGCGGTTGAACCCGAGCAGCCAATTCACGCCACCGCTGGGCGTATTCTTTGAAGCTTTCATTGTTCCGCTGTGAGAGATTCTGAAGCTGAACTCGGTTGGGAGCCAAGTCGCTATTATATTGATAGTGGAGAACAAACGCTTCTGCAAGCTCTTTCCAAGTGCGCACAGCAGCGGGCTCCAAGCCCATATACCATTCGAGCGATGGCCCAGAAAGACTATCCTGAAAGAAGTGCATCAGCAGCTTCTCATCGTCAGAATAAGCGGACATCTTTCTATAATAAGATCGGAGGTGGACCCGGGGGCAAGTAGTACCCTTATACTTCTCGAAGGTGGGCACCTTGAACTTGTGGGGTACTTTAAAGTCAGCAATCAACCCGAGGTTGGACATGTCAACACCCAATGTGTTCTGATTTTCTATGCTTCTCATCTTGTCTTCCAGCGCCTTAAACCTGAGTCGAGCTTCAGCATTCAACTCTGCCTCTACACCTCTCTGAGAGAATATATCATCCTGATGGTCCTCCAGCCACGGTTGAGGCACCACCAAATTTCCTGCACCAGCATTGCCGTTGACCGGCCCCATGTTAACATTGGCTCCCAAACTACCATTGACGGCGCCGGCCGCGTTGAGTCCGAGATTAGTCATCAGATTGCCGTTAGCACTACCGTTGCCCCCGGCAGCAGGAACAACGTTCTGTGGAGTATCCCCTTGAGGGGGAGTAGGCACGGCCCCTCCATGAAGTATGCCATTACTGTCAACCCTGGAGATCAGAGGTTGAACCAGAGTACGAAGCTGATCTTGACCGTTCGCGACCACCTGCATCAGCTCCATAAAACGATCCATCCGCTCACGGAGCTCTTGAACATCTGACTGCACCTGGTCCATGATTCTTGTCTGATTAGCGCGAGTTGAGTAGCGGTGGATGAGTCTTTGATCAATCCTGGAGATCGAAAGCATCTCGGAACCTGAAAAACCTGTCAATAATAAAGGTTACGAAAAGCAATAAGATATACATCATGCATATATGCTTCATGCAGATGCATGCGTGTGTCTGTGCGCGTGGGAGATTTTTCCCCGATCCTAGTGCCTTAGTGACGGTGCTGATAACAACAAGAGGAAGAAGAAATCCGAGCCCAATCATGGAAACATCAATCTCATATATATATATGGAAAGGCCTGTCAAGGCTGTACACAGTATCAGCGAGTACAAATCAACAGCATGACCTCAGCCAACAAGTCTAGTGATGGTCAGCATACATCGAAGATCAAAAACGACAGGGACATAACTAGTCAAGTACGGCCACGGGCGCGATACTCTGCTAATAACTCCTTTGTCTCTGAATGATCTGGCGAAGTGAGCAACCCCCCGACAAGTAGTTCCCTCTGCCTGATAGTATGCTGAAGCCCCTGAACTGAACTCTCCCAAGCGCCTTCGCCAAAGCAATCTTCCAGCTTCCGCTTCTTAGACTCAAACATCAGCTTATGCTCCTTCAGGCTAGCAATGGCTTTGTTGAGACGGGCTTCAGCGGAGTACCTGCGGGCGGTCTCTTCATCAAACCTCCGCTCACTGTCCTTCACTTCAGTCTCTAGTTTAGAAATCTGCAGCATCAGCTTGTCTTCTCGCTCCTTCCTGGTAGCCATGGAAGTCTTCCAATGCTGGTCGAACTTAGATATTCTCCGGTATGCTTCCTCCAAATGCGTCTTCTTCGTAGCCAGCACATCATTAGCAGCTCTGAAGTCTTGACCTAAGCGTTCCCGATCAGCAATCTGTTTTGCCAAGTCTGCACTCAGCTGGCTCACCGATTCTGTTTGCTTCTTGAGAGCATGCACGACTTCGTTCCTCTCACTTCGAAGATAAGCTAACTCCTTCTCTAATTCTGCATTTGCCCTCTTCAGTTCATCACGCTCAGCTAATACCTGGTTGTGCTGATGAATGGACACAGTGGTAGGCTCTTCGACTGGTGGAGGATTCTCTGGTATGACATGAGGGAATGGCATCCCTATAGCGCTGGCTCTGGCTCTGATCCAATCGGAATAAGGAGGATAAGCTTGGTTGTCGCTCTTCCCCAACAAAGACTTTCCTCTCGTGCTGATATTGTTCCACGCATACTGAAGCTTGGACAACAACTCCCCCTCTAGAATACCCGTGAGGTACAGAGATTCCCGTACCTCTCCTTCCTTCGGTGGATTCCTCAAAGCATATGCAAACTGACGAACTAGCAATGATGGGTTGTAGTTGATGCAACCCTTCCTACCTATCAGAGGTACGTTAGGAAACCCACTACAACTGAAGATCATCTCGGTGCCTAACCTGCTTCTGTCAACGAACCAAATAATGTCTTCTGCCGACAAGCTCATCAGACGCTCAGGCCACTCAACTGTGGCTGCAGACAAGACAGAAGAACCCCTCTTGGGCAAATGACTATCAAACCACTTGTACAACAACGGTACGCAGCATGAAACATTCTTCCCTCTCCGGTTCTCATTCTTATAATGCACTGAATGGTAAACGTCTCCGATCAGAGTAGGGACTGGATTCCCTGAGGCAAAGATATGGAATGCATCAAAGTCTACGAAATCAGGCATGCTGGGAAAGAGGATAATGCCATATATGCATAGAGCAAGGATGGCGCTGAAGGCGTCCCAACATTTGTCCTTAGCACACTGCTGAGCCTTAGCTATCAGAAACTGCAGAGAGAACCCTGGGACCTTGTTCCAACTCGTTACCACTAACTCAGAAGCGCTCAAATGGATTGAGGAAGCCAAGCTAACCAGATCAGGCTCAGCATCCATGTGGACAAAAGGCATCTGCCTTTTGATAGGCACACCCAACATATCAACATACTCTTCCAATGTCGGTGCGAGAACGAAGTCATGAAAAGTGAAACACCTCAAGGGAGGATCATAAAACTGCAGAAGAGCATGTAACCCATTCAACTCAGACGTAGTGGGTTTGTAGACCAGACTAAGCAACTTGCCATAAGACTTCCTGAACCTATCCTTCACAGAATTCCCTGCCAGGGCTATCAAACCAGTCAGCTTCGACACATCGGGGGTCGGGAATTTGTACGCAACAGTCTTCTTGAGAGAAGCCATAACAACAGTAGGAGACGGGAAATCCTGGATCGGGGAACGGTACCTGCAACACAGACACACGTTAATGGAATGCAGATGAATGTGTAAACTAATGCAAAATGCAGGTATGCAATAATATATCCAAGTGGCTGCTGTGGCGATTCGGTATCAACAGTCACTGATGAGGACGAAACCCCGGTGTAAAGCCACTGATCTGATCTGCTGAGAATAACCATCTGATAGGATCGAGATCAAAATTCTGCTCTGTCAAGAATAAGTGCATGATAATAAGGACCCCGGGCGCAAGATCAAGGAACACCTATTGAAGTCTTCAGACCCCAAATCAGAAATTTGCCCTCACTCAAAATCTGCTTCATCCAGAACAAACCACTGATGATAATACACTGATCAAAGCCTGCTCTATCAAAAACAGACGAACACCCGATGATAAGATCCTCTGACCAAACTCTTGCTCTGTCAAGAACACATCTGCAACTGAGAACCCAACATAACTGATTCACTGTCAAGAAAACCAGGTAGTCTGAAGGTCTAAGTTTCCTGCAATAAACCCAGTCCCACTCACAGGTATGGACCTAGACTGACTCAAGGTACGGCATCCTATGCGTTCATCAGCGTCACAGACTTTCAAAACCGATGATACGATTCCCAGAAGGAGTGGCATCATCAAGTCCTGAAGAGGCCTCACTTAGCTGAATCACAAATGATCGGTCCCCATAGTCGACAATCCACCAAACCAGCAACCGTCTCAACCCAAAGGGTTGAAAGTGAAGCCAACCGGATGAACCTCGTCTGAGCGTGGATTTCATAAGACACTAGTGCCTGCAAAGCAAGCACGCGCCCACTAATTTCCACTCTAAGTCTATGGTGCACTCAAGCCTGGGTCTGGCTTCTCACTCAATCAGAACTCCCATCCCACAACAGCACAAATAATCATATTTTACTGAATATAAAATGCGGGAAATAAAGTGCGAGAAGTAAAAAATGCGATAAATAAACGCAACCCAACAAGCAAACACACAAACGATAGGATTGACTCTCTCAAGGGACGTTGGATCCCAAAACTGACTCGCTTTCGGGACGTTGGATCCCTAGGAAACTATGACGTCCCCAGCAGAGTCGCCAGCTGTCGCTTGTGCGAAAATAAAGTGCCGGCAAAACAGAAGAGTCGCCACCTTTCGTTATTTATCCCTCAGAGCGGGAAAGGAAACGATCGGAAAAAACCTGACGAATAAGGGTAAGACAAGGTCATCGCAACCATTGTCTGGGTTCGGGAGTCGGTTACGCAAGGGGAAGGTATTAGCACCCCTCACGTCCGTCGTACTCGACGGGATCCTCGCTTGCTTGTTTACTTGGACGGGTTGGTTATAATCTATCTACCTATCAAGGCTGGCTGAAAAAGAAAAGAAAAATGACTCGGCAAAGCATCGCGCTTTATGCCTACGTATTCTCATCAGAGAATGAGAAATCAGAGTCAACGTAGTTCGGCTAACTACGGGTGACTATGGGGGGAAGGTTGCTCGCTAGGACGTCGCATCCTATGCCTACGTACTTTCATCTGGTATGAAAGATCAGAGCAAACGTAGTTCGGGAAACTACGGGTTATCTCCTAAAAGAAGTGTTTTTTATTATGTTTGCGATCTCAACCGCACTAGAGACTATGACCTGAGAGTGAATGCGTCGCATGTCACCCAAAGGGTACCATACTAAACATCCAGACTGTGGAAAAGAAACTCTCCCACAACCCTTTCTCAGATAGCTTAAGGCTCGTAACGTACGAAAGAAATCGTTCATGATTATTGTATCTTAAACTGTTTCGAGATGAGAAGAGAACAGGCCCAACTAGGAGGGAGACTATCAAGTCCTATTGTTATCATGCCATGGATTCATCCTATGGTTGAGGTTTGAGCAGGGAACTCCTAGATGTTGTCATGCATAGGCTTCAACCTAAAAGTCTATCATCAAATCCTCATCAGAGGAAATGAGAGTCCTAAGGGATCATGTCAATGATACACCAAAACAGACAAAAGCATCAGCTTTAACAGTAAAATGCATGCAATGCAAGTGAGGGAGGAAATGTGTGTGAGGCTTCAGCCTCCACAAGCTCGTCTCGACCTCAAGCCAGTCATGAAATAACAGTAATCATACTGAAAAATAAACAACATGCCATCAAGCAAAGACAGTAAACTGTAATCATACAGACAAAAGAAATGAAATGCTATCAAGCAAAATAGACACATGGGCAAGGGAGCTGGGCTCTACCGAATACCCGCAAGCAAAGCCACGCAATAACAATACAAGCAGAGGGAGCAACTCAACCTCTAATGCAATTATGCACCTAGATTCTACTTATTCTAGATGAACCTATTCTAATGCAACAGACAAATCAGACAAAACACACAATACAGAAAAGAAAAACAGAAGAAAGCTTCAGCTCCTCCAGCAGCAACTCAGTCTTCAGACTTCAATCATCAATTGCTTTCCAGGTATCAACCCTACAACATGAGTATCAACTCATCTTCTTTCTTGAGCTTCAGCTCCTTTGATCAGCTCCACCTTCAGGCTTCACTATCTCCAGGGATCTTCAGGCATCAATTTGATCTTCACAGAGTCTCCGGACTTCAACAATCTTCAAGGAATCATCCTCTTCAAAGCTTCAGCTTCTATCTTCAAGGGCTCCAATGCTCCAGCAAACAAGATTCAGTCAACAAGATGAGGTGGGGGATGTTACAGTACTCACTGACTTCCAAAGGATGCCATTGAGAACTTAACATCAAAGGAGAGGCTCTCTCAAAGTTCTACCTCATGGGCAAGGTCACTAATCCCTCCAAAGGAGAGAGGTGAATACCCTTAAGGGACTCTGTGTCATAGAGAAGGAAGGAGGTGAACAAAACACTCCTTGTTTATTGAACAAAGTATTCTATCTGGGGCTCTGCCTATGCACCTATAAACCTATAAACAAAACAACAAAAGCTATGCTAAACTCCTCTGCAAGGTCTTCAAAGCTTCCATGATGATCCACAAGGTCTTCAACTCAATCTTCAAAGCTCACACACTCAAAAGAGAAGGGAAAAAAACACAACAATACAACTTATGCCTTTAAGCAACACACATACTATCCATACATTCAAAAATCAATGAAAAATACTAAAATACCATACAAATTCCTAATATAAATTCTAGGGGATCCTATTTAACTACCCTTAAGTCCCATATATTCCCCATAGGCTAACTTGTCCTAAAAACCCCAAAAATAAAATGGTTCAAGTCTACCTACACAACCTAAAACCCTAATTAGAGCACCTAAATGTCTAACAATCAAACTACATCAAATTTTACTTCTAAAATCAAGGGATAAATCCTACATGAAACTAGGGTTCAATATCTAATCACACAAAAAAGAATGAATTAAAAAACCTAAGGGAAGGTCCTAAAGCAATTCTTGCAAGATAAGGTACAAACTAAAAGAAATAAAATACCCTATTTAAAAGAAAATACCACCATTAATTCCACATTAAAAATAAAATTTCATTTTTTATTTTTATATTTTTCTACACAAAATTATCTAATCATAGAAAAAAGAATGACCAAAAATCATCATTTATCAATTTGTAATGAATTTTTAAAGTTCATAAAAAAATGTAAAACAATATAAAAATAAAAAATAAAGAAAATGAGGGAGGGGTGTGAATAGAACAGGCGCGCAGTTCACTTTATTTGGGCCAACTAAAAGGGGGTGCGGATAGAACAGCTGGGCCCAGGACCAGCCACTAAACCAAACGCAGCGTTTAGGCTTTTGAAAATTCCCTCCGTTTCCTCATTCAATCTGCGCCGTTGGATGCAACGAATTAGTCAAGCGTTCCAGAAATATCCAACGGACGTTGGTCATCGTCCCAGATGGATCCCTAGGGTTTTCAGGCGCAGCTCTTCATGCACGAACTTCCACTGGTTCGTTCTCCCTCCACACGCAATGATTCTCAATAATTCCAAAAGGAAAAAATGGCTACTCATCAAGAGGAATAAGGTTGGACGAGTAGTTTTCCTTAATTCTCCATGAATCCTTCAAACAAAGAACCTCAAAGCTCGGGTACCACCATACTTCTCTGAAATCAAAGCTTCTAAAACTCAAATTGGATGATCCAATCTTGTTCTCTATGTTATGCCTACCATCCTGAGCTATTAATCATGTTCTAAAACCACTAAACCAGCCTGTTCTTGATCACAACAGGTTCTTGCACCTGCTATCAAACTTCATGGAATTGGCTCTAACCTTCAGAATTTCATCACCTAGTCTAGCCTAGCCATTCTAAACCTAACATGCGATCTACCTATGCATAATTACAGTGAAAGAGAGAAGAGAAAAAACCTGTCAAGAGCTTATGGTGGAGACTCGTGTGGTTGCTTTCAGGCCTTGAAACTTCCTCCAAATGGTCCTTGGATGATCAATAGCCTTCTGTTTGCACTTGTGATGAAGGGGAAGATCTACAATGGAAGAAAATCAGAATTGCTTCACTTTGAAGAAACCTCTTCAATGGCTGCCTCTCTCTTTCTTTCCCCTCTGAATCCTCTTGCTATCACCAACCTTTTCCTCCTTGTGCTTCACTCTTTTTATAATGATGGATGGAAACAACTAGATCATTCTAGAATCATCTAGAAAGTGTTGAAAATATCACCACATGAGAACTTGAAATATCATGATATCTTCTTTCATACCTTGCCAAAATCCCTTGAATATGTCTTTACATGAGATATCAAGTGTGTATGAAGGAAATCAGCCCTTACATTTGGCTTGTGTAAGGTTTTTTCAACATTGCCTTATAATGCAAGTAATAGGTTTACAAAGAAAGTCCCTTTTTTAGGCCTCAAATGGAAAATCTATTTGAACCAAAGTTCTCAAAATAATGTTTCCAATCAAAATGATATATTGGATGACCTATTTTGGATTCCTAGATCCTCCAAACCAATTTTCAAATTCAACTTTTCAAACTTATATGCCATTTTTAGTTCATTTTTGACCAATCATGTAACTTCATGCTATGAGCTTTTCCAACAATTTGTGACCTTCTTCCTAGACTTAAAATCACATTTTGAACAACTTTCATGTTTTGAGTTTTTCCATTTGATGCTTGGAAATAGGAGTTTTAGGCATTGGCTAAAATGACCTATAACTGACAAATGACCAAAATACCCCTGTCTTGTTCAAACCATAAGTTGAGTTCCACAAATCCTATCAAGGACTTCTACCACTCAAATTAAAGCTAAGAAGATGCCCTCCAACATTCATGTTGACCAAGAAATCATAGGAATCATCCTACTAGGGCAAAAGTTGTCTGCAAGTTGGGTGACTTTCAAGGACCCAGATTCACACACCTCAGCTGACCTGTAATTTGTCAAAACCATAACTTGAGCTCTGTAACTCCTATCAAGGACTTCCACCACTCAAATTAAAGCTAAGAACAAGCTCTACAACATTCATGTTGTGGGGAAGATGAGATATCAATCACATCTAGAGCTAAAACTGCCTGGAAGATAGGGATCAAATTAGGGTTTTTTCACTGACAATCCTTGGAAACCCTGACTTGAAACTTCTCAAACTCCTCAATCATGATGAGTTGGTCTAGGAATCATCTTTATAACATCTCTATGCATCATTCCATGATCTCATGGCCCTTGGATTAGGTCTCAACCTTCTCCAAATCTTCAGTTAATCTAGGGTTGACCCAGTCAAAACCCTAATTCTACCATTCATGATTGAATCTTCAGAATTCTTGCATAATGACCTCTCTGGGCTTCATGATGGCTATCAAGACATCTCATAGGCTTTCTTCAAACATCAAGTTCATTCTCAAAGTCTCAGAATCATCTGAGGGGCACCCACAACTCTCAAGCTATGAAGCACACAACCCTGGTTCCAATCCACTTCCTCTGAGGATCTCTTGAACTTTCTGATGAAGGTATCCATTTTCAAACACTAGATGGATAAATAATTGTTGGTCAAATTTTGGGGTGCAACATTGTGCAATTCTACCGCGCATCATTTTGTCATCTCTATCAGCCATAATGCGTGCACGTAAACCAGAAAAACATCACACAATTACTACAAGCAACCCTACAAGAAATAAAAACGAAATATTTAGACTGATAAAATACAGAGATGCGTCTTCCTTCGGTTACTAAGAATCCAAATGTTAAAAAACACGGAGATGCATCTTCAGAATTTTCTGCAACTTTCATTTTCATCAATGGTGCTAATGCAAACCACCAAACCCCAAAAAATAATGTATTGATCATTACTTTTAATTGTGAAACACATTTCTCATTATGTATCAACTATAAAACATACACAAACTATGTATTTCAATACCTAATCATCAATTTCCAGAAATTTATACAAAAACTCAAAAGAGTTTACAATAATAAAAAACTTACAAGAAGTGAGAAATCTTTGAAGTTTATGTAGTTGAATGAGCTCTTTGATGTTGTCAGGTGATGATTGAAGAAACTTTGATATTGCTTGATTTATTTGAGACAATGTGATTTTGAGATAGTTTTAGAGAAAACTTTATTTTTTTACAAGTGAGGAAGAAGAAAGGTTTTGGAGCATTATGTACAAGCAGCGCCCATAGATGCATTTCCATAATGTTTACGAAGATGCATCTCCGTAGTTTTTCACATTAAGTCAGACTTCTATTGACTTAGGATGCACTCAGAGACGCATCTCTGAAATCTGAGAGTATTTTTTTATTTTTCATGTGGTGTCCTAGTAATACATATGGTGCATTAAAAAAATTCCCTTAATTTTATGTAGTCTATTCATTTTGATCCGTTATTTGGTAGAGTTGGGTTTAAGCACAAAAATTAGGTACAATAAGCCCCGTTTTATTAAATTGAAAATAATTTTAAAATTTTTTGATTATTAAATTTAGATTTAAATATAGTTTTGGTTCCATATTTTATGTCATTAACAAAATTGATATTTAAAACTCTCTTTGAGAGTGTGCAAGACGTGTTACCGCATATTGTTTGAAATTTGTCCAAGTTAAATTATGGCTAAGTAAAGCTTCATAAAATATTCTCACAGTTAAGTCGTGGTTAAATATGTAAGTAGAGATTGCACCTAAGAGGGGAAGAGGGTGAATTAGGTACTTTGATCGATTTTTGGTTACTTAAAATTTTACTTATAACTTTTTGGTTTGGTGATGATTTAGAAAGCGGTAAAGTGCAGAAATGTAAAGAATACGATGATGTATTATGGTTACCCTCATAATCCGAGAGTACATCTAGTCCTCTTATGTGGTAAAAGATTTTAATAAGTGTTTAGACTTTGTACAAGCCTATCCTAGCCACTATACACAAGTTTGTAACTTAATCAATAAGGACAATCCCCTTATGATCTTTATAAAGTGAAAGAAGACAACAATCCTCTCTTTTTCACTCTCTTACTTCCAACAATCCTAGACAGCAAGGTATTCACACTAATATGAATTTTTATACTAGAGTTTGAAGTTGGATAATATGTATACGGTATTACTAGAATTGATCTTCTCTATCAGGTAAGCAATTCACAATATGTTATACAAGTGCTCAAAATTTATATGTCGAAACTTTCATAAATGCAATGAAAAGTAATTCACACAAAGGTTATAACTCAATGCACTTGTTTTGAAAATGAGATAAATAATGTGTTTGAATTGATTTTAAAGAGGTTAAATTTTGAAATATCAAATATGCAGTATTTATATGTGCATCACACCATTTTGAAAGAGTGTATTATGATCAATCACTGCAACATTTGATGGAATAAAAATAAAATATGTTTGAATCTGATTTTTTCATGAAAAAGTGTCACTGCTTCAGTGGTAATCGGTTAACACATTATCGTAACCGGTTACAACTGAAATAAAGCCTAAAAATTGAAATTTTTGCATGTGTGACCGGTTAACCAAAAGGTGTAACCTGTTACACCTGATAAAATTTCAAAAATTAAGGTATTTTTGCGTTTTGAGTAACTTGTGCAAATTGTGACGGTTTCAAAAAAATTTATGATGGTTTCAAATGCCACAATTTACTTAAAAATAAAATGTTTGAAACAATCTTATGAAAAAATAATAATGTTTACGTTTGTGCAACCGGTTAACCAAATGGTGTAACCTGTTACACCTGTTATAAAATTGAAAAATACCTTAAAAATCAGTTCGTATGCACGTTTCATTAGGTGTTAAATATAAGTTATGTATGTGAATGAATTTGTCATGATTTTTCTAAGCACTATAGTATAGCATATAATGGAATTGTAACTTATACCTAAATATAATGACCAAGCTCCAAAGAAGTCCAAGTTCATCTTGTCAAAATTGCTTGAGATACAAGTCTTGATTCCATAGCTTTGACTTATGATGCTTTTACTCATCCTTTGCACATGGTCTTGAGAGATTAAAGTTGTCTTCATCAAAACATAATGTTGGAGAATTTTGACTTCACAATCTACCCCTTTTTAATAATGACAACTGTCACACCCTCATTTTCACCTTTAGCCTTTCATATCCTACATTCATCATATCATACATCGTTCTAGTGCATATCGAGCATGTGGGTTTACAAGGTAAGGATTGGGTCAGTTCGTTGTTTTCCATTCCAAATAAGAGAAATTGCCTATCATGGGCTACATTGAAGAAAGGTTCATCATCTAAGGTTTGATTCAAGTTGGAAAGTCTACTCATGTAGATTTCTTCAAGGAGAAGTTAGTTGAAAAATATTGAGGTATTCAAGGTTAATGTTCCTAACGAACATGATTGGCAAGGCCTAATTCAAGATTTCTTCATCCAACTTTGTTTCAAATTCTATGTTCAAATGGATTTCAAAAGATCACAAGTTCATAATTCAAGACTTCATCCCTTTCAAATTCAATAGTATAAGGGAGATTCATCATTCCAAATTCAAGATTCATGAATTCAAGATTAGATTCAAGAATATTACAAAAAAAGAAAAATTTCATGACATTGCAAGAATGTCACATTTGTTACAAAGTTTCCAACTCTAAGCAATGCTTAGAAAATTAAGCTATTTCTAATCTTAATTCAAATTTCTAATCAACTTCATGCTATGGTACCCTTCATGCCTCATTAATTCTACATGTTCTACATTAAGTCTTCACATAATTCATAACCAAATAAGCCCACAAACATCCAAGAAAAATAATTAAGGTTCAATTCAATATTGGAACATTTCAAAATCAAGAATATTGGGCAATTTCAAGAAATTTTCAAGTTAGTCCAAAACAACCCCATGCATGTCCCAAGCAAGAAATGACAAATTATCTCATAACCAAACAATTCATGTCACAAAACCAAAGGAATGACCTCATAATGATGCATCTATTTAAACAACCCCTCTCACCCCGTGCGAACTTTTCATGCTATTTTTTTTTTCATTTCTTGTTTTTATTCGTATTTTCAAGCCGATTAACCCGATGTGGTTGTACGCCCATTGTATGTGGATATTATTACGGTCATTTTTTACTTTTGGTTCCAAAAACTATTTTCAAAAATAAACTCTCGATTTTATCAAGCCATTTTCAATCTTGTAAGTCGATTGTCTTATGCGTCGCCATCGACCTTGTTCGCATCACTTCAAACATTTTTACAAGCAATAAAACCCTTGATCCAACATCAAGTGGTATTTTTCTCATAAAAAATAAAAAATAAAAACAATAAAGATACGATTGGGGTTATACACCATGAACTTTAAAGTAGTGGAGAAGGAATGAGAATGGAACCCCTCATACACTCGTTCCGAATGTTTTGAATACAAGGCGCTCGACTTGGTTATTTGAAACATTCATCTCTATCCAAAGTCTTTAGTGTGATCCTAATAAAAAAATAATTTCTTCTCAAAAACCTAAAAATTACATCAACTCATCAAACTTATCTTTGTCTTAGGGCATCAATCCGAAAATCATTTTTCAAGGTATAAAATCAACCGACAAACAACCATTTCACAAGCCTCCGAACTACGGAGCTCTGATTCTTCACTTCTTTTAAGTGAGGATACATAGGCACAAGGGCCACAATCCTTGGCGAGCACTCTAATAAAAAACCAACCCCTTTTTTTTAAGCAAGTAAACTTTTAGATTAAAACACTCATTCAAGCTAAACAACTTAGAAGGTTCCCATCGAATACGATGGACGTGACGGGTGCTAATACCTTCCCCTCACATAACTGATTCTCGAACCCTAAAACTTGGTTGCGATGACCATATTATTTTTCCAAAGGTTTTATCGTTATTTCTCTTTCCCTCTTTGGGATAAATAAAATCTGGTGGCGACTCTGTGTCATTTTTCGCGTAGCGACAACAACTATGTAAAGTGAAAATAATTGAGCCTCTTAGAACATTTAAGAAGCTCTTAAGTGAATGTTTCCCCAAACTTTGATAACTCCCACTTGATCAAAGCTCTTCCTTGATTCATGGAGAGTTTGACTTGACATCTTTGTTGTTGTAAAAGTTAGAGACAAGCATATACATACACATATATCTTCTCCTCCTTTGTCATTAGTAAAAAGGTTTTGAAAAAGCGTTAAAAGTTGATGTACAACATTAAACACACATACCACATGATTTAGCACATACCACATGCTTAATTACGAAGAATCAAAATAGGAAAAATAATTCACCAATGAAATTTTGTGTTAACTCAAAAATTATGTAAGATATCATGTAACTTAATTGATGTATGAAAGTTGATGTTCTTAAAGTATGATTGGAGAATGTTTTTGAATAATTACACATCAAGTACATCCAATATGTCTAGTTCCCTTCGAATCTTGTAGAACGATTCCTTTGCAAGCGATTTTGTAAAGATATCTGCAAGCTGATTATGCGTATCCACGAATGTAACTTCAACATCACCCTTAAGAACATGATCATGGAAAAAGTGATATCTAATGTCTGTGTGTTTTGTTCTTGAGTGCATGATTAGATTTTTAGTTATGTTTATGTCACTTGTATTATCACACTTTAACAGAATGTATCTAAGATTCACGCTATAGTCGCAAAGTTTTTGTTTCAATCAAAGAATTTTCAGTTTGCATGTCCAAACACACCATTCACCCTTGCCTCAATGGTGCGCGCCTTGATATTAAAGTTTTTTTTCTTCTTTTTCAGCATCATACAAAGTTGTGACTCGTGAGCTTCAATGCGTCTATAGAAAGGATGACATGATCATACCATCTTAAATTTGGAAGAGTGGTAGATATGTAACTTCTCCAGCATATGAATGGCATCTTAAAAGTTGAGTGAATAATTGAAAAGTTGTAAGGAAGAACTTATGTTTTATTTATGGAAATAAAGATGTCTGGCAATGCATATTTTTGCTAGGAGTAACTCATCCCATTCATTATGTTTAAGAAAGATTAGTGTGAAAAGGTGTACTAAACTTAAAAGTTCAGTTAAAATTAAAAAAATTCTAGTGTTATATTTTTAAAAAGTGAGGTTTTGTAGCTTCATAGCATGATAAGAATTAGTTGTTGTAAATTATTAACGATTAATAATTTTGAGTGTGTTCTAAAATGACAAAAAAATATTCAAGTGAAGATTAATTTTGAATTCATAAATATGCAACACTTGTGTATGTTTGAATTGGAAAATGGCAACACTTCGTAAAGTGTTGCAGAATGTGAAACATTGCAACCTGTGAAAACTGTTGTTATAGGCAAAACAATGCAACATTTGGTAAAAATATTGCTATAGGCGAAACAGTGTAACGTTTGAAAAGTACTCCTATAAACGAAACAATGCAACATTTTGAAAAAGTGTTGCTGAAAGTGTGTGTTTATCAAATGTCGCAACCCTATCAAACAACATCATTTTGACCTATAAATTAAGCATTACAGATTCAGAAAAATACATGAAAAAACTCGAGTATATGCTAAATTATCCTAGGTATTTATGTGTAGAAACTCTAAGACAATTTGAGAGAGTGTTTGAAATACTATAAAAAAAAAAGTGATTCGTTCAAGTGGGTGGTTGCAGCCTCCTCCTGATCTTAGTTGTGGGAGATCAAATCGTAGTTTTCCCTATCAGATTTAGTGTCAATCACCACTGAATCAACTAACAATTAGTTAATATTATGATTTTTGAATAATATTTAATTGATACGATTTATAATTGAATTAAATATCGTTTATGTATAAATACCATGTTTTAGATAGTAGTTTTGTTTTAATGTTTCCCTTATTAAAATTGAAATTACGGTATATATTATAACTTGCAATTTATTGTTCCCGTAGTGTGTTCATTGTACCTTCATTTATAATAGCAATTGTAGTGTATAATCTTGTTATTTATTGTTCTCATACTGGATTCATTTTGTACTTAAAAAAAACATGATGGGGATAGTATTTATGTACAATATGTTAAATAAAAACGAAAAAAAATATTTAAGATTATATGTTGTGTCATTGTTTTGTTTTTATAAGATAAAGCATAAGTCATCATTATTGTGATTTATAAGATAAACATAATTCATTCATTATTATAATAAGTTTCATTGACACTATATAGTAGAAAATCAAAATATTTTATTTTTATTTATTTATATATTTATTATTATTAAAATTTGAAATTATTTATTAAAGAAAATTGGTTAATTGTCAAAGTTGTCAAATTTGTTAAAGTTCATTATTTCAAACTATGCAATTGAATTTTGATTCTACAAGAATAACATGTTTAAGTTCAAAGAAACTTATTATTATAAGACATATAAAGATCATCCAAAGATAAATCATGACTTATATAGATGTTTGAACTAGGAGTATAATGTAATTATTGAATACCGAGATGTGAAATTTTGAGATCCTTATCACGAAGGATAAGAAATTCGAGATTTTCACAAATAAAGAACCTCGTGAGGAAGGTTCTCCACATATTATTCAAACACAAACAAAAAGTTCGTCACTAATGAAGAATCTCGCGAGGAAGATTCTTCATGGATTGTTGAAAAAACAACCCGAACTTAGAATAAACAAGAGAGTCCAAAAGGCTAAGGATCTAGGACCGAACAAAATTGATATAGTCAATTTATTTCTTTTATGTAATGGAAGGAAATACTTAGAATTTTGTTCGTAAGATTCCTATTATTCTTCAAGTGGAAGATGATTCTAAGATTTATAAGAAAGTAATAGTTTCAAGGGACTCCTCTTGTTTAGAAGGGAGTATCTTAGTGTGATGATGCACTAAACACCCACATGTCGAGATTAATGACCAGGGGTTTAAAAAAAAATAAGGTGTTGGTTATTTCGACACATACACACTAGTAGCAAGCACAACGAAAATTAGAGTATCGTTTGCATTAACTTCTTTGCATGACTTTATAGTTCATCAAATAGATGTCAAAATAATATTCCTAAATAGAGATCTTGGGTGAGAATATCTATATGAAGCAATTGGAAGGTTATGTACTTCCTAGTAATAAACAAAAAGTGTGCAAGCTTGTTAAATCCTTGTATGGATGGATTAAAACAAGCACTAAAATAGTGACATCAATATGTTTGACTCTATCATTGCAAGATTCACCAATCAAGGGGAGACACACAAATTAGGGGAGACTTTTCAATCATTATCAAAACACAAATTCAAAGAGTTTGTCATTATCAAAAGGGGGAGATTGTGAGAAATATATCTTATATCTAGTTCAATTTTGATGACATTACTATAAAATACACACTCGGTAACATAATATTACCATGGTCATGTCTTCCGCCGTTGTAATATATGAAACTGAATGCGCCTAATGCTTATTTATTTTTTGAAAGTCATTTTATCACGGCTGATAGACACAACCGTGGTGATATAGTGAGTGGTACATGGTTCGAATCCTGACATCTACAATTTTTTTTCCATTTTTCATATTACAACAAACGTGTGTCACTTAAATTCATAAATAAATAAAAGATTAAAGATTATTTAATCACATATTTAATATGCAACCGTTGTAATATTATTTGTACAACCTTTGCACTTCTCTAAAGAGAGAAACACTCTTCCCAACTATAATGATGATTGAAAAATTTCTTCAGATCATCTTCAACCTCTTCTATAAAGGCACAGTTTCATATAATGACTTTTCACTTCTTCAAAACTATTCTTCTTAACTACATATAGCAACATGAGTTCTCCATTTGAAAATGCTAACAGGAATATCTCAACTGAAGTCACCACAATACAACACCATGATCAACAGTTAATTGAGGAGGTTCAGTCATCTGGATCGACTGCTGTCATGGATACACTTAGGGTTATGAAGGTCAAGAAGAAGAAAAAGAAGAAGCTGAAGCTGAAGAAGAAGGAAAAAAAAGATGCCCAGGAATATTTGTTACTATGATTCTGACGAGGGTAGTGAGGAGAGAGTCATAGATTATGAAGATTCCTTTACTGTTAGGGGTTATTGTTCTGACATTGACAAAATTATGAAATGAAATAACTTATGTACTCCTCCCTCTTGGCGCTCTTAATAAAAATACTTATTATTGTTATATATACTCTTATACTATTATTGTTTTACAAACAAAAAATAGTACAAGCCAACAAAAATAAAAACAACAATCACAACAGTAATGAAAAATAACAATAACAATAGTTAATACCTCCCTAACAATTGGATTCATAAATAAATAAATAAAATTGTGAGAGATTTAACCACAGTTTTACTAAAGAACCATTGTAAAAGTGATGTATTATATCACAGTTTTTCTTTCTAACCGTGATGAAATGTGATACTTTTTACTATATAAGCGAAAGTATTTATCGTTCAGTACATAACTACCGTTTCTCTCAAATAAAAACTCTAACATATTTCACTCTTCTCTCTCATAACATAACCCTAACATCCATGTCACTCTTTAAACTTTCTTAAACCTTCATATTCGTCTTCATCAATTGTTATTATACTCTTTAATCATATTTCAGTTTTGTTCATTAAACTTATGCTTCGATTTCGTTTACATTTCTTGTTAAAAATGTGTTCTCGTTTTTTTTTATTTGGTGAATGTTCTCATTTTTTCAGATTCGTCTTCACCACCTGAATAGAGCATATACTTTGGTTATGACACATATGGTTTGTGTAGTTATGAAGAAAAATATAAGAAGTATGAAGCTATTGTGTTAAATTCATTCACTTTGTACTTCTTCTTCATAGCTTCATGCACTAGATGAAAATCATAATTTGTTCTAGATCCACGATTAGTTTAAAAAAATGTGTATTCTTTAAACATTACATAATATCTTATGTTGTTGTTGAATGTTGTTGTTGTATGTTGCTATTGTTATTCTTGAACCTTATTTTGTTATATGTTGTTGTGTTGTTGATATTTTGTTGTATGTTGTTGTTGTTGTTGTTGGTTAATGTTTTAAGAATTTAAAGAAAAAAATATTGATAAGTCATAAGAAATAAGCTTCTTGTGACTTAGCAATGTTTTGTTCTTTAAATTCTTAAAACATTACATAATATCTTGTGTTGTTGTATGGAGTTGAGTTTATTGTATGCTATGTAGATTGTTTGCTTCACTAATCCTTCACTGAAAATAAATTTCATTTAAATTGACATAGAAACTTATAATCTAAAAATTAAGTTGTATTTGAAATCCAACTTTGGTCAATCAATGTTTTCTAAATTACATTCATCTCACTCTATTTAACATATAGAATGTGGGTCAATGATCTGATTCCTTCAACACATCCATATCTTCTCTTATAGTTTAATTTGAATAACAAATTTTTTTTGATATTATTCAAATTAAACTAGAATAGAAGGAATTGATGTGATGAAGGACTTAGACCATTGAACCACATTCTATATGTTAAACAACGTGAGATGAACGATGAGACGGATGCACTTCAGAAAATAATGGTTTGTTTAAGTTGACTTTCAAGAATAGTATAATTTTCAGATTATATATTTCTTCATCAATTTGAATGGTTGTATGTTATTGTGAGGTTTATTGAAAAACAAGCAATCTGCATGAATAAATAGGGTGCTCATTGAAGCTTATACTATACTATTTTAAATTTCTCATAATTTCATCTCTCACTTCATCTAAAACCTTTTTGCATCATCGTGCATGATTATCTAAAACCTTCTTCATCTGATTTTTGTTACAACTATTTGTACACAAAGTTGTGTGAGAATTTTGTTATATTAATTTGTATCTATGTTGATTATATTATTGATAATTAGCAACAAGATGAATGAAATTTTATAAACAAAGAGGTTTCTAAGTTCCACATTCAAAATAAATGATCTTGAACTAGTTGACACACTTTTGGGGATCAATGTAAAGTGAAATAGTGGCGGTTATGAACTTAGTCAAACACACAATGTTGAGAAAATTCTTGATAAATTCAAACACTTACGCTTTAATGAAGTGACCACTCTATTTGATTCTAGTGTCAAACTTTAAAATAATGATGGAAGAGTTGTGGCTCAATTGTAATATGCAAGTGTATGCAATGTACTAGAATTGACATAACATTTATAATTAGTAAATTGAGTAGATTTTACTAGCAATCTAAATAGTGAGCACTGGAAGGCCATCATTAGGATTTTAGGCTATCTTATAAAAACCAAAAATCTTGGTCTCCATTATGGTAGAATTCCTGCCATATTATAAGGATATACTAATGAGAGTTGGATATCGAGTGTTGAATATCATAAATATGCATTTGGATGGATATTTACACTAGCATGGGGTGAAATTTCTTGGAAGAGTAAGAAACAAATGTGGATCACTCTCTCAAGTATAGAATTAGAGTTCGAGGCTCTTATTTTCGCTGGTGAAGAAGTTAAATGGTTGAGGGATCTTCTGTTGAAAATTCTATTGGCTAAAGACAATGTTTCAAAGGTGTTGATACATTGTAGTAGTTAAGCCACTTTACCTAGAGCATACAAAAAGTGTATAAAAGAAAGTCTAGGCAAGCAGGACTTTGCCATTCTTTCGTGAGAAAATTGATTAAAAGTATAATCATTTCATTCATATACGACCAAGTATAATTGGTTTGATCCATTTAATAAACCACTGGCCAGAGATTTAGTAAAAACTACCTCGAGAGATATAAGATTGAAACTCCTTGAATAAGGGTTCCGACAACGGTAGCAACCCAACCTGAAGTTAACAAGTCTTAACCTAAGATTCAATGGGTAACAACAAATCACTGATTTGGATGTTTGTGCAACACTATGTGACAATGTTGACTATTATATATTGATGGTTGAGTTTTTTTCCTTCATATTGTTAATGAAATTCTATATCGAGGATATGTATCTCTAGAAATAGATATAAAATGAACTTCACCTATATGAATTTAGAGATAGTTCTGTCTCAAGGTGAGAGTTGAAGTTTCTCTCATGAAAAGTTCATGAAAACAGGAAAACCGCATGGCCATAAAAAGTGTTATGCGACGAACCACTAAAGAGTGTGTGTAAGGTAACGTCGATTTAATCACAAGAGATAGAGGTTCAAAGCATTGCTACCTAACATTTCGATTAGACTTTGCATTATCCTTACTAAGGTTAAGTTCAAATCAAAAAAATACTTAACTGTATTAACATTCTTTTCCTCTCTTTTTCTGGAATTGGTCTTGTCATTATTATGATAAGTGGGGGATTATCGTAAAATATTAACAATTAATAATCTTGAGTGTGTTTTAAAATGACAAGAAAATATTCAAGTGAAGATTAATTTTGAATTTAGAAATAGGCAACACTTGTGAAGTGTTGTAGTAGGTTTAAATTCATAAATAGACAACACTTGTAAAATGTTGCAGTAGATTTAAATTCGGAAAAAGTAAATACTCTGTAAAGTGTTGCAGAATGCGAAACTGTGCAACATTTAAAAACTTTTGTTGTAGGTGAAATAGTGCAACATTTGGTAAAAATATTGCTATAGGCAAAAAAGTGCAACGCTTGAAAAGTGTTGTTGTAGATGAAACAATGCAACATTTTGGAAAAGTGTTGCTGAAAGTGTGTGTTTCATCGAGGGTTGCAATCTTATGAAACAACACCACTTTGTCCTATAAATTAAGCATTTCGGATTCAGAAAAATACATGAAAAAAGCATATCCTCTTCACACAAAATTTTAGATTTCATCTTTGGTACATTCGAGTTTTAATTGGTCTTGTGCAAACTCGAGTATAGGCGGAATTATCCTGAGCATTCCTGCGTAGAAACTCTAAGATAATTTGAGAGAGCTTGAAATACTATAAAAAAAATGATTCGTTCACGATTCTAGTCTCAATTTATTTGATTGAATTAATTTTTTAAAACATTAGTGCTCAAAGAGAGCCTCTTATTAGGTGAAGATTAATAATAAGACATTAGTGTAGCTAATAAATTACGGGTAAAGAAATTATATTTATGATTTTTAATATTTTTGATGATGGAATGAATATGAAGTATTTGATAAAATTAGTTTAAAATTTAATTTTTATTTAACAATTAATTATAATTTTAAACATTTTTAATCATTGTTTTCAAATACATATTTGAATTTGAAATGAAGTTAATGAATACCAAATTTATTTTTTTCAAATACATATTTGAATTTGACATGAAGTTAATGAATATCAAATTTATTTGACTAAATTATTTTATGTTACTTGTATTTTACCACATTTATATAATTAGTTCCTTTATTTCAAATTTAAATAATTTCGATTCCTCTATACATTTTTGCATTGAAAAATTATTACCATGTTCATTTATTAATGATGAATAACATGTATTTCACATCTTTAAAGTTTTTAAAATATTTTTTGACACCTTTTCACACTTTTGTATTGGAATTTGATGATTCATCTATTTTCTAATAATATCTCATATATATATATATATATATATATATATATATATATATATATATATATATATATATATATATATATATATATATAGAGAGAGAGAGAGAGAGAGAGAGAGAGAGAGAGAGAGAGAGAGAGAGAGAGAGAGAGAGAGAGAGAGAGAGAGAGAGAGAGAGAGAGAAAGAGAGAGAGAGAGAGAGAGAGAGAGAGAGAGAGAGAGAGAGAGAGAGAGAGAGAGAGAGAGAGAGAGAGAGAGATTGCTAATGTAAACTCACTTATTTTTATGAAAGTCTATTTTAACAAATTTTAATTAAAAAAATCTTTAAATGCACCTTAAGGTGCATGTTACTAAAACACACCTTCTTAAAAATTAAAAATAGGTGGGTGTATATTATAGCAAATCTCACATGAATTTGCTATATTACACCCACTTATTTTTATGAAGCCGTTTTTTAGCAAACTTTAACTAAAAATGGTTAAATGCATTCTAAGGTTTATGTTGATAAAATAGACTTTCATAAAAATAAGTGGGTTTACGTTAGCAAACCTCATATATATATATATATATATATATATATATATATATATATATATATATATATATATATATATATATATATATATATATATATATATATATATATATATATATATATATATATATATATATATATATATATATATATATATATATATATATATATATATATATATATATATATATATATATATATATATATATTATTTTTGAAGTTCTACAAGTGTTTGCATATGAAAATATACACCAAAATTTTTAATTTTTATTATTTTCTCTGAGGAGTCTTATATTTAAAGAGAGAAGGTAGTATTATTTAATTATGTCATCTGTATTTAAAACATATTAAATATAAATTTTTAAAAATCTATTAATTTATAAATATTACTTATTTATATTAATTAATATATAAATATAAATAGATGTTGTTGTTAGGATTTAATCATACATCAACATTTTATATCTATTTAACTTAATTAATACATATTAGTTGAGTTATCCTACCATCTATATTAGTTATGTTTAAAATTTAAATATAATTCAAAAATTATAGTTAAAGATTAAAATTGTAATTAATTATTAAATAGATGATTAATAAGTTGTGAAAACTGTTATATTTATTTACCATCCATTGAGTGTAATTAGTTATATATTAAACTGTTTTAAAATTTTAAGTTAATATTAAATTTTAATGTTAAAATATTATTTTTCATTGTTATTTTATTACTAAAAAAGAATACAATTTCTCATACAAAAATTAAACTACTTGATGCTTGATTAAGATAGATGATCACAAAGATTTCTTATAGAACTTTTATATTTCATCACATCTCTTGTGCACACTATCCATATGTTTCACTTGGAATTGAATATTTAGAAGAGTAGTTGGGAAATTGAATTGGTTTGTGTTGACAGTCGATTCATCCACTATTAATTAAAGTTTGTGAAGATTCACACAATTCTTTTTTTTGTTATATGATTTCGTTTTCGTTGACAGTCGATTCATCCATTATTAATTAAAGTTTGCGAAGATTCACACAATCCTTTTTTTTTTCTATCTGATTTCGTTTTCGTTGACAGTCGATTCATCCACTATTAATTAAAGTTTGTGAAGATTCACACAATCCTTTTTTTTTTTGTTATCTGATTTCGTTTTCGTACACTGGTTCTCTAGGTAGCATTTTATTATGTGTTTTTACTTCTGAGACGATTGTTGTAATAGTTGTATTCTATTTAGAATGCTAACTATTTTTGATATGGTTTAATTGTGTAAGGTTTTGCTTCATAAGTATTTTGTACTATCTTTATTTTTCTTTTAATATATTATTGGTTTATAAAAAAAAATATTTAAAAGCAAAATTACAAGATACGATATGACACAAAATAAACATAAATTAATAAAATAATAAATGTCAAAGCAGAAGCCGATTTTTTAAATATATTTTAACTTATAAAATGTCACAATGATAATTAAAAAACATTAATTAATATACATTGTTACATTGTAAATCAAAATAGCAATCACTCTATCTTATACTCTCTCCGTCTCACAATATGTGTTTTTTTAAAATTTTCACACTTTTTAGGATAATAATTAATTGTGTTGATTTCAATAATAAAAAAAAGTGTTATTTACTATAATAAATTTATTAATAATAGGTAGTGAAGTAGTTACATGAATTAAAATACAATAAATAAGGGTAAGTTAGTGGAAAGCAGGGCTGGAAATGAGTCGAGTCGAGTCGAACTCACCTCAGGTCGGCTCGACTCGTCAAGAATTGGTTTGAGTCCGAGTTTGAGCTGTCGAGTTCAACATGAATTTTTTTTAAGCTCAAACTCGACTCGTTATAAGTTCGCGAACAGTTCGGTTCAACTCGTTAGGTTCAGCTCACATGATTCACAGACTTAAAACTATTTTTTTTAAATATATATATATATATATATATATATATATATATATATATATATATATATATATATATATATATATATATTTTAGTATATTTGATATTTTAAATAAATATATGTTTTAAAAATAAAATATTAAAATAAAATAAAAGTTATCATATTGAAATTTAACTTTATCTTCGAAATCTACTAATCCAAAACCTATACAACTTTCAAGAGATAGATTTGAGAGTCTAATTCAAAAATTACTAAATTGAAGATTAAATTTGTCTAAGATTTGGAGTAAATATTTAAACCTAATCTTAAAGACAGTATAATTCTTGTCATATGTAATCGAGTTGACTCATGAACCTAACGAGTCGAACTATGTATAGTTCAAGTTCAACTTATTTAGTTAACGAACTTAATTTTTTGTTCATACTCAACTCATTTGGTTCATGAACCTAATTCAAAGGTTTATTATCGAATCGAATTCCGAACTATTTTCGAGTTGGTTCGGTTCATTGTCAGCCCTAATGGAAAGAAATAATAAATATCACATTGGTATTCTAAAGGGATAAATAATTTGAGATAAATAAAAATAGAAAAGAGGACATCCATTGTGAGACGAAGGGAGTAATAAATATCTTATTTAGCTATGATTTTAAAAAAATATTAGTTATATTAATTTTAATATATAATTAGTATTATTTAGTAAAATTTCTTTATTAATTATAATTAATTGAGTAGTTGAATATAGTAAAAATTAATAAATAAAGATATTATAGTAGGAAAAAAATAATAAATATTATATTCGTATTATAAAAAACATAATTGTTTTAAGAAAAATATATATAAATAAAACACTTTTATGAGAATGAGAGAATAATAAAATTTTGCAATTTAACTTGCTTTTTAAAAATAAAAATTATAAAAAAAAACACTTTTATGAGAATGAGAGAATAATAAAGTTTTGCAATTTAACTTGCTTTTTAAAAATAAAATTATAAAATTTCATTAAATGAGCCTTAATTATTGGGTTTGAATACACAAAGGAGTTTCTTCCATCTAAATGGAAATTTTTGTGTTTATATATATATATATATATATATATATATATATATATATATATATATATATATATATATATATATATATATATATATATATATATATATATATATATATATATATATATATATATATATATATATATATATATTAAATAGCTTTTGGTGTGTTTAACATCTTTTGCTAGACCAAGTGTTAAATAGTTAGATTTTTTTTCAAGAGAAAAGATAATTTGTTCAAATTGGTTCATCTGTTATTGTATGTTATTTCTTAGCATATCCTAAACGGTTATTTGGTTTTGTTCCAATTTATCATCTTTGCTATATATTGGTTGTCTGTAAAGCTGTCAAAACGGAATACCCAGCTTTAAACGGGCCGGTTCTGACGGGTTTCGAGATTTTTCAGGTCGGGTTTAAAAATCTCATATTGAATATGAGTTTCAATTTTGCTATCCAGACCCATGATAGACCTAAAATATATTGTTTATTTGACTCGATTTGCACGTATTATCTAGGATTTTATTTTTGTTTTCTTGTATTATGCCTCTGTTTTAGGATTTTATATTTTCAGAGCTACTCAAGAAGAAATGAAGAAAAACGAGCAAAAAGACCAGCTTTTCAGGAATTGTACACATGGCACTCACCATGGCGGGCGCCATAGAAGAGGCCATGACTTGGATAAGAGACCAACTTCTGACAACTGCCACGTCTTCCACTTCTTTCTACTCTAGTACACATGGCAGGTGCCACCCTTGTATTTTGTTTTCCCTCCCAAAAGAAGTTGGGGGGGGGGGGGGGGCATTCTAGTCTTTCCTTGTACTTTCCTAGCATTATAAATAGAAGAGTTCTGCCTCATTTCTAGGCATCCAAGCTTAGTTACAGAACTCAAGCCATAAATTTCTATCTGTTGTAAAGTGATAAACTTCTCACATCGAGTGGTTGTCACATTGTCTAATCGAGTCTGTAATCGGGTTTGGAGCACTTTGTTAGAAGTTAATCCTGCCGCCATTTTATTTCAGTCTTTTACTTCAAGTTGTACCAAGATTTAAAACCTCCCGTTTGGAGCAGGTTTCTATTTATTTCCCGCTTTTATTTATCCGCATTTATTTCCTGCATTTTATTTATCGCCATTTATTTATTCGCACTTATCGCCATTTATTTATTCGCACTTTATTTACCGCCCTTATTTATCGCACTTTTTTACCATGTTTATTTACGTTTCCAAGTTCGGCTAAATCTTAGAGGTTAGGATGTGAGGATCATAGTTAAAAGTGGTATTCCATATGGTTGTCGATAGGAATCACTTAGGAGTTATTCTGACTTTTAATACATATTTTCTGCACTTAAAATCTGTTGGGTAGGATCGAAAGCCGTCCAACCTTTAGATAAATTTGGTTAGTCTTAACTGTTCAAAGGAAGCGAAAGCGCTTAGTCCCAGTTAAGTAGGAATCTTTAATACTTTAGAAAAACGATTTTAAAACTATTTTCGGACGCGTTTATGGATTTAAAGTCCGGTTCGCAAGAACCTCTTTTTGTTAGAAATTCCAAGTCAAAATACTTTTCAACTAAGTTAAGAAACTATATTTCTTAAAAATAGGTTTAATCACTCTAACACAACGCGTGCCTTTTTATAAGTGACAATAAGAGGGATCGATTAGGGGATAAACTCGGTTCTGAATACGTAAAAGCGACAGTTCCCGTTAAATTAGTTCTTTTCATGAGTAGAAAACATTACCCCTCAAGAAGTCTATTTATACGCATTTCGAATACTGCCTAGCTATGTGAATTACATCCAAGCCTGTTGTTTTAATATTGAATGTATTTTCGCACTTTACTTTTATTTCACCACAACCCAATTCCTAATTGACTTGCCTTAGATAAACATCGTAACAACAATAATCGATAAATTGACGGTTGGTCTCTGTGGGATCGATAATCTTTTATATTTCTCTGATGATATTCGTGCACTTGCGAATCATAACATCAAGTTTTTAGTGTTGTTGCCGGAGACCAATTACGTCAAAATTTCATACTCTGTCGTTACACCGTCTAGACTAAGGTTTTACCTACTGGTCAATGCGAAGAACTCGCAGCACCGGTAATCTTATAGATCCTCTAGAGGAACCTGAATGTTACACTCGTGCACGTCTCTTATTTCGTAGAATTAAGAAAGCTATGGACGAAGACCGTAACCAAAGGACCCTTTAAGGATTTCTCCCAACCATTTAATGACGAACCTAGTTCTAGTACTGTGAACCCCAATATTCCTGCTCACAATTTCGAACTAAAACTCTCCTTATTACAATTAGTGCAACAAAACCAATTCGCAGGTCTCCCTACTGAGAACCGAACCAACATTTAAAAACCTTTATTCAATTAGCTAACACTTTTAAAACCAATGGTGCTACTCCTGAGGCAATTCGTATAAGACTATTCCCTTTTTCCCTCAGAGATAAAGCCCTTACTTGGTTAGATTCCCTTCCAGCCAATTATATAACAACTTGGGAAGACCTTAGGAGAGTTTTCCTCGCTAGGTATTTTCCCCAAGCAAAACAACTCTTCTTAGAAACCAAATAACCAGATTCACTCAAAACCAAGGTGAATCACTCTTCGAGGCTTGGGAGAGATATAAAGACTTGTTGAGAATATGTCCACACCATGGCCTGGAATCATGGATAATCATTCACACCTTCTATAATGGACTTCACTATAACACTAAGATGACCATCGACGCTGCCGCAGGTGGCGCTCTGATGAATAAACCTTACCCTGAAGCTAGCGCTCTCATTGAGGATATGGCTCAAAACCATTGTCAATGAGGGATAGAGCGAGCAACGGTGGAGAAGAAAGAAGCCCAAGGAGGAATACATGAGATAAGTTCTATAGACATGATGCAAGCCAAAATGGACGCTTTGGCCCTTAAGGTCGAACATATGTACGCAAATCCAGTTGCTGCAGCAGCAGTCTCTACTGAGTGCGAATTATGTGGAGCCAAAGGCCATCAATCAGCAGAGTGCAATCTGCTGAATGAAACTCATTCAGGAGAGGTCAACTATACCCAAGGGAACCCATTTTCAAACACTTACAACCCTGGATGGAAGAATCATCCAAACTTTTCCTACAAAAACAATAACCCTATCCAAAACCCTGCACCTCCGAGACCATCCGGTTTTCAAGCTCAAAGATAAAACCCGCCTATGCAAGCTGTGCAACCTAAGACGAACCTTGAGAAAATCATGGAAAATTTCATTACGGCTCAAACCCAGCAAAACAAAGAATTCATGAACCAAAACATTCATGTAAATGAACTAATTACCCAGTTAGAAACTAAGGTAGACCAAATAGTCACCCATAATAAGATGCTTGAAACCCAGATCTCTTATATAGCTTTAAAACAAGCCCCCGAAACTACGCCCGGAGGACAATTCCATGGACAACCTCAACAAAACCCCGAGGGCAAGCCAATGCAATTACTTTACAAAGTGGGACCACTTACGATGAACCAGTTAAACCGACATTGAGCGAACCCAAGACTTCTAAAGAAAGTCTGGTACCCACGGAACAACTGTCGATGGGGTCACGTGGGGCGGCTGACCTAAGACTTCTAAAGTAGAGGAACCAGTAGGAATCCGAAAAACAGAAAAACAGTAAAACTGTCGAAAATAAACTTGCCAAAAAGGAGAAAGATCCTGGAAGAGAAAGATCCTGGAAATTTCTCCATACCTTTTATTTTGGGGAGTCATGTCATCAATAAAGATTTTATAGACTTAGAGCTATTGTAAGCCTAATGCCTCTGACAATTTTGAAATGTTAAAACTAGGAGAGTTACAGCCTATGGAGATGTCTCTTCAGTTAGCCAACAGATCCGTTAAGTATCCGGTTGGCATATTGGAGGATGACCCAGTCAGGATCAGTCAATTATTCATCCCGACCGATTTCGTTGTCATAGACATTAAAGAACATGATGACATTCCAATCCTCCTAGGTAGGTAGTTCTTATCAATCGTAGGAGCCATAATAGATGTCAAGAGATGGAAGTTGACTTTTGAGGTAGGTGATGAAAAGATAGAATTCATTCTGTCGAAGTTTCTTATGGCACCGGTATTAGGAGACGCATGTTATGCCATAGACATCATTGATGAACGCGTTAGGGAAATAGAATTAGAAGAAACCATCCTATACTACAAGAAAAAAGGAGATTTATGACACTTGAGTTGTGACAGTTATCACAAAACCGTCCTTATTCCTGGATTGCGACGGTTGTCACGACAGTTAGGGTCAACTGTCGTAGATTTTTTGCGACAGTTATCAAAAAACCGTCCTTATTCCTGGACCACGACAGTTCTCATGACGATTTGAGCCAATCGTCACAAATTTTTTAGACATGTTGTATAAAATAATGCGACAGTTACCAAAGAACCGCCCTCTTTCCATACTCGCGACAGTTAAGGCGAATTGTCGCAATTACTTTAGCCAATCATAATCACTATTTTTTTATTCCTTTAATTTTCCACTTTTTTATTTCATTTTTATTTTCTAACCTTTTCAATTTTATTAATTAATTTAATAAATAATTATTCTAATTATTATAATTTTCATGACAATGTAGCTTAATATTTTTATCTAAAATAATAGTAAAATATTTCCTGTTTTATTATATAAATAATTAGCTTTTATTAAAATTAATTTTGGTAACAATGTCAATATATATATATATATATATATATATATATATATATATATATATATATATATATATATATATATATATATATATATATATATATATATATATATATATATATATATATATATATATATATATATATATATATATATATATATATATATATATATATATATATATATATATATATATATATATATATATATATATATATATATATATATATATATATATATATATATATATATATATATATATATATATATATATATATATATATATATATATATATATATATATATATATATATATATATATATATATATATATATATATATAAATCTTTTATGGAGATTATAAATACATTACAAATTATAAATTAAAGATTAAAAACATGTTTAAACTTTAAAAAATATTGAAAAAAAAGTTGTGTAACCCCCACCTTCTTCTTCTTCTCGCAAACGATCCCCTAAAAATCCTAAAACCCTAAATTCAACCATCTTCAATTCCTTTTTAGTGATTCTTTTCCAATTTAACCTCTAAATCCATCTTTCAATTTCTCGATTTTCTTTTCTTTTTGTCTCAAATTTTGTCACAAAACCCTTCATGAATGTACCCACAACAATTTTAATTCGTATAATGGTAAGTAGGGACGATGGCGAGTCTGGTGATGGTTTGAAGAGTGAGTTTCGAGAGGTTGCAGAAACGGCCTTTGTTTAAACGGATTACTAGATCGGCTATGAAAGCGGAAGTTGAGTCCAGTAAGGTGCGGGAAAGGAGTTTCAAGCGGATTACATGTTCTGCTATGAAGGCGAAAGTTGAGTCTGATGAGAAGATGACTCATCTGTTAGGACAGAGAGGTGCTATCGGTGTAAGAGGTAATGATAGTGATCAAAACTCACCTAGATTCAAATCGCAGAATCAGAAGGCAAAAGAATATGACAACAGAGACTCAAAGAATGTGAAGAAGAACGAACAGGATTTCGATTCATACGACAACATTGTTGATTTGAAAAAGGGTTACGAAACACAGGTAATGGACTCACATGAGCCTGTATCTCATTCTTCAAAGGATATTGGATCATTTATGATGTTTGCAAATGATAAAGAATCAGTTAAAAAGTCTGTCGATGCGCCAATCTCCAATCCTCAGCAAGTCGATAAATTTCAGAATCCAATAGATGTCTTTGTGGACCGAACTGTTGTCGAATGTGAACCAAAAATGGAAGTTTGTTACAAAGAGAATAGTTACCATGTTGTGAAGGACATATGCATTGATAAAGGGGCTTTTGCTAAGCATAAATTCATGTTTGACGAAAGTGTTGATGGAGCCGCTTATAATTTCTTCCCATTGGAGAATTTTGAGTATAACCGAAATCCAAAAGATAACACTGGTATGAAGGTGTTAAATCAACCAGAAACTGATGATTCTGACGAGGCATCTTCTAATCATGATCAACACAATGATGTGATTCATAAAGATGACAATGAGATTGAAGAACTTGTTGATAACTTCACCAAAGCGATGGATTCACGTGAAGACACACAAGATTTTATACCTACTGGTGGCAAGGATGAACAGGTACTTTCTTTGGAAACATACTCCAATTCCTTTTTGAAATAATCAATCAATTGCTGAAGATTTCAATGCTTAAGAAAAATATCTAGTTGTATATAACGAATATTTTAAAACTTTCAACTAAGGAGAAAATATTGTTTCCCTAAATTGTCATGTCTTCATTTGGAAATTTGTCATTTGTTTGTGTGTGTTGTAGTGCATGCATAAATGTGATGGGAATTGGGAAATAGCAGTGATGTTTATGCGTTGTTCTGCAGCTTTCCGTTGAACATAATTCACACTCCCAGTTGAAAGACTCAAGTAATATGATTGAGGAAGAAGTATTGGCAAGTACCGCTTTAGGATTAACCGTTGATGAACCGGAAAGTGATTATCAGTTTGGGCCTTCAGCTCCTGCGGTCTGTGTCAAAAAGGAACTTCACCAATTTGGTGGCTGTAACTGTGATGAAACTAAACTTCCTCTTACTACCATTGAAGGTTCGTCTGGTGATTTTTCTGAAATTCAACCCGCTGAAACAAGTCAGATTCGAAGTGACTTAGGCGAGTCAAGTTTTTCTGCCGCAGGCGCAGTATCAGGTCGTATAAGTTACTCAGGGTCTATACCTTATTCTGGAAGCATCTCTATTTGATCCGACAGTAGCACTACTAGCACGCGGTCCTTTGCATTTCCCATGTAAACTTCCACCAGAAAACCTTTTAATTCAATATACTTATATGAATGTAATAGTTTGTATATAAAAGGTTCAATATACCATAAGGCATATTTTCAATATGTTCTTCACCATGGCATTGCTTATCTCCTATTTTGTCTATGATTTTGTTACTGCTTATATCAGTTTCATCCATGCTAAGAATGAATGTTGAGGAGATTTAGAATGAACCATAGATAAAACAATTGGGAAGGTAAAACAATTGGGTGCAGAGCCTTCATTCTGCAGCAATTGAGTTGAACACACAATAAAATGACAATGATTTAGAATGAACCATAGATATATCATGATGTCATTTGATCCATGTTAATTACCAGATGTGATCATAGTACCCAGGCAGACAATATATTTAGGAGATACTTTTTCTTTCCTTGTTGTCAATGTTGCTTCACAATGGTAGCTTTATTTCATTCATTCATACTCATGAACTATTTTTGTGTTATTTTTAAATTTCTATTCGAATTATTTATTTCTTATACATATCTCTGTTACTTCAAATTATAGAAGTTTGGTATTGGAATTTATTTAAATCATTTTCTTTCTTCCTTTTCCTCTTAAAAATTTAACTCGGTCGGACACTTTAGTTAATGAAGGCTTGCAAAGTCAGAACAACTTTGGAGTATGGATGAATAATGCCATATCTGATATACCATGTTCTGCAGAGGCATCAGCTCTTGAATCATCAATTGCTTCATCTGGTCATGATTCATTTTCATCCCTGCCGATAGACAATAATCAGAAACCTTCACTTCCGGAACAAGTGTTTCATCTCACTGAGGTGGCCCCTGCATGGGCTTCTTCCACTGAAAAAACAAAGGTTTCCTTTTGCTTTTTTCATATGTGTGTTTGCTACCGTTCTTTTGTAATTATAACTGAACATTCATGTTGCCTTACTTCTTACAGGTCCTGGTAACTGGATATTTTCACAATGATTATCAACACTTTGTGAAGTCCAATCTAGTGTGCGTCTGTGGTGAAACAAGTATTCCTGTAGAAATTGTTCAGGTTGGAGTTTACCGATGCTGGGTAATGTCACATTCTCCAGGATTCGTAAATATCTATTTAAGCTTTGATGGCCATAAGCCTATTAGCCAAGTTGTTAACTTTGAGTATCGTACTCCTATTTTGCACGACCCTACTTCTTCGATGGAAGAAACATACAACTGGATTGAGTTTCGACTACAGATGAGGCTTTCTCATTTGCTTTTTAGAATGCAAAAGACCCTTGACTTTTTCTCTAGTAAAGTATCACCTACTGCACTCAAAGAGACCAAAAAATCGCCTCCAAAACAATATCAGCGGTTCACTCAAAACCACCACAACTGATCCAGTCAATCCCGAGAACCTTACTGAGGACCAATTGTACCTAAAGGATACATTGGCAACTTACCGAAAAACAGCTGAAGCAGCAGCGCGCATACAAGCTGCATTTAGTGAGCACTCGCTGAAATTGCGTTATAAGTCGGTTCAATTTAGCAGCCCGAAGGAGGAAGCTCGCCAAATAGTAGTGTCATACCCCAAATTTGTCCTACCTTTCTATTTTTCTATACCAAGCATTTGTATTGTTCTCTGATCTTTCTCAAAATAATCCTCCGACCTTTGGGCATGATCTGGGGGTAATTGGTTTCAAATGCTTGCTAAGTCATATTTCAAGATGATCACCGGTCATGTTTCAAGATGATACGAAGGCCACGTGGTCAAAGAGGTTAAAGCTTTGGATACATTTACTCTAATATTGTTTTTAAATTAGTTCAATTACAATGGAAGGCCGTGACTAAAGCCTTTAGGGTAACATGAGTGAATTGTTGTAATTGGTCTCATGGATCAATATTTTTTAAGCCATGTTGCAAGATGATTCCAAGTTTCGATAAATTCACATCTTAAGATGATCATTCAACTTTATCATCAAAGCAAGATGGCACGTGATCTAAGGGGTTTGGAATGCATGTATTTCAAGAATTTAAAGATAATGGAGCTGGTGAGTAAATGTTTTGTGGCCAAATCATGGAAGATACTCACAATTGATAAGCCAATATAAGTCACAGTTAGAATAACACATAGTTAGACTCAATGGCCATTTTACAAAACTAAAAGGTTATTGTGACGTGCAATTCAGACAACATTAATACAAGTAAAAAATTATTACAACCATGATCCCAAATTGAACTCTAATCATAAATTCCTAATATATGAGATACAAATTTAGAGGAATTTGGTGTATTGTTTTCCTGCTAAGGCCTTGAGTTTGTTTCCAAGTTTTCCAAAGATTGACTTTTGGGCCTAGCTTTCTCATTATCCCCACCAGTCGGTTAGGTTCTTGCCAGTGCAGGTAGGGAGTTCTGCTAGTATTAAATTTTTGCATCAGACGAAAGAATAACCGTGTATATACGATTAGGACCACCGGGTGAATAAGTGAAGTTCCTGCTATACGGTAAGGTATATCCAGACGGCAGCTTGATAATCCTTATAATCATGCCCATCAAAAGCAACATATTCACTAATGACCACACCACAACCTGAAAATAACAGCATTGGATTAAAATGAATCATGAATTCAAAACGCACACAAGCCCATAAACCTCAATACAGCAGCAGCAGAAGGATTTTTTTTCACGCAGCAAAAAAAAACGACAAATACCACGAGGCCAGGACATGTCGTACATACCACAACGCATCCTATATGTACCAACACCTAATTTCGGCAGCAACAGAACCTTGCTCCCACTTCTTCAACACGAAAGAAACCACAACCCATATGCACTTCCAAAGGTTGCAGCTCCCAAAGAAACCACGTCCCGCAGCACGTCGCACAACAAATTGTGATGAGCTTCCACAAAACCAAAGAAAACAATTACGCCTTGACCAATCTACAACATAATGAAATCATTCGATGAAGAAGGAAGAGTAGGTTTTGTTTCTAGTGAACATTAGCACGTACCTGCGGTGATGAACAAGGCAAAAAGAAACTGGTTCCATATCTTTAAATCAAAGTTGTTATCCACAGACCACATAAAATCCATAACTGTTATTCGCAAAAGCCATAATGGCAGGCTTCACGCGGCAAAACCGTCATGTTCTGCACACACCATACAACTTGCCTCCAATTTTGTTACATTAAAACCACTGCTCTTGCAGCAATACATCCAAGAGGAAGATAAGCTTGCATAACCACAACCTGCACATGAAAAAAACAAAACCCTTAATACTATTTTGGGCACATGAAGCAAAAGAACCGGAAACAGAAACGGAGGAAAATATAGTAACATGACAACTGAATTGGTAGCGAGGATACATACCACGTGACTCGCCGCATACATTCGGTATTCACGCGAGACAAGTCGCGGCGCACCAAAGGAAAATGCGTACGGAGAAATTCCAAATTCCACACAATGCAAAACCGGACGAAACAGATCGAGAGGATACCTTCTCAGTACTCCATGAGACCTCACAAAAACCTGCCAATACACACTCGCAGCCGGTAAGACCATGACCTGCGGCTTCAAACCCCATATACCAAAAGGTAGACAATAGCCTGCGTGTTGTGAAAAGGAAATTCAGTAGCACGTTGAGACTGGTACGAAAGAAGCCGTTCATACCATAGCCACAACTCCAGTTGCAAGGAAAAGAAGAGTAATGAAATCAAGACACCAGCTGCAATATAAACAATTGATGGCATGAGCAAACCCACAGCAGCTCACGATACCAGCGCATTTGTACGACCACTACGCAAATTCCATTGGCACATGCCTCGCTTCACCAGTTTGCAACACACCTTGCCTTTCGTAAAATCACAATCCCAATTCAATGCTACAAAAAAAACATCCAATCAGCAGCAGAATGAAGAATAATTGATTGCAGATCTCCGGTTCAGCAAACCAAGGATTCCAAGACGTGAAAGTAACGCACACACAGGAATTAGGCCTCACGCATACCCTTTAACTTTTGCATCAAAATGCAAAATGGTGGCTGTAGAAAAAAAAAGAACAATAAAATATCAACATTGCACCACAAATCATGACCCACATAAAATTGGTAAAAGCAAATGGGACTTTCTATGAGCCTAAATGCAGCGTACGTACCTCACCCCCAGCTTTTTGCAGTCCAAAACAGGCCCCACCCGAAGGCTACCAATTGTTGCTCAATATACCAACCTCACCAAAACGGGTGAGGGACTTGCAAGTAGCAATTCAAAATAGAAAATCACAGCCTGCACAAGAAAAGGACAGCAGATAACACGTTAAGCTGTACACGTTAATCTGTACTTGTAAAAATTCACAACACAACAAAATTCAGCAGCAATACAGAGAATACCTCAAATGCCCCACGACCACAAAATGGCAAAGCTTTAGAATATTTTGTGGCCCAATTCCTTGAAACTTCAAGATCGTTTTACCCTCTCCAAATCCATTTAAAAGCATCATTTTCATTCATGAAGGGGGGCGTCCAACCGAAACCCTAATCTGAGAATGAACCTCCCACCAGCTAGACCTAGCCGCTACAGCTCTCAGCCTCCAACCCTAACTCTAATCCCTTCAGCCTCCAAACCCTAAACAAGGAACCCAAATCCATCACCATTTTCGGACCCTCATGAACAACCACCGTCTTCCACCATTAACACCCATCTGAAACTCATTAACATCTCAACTAGACAATACAAATCCTCAACTCCATTCAGTTTCCTTCACATCTCTAAACCCAGAATCCATCCTCAAACATCTTCACCACCATCGTTATTCATCATCTTCTATGGGACTGAAAAAACAACAAATCCATCTTTAACCTTCAACTCGATTTTTCCACACCGAACCTCTAAATCTTCCACCTCCGCAACAGAACAACAAACCTTCAACCTTCAACCCATAAACATTCGTCCAACTCACCTTGGCCTCCTCCATTCTTAATCTTCTTCATCATCAATAAATAAAACCTCTTCAAATCTCCCCCTAAACTTCACCTCTGTTTCTTCAACATAAACATCAACCCAGAAAACTCGAAATCCTCACCCCTAATCCCTTTCGTTTCTCCACTTGTTTCAACCTTTAGACTTCAAAAATATTCTTCTTCTTGAATCTTCATCAAAACCCCTTTAACTTACCCCAAAACTTCAAACAACATCCAATCGGAAACAAAACCCAGAAGTGGAGAAGAGAACAGAACAGATCTAGAGAAACCATGAATAGAAACCGATAATGATGAGAATGAGAATCGAAAGGAGAGAGGTGGGAAGTGACGAAGCTTCACGTGTTTTTTTGTGTCGATTTTCACGCTTTGGTGTTATGTTAGTAGCTGGATCTGGAGTAATGAGGTCTAAGCAAACTGCAGTTTTCATTATTTTTTTTCTTTTTATGAAAATACTATTTCTTTTTTTATTATTTCTTTTAAAGTTTCGTGGGAATAATTGGTGGATATGTTTACCCGTGTTTCAAAACGTGATGTTGTCCTTTCGGATGAAATCTACCATTTATTTTTCATACAAATTGATGGGTGACCCCAAGCGGACCGTGGTGATATTGGGCTTAACAACCCATGTGAACTACACCCTTCTTTTATTCTTGTGTTTTGAAAAATGTATAAGTTATTTATTTTCATTTAGCCTTTCATTAAGTTTTTGGGAATTTTTTATTATTATTTAGATTTATTTCGTTTTCACCGTTTTAGGGTCGATGACGATACCCCATAGTTGTTTTTCTGTCAAATTATTGATGAAAAATAACAAACCCGAGACCAACTTTTCATTTTTCGATTTTTATCAATTTTTATTCATTTTTATACACTTTTATCACCTTTTGATCCATGACGAATTTCAATAAATATTATCGGTCAAATTATTGATAGATGATATTTTATTCGAGACTATTTCATTTTCTATTTCATTTTCCTTTTCATTTCCATTTTTATTCACTTTTTCGGATCGATGATGTCTTTATTCGTAAGCGTCGCGTATCGAAGTTGATAACCTTCTCGATTTCAAATCTATGGTGAATGACCATTGGGGTCATTTTCCGTACTTTGGGATCGTGATAGGCTACCTTCGATTAATCGACATTATGTTTGCGATTAAGACGAGATCCATTCTTTCGTGTCCCGATTCGATTCACTAACCATTAAATTTAATTTCCGTTAAATATTATTGTGAATATTATTGTCATATTATTATTCATATTATCATATCTCATTATTCATATTCATTCACCCATATTCGAAAATACCTAATAAATCATCGAAACTCCTAAAAGCCAAATTGGTGGACTGTTGGATCTTTGGTCATTTGCAGGCATCCTAACGTTGAGTCGTGCCCGACTTTTCTTAAGGCGTAGTTTAGGACACAAATGCACACACGCGGCTTTCTCTTGGGCTACCTTACAATGAGACCCCTTTATTTCGTGCAATCCCGTGTAGCTTACATGTACCCCCCTCCCATTCCGATGTATGTTTCGCGTTTCTTTGATTATTAGTTTATCTCCTAGGAGCACCCATAGGGACTAGAGCGGATCAAACTATTTTCAAACTAATTCTCGATTCATCATCGAGCCATTTTCAAACCTTTGTAAGTCGAGTGCTCATACGCAGTCGCCATCAACCTATTGTACACAACTCGACCCTTGATGCGTAAGTCAAGTCGGTCACGTTTCTCAAACCGTGTACATTACACGCTTTGCACACGATAATAAGTCAAACCCTTGATCCAACGTCAAGTGGATTTTCGTAACAAACTATCAATCAATTAACAATTATACAATTCTTTTCAAGGTGTAAAGAGTAGGTTCAAGTCTTTGATCTTGCTTTCCGTTGTTTATATGCGAGTTATCTTATTCGTGTGTGGGCAATCGACGCCTTTAAATAATATTGACAAACTCGATAATACTCAACCATCTCCAATTACTCATCCTTTCACTCACCTTTCAAACAATTTCTTTTGCGATGAAAAAGAGAGTGTTCCAAGTCTTTGGTTCGCTTTCTCGATTATTTGGGGTCTAAGAAGTCTTTCTTAAGCTTTAAGTAATCGTCATCATTTCAAATACAACAACCATCTTTAAGATGAAAAAGAGAGAGCTCCAAGTCTTTGGTTCACTCTCCCGATTACTTGGGTCCGAGAAGTCCTTCTTAAACTTCAAGTAATCGTCATCCGTACCCACTTCAATCCAATTCAAATCCCGTTTCCTTCGTGGTCGTTGCCACGAACTACGACTACTCTGATTCTTCGTTCACTCTTGAATGTAAGATACGTAGGCACAAGATTGTGATGATCTTGGCGAGCACACTTCTATCTTCCTCCATTATTCCGTCCATCCCCCATCCTTTCCCGTAGTCGAACTACGACGCTCTGATTTCTCATTCTCGTCTGAATGAGCATACGTAGGCACAAGGGCCCCAATCCTTGGCGAGCACCCTATCTCCTAACCATCCCCTTTCCCCTTATCATCTTTATTCCCCTTAGTATCGTTTAGCATTTAGTATTGAGAAGAGAAGAATTAAGCTTATCTAACATCCATTAACTCGAATTAAGAGGTTCCCGTCGAGTACGACGGACGTGAGGGGTGCTAATACCTTCCCCTCGCATAACCGACTCCCGAACCCAGGAATATGGTTGCGACGGCCGTGTTCCTTCCGCGTTTATGAGGTTTTCTCGATATTTTCCTCTCCCGTTCATTCGGGAAGAATAAAGTTCGGTGGCGACTCTGTCGAACCGCATTTCCGCGTCTTTTGCGCGAGGGTCGTATGTTCGAAATGAATTTTTGAGGTGCGACAAGTAGCAGCAATGAAGATTCAACATGCCTTTCGCAACTTTGAGACCAGGAAAACGATGGCGGCCGCTGTTTATATTCAGCATAGATTTCGTACGTGGAAGTTGCGTAAAGAATTTCTACACATGCGATGTCAGGCTATAAAAATTCAAGTAAGAGCAGCTCTTTCCATATCTTTTATTGTTGATTCTCTATGTGATCTCTAAAGTTCTAAATATAAACAATAGAAACTAAAGCAGGTAAAATTCTTTCCCAGATCTTGAGAGATATTCAACCAACAAATTTTGTTCACTAAAAGTTGCATCTTCTTAAGTTGTTGCTACAATTTACAGAATCTTTTCTTTTCTATTAAATAATAAACATAGTCTTGAAAAGCTTGATTGCTTTTATGTTAAATGCAGGCTACATTCATGGGCTTTGAAGTGCGTAGGCAATATCAGAAGATTTTATGGTCTGTTGGAATTCTTGAGAAAGCAATTCTGCGTTGGCGTTTAAAGAGAAAAGGTTTCCGCGGGCTTGAGGTGAATCCTGTCGAAGACATGATAAATGAGAAGCATGAAAGTGATGTAGAAGAAGACTTCTTTAAGACTGGTAGGAAACAAGCAGAAGAACATGTTGAAAGGCCCGTGGTACGTGTACAGACAATGTTCCGATCGAAAAAAGCGCAACAAGAGTATAGCATAACTGAGTTTTATTGTTGCTTGTTTTTGGTTTTTCTGTTGTTGCAGGATTTTGAGGTGTATTAAATTGAAGAAGAATGAAGAAGAAAAATGGTAGAGAGTGGAGAGGAAAGGTAGAGTGAAGAAATTGTGTAGAGACTGAATAAGAGGTGAATTATTTTGGATTTATAGAGAATGAGGTGAGATTAGAATAGGAAGTTTGGAGTTTGTTAGGGAAATGTTAGTTAAAATCTGTAATGGTTGTTATATCTTGGCTGGCACTGAGTTATTTGTTGTGAAAGTTAGCAACTAGAAGACTACAAAACTGATTATGAAGGGCTCATTATGAAGGGCTCATGATGATATTAGAAGACCACAAGTGATTTTCTTTATTGGTGCTAACTGGAAGTAATTTTTAAGCTTTTGTAGATGTTCATGTCTATCCTCTAAGGCAAAATCATACCAAAGAATTCTTCAGCCATCGGTAGAAAATCTTGGATCATCACTTGGTGTGGAAAATTGGGCAGAATATCTTGGATCATCATAGGTTGTACAATTATATTGATTATATTGTATATATGAAGTTATAGATTAAGACATTTGATCATTTAGATATTCATAAGTATATATTTAGTAGAAAATATAATAAGTTATTTAGAAAAGTGATTTAATGAAATATCAATTGTTTTTTAAGTTATATAAATTTATATATTTGTTATATGTGAGTCTTTATATATTTGATATACGTGAGTCTTTATATATTTGATATATTACCAAAAACCAATAATAGTTTAAATTAAAAAAACTATTATAAAAAAAATGAGATGAAAGTAATTTAAATAAAAATAGAATATTATAAAAAAATTCTATAGATAAAATTACGACGGTTTAAACTGTCGCAACTAGCATAAATAATATTTAGAATTAGTAAATATAATTACGACGGTTGAAAACCGTCACAATATGGAGATTACGACAGTTAGCTACCCGTCGTGAAAATAAATATTATTTAGAATTAGTAAATATAATTACGACGATTGAAAACCGTCACAATATGGAGATTACGACAGTTAGCTATCCGTCGTGAAAATAAATAATATTTAGAATTAGTAAATATAATTACGACGGTTGAAAACCGTCACAATATGGAGATTACGACAGTTAGCTACCCGTCGTGAAAATAACGACGGTTTGTACGACAATTTTCACAACCATCGCAATACGGCCTCGCGACGCACGTTTTTGCGACGGGGTTGAAACCGTCGTAACTTACAAATTGCGACGGTTAAAACCGTCGTAATATTTCAAAATGAACCGTCGCAATTTGCCAATTTTCTTGTAGTGTTACTGCCTTCAACCTTCATAAAGGAAGATGATGGGCTTATGGAACCTTACATTGATGATAGTCTACACGAATGTTTATCCCTTACCCCCGATCCAATGCCATGCCCTAAGAAACCCACTTTAGAACTTAAAGAACTACCCGAGAATCTAAGATACGAGTTTCTGGACAAAAAAATGAACCGTCCGGTTATAGTCAGTGTTGCCTTAAACCAGGTAGAAACAACGATTGAAGCCATAGCCTCACCCACCAACGACACACACATAGTGATAAAGCTGTTTAAGAATTACATATTCCCTAGATTCGAAACACCCCATCTTGTTATCAGCGATGGTGGATCGCATTTCATATCAAGAATTTTCAACAAGCTTTTAAGCAAATATGAAGTTAAGCATAGGATAGCGACACCTTACCATCCACAGACTAGTGGCCAGATAGAGGTATCCAATAGAGAGATCAAACAGATCTTAGAGAAAACGATTTCTATATTGAGAAAAGATTGATCTTAGAAGTTGCAAGATGCACTATGGGCCTATAGAGCCGCCTTCAAAACCCCTATTGGAATAACTACTTACCAATTGGTCTATGGAAAGTTTTGTCATCTACCCTTTGAGTTAGAACACAAGGCTTATTGGGTCATAAAGACCCTAAACTTTGACTATTTAACTGTTGGGAAAAACCGCGTCCTTGATATTCATAAACTAGAAGAACTCCGCCAACCTGCCTACAAAAACGCCATCATATATAAGGAAAGAACTAAGGCCTGGCATGACAAAAAGATCGTAAAGAAAGATTTCCATATAGGAGACCCTGTTCTCCTATTCAATTCCAGATTGCGACTCTTTCCTGGCAAGCTTTATTCAAGATGGACAGGTCCTTTTACAGTTACTAAAGTCTTAAAGTCAGGAGCAGTCGAGATCCAAAGCCAGTCATGTAGCCCATTCATTGTAAACGGGCAGAGATTGAAATACTACGAAGGAGGTGACATTCCCGATGATTACTTCAGCCTCACCTTGATTGATCCACCACTGCCTACTTCAACCACATAGGTTATACTCGTCAAGTTAACAACGTTAAACAAGCGCTGCCTGGGAGGAAACCCACAGTTTTCTTTACTTATCTTTTATTTTATTTTCCTTTAAGTAATTATTATTTTGTTATATGTCAACTAACTGTTTATGATGCTTGTACTTTTAGGTCTCGTTTTCTAAATTTTACTTGCAGGATGAGCCTCTTGACGACATGTACGCCACCTTTAGGGACGACAACCAGAGACAGAGGTACTTAGTTCTTCAGCAGCGTCCTATGGCACCTACCCGGTACCCAGATCAGGCCTGCATGGATGCCTTGGGCATTAAGCCCAGCATAAGATTTCTCTATCATCAACTCCAGTGGGATGCATATGCTAATGAGTTACACCAGACCTACAGGAACCTTACTCTGGAGTTTCTTAGCTCTTTCCGCCATGAGCCATACGTTGGTCAGGACAGAATAACCACATTCAAACTTTTCGGGACGGAGTATGCCTTTACCATGAAGGAGTTCGGCGATCTGCTCAGATTCCAGACCACCCCTGATGCTATACCTGATCTGTCGATGGGTTATTTTATGAGTCGAGACGTCGACCAATTATGGAGTGACATTACAAGCGGAGGAAGCCTCGATCCATCCACTCAGTTATCTCCAGTCATCCACAACCCAACTTTGAGATACTTTCAGATGGTCCTGGCCCACACTTTCCTCGGAAAGGCTGACTCTGATATTCATGTTAGTGAGGAAGAGATACTTTTCCTATTTTGTGCAAACCAGTCACGCCCAGTAGAATGTGGGAACTTCTTGATGAATCATCTCGAGGGCACAGGTAGATCCCCTGAAGGGATTATTCATGTAGGAGGCACCGTCACTCAGATAGCCACAACATTAGGACTTACCAGCCAGCTGTTGCACCTGACTCCATACTGCGGATACACCTTACTGAACATTGATTTCTGTCTGGACAAAGGGTTGATGAGGAGAGCATCCTTCCAACCTGATCATTTCAGACTCCTGATCGATCACCAGACTATCCACTATTTTACATTGCCTGATCCTACTATGACCAGTGTCCATGATCCTTCCAACTGAAGTTACGCCTTGGAAGGTTATGGAGAGACAGTTGATGAGCCGCACTCACCACCTTCAGCAGAGTACCATCCTTCACTTCCCTCTCCGAGGATGACATTATTATCTAATAATCATTCACTATGAAGGATTGACTTATACGCTCAGATAGCGGAGTTGCGCATGGAGATAGCTAGACTCTAGCAGACAGTTGCTGACCTTACTTTGCAGGTACAGGTATCTGACATGACTCATACAACAGAAGCCGACACTTTATACCAGGAGATCTCAGGCTTGCACCGAGAGTTACACACACTCCGACATCCAGACCAGACAGAAGAGCACCCTACTCACTGATGACACCGTCTTTCGTTATTTTTATAGTTTGACTTATTTCCATTTTCCTTTACAGACTTCTCTATATTTCGTATGCTCACGTTTCTTTCTTCCATAACATTGACTATGCACTTTATATTTATATATGCGATGATTATTTTGTCCTTATTTTATGTTATTTTACTCATTTTGTTCTCTGAATTTTTATGTCAAAGATAAGAAAAAAATATATGTATATAATAGGAGAAATATTAGTGTACTAGGACAGGTGATTCCTGCTACCTACACACCCCAAAAAGGAGGAGCACAAAAGCCCAAACGAGAAGAGAAGAATCCAGCTTACAAACCTTTAGTGAGGATGGCGCTCGCCATATAGTCCATGGCGCCCGCCATGGGGTTTGGGCTATATGCAGGGCTGAACCTCCATAACCACCATTTTTACACCTTTAAACCTTCAAACCTCCATTTTCACCCATCCGAAAATCTCCCTCAAGCACCAAAAAGTTCCAAACTTTATCATCCATTCACCAACCCATTAACCATTCCAAGTTCCATTTTCACTTATCTACACCAAAAATCCATCAAAATTCCATTTTTACTAAATTCCCAAAAACTACCCATTTTCACTTATCTTCCATCCCAAAGGTATATCCATGGAACACGACGGTTACGTTCTTCGTCAAGGGAAGCCCGAAGAAAGACAGCGGAAGATTCTCGACAAATTGCAGAACCGGGAAATTACTTCGACACGGTACAGAGACGAAAACTGTCTGTATGCTCTAGGCCTTTACTATAGTGTTTTTCATCTGTTAGACATTTTAGGTCTGCACGAAATTTTTACTAGGCATGATCCTACCTTCGAAAGGCTGACCCAGGAATTCTTGAGTTCCCTGATCTATATAGTTAAGCCCGACACTGCTAGTACCGTCGGCACGGTACAGTTTAGAATGTTTAATATAGAATACGCATTCAGTACCGACGAACTAGCAGAGAGGATGGGACTGCCTTTTGGTTAGGATGCTATTTGTGAAACACCCTTGGATTCTGATTGGTCAGTGGAGGCACTTTCCTTTTGGCACAAGTTGTCAAACTTTACGATTACATCTTTTGAAGGAATACTTGCCTCCCGAATCCATAACCCGACCATCCGTGTTTTTCGTTACATGTTGGCATGTACTATTTTTGGCAGGAGAATCCAAATAAGGTGAATGCAAAAGAACTTTTATTTTTGCAAGGGTGCCTCACAAACAGGAAATTTAATGTGGTTTCTTTTATGATTGCCCATATGACTGCTGCAATCAAGAGCGCATGACCCATTGCCTTCAGAGGGCTTATTACGTCCATTGCAAAGGCTCTGAACTTAGATGTCGAGATAGCCACTTTAGCACCTCTCCCTCCTCGCACAATTAATTTAAAATTCTTAAAAGACATGAAATTGTGCAAGGTAAGGAAGGAAGGGGGTTTTGAGCTTATGATCCATGGGAAGGTTATCTCATCTATCATTTTGCCTTGCACTAGACGTACGAATGTGTGTATCGTGAGGAACTGGACCTACGATTTGGATGCTCCGCCTATTACGGGTCCAATACCTCCAAATATTCCTGTTGGTGACAACGATGCCACCGACGACGAGTATGACCGAAGAGAGTAGTCTCCCGATCATCCTATGCCGCCTCACCATGTATCACCCGCATACACTGCACCGTCTTCCTCTTACCATTCTGCAGGTACCGCTCCCGGTTTTTATATTTCTGAGCAGATGTGGCGAGACCAGTTAGCAATAGAGGAAAGACGCGATAACTTGCTTAGTACCATACAACAACAGTTAACCGAAAACATGAGATTTATGGAAGAGTCTCAGCAGCAGATGAGTCAATCCATGCAAAGCATAATGCAATTACAGGCTGCTTTGACCGCTAGATTCGACGAGTTCGATACCTCTCAGCGTAATTGTCGTCGCGGTAAATCTTGTCGTCCTAGGTACTCTCCGCACGCTGGCGACAGTACTAGCAACATGTCTTAGGACCTTCAGGTAACTCGTCCTTATCTTATTTCGAAACATTGGGGACAATGTTCGATTTAAGTGTGGGAGGAGACTTTATTTATTTTTTCTCACTTTCATTTTCTTTCTTTTTATCGTTTTCTAGTTTAATTCTAGTTTATTTCCCTTTCATTTTCTTTTTCGTTTTTTTAGAATACACATGTGCTTAACGAGTCATTTGCAGTATACCCTTATTCCCTCATTTCTTAACCTCACAAAAACATTTTTTTTGACGAAAAGTGTACTATTCTAAAAAAAAAATTTAGGCTTTGAGGCAAGTTTCTAGTTAGGATTCGGATGATTTGGAAAAATCCTTTTTGAAACATCGGTATCATTGTAACACCTTAGGCTCCGCGAATATATAAATCAACCCCGATACCCTATGAACCATTGCCTTAATAATAAAGTCCATAGTAAGTCCTTAGTAGTTTATCCTAGCAGTCAACTCTGGGCTAAGCATGCTCTAAGTGAAGGACCGATGAATATAAGTGAATGATCTGTGTGTTCAATAAAATAATTGCAACTCGAGTATAGGTGACCCTCACAAGGTCATTTAACCCAAAAAGTTGTAAAAATTTTGAAAAAAAAATATATATAACAAAATAAAATAAAATATCTTCCCATTGTTAGTTGGTTTCGAGGTGTCTGGTGTTGAGCTCAGTAGGGCGGGTTACAATCCAATCCCCCACAACTACAATTGGGTCAATAAAAGGGGTTACACCAGTTTGTGTACCAGAGCCCCATGCTTGAGATCAGAATCACTAACCAGTCACTTCGCTATGAATATGAGTGGATAACGAGCTTAATGTGATTGCACCAGAATGAAAAGGACCCAAAAGGAGATTTAAAAGTAGGCCTGGGTATAGTAGGGTAATATGGATTGATTTTTGTAAGAACGAAGCCTATGTCTGTATTTACAGAGAAGTGTCATTTCGACACCCTTGGTTTACTAAGTTAATACCTATCGCTTTATCCCAACTTGAACTTAGAAGCTCTTTTTGCCCAGATCATTTATGGATATCACCTTTTTTTTTTCTGTCATGATGTTTTGCTCGAGGACAAGCAAAGGCTTTAGTGTGGGAGAATTTGATAGACCTAAAATATATTGTTTATTTGACTCGATTTGCACGTGTTATCTAGGATTTTATTTCTATTTTCTTGTATTATGCCTCCGTTTTGTCTCTTTTTCAGGATTTTATATTTTCAGAGCTACACAAGATGAAATGAAGAAAAACGAGCAAAAAGACTAGCTTTTCAAAAATTGTACACATGGCACTCACCATGGCGGGTGCCATAGAAGAGGCCATGACTTGGATAAGAGACCAACTTCTGACAACTGCCACATCTCCCACTTTTTTCTACTCTAGTGCACATGGAGGGCACCATGAGGGCATGGCGGGCGCCACCCTTGTATTTTGTTTTCCCTCCCAAAAGAAGTTGGGGGGAATTATAGTCTTTCCTTGTACTTTCCTAGCATTATAAATAGAAGAGTTCTGCCTCATTTCTAGGCATCCAAGCTTAGTTACAGAACTCAAGCCATAAATTTCCATCTGTTGTAAAGTGATAAACTTCTCACATCGAGTGGTTGTCACATTGTCTAATCGAGTCTGTAATCGGTTTTGGAGCATTTTGGTAGAAGTTAATCCTGCCGCCATTTTATTTCAGTCTTTTACTTCAAGTTGTACCAAGATTTAAAACCTCCCGTTTGGAGAAGGTTTTTATTTATTTTCCGCTTTTACTTATCCGCATTTATTTCCTGCACTTTATTTATCGCCATTTATTTACTCACACTTTATTTACCGCCCTTATTTATCGCACTTTATTTACCATGTCTATCTACATTTCCATGTCCAGCTAAATCTTAGAGGTTAGGATGTGAGGATCATAGTTAAAAGTGGTATTCCATACAGCTGTCGATAGAATCACTTAGGGGTTATTATGACTTTTAATACATATTTTCTGCACTTAAAATCTGTTGGGTAAGATCGAAAGCCGTCCAACCTTTAGATAAACTTGGTTAGTCTTAACTGTTCAAAGGAAGCGAAAGCGCTTAGTCCAGTTAAGTAGGAATCTTTAATACTTTAGAAAAACAATTTTAAAACTATTTTTGGACGCGTTTATGGATTTAAAGTCTGGTTCGCAAGAACCTCTTTTTGTTAGAAATTCCAGGTCAAAATACTTTTCAACTAAGTTAAGAAACTATATTTCTTAAAAATAGGTTTAAATCACTCTAACGCAATGCGCATCTTTTTATAAGTGACAATAAGAGGGATCGATTAGGGGATAAACTCTGTTCTAAATACGTGAAAGCGACAGTTCCCATTAAATTAGTTCTTTTCATGAGTAGAAAACATTACCCCTCAAGAATTTTATTTATACGCATTTGGAATACTGCCTAGCTATGTGAATTACATCCAAGCCTGTTGTTTTAATATTGAACTTATTTTCGCACTTTACTTTTATTTCACATAACCCAATTCCTAATTGACTTGCCTTAGATAAACACCGTAACAATAGTTATCAATAGATTGACGCTTGGTCTTTGTGGGATCGATAATCTTTTATATTACTCTGACGCTATTCGTGCACTTGCGAATCACAGCATCAACCCATCCTTGTATGGGTTGCGGGCTATAGGGTCCTAAACGAGCCTATTTCCTCGAAAGACACTCTATCTTCCATATTTCTCTAAAGTACAAATTAGAAGTAGGATAAGAAGATCCGGAGATCAAGTGTAATGTTGTAGAATGGCTTCAATAGTTCACACATTATTTCGAATCTTGCTCACTCTTCACTTGAAGGACAACACTTAAAATTTGAATCTCGTAAACTCAAGCTATAAAAGGCACGATGATAATTAATTGGAGCATTATAAAAGTAAAGCTCCATCTAGTAACACAATCATATCTTAATCCAATTGTTGTATCAATCTCACCAACATTACTAACACATTCATGAAATTGTAGTATTCTACTTTCGGTTACCTTTACATAAGCTACACTTTGTCTAATTTTATGCAATGCATCATCAACTACCTTCAATCCATCTTGAACAGTGAGATTCAAAATGTTCGCGCAACAACAAATATGAAAGAACTTTCCCTTAAATAACAAGCTATTTGATAATCCTAAGTGTTCTTTCAAGACTCATTGCATGCTGTCATTTGCAAAGGCATTGTCTAAATAGATGGAAAAAATATTTCTTCTCTATACCCAAATCACTTAACATTTCCAGTATGTGGGGGTGCCATGTGAGCAAATGCTAAAATCTTATTTTGCAACTTCCAATTCATATCAATATAATGAGAAGTTAAAGAAATATAACCTTCGTTACTGCATACAGTCCAACTATCAGAAGTCAAACAAACTCTCCCCCTAATTTGAGTCAACCGTGACTTATGCTTTCGTTTCTCATCCTCACAAGATTTTATAACATCACTGGAAGAAGTATTTCTAGTAACAACGGTACAATCATCATTCAAATTTTTTTGATATTTCCTAAAAACCCTATATTCAACAAATTTAAATGGTACACAGTGTGTAATCATCATTTCAGCTAAGATTTCATGTTTAACCTTAGGATCAATTTTTTTCTTTCTCAATCTTCCTTCAGAATCAAGTATCAAATCACTCACATCGTGAAATTTTAGCATAAGCTTATAGCTGTTCACATGACGAGTTAAATGAGAAGTTCCATTAATTTCAACACAACTCATTAATTTTCCACATCCCTTACATTTACATTTCACTTTACCATCTACAACCCCAACCTTTAAAAAATGATTCCACACTTCAGATGTAAGGGCCTTTTGTTTTTTGGTAGTTAGTTTAGAAGACTTTTCTTAGTTAATTTCAATGTCATCAAGATTAATTACATTAGACAGAGCAAATAATGGAACAGGTGGAGTTTCCCTAACTTGCCCAACATTAACCTCACTATCACTATTAATTTCCATAATTATAGTAAACACGAATTACAATCCCTACATGTAAATAAACAGAATGCCAACAGCAAGCATCAGATTCAACGAAATAATCAACACTAAATAAATCAATAGAATAAGAACAACAACATAATAACACTAAATCAGATGCTTGCATAATAAGAAGAACAACATAATAAACACTAAATCGGAGTCAAGAGTAAGAGCAACATGATAAACCACATCATAATCAACAGAATATGAACAACAACATATCAATAAAATAAGAACAAAAATATAATAACATAGAATAATCAACACTAGTCACAAAAAACACAAAATAAACAACAAAGTCATGAAAAACACTTACTCGAATGTAACAATGTCGAACTCAAAAGAGACCTTGGGCGGAGTTATGTTGAAATCGCATGCAGTGAAAGAGAACACACATAGTAGATCTATAGAATGGAAAGCAATGAGCATTCACTTGAGGCTGGGTTGAATTCAAGTTGGGGAGAACGAAAAGAAAGTGGTAGGTTGCTAAAAATTTTGAAAATTTTTCAAGCAAGTATAGAAAAAAGTGTGAATATGAATGTGAAAAACAAAAGAAAAAGAATGCTTGTTAAAGAGTAAAATATATAATGAAATAATTATGCAAAAGTAAGTTTGAAGAGGTTAGAAATAGAGGAAAGAAAGTGGTGAATGAAGTTGTGATGTATAAATACCATATATAGTGAATGTTTCTTTTGCATTGGCAATTTCGATTCAATGGCCTTTAGAAATGACCCTTTGTTGTGAACCTGACCAAGCTACAACCTTAAAAGTTTGTACTGATATGTTTGCTTCCATTCATTTTTTATTGTTAGATGAATGTATGAATTGAATTTTTAGTAGCATTGTTTGTCAGATGAGTGAAATTGCCCCACAGTTGCAAACACGTTAATTTCTTCATCCTTATTTTGAAGAGGAGTGTTAGAGTGATTCAAGTATGAGAATTTAGTTGTTATTTGAAACATTACATGATATTTGTTTAAGAAATAAATTCTTTATCATTGTTTGATTCAATTAAGTGGTGAGCATTGCTTGCGCGCATTCTTATGCTTGAGAAAATCCTCTTGTTTGAGCAAATCTCTCTTGTTTGAATTTGAACTGTTAATCTTTTCTTGGTTGAATCTTATGCTTGAGAAAATCCTCTTGTTTTCATGAGGGGCATACTTTTCTTGAGGACAAGCAAAAATCTAGTTGGGGAGAGTTTGTTAAGTGCAAATTTTGACTTAAATTAAACCATTTTCTTAGCAATTTTCAACTCAATTCTCATGTTTTAATGGATTTATTTCTTGTTCTTGTGTGATTCTTCAATTATATTGTAAATACCTTTAGATGTTTTGATATGTGTGTTATTATGCAGGATATAGGAATAAAACATCAATGATTAATACATAAAGGATTGGACAAGGAAGCCAAAGAAATGAAGAAGAATCAGCAAGTTCGCAGTGCGAACAGCAGCGAGGTCAAAGAGAATTTTCGTTGTGCGAGGTCACAACGAAGTCCATGTGAGCTGAAACTTTGGATGGCAGTAGGAAAACGACCCAAAGTTCTTTGCGCGAAGTTGTATCGAAGAAGTTTGCATTGCGAAGAATGAGTTAGCACTGCGAACTTAGATATTTCCAAGGGCAGTTTAACTGTTCCTGAGGCACTTAAAGTGCCTAAAAATGGTCTTCACAGTGCAAAGAAGGTGTTCGCAAGGCGAACATAACAGCTTTTATAATACCATTTAAGTACTTTTCTTGTATTTTAGAACATAACATATATTTTTAGGGACATAACTTTTAGGGGAGATAATTTCATAATAGACTTGCATCTTTTCATTTTCAAAGCATATTTTAGAGAGAGAAACACAAACCCTAAGGGGGAGAAGGTAAGAGCTTCGATCTCTTGTTGGGTTTGGATGTAATCTATTGATACCTTATGTATTTCATGTGATTTATGTATTGTGAACTAGTTTTGATTCAATATTGATGTTGTCTTTGATTTCTTATTTGTGGGTATTGACAAATCCTTTTCAAATCTTAGATCTAAGATATTCATTTATCAATGAGAAAACTTTTGACATAGTCTTGTAAGTTGATATTCACTAGTATCTATTTTATTTTATTTTATTGTGTTGATTATTAGCATGAGTAGCGATCAATACCGTAAAGACCATGATAACATTTTTGACACAGATGATATTATGAGGATGCATGATAATAGATATGAAGAATTATGTTCACTTACATTTGGAAAATTAGTTGAATGCATGTAAAAAGGGTTAATCGTATGTACGTATTTTGATCATGGCGTTTATATGAATCAATCATTTATCTGATATGGATGTTATCCTTATTTACTTGTTTATACATTGTTTTGAACCGTTATAGAAATATACTCTTCAGATATGAATCTAGGATGAATATTTATTATGTTCTAAACTCTAGACATATATTTAGGTTTAATATTTGCGTGAGTATCAATTCTTAATGCTCTGTGTTGTTGAGTTACGTGAGATATCACCAATGAGACAACACGAGTTTCCTCTTGACTTTGCGTTAGACATAACCTCTATTATGGGTGATACGTGAGGATATTAGAAGAATGAATGTTTGTGTTTAACTGGTTAGAAGAATGCAGGTGTTATCAATTTATGAGATCCAATCCCAACAAGACTCCATTTGTTTTAAGTATTTACTTTACGTTTTTCGTCTTTATATTTTCAACTTTTATCTATTATACCTTGAATCTGTCAAACAGTTTATCAACAAGCTTAGGAACGTAGAGATTTTTGAGCGGTATTCTTTTCCTCACACCGATCCATGTGGAGACGATATAAATCCCAGAGGGAATCCTTCCAAAACTAAAAGTTTTGCTTCTTGCCGCTTTACTGCAGATTCGAACAAAATGGCGTTGTTGCCGAGGGTTGGTGTTTAGACATTGAATCACATTGCAATAGTTTCTATATTTTTTAGCTTTGTACAATTGTGTATATTGTATATATACTTGTTTCTGTTCATGTTTTCTCACGTGTTGATTAGGGATGAATAATGAGAACTTCTTCTTGATTGGTTTCTATTTGTATAAAAACACCCAATGTAGATTCTCCCAAGTTTAGATGGTGATGGTAGGATGTTGAACATATGAATGCAAGCAAGGTAAATTGTACCACTTTATAGAATGTTAAAATGATTCATGAATTTTTGTTCTTTGTGTAAATGTGTATTTTTGTTTCATTGTGCAACTTTGTTTGAATGCTTGTTTCACTTAGGTCCAATAGCCACAATTTGTGAGAATCCTCTATTCTTTACTATATGCTAGGATGACTGATAAACTTTGTTTAATTCATTTGATTCATGCTTAATCTTTTGATTATTTTGATTTTGTGGAAGCATTAGAAATGATCAAGGCGTTTGTTTATATTAAGCACAACCATATCCAAAAGTAACTTACCCGTGAGTAATAAGAATTTGTTAACCCCTTTCAGCCTAAACAGTTTAGATCTTATTTTAGTGATGAACTCGGTTTATGTACATAATTTGAAGGTTTAGTTCATCATTGAATTTTGTGAGATTCTGAAAAAATTCTTGAAACCTTTGAACATTGTTTAAATTGATTTATTTTCCATAAAAAGCAAGAAGCATTCACTTGAGGATGGGTTAAATTCAATTTGGGGAGAACGAAAGGAAAGTGGTAGGTTGCTAAAAATTTTGAAAAAATTTCAAGCAAGCATAGAAAAAGTGGGAATATGAATGTGAAAAATAAAAGAAAAAGAATGCTTATTTGAAAGAGAAAAATAGAGAATGAAATAATTGTGCAAAAGGAAGTTTGAAAAGGTTAGCAATAGAGGAAAGAAAGTGGTGAATAAAGTTATGATGTGTAAATACCATGTATAGTGAATGTTTCTTTTGCATTGGAAATTCCGACTCAATGGTCTTTAGAAATGATCCATTATTGTGAACCTGACCAAACTACAACCTTAAAAGCCCTTAGTTATCTTTTTGCTTCCATGTTTTCATTTTTGGTTGTTAGATGAATGTATGAATTGAATTGTTAGTAGCATTGTTTGTCAAATGAGGGAAATTGCCCCGCGGTTGCTAACGCGTTAATTTATTCATCCTTATTTTGAAGAGGAGCGTTATAGTGATTCAAATATGAGAATTTAGTTGTTACTTGAAACATTGCATGATATTTTCTTAAGAACAAAATTCTTTATCATTGTTCGATTCTATTAAGTGGTGAACATTGCTTGCGCGCATTCTCATGCTTGAGCAAATCCTCTTGTTTGAATTTGAATTGTTAATCCTTTCTTGGTTGAATCTTATGCTTGAGAAAATCCTCTTGTTTTCATGAGGGGAATACTTTGCTTGAGGACAAGCAAAAATCTAGTTGGGGAGAGTTTGTTAAGTGCAAACTTTGACTTAAATTGAACCATCTTTCTTGGCATTTTTCAACTCAATTTTCATGTTTTAATGGATTTATTTCTTGTTCTTGTGTGATTCTTCAATTATATTGCAAATACCTTTGGATGCTTTGATATGTGTGATATTGTGCAGGATATAGGCATAAAGCATCAATGATTAAGACACAAAGGATCGGACAAGGAAGCCAAAGTAATGAAGAAGAAACAACAAGTTCCTAGTGCGAACAACAGCGAGGTCAAAGCAAATGTTCAATGTGCGAGGGCACAACAAAGTCCAGACGAGCTGGAAACTTTGGAATGCAGTAGAAAAAGTACCAAAAGTTCGTTGTGCGAAGCTGTAGCAAAGAAGTTTGCATTGCGAAGAATGAGTTCGCACTGTGAATTTAGATATTTCCAAGGGCGTTTTAACAGTTCCTAAGGCACTTGAAGTGCCTATAAGTTGTCTTCGTAGTGCGAAGAAGGTGTTCGCAAGACGAACAAGACAGTTTTGTAATACTATTTAAGCATTTTTTCTTGATTTTTAAAACATAACATAAATTTTTAGGGACATAACTTTTAGGGGAGATAATTTCATAATTGCATCTCTCTTAATTTTCAAAGCATATTTTAGAGAGAGAAACACAAACCCTAAGGGGGGAAGGTAAGAGCTTCAGTCTCTTATTGGCCCGTTTATGAAGGAGATCAAATTTGCCATAACCCAAGAATGCGGAGGAACAAGAAAGGTCGCCCAGTGAGCACACGTATTACAACGGAAATGGATATGAAAATTATTATTATTATTAAATTATAAATAATAATATAACAGAAAATGTGGAAGTTCATTGTATGAGCTCTCCCAGTTACCGTACACCTGTTCAATTGCCTTATTTCTTGCTATCCATGTCTTTCTGTAAGACGGAGTAAAATTGTATTTAGAAACAATTTTACTTATGCAAACACTAACCTTAATAGAAGGATCCTTGTCTACAAAAGACATTAATTTTTGAGACATTAACTGCGAGATTAGTTTTTGATGATCTTGATTAAACAAAGTTGGTGAATAACTATGGGGTGGGTTCATAATGCCTATCTCCCACAAGTCACTTCTTTTTCGGTAGGACGCCAATAGACGAAACTTGCAGGAATGGTTCTTGCAACAAATTATGTATCTCTTCTTGTCGGAATCTGTCACTTTATAGTCCACGCCGTGTTTATGTGATATTGCTTAATGGCAGCGACACAGTCATCTTTATTTTTAAATTGGTTATCGACTTCTATGTCACCCTTCATTGGAATATGAGGATTCCGTGGCCAATCACATGATGTGCCTTGCATATACTGAACACAATGCATAGATCAGAATGGAATTTTGAGGTCATTTTCATGGTTAATTTCAAGGTAGCTTCACATTGAAGTAACATATCCAAATCTCACCATAAGATCAAATTAAGGGGCAATCTTCATCCATTGGATCAATATACATTGCAAGCAAGCTGTGTGAATGAAAACCATTTTGGCATCATTTTGGCTCGTGAATTTCAACCTTCAAAATCAAAAATTGGATTTTCTCAATTGCCTCAAACAGGCCTTAATTGGGCCTCCATTCAATATGGATCCATTATATATAATTCTCAGATCATTCACAAAGCTTCAGGGGTGATTTTGAAGCATAAATTGGAGGGAAATTCAGTTACACGACTTGAGAGAAAAGTGAAGAAGTGAAATCCAAATCCAAGCCAATTCAAGCCAATTGAAGGATTCCTTTAGCTCCATTGAAGATCATAGGACAATTCTGATTGGTTTTGCAAGATTTTCAACATAAAATCAAGACCCAACGGAGGTGCTCCGTTAGGTAGCTTATGTTTCCAAAATTCTCTATGTTTAAGCCATAATCATGTGTCATTTTCATAGATTCATAATCCCCTAGCACCATAGGTCGTTTCTGGATAGGTTTGATTGATGTTCTTGACAATTCTTGGATGTTGCTTGAAATTGATTTAATATGTATTGCTTGAGTTAGGAGAGATTAATGAAAACTAAGGCTAGATTAGTGATCAGTGCAACGCGTAGATGAGTTTAGACTCAAGAATATTAGGTTTTGGTTAGGTTTTGATCCACCTGCAAATTTGTCCAAATGGAGAAGACGACCGGAGCATAGTGGCTCCGGCGTCTGATTATTCTCCTCAGGCGCTTATGTGTGTGCCATATCACCCTTTGGACCTTTTGACCGAGATAGGACGAACGGTTGTGATTGCGCTTGGATGAGTGTTTGACTAGTTTGATCTGCCACGTATTAATTAAAACTGCGCGTTTTGATTAAAATGCTGAGTTGCTTGGATCCTGGGCCATAATGACTAATTGCACCCCCTTCAATCCTTGGCCCATCAAAATAACTGGATTGTTTTGCTATTCCACACACAGCTTTTTCTATTTTCTTTTCTTTACTTCTTTTTTCATTTTATTTTGCTGTTCGATTTTTAATTCTTAAAAAATACCTCAGATATGTTTAAAAATCATACAAAAATATTTTCATACACTTTATCATGTTAATTGATTTTACAAATTTTCCAATTAATTTTTTGAGCCATTTTTCAATTAAAATTGATTTTTCATTCTTGAGGTGTTTTAAATGGGTTAAAAATGCATTCTTGTTGATTTTAATTTCATTTCTTGATGATTTCTATATATCAATGTTTGGTTCTTGTTTCTCACATTCTTGACATGTTATGTGATTTTTCTAGACCATTTTCCCCCTAGATTATGTAGATTTCATTAGGGTTTTAGGTTGATGTTTAGGACCCTCGATTTACCCTTGCTTTTAGGGTATCCCTTAGAACTTGCCCTCTGTTTGCCTAGCCTTGTTTAGGATTTTTTCCCATAGCTTTGGCCCTTGGTTCCTAACACCTTAGGGATTATCTAGGATTTTATTTGGAAATTTTTGAGTTTGTTTTCTATTTTTAGTGTATTTTTCATTCTAGGCCATCTTTGTGGGATGTTTACCCTAATACATGAACTAGTTTGCCTTGTAAAGGACTTTTGTGCATTATTTGAGCTATTGATGCTTGTGGATTCATGTTGTGGATATAATGAGGTGTTCGTATTTTGAATTTTAGGTCCTAGCTTGGTTTGCAACTTGTTTAAGTTTGTACTTCTTTTGACCTATCTTTTGGGATTCCATATGTGCATGTATGTGAATGTTTACCCTCTTTTTACATGAGTCCTTTGCAATCTTTTATGCATTTATTTTCATTTACTTTGAGTAAATTTTACCTTCATATCTACTTCCATCCTAGGACTTTAGGATCCTATTTATGGAAGCTTAATCCCTCCTTTGGAGGAACTTAAGGCATGCCATAAGTAGTGAGCCTTTGAGGACCATTTGTGTGATTTATGTGCATATTGGATGTAGTATGTTTGGTTGAGTGGCCCTTGTGAGTTCCCTTGGTTCTCACTTTGCCTCCCATCATCTCATTCAATCCTATCCTTCTTTCCCTTTCATGTTGTATGATTTTGTGCATTAGGATTGAGGTATGCATGTTGTAAGCTTTTATCCTTCTTTTCTTCCCTTATGCATTAATAAAGGTTGAGATGAGCTTGTGGAGGTTTTCACCCCACACTATTTCCTCCCTTTGCTTGTGTGTTGCATTGCATATGCATTCATTCATTCCTATTTCATATCTTATTTCATTGTTCTTTTCTTCTCTTTTCTTACCATGCTCTCTTAGGACTTCCAATCTCCTTGTTTAAGGATGATTGTGATAGACACTAGGTTTCAAATCATGTATGAGAACATTAAGTAGAATTTCCCTTTAACCTCAACTATATGTTCATCTTGCATGACAACTACTAGGTTTTGAACTAGTTTCCCTTTCGTTTGTCCTCTCTCTTTCTCATCTCAAAACAACTTCAAAATACTTAATAAAGGCTAATGAATATTGTACGCTACGAGCCTTAAGTACTTGGGAAATGGTTATTGGGGGTTTCCTATTGATGGCCTAGAGTGTTTAGTGTTCACCCTTTGGATGATGTGCGACGCATTCGCTCCCAGTTCATAGTGTTTAGTGCAATATGAATTACAAACAATTCAAAAACACTTCTCCTTAAAAGACACAAAAACAAATGATCAAACTTCATTTTGTCCCTTGGGACCCCTTAACAATGGAAAAGATTTTTATAAAAAACAAAGAGTTTCGTTAACTCTTAGTTCTATCGCAAACAGGTTACGCTTAAGTCTCCAAAGGTCGAGCTGCATACACCTAACTGCTAGGACTGATTGTTAACCCTACTCGGGTAAAAACATTTGAACCAACCAGTGTTCTTATTTGCCTGAACTATGTTTGCTCTGATTTCTCATACCAGATGAGAATACGTAGGCACGAGACAGCGATGTCTCGGCGAGCAACCTTTCCCCACTTTCACCCGTAGTTAGCCGAACTACGTTGACTCTGGCTTTCCCATTGCACGAGGGAATACGTAGGCACGTAGCGGTGATGCTATGCCGAGTCACTTTTCTTTTCTTTTGTCCCTAAGACCTTTAGATAGATAGTTTCAAACACCCTTTAGATAGACAACCAAGCGTGGATCCTGTCGAGTACGACGGACGTGAGGGGTGCTAATACCTTCCCCTTGCGTAACCGACTCCCGAACCCGAGATTTGGTTGCGATGACCAATCTTATCCCGTTTCCGTCAGGTTTTCTCTGCTTGTTTCCTTTCCCTCTGTTGGGATAAATAACGAACGGTGGCGACTCTTCTGTCATTGTCGGCACCTTTTTTCGCAGTAGCGACACTGAGGCACTTGAAGTGCCTATAAGTTGTCTTCGCAGTGCGAAGAAGGTGTTCGCAAGACGAACAAGACAGTTTTGTAATACTATTTAAGCATTTTTTTCTTGATTTTTAAAACATAACATAAATTTTTAGGGACATAAATTTTAGGGGAGATAATTTCATAATTGCATCTCTCTTAATTTTCAAAGCATATTTTAGAGAGAGAAACACAAACCCTAAGGGGGTGAAGGTAAGAGCTTCAGTCTCTTATTGGGTTTGGATGTAATCTGTTGATACCTTATGTATTTCATCTAATCTATATATTGTGAACTATTTTTGATTCAATATTGATATTGTCTTTGATTTCTTATTTGTGGATATTGACCAAACCTTTTCATATCTTAGATCTAAGATATTCATCTATCAATGAGCAAACTTTTGACTTAATCTTGTAAGTTGATATTCACTAGTATCACTTTTATTTTATTGTGTTAATTATTAGTATGAGTAACATGAGTAGCGATCAATACGGTAAAGACCATGATAACGTTTTTGACACAAATGGTATTGTGAGAATGCGTGATATAGAGATGAAAAACTATGTTCACCTACATTTGGAAAATTAGTTGAATGCATGTAAAAAGGGTAAATCATTTATCTGATACAGATGTTATCCTTGTTTACTTGTTTATACATTGATTTGAACCGTTATAGCAATATACTCTTCAGATCTAGATCTAGAATGAATATTTGTTAGGTTCTAAAATCTAGACGTAGATTTAGGTTTAACATTTGCGTGAGTATCAGTTCTTAATGCTCTATGTTGAGTTGCGTGAGACATCACCAATGAGGCAATACGGTTGTCCTCTTGACTTTGCGTTAGACATAACTTCTATTGTGGGTGATACGTGAGGATATTAGACGAATGATTTATTTGTTAGAAGAATATATGTGTTATCAATTAATGAGATCCAATCCCAACAAGGCTCCATTTATTTTAAGTTTTTACTTTACATATTTCGTCTTTATATTTTCAGCTTTTATTTATTGTACCTTGAATATGTCAAACAATTCGTCAACAAGCTTAGAAATATAGAGATCGTTGAACGACGTTCTTTCCCTCGCACTGATCCATGTGGAGATGATATAAATTTCAGAAAGAATCCTTCCAAAACTAAAATTTTGTTTCTTGCCGCTTTACTGCAAATTCGAACACCGGGCTACAAAAGGCCTAGAAAAAATGGGCTAAGAAAGGCCCAATCTCTAACTTTTTTCGAGCTCGGTGGATCGGTCGATGAGCTTTGGCCCACTTTGACGGCTCTAGTTGTCTGTCTCAAAATTGACTCTAAAAAAACAACAATCAATAACCGTTTTTATTGTCTTATTTTGAGTCCTGGTTTCAGCCAACATAGGGTTATCATCTCCATCAATAAAATAAGTACAAGCCACCGTTCCCTACAAGAAAAAAGATATTTTTCAACACATAAATTGTGTCAGTTCTATTAAAATAGCCATTTCATATGTACTTCAATGGTTTACACAATAATTTGTCCAACCGCCTCTGTATTTCTACAAAATTAAAGATAATTTGCGGCGGTTTTATTGCCAACCGCCGTACAAAAATCATTTGCGAAGGTTAAAGAACTCTTTTCCCCCTTTAAACAGTGCACGCAATGGGTGGCGAAAGTTATTAAACTCGCTTAATAAAATATGAGCTATGCTATGTTTACACTTGTTTTTTCACACCGTATGCTACACCGTAGAAATTAACCAAAGAAAATGCTATTGCACATAAAACAAGACAGAGACAATTATTAAAAAAATTGAATGTAAGTCTTGTATGTATAAATATACGGTGTTAGTGTAAAAAAGTGATGTCAACTTATCATTTCTCATAAAATATATTCCACCTATTATACAAACTGCTTTTATTATTGCAAAACAAAACAGTACTTCAAAAATATCTAAGTTCAAGTATATTGAGACACATTAATATTGTTGGTTAGCTCAGTTTAATCTTAATATTTCATTTCATTTAGAGATATTATATTAATCTAATTATATGACACTGTTTTTGCATTGTGACATTTATTCAATTATAGGTTACTATAATTGGATTCAACAATATCCAGGGAAAAAAACAGGTATACCACTAATGACTTATGCATATCTGATATACTTTGTATGTCTTTAGTTGTATGATAGTTGTTTCTTGGGAATCTCTGCATGTCATCTTGCAGGTGGTTTTTCTTTTGAATTTGGTTATAAATTCTATTTTCCTTTTTTAAATGTTGTTGTTGGTATTATCATGAACATCATTTTTGTGTTCTTTTGCTTGTCTTCTCTCGTATACACATCGATTATGGGCCCTTAGAGCTTGACCTTATCTAGATCAATTTAAAACAATTTTCTTTTGAAAATTAGAGTTTAAAAATGGTTATGCATAACAGAAATTTTATGTACAAAATGTATATGTTTTTTTGGAGGAAACAAATTGAACACTTAATCCGAAACATAAAATAGATGATAGATGAAAAATACCAATTCATTCAATGTCTCAATTGATTCAAACTCAATTTGAATGAGGTGTGTAAACAGAGTCTTTCTAATCAAGCAAGAAATATAACATTACAATTTTCAGTATTAATCAACAATAATTTTATTTTAGAGTATCACAATTCGAGATAATGCTGAAACTAAAGATTTTAGATTCAAATCCTCTTTGTCTGTACACATTTGTCATACCCCAAAATTTTACACTTAGATTCTTTGATCTTTTGCATGTCATTTTAAGTCAATCATTTCTCGCATATACCATGTTATCAGTCATAATTAGCTTATTGAAATTACAGCCGATTTTGTCGCATTTTGGACCGTTTAAACCGTTTCAACGGATAAAATTTATTTCAAAATCGGACAAAACGCTATATTCTTCTGAGTGGTTTATTTAGTGCTATTAATTTTGACGCATTCGTTTTTCATTTTCGAGTATTTCGGTCCACGACCTTTTATTCGCTTTTCTTTGTTATTCATTCTTTTAACTTTTAAATTAATTAATCTTTTAGTTAGTTTAGAATTAATTATATTTTCTAGATAATTAGTTTTTTTAGTTGGTTTTTAATCAAATCTAATTTAATTGTTGCTATTTATGTAATTAATTTTGAATTTATAAATTTGAATTAGAAGTTTTTTTAATTTAGTCATTTTCATTCTTTCGTTTTATTATTTGTTCATTTAGTTTAATTAATTTAGTTTAACTTTATTTACTATTAATTTAATTATTTTTAATTTATTTATTTTCTTTTCACAAATCATTTTAGTTTAGATTTTATTTTCTCTTATTGTTATCCATAACATTCTTTTTTTAAGTATTTATTTTTTATTATCCACTTATTTATAATTATACAAGAATTTTTTTTTTTTAAAAACCAGTTCTACAATACAAACAAAATTTTACACATAACAACGCAACTTCTCTGCTATCACAAACCGCGTTCATAACCTTTCACCCTTTCTGAAAATCCCCTTTCTTCCTTCAGCACCAAAACAAGCTTCGTTTCGTTTCACCGCACCACCATCGGCGTTAAACCGCGTTCATAACCTTTCAATTTCCTCAACAACCCATTAGAAGTACCACGTCTAAAACAATCTGTCGCGAACGCGGAGAGAGCGAGACTGAGAAGTAGAAGAATAATCCATTGAGATTTGAAAGGAAATAGAAACAAGAATAGGAGAGAAGCCACCGTGTGAAACAGAGGAATGAGGATCGGAGCCGCTGCGGTTTGAAAAACTTTGAGAGAGATCTGTCGAACGAGACGCGTTGAAGCCGCGGTGAAAGGGATTGAATTTTTTGAAGAAGAAAGGTACACGTGAGTAAGTTCCAGGCTGTTGATTTTTTTTTTACTTATTTATTTTCATTTTATTTATATTGTTGGATTGACTGAAATTTGCTATTGGACTTTTTTTTTAGTTTAGTTTTTTTTTTAGCCCATAATAATTGGTTTTCTGAAACCCTCAATTTTTTTTGACTAACTTCCTTTTGGTTTATTATTTTAGTTATTTTTAATTTTAGTTAATTTTTGATTTAATTTTGGTAATTTTAATTCTAGTTATTTCTTGTTTTTAATTTTAGTTAATTCTTGATTTAACTTTGATAATTTTAATTTTAGTTATTTCTTGATTTTAATTTTAGTTAATTTTTGATTTCTTTTTGTTTAATTCTTAATATTCAATTTTGGACTTAGTTTTTGGTGTTACTTGTGATGTAGTTATATTTATTAAATGTCGATAAAACCTTTCGTTTAGTCTTTGGGATTTTAATTAGAATTTTCGATAATTTTGATTAGGTTGATTTTTTTTATTGTTAGCCTTTGATTAACTCCTGATGATTGATTGTCATGAAATTCTTGACACCTTTGAAACTTTTGATGCTTTGATTAATTCTCGTTGCTCTGTCGTGCGTTCGATAATTTGACATGACGCAATTTTTTCTCTTTCTGCTTGAGGCTTGTTTACATTATTGTTTGCTAATTATACATTACTGTTATGATCCCCCTTGCTTACCTGTGTGATTCCAAAGGAAATGATTCCCTCTATTGACTGTCATGTCATGTTGGATAGCCTTCTTCATCTTTCCCCCGTGACCTTGTGAGAGTTTTTCCTGTCGTAACCTAGTTTAGGTTTGGAGTCGCCGCACTTCATGTAAGTGCCTTGGTTATGAATACTAACTTCCCTCTGAAACCTTGATCGTTATCGAGAGTTCCTCACCCTTACTTAGTCGAACTACGAAGGCTTTGGTTTCTCTTTCCTAGTCAGGATACGTAGGCACAATATGCGATATCTTGTCGAGCCCTCTAACCACTAACAACTAACACTTAGCTTCCTCCTTTTGTCCTGGTTAGAAACAATTGGTCTTGCAACTTAGAGTTAGGTGTGGAGTTTGTAAACTCTCTGTGAGTATCATGGTTATGAGTATTCACTTTCCCTTTTGACTTTAGTTAAAGTCAACCCTAGTTAGGACTTTCAACTTACACATAGAGAGTTGGTTAACTTTGTGTAAGTATCATGGTTATGAATACTTATTTCCCCTTGGAACCTTGATCGTTATCAAGAGTTCCTTAATCCTAGTTAGGTGAACTACGAATGCTCTGATTCCATCCTAGTCAAGATACGCAGGCACGAGATGCTATGTATTGGGGAACATACTTAGTGTATATACCCTAGGTTTTTACCATAGCACTTTTCCTTAGCAAACAAACTTTAGCATAACACAAATACAAATAAGAGGTTCCTGTAAAGTACTACAGATACTTAGGATGTCAGCATCTTCCCTAGGTATAACCAACCCTCGAACCTTAGATCTCTGAGCTATGTTGTTACATAGCGCACTTAGGGTTTTCTTCGATCTTTACCCTTTCATTCGGATAAATCAAAGCTCGGTGGTGAACTTCATGCAAAATCTTTTAACAGCATTATGTTGATATCCAATTCTTACCGCAACAACATCTTTTAACACTTAATTCTTGCAAAATCTTTACTCGACTTTGACTTCAATCTTTCAGCTTCAAGAATAATGCTCCAAGCTTTCCACTATACAACGACCTTTACTCACCCCTATTGGTTTCTTAAGCCTTGAAATACCTAAAGATGAGTAAAACTCCAACTTCGTCTGTAGGCATTCACACATATTTACCAAAGTAATCTTGAATAGAAGAACCTCCTTCTTTTTCCATTATATTTGTCGATCCTATCTATAACCACGCGCATAGATGCCAATCTTGAAATATTCAAAAAATATTCACAAAAATTTAATCACAAAATGATCCTCCTCAGAAAGATCTCACACCCTAGTATGAGAACTTAATACAAACAACAATGGATGATTCAAGAGGTTGAAGATGAATAGATTTTGGTTGCAAAAAAAAATTAAAACCCTTTTTGAAGTTGAGAGAAAATGTGTGTTTTGAGTTATAAATCATAAAGTAGGTATGCATGTTATGATAGGGACTTGATAAAAAGATTTATATATGTGTTGGATATTTGTCACAAAAAAGAAAAAAGAAGCCATTTGATTTGAGTCACAAGCAAGAAGTATGAATCGAGTCAAGAGAGTGAATAATTTGAATCAAGATCCAAGAACCAAGCAAAAATTCTCCCATGATTCAAATAAACCCTTTTTATGATTTAAATCACGTGATTTGAGTCAACTAGATATGTGATTCGAATCAAGATCACATAACCAAAATCCAAAATTTGCTATCTGAATTTTATTCGAGTCAAGCATGTCTATGATTTGAATCAAACCCCCCAGATTCGATCCATGTATTGTTGTGATTCGACTCAAAATCACAGAGGAAAAATCATGTTTTTCCGAAATATGTTTGAGTCAAGTTTGACAGTTTTGTGAATCGAATCAAACTCACATAAGCAAAATCTTGATTTTTCTATACAGTTTGATTCGAGTCATGAGGTCTTATGATTAAAATCACACTTCAATATTTTTAAATTTTCATCAAAATAAAGTGTTATTCTGAATCAGGACTTAGAATGACTTAAACCATTCTCAAATGCGTTTCTTGCTTCGAATCTTCAACTAATTGACTAGAAAAGTATATTGATAAGACATTAATAAAATAATTTGATTTATGCATGCGTTAAAACGTGACTCCACACACAAGAGAAAATGGGGGATTATAGGGGTTTGAAAAGTCTTGGTTTAAAATGACATTATTTTCTAAATCAGAGTTTAAAAACATTTTCAAATCAGCATTTGGATATGCGGTGAAAATTGAAGATAAAGAAAAAAATGTGGAAAGTAAAGAAGTTAAGTGAAGAGAGATAGCACTAGATATTTATAGAGGTTCATTTTAAATGAAGTGATCTACTCCTCCCCCCAAAAATTTTTATTAAGAGTATCCAATAATGCTTGGGAGGTTTTAGAAGGTTAAGCCCACAACCCCATTATACAAGGAAAAATGATATTTCAGGTTTACTTCACACTAAATAGCGAATAGTGGAATGAAGTGGTTAGTCTTCTCGCCAAATAGCAAACAGGGCTTTGAGAAAATAGTCTCTAAGACAAACAGAAATTTTGTAGGGACGTATCTCGAACCAATGTGGAGTTTTTAATTGGCTATCCTTCGAACCAAACCGAGGTTTTACACGGGATGGCCACTAATCAAACCGATATTTTTATCGGGATGATATCGAACCTAATGAGCTTTTACATGGGTTGAACTCAAAAATTGAGAGAGATTTTATATCGGGCTAATATAGACCTGATGTGAAGATTTTTCTCTTGTTATTCTTCATAAACCCAAACGGAGAACTTTTCCTTACGTGGCCGAACTCACGAACCAGAGACTTAACACTAAATCCCCAAAAAAGAGTTTTTAACGGGTTTATCTCCAAACCGAAAGAAACATTTCCTATGGAAGAATAATTCTTCCAAGAGTAAAAAATATCTATTGGGGAATTTAAGATAATACCTATGTCTAGAGAAACTTCCTTACTAAACACATTAACTTTTTCTCAAAGCGCTAAGGTTAAAAATATGTGTGAAAATGAGAAAATATTTTAGAGAGAGAGAGAGAGGAAGGTGAGATCTCTCATATTTTTTATGTGAAAAAATGAAAGGCAATACCTCTATATATAGGCCAAATAATGATTCAAAAAAAGGAAATAATCCATGGGCAAAACTGATTACCTAATCGATTAGATCTTGAATCTAATCGATTAGGTACCAAAAATAATCGATTATTTGTGCTCATTTTAAAAAGTTTTGATAGAGAGACATTACCATTAATTAAGACATTTTAATAATCGATTATAAAATCCTTTTTCCCTTATCTAATATATTATACATTTGGTCTAATCGATTAGGAAGTTCAAAAGCTTTCCCTAATCAATATGACAATTCTCAAATCATTTGGCTAGGCTTCAAAAATATTTTAGTTGATTTTCTTTGAGAAATAGAGGATTCAAAAACATATTTAGTAAGTGTGTGCTTTATCCATGTTACTTTACAAAAATTCTCTTGTGTTTTTATAAAATATTGATCACTTAGACACGATCAGACGAGTGTTTACACTTGCTCTCTTTCAAGTATGAAGCTTCAAGTGCTTTGATGGATAAACCAATCATACGAGCACTTCAATTGAATCTTCATGGAGATGATGCTTGAAATATCTTCAAGTTGGACGCCATCGTTGGAGGATATCACTTGTGATTATAAAACCCTACTTCTTTAGCATGATTCCTAGGAGCAAATTGATCAACCACTTTGAGCATCTTTGACCGCTGAACTAGTTTGTTTGTCTTTGTGCTTTATCATTAGAACAACTTTAGATGTTTTTGTAGTACCCCTATTTTTCCCGAGTAATTTTTCAAAATAGATGCATGCTCCTTCATTTTAATTCAAACTTTGTAGTCATACTAATTTTAAAATAATTAGTTGAACCGAGTCATTTGTGAATTTTAACTAAGTGCAAAATTGATAAACTCCACGCTTTGGTGGCGGTCCCCTCCATTTCCAACCAACCAAAAACTACTAAAATCCTTTTTAAACACACTAAACTAAAAAAATTATCTTCATTCAACACATTTCATCTCCCACTTCATTCAAAACTTCATCTTCTCCAAACCTCAAAAGCCTTCACCACTACAATACCTCTCCAAAACAAATACCCACACCCAAAATCATAAGTATCTTACCTTAAACCTTCACCTAAATACCCATTACACTCATAATCATCATTCAAAAGCACAAAAATTCCACAAAATGCCTACACGAATTTTGCTCGTCCATTTCCAAAATGCCACCAAGAAGAACACAAGGAGGTGAACCATCTGTGGTATGAAACAGAAGAAGAATGAATGCAACAGTCGGAGAAAATCAACTCAGTATTATGTTCAATGATGAGAAGTAAAAATTAAGGTTTAATGTGATTGTTCTTTGTAGAATTGGGCTCAACAAGTATGTTAATAAACCTACTGTTAAGAGCTTAGTACTTTTAACTGATGTATAATGGATTTTCGAGTAACTAGGTTGGAGATACTCTATATCTCTGAAACACCGCACCTACATCGGGCCTACACACTCGAATTTATAAGCTTAATTAAGCTCAAATTAGAATAATACTGGGAGAGAATTTTGGAGCAGTCACATTTAGGCTGTTTAACAATGACCATGAGTTTTTGTTGTTTGAAAGTGGTAATCTATTTAAATTCCCCAAAGAAGGGAGGGAAAGAGTCCCTGCAAGTTTACACAGGTTTATATATAGTGACTTCTGGTTGCTTTTCACTAGGGAGAGTATTGATGCCATATAAAGGGAAAAATCCTCCCACATTCATAACCCACGCATTCACTATGTACAAAAAGTGTTTATATATTCTATTTTCGGGAGGGGTGACAATATCGACAATGCCAGGAATTTTTTTCTTTCCTGCCACACTTTTAGCACATATGTACCAAAATGCCAGTTTTTCAAAAAAAAATTAGTTTTTGGCACAACGGTGTCGCCCTTCCAATGGGCGGCCGTGTGTTGTTTCTTTGAGTGTCGCCCTTCCAATGAGCGACAGTGTCCAGCTGAGTTTTTTTATTTTCATTTTAATTATTGTTTTTAATTTATTATAATTAGTTAATAATAAAAAATAATTATTATTATTAAATTATAAATAATAATTATTAAATTATAAGTAATAATATAAAATAAAATAGTACATTAAAATAAAATAAAATAAAAATAATTATTTTAAAATATTACTAATTAAAATAAATTACTACATTGAAATATATAATAATAATTATAAAATAAAATACAATAAATAAAATAAAATAAATATTTATTTATTCTTGAAATAAAAAAAGTACATTAAAATAAATGAACTAAAAATTTCTAGTCACCCTTAATTAATTTTGACCCGATCAACATAAGCGTTGGTGGGTTCCACAGGCAGGAGGCTGTACATTTTTGGTGGACCTTCTACGATCAACATCAACGTTTTGGGGCTGTGTAGAAGGTCCTGCATCATTGCTAGGGTTCATGAATTCAGCGACCAAATCATCACTCAAATCGTTCACAGTTGGTATCGCCGCCGCACTTCCATAGCTTAATCTTGTTCCCTCGTTACTCCAACTTGGTAGGTTTGAAGGTGGCATTTTGTTAGTCATGTATGGGGTGTATGGATGTTGGTCTTGAGATGAATTAAGGGTGAAGTTTTGTGAGGGGTAAAAAGAAACTTGTGGTTGGGGTGTTTGGTAGTTGCGTTCTTGTTGGGTAGGTTGAGAGAATGAGTATTAGTTATATTGGGTGTATGATGAGGTTGGGTTTTGTTGTTGGATGTTGAAGGGGGTTGGGTTAAATGATAGGTAAAGTTGATTGTAGTGTTGGCTTGGGGTATAAGGTTGTTGTGTTGGGTTGAATGTTTGTTGTTGGGTGTTAAATATTTGTGGTTGGGTGTTAAATGTTTGTGGTTGGGTGTTACAAGTCATGGAGGGGATGTTTTGGAAGTTTGAAGAAGTTGGTTGGTTACGAGGCTCCCATAAGTATCTATTTTGTGATAGATACAGATTGGTCACAGATATATACCAATTCATGTATTCCCTATTGGGTTTACATTCGGTATCCATGACATTTCCTTATAGAACAGTTCGACGACGATTTATCCAGTGCTGACGTTCTTGTCTGTTATGGTCTCTCCAATTTTCGAATTCCCATGGGTCGTTCGTTGTATTCCGAATTGGAGTTTCACCTTATCTGGATGATGCATTTCAACATAAGTGAAAGAAAATATGAATGTTGTAGAACTCCACATGTCGTTTTTAGTTGGATCCTCATCTCAAAGTTCAAGATATGGCCTCCATAGAAACTATAACATAATTAAAAAGGGATTAGAGTAAAAAAAAAGGAAAGTAATAGTAAAAAAAAGGGATTAGATAAAATACATCATCTTCCTCAAAATGATCGAAGAACGTTTGATGCCCAAGAGCACAATGATTCAGAGTTTTTTCATAATTCATCCCATACGCGGACCACCTATGAAATAAATAGTTAGTAAAAATTATAGATGAAAATAATATATATACATAAACTTTGTATACTTGGTTGCGAATGGAAAGTGATATGGATTGGGGTTGATTGGCGACAGTCTGGGCATTCTGGACCATCCCCAAGCTTGAATCAAAACGCCACAACCAGCAAAATTATGCACATTTTTCATTGCGCATCTACACAAATTTTTGTATAGATGCGCTAAGGTAGCAGCTCCCCAACTATATCTACTTACTTGACTTAAATCTTCTAATAATGGTAAATATTAAAAATGGATAGTATTACCATTAGTATCAGGAAATAAAAAAACATGCAAAAAGTAATAGTATATAAATTCTAGTCTTATAAATTTTGATTTCCTCGGGAGACTCATTGGTTAGGTTCAAAGCACCATAAATTTTTTTTAGCCAAGTGATTTTAAGGTTTTGCCCCTTCCTATCACCTCGTTCCAAAGGCACCCCCAATAGTTCTTCCACTAATTCATACTTAACGTTTGTGTCACCCACAACCGCTAACCCATTGACACGGAGACCCAACAACATATGGACATCCTCAAGTGTCACTGTGCATTCACCTGTGAGGAAGTGAAAAGTGTGAGTTTCTGGTCGCCATCTTTCGCACAAGGCGAGAAGAAATTTGCGATCAATTCCATATGATGTTATCTTGATGACGTGACCGAAACCCACTTGAATCAAATACGGTTTGATAATGGCATCAGGCTCTATATACTTATGTGAGCGTGGTTTGAAATTTTTTTTCATCCTACAAAAAAAATATTTTAAATAACATTATTAAAATGTAACTAACTTCAAAAATAAGTAACATCATAAAATTTATCTTACATAAGTAACTAACTTTAAATAAATTTTATTAGAATTTAACTAACTTTAAAGAAATAATAATTAACTTACATAAGATGCAATGTTTGCAAGTATACCGCGATGGTCATCTCCTAAGGTGAGAAAAACCATTTTGAGAGACTTTTTAAGAGTAAAAGTGGTAGTAGATTTATTTTAGAGATTATAATGGTGTGTTGGTAAAAATTAAATAAGGTTTGGTAAAAATTATATAGGTGTTGTAGGTGTCTGCATGCATGGGAGCAAACCACTTTTAAAGCGTTTGACCGCCGCCCTTTCAATGGGCGGCACTATTACTTTTTCTCTGCCAGCTGTTGCTTTAATGGGCGGCATAATGTAAATGTGTCTGACATCCGTTGCTTCAATGGGCGGCATTGTTATGACAACCTTTATTACTTTTCAGACTCCCGTAAGTTCAATGGGCACTAGGCCTTATATTTGTCTGAATGTCTTTATTACTTTTCAGACTCCCGTAATATTAATGGGCGACATACTTTAAATTTGTCTGACAGCCGCCCTTTCAATGGGCGGTAATGTTGTTCTTTCGTTGACCAAGTCTTGTGTCTCCGAAGTCCAACAGTTTTGTGTCTGCACGCGTGTAACTTTTTCTTATATAATTTGCTTCAAATATTTATTTCTACTACTCAAACATTCATTTCTACAACTACTCAAATATTTATTTCTACTACTTATCTTCTTATTCAAACATTTAGTTCTACTACTCAAATATTTATTTCTACTACTACTCAAATATTTATTTATCTTCTATATTCAAACAATTATTTCTTCATACTATCATCTTCTATATTCAAACAATTATGTCTACTAGTCAACAATATATTGTTAATGCTCATTTCAATGGGAGTGTTGTTGTATCAGATGAAGTGGGTTTGATTTTTGAAAACACTGACGTAACTCGTTTCAGTGTTAATAAAAGATCGTCATTCCAATATTTTAAAGATAAGGTACAGATGAATGTGCAAGCTGGATCAGTGTCACAGATTACGTACAAAAATGTTGTCCATTTCGGGGACCATCGCTTTAAATTTGTTCCACTAAAGGTTCGTGACGACGAGTATGTTGGAACGATGTTCTCGAATCATGAACGTTTTGGGTTTCAGCATATTGAATTATATATAACATTTGCAAAGTTCAAGAAACTCAAATTTCTCAGGTCATCAATCCATCCATAATTGCACACGAAGATGTTGAAGAAGAAGACGGTGAAGAAGAAAATGAGGCACAGGTTGATGATTTATATACTACTTTGTTTGAGGAAGGGAACAGTGTCAACGAAGTCAACAGAGATGAACAATACATTCCAGTTGAGAATGTATTCATCCCACCGGTGCATATGACAACCTTGCCGCTAAATGTAGAAGGAACATCATGTGATTGGCCACAGAATCCTCATATTCCAATGGAGGGTGACATAGAAGTCGGTAACCAATTTAAAAATAAAGCTGACTGTGTCGCTGCCATTAAGCAATATCACATGAAACACGACATGGATTATAAAGCGACAAATTCCGACAAGAAGAGATACATAATTTGTTGCAAGAATGATTCCTGCAAGTTTTATCTATTGACGTCCTACCGAAAAAGAAGTGACTTGTGGGAGATAGGCATTATGAACCCACCCCATAGTTGTTCAACAACTTTGTTTAATCAGGATCATAAAAAACTAACCTCGCAGTTAATGTCTCAGAAATTAATGTCTTTTGTAGACAAGGATCCTTCTATTAAGGTTAGTGTTTGCATAAGTAAAATTGTTTCTGAATACAATTTTACTCTTTCTTACAGAAAGACATGGATAGCAAGAAATAAGGCAATTGAACAGGTGTGTGGTAATTGGGAGAACTCATACAATGAACTTCCACATTTTCTGTTAGCACTTAAAAAATTTGTTTCGGGCACTGTGCTGGAAATAGAAACACTACCTATGTATACAGTTGATAGAACTATTGTTGAAGGCAAACACATCTTCCACCGGCTATTCTGGCATTCGAACCATGCATCAGAGGTTTTGCCTATTGCAAACCTATACTTCAAATTGATGGAACCTGGTTATACTGTAAGTACAAGGGTACACTGCTTATCGCAGTGGCACAAGATGGCAACAACAATATATTTCATGGTGCTTTTGCTCTTGTGGAAGGTGAAACCGCTGAAGGTTGGAGTTTTTTTATGAGAAACTTAAGGAGGCATGTTGCGCCACAACCAGGTCTATGTTTAATTTCAGACCGACATGCATCAATTGAAAGTGCATACAACATTGCGGAAAATGGTTGGCATGATCCCCCATCAGTGCATGTTTATTGTATCTGACGCATTGCACAAAATTTTATGAGAGAAATCAAGGACAGGAACCTGCGGAAAAAAATAATTAACATGGGTAACTATATTTCATAATATTCATTAAAATTTGTCAATAACATATATTATTTTTTTTTGTCCTTCGTTGGTTGATATTTTAATTATTCAGGGTACGCTTTAAACCAACCAACATTTCATTACTATCGGTCAGAGATTGGCATGACAAATGCAGATGCTTTAAGGTGGACTGACAATATTCCAGCCGAAAAATGGACAAGGGCATTTGACGGGGGTCGACGTTGGGGTTACATGACTACCAACCTTGTTGAGTCAATGAATGTTGTCTTTAAAGGCATCGTAATTTGCCCAAATTACAACATTGGTAAGGGCAACATATTATAGATTGGGATCTTTATTTGCTGAAAGGGGTGCAAAGTGGAGTGCTGTGTTGAATTCTGGCCGAACATTTACAGACAACTGCCTCAAGGTGATGAAAGAAGAAACAACAAAATCCAGCACATATCAAGTCAGAATTTTTGACTACACTAACAATGTTTTCAGTGTGAAGGAGACAATGAACTATGGTGAGGGGAAGCCTATGGTACATTATAAGGTCGACCACTTGAGCGGGTGGTGTGACTGCGGAAAGTTTCAAGCATATCGTGTCCATTGCTCACATGTTATCGCTGCATGTTCGAATGTGCGCCACAACGCTTACGCTCTTTTGTCCGACGTTTATAGGGTTACAAACCTGTTTGGGGTTTACAACACAAACTTTCCGGTGCTGCCGTACGATGAATATTGGCCAGTTTATGAAGGAGATCAAAATTTTCATAACCCAAGAAAGCGAAGGAACAAGAAAGGTCGTCCAGTGAGCACACATGTTACAATGGAAATGGATAACTTTGATAACCTTGAGAGAAAATGTTCCATGTATCGTCAAACGGGCCACAATCGAACCCGGTGTCCCAATGTGGGAACAAGTAATCGTTAGTGTTTCTATTAATCATGTATTAAATAATATTAGTTAATAATATTAATTAATAAAAAAAATCTGACTTGCACACTGTCGCCCATTGAAAGGGCGACACTCTCTAAATTCCAACACTACCGCCCAATAATGTTAATATTAATATCAATAATGTATAATATTAATGTATAATATTAATTTATATTTTTTAATACATAATTTATATTAATTGATATTATTAACTAATATTATTTAATACATGATTAATAAAAACACTAACGATTACTTGTTCTCACATTGGGACACCGGGTTCGTTTGTGGCCCGTTTGACGACACATGAAACATTTTCTCTCAAGCTTATCAAAGTTATCCATTTCCATTGTAATACGTGTGCTCAATGGGCGACCTTTCTTGTTCCTCTGCATTCTTGGGTTATGGCAAATTTGATCTCCTTCATAAACGGGCCAATATTCATCTTACGGCAGCACTGGAAAGCTTGTCCTGTAAACCCCAAACAGGTTTGTAACCCTATAAACGTCGGAAAAAAGAGTGTAAGCGTCGTGGCGCACATTCGAACATGCAGCGATAACATGTGAGCAAGGGACACGATATGCTTGACACTTTCTGCAGTCACACCACCCGTTCAAGAGGTCGACCTTATAATGTCCCATAGGCTTCCCCTCATCACAGTCCATTGTCTCCTTCACACTTAAAACATTGTTAGCGTAGTCAAAAATTCTGACTTGATGTGTGCTGGATTTTGTTGTTTCTTCTTTCATCACCTTGAGGCAGTTGTCTGTAAATGTTTGGTCATAATTCAACACAACACTCCACTTTGCACCCCTTTCAGTAAATAAAGATCCCAGTCTATAATATGTTGCCCTTACCAATGCTGTAATGGGCAAATGGGCAAATTACGTGTGCCTTTAAAGACAACATTCATTGACTCAACAAGGTTGGTAGTCATGTGACCCCAACATCGACCCCCGTCAAATGCCCTTGTCCAATTTTCAGCTGGAATACTGTCAATCCACCTTAAATCAGCTGCATTTGCCATGTCAATCTCTGACCGATAGTAATGAAATGTTGGTTGGTTTAAAGCGTACCCTGAATAATTAAAATATCAACCAACAAAGGACAAAAAAAATAATATATGTTATTGACAAAATTTAATGAATATTATGAAATATAGTTACCCATGTTAATTATTTTTTTCCGCAGGTTCCTGTCCTTGATTTCTCTCATAAAATTTTATGCAATGTGTTAGATACAATAAACATGCACTGATGGGGGATCATGCCAACCATTTCCCGCATTGTTGTATGCACTTTCAATTAATGCATGTCGATCTGAAGTTAAACATAGACCTGGTTGTGGCGCAACATGCCTCCTTAAGTTTCTCATAAAAAAAAACCCAACCTTCAGCGGTTTCACCTTCCACAAGGGTAAATGCAACATGAAATATATTGTTGTTGCCATCTTGTGCCACTGCGATAAGCAGTGTACCCTTGTACTTGCCGTATAACCAGGTTCCATCAATTTGAAGTATAGGTTTGCAAAAGGAAAAACCTCTGATGCATGGTTCGAATGCCCAGAATAGCCGGTGTAAGATGTGTTTCCCTTCAATAATAGTTATTCAGTTGTATACATGGTTAGTGTTTCTATTTCCATCACAGTGCCCGAAACAAATTTTTTAAGTGCTAACAGAAAATGTGAAAGTTCATTGTATGAGGTCTCCCAGTTACCGTACACCTGTTCAATTGCCCTTTTCTTGCTATCCATGTCTTTCTGTAAGACGGAGTAAAATTGTATTCATAAACAATTTTACTTATGCAAACACTAACCTTAATAGAAGGATCCTTGTCTACAAAAGGCATTAATTTTTGAGACATTAACTGCGAGGTTAGTTTTTGATGATCCTGATTAAACAAAGTTGTTGAACAACTATGTGGTGGGTTCATAATGCCTATCTCCCACAAGTCACTTCTTTTTCGGTAGGACGCCAATAGACGAAACTTGCAGGAATCATTCTTGCAACAAATTATGTATCTCTTCTTGTCGGAATCTGTCACTTTATAATCCATGTCGTGTTTCATGTGATATTGCTTAATGGTAGCGACACAGTCACCTTTATTTTTAAATTGGTTACCGAATTCTATGTCACCCTCCATTGGAATATGAGGATTCCATGGCCAATCACATGATGTTCCTTCTACATTTAGCGGCAAGGTTGTCATATGCGCCGGTGGGATGAATACATTCTCAACTGGAATGTATTGTTCATCTCTGTTGACTTTGTTGACACTGTTCTCTTCCTCAAACAAAGTAGTATATAAATCATCAACATGTGCCTCATTTTCTTCTTCTTCGTCTTCTTCAACATCTTCGTGTGGAATTATAGATGAATTGATGACCTGAGAAATTTGAGTTTCTTAAACTTTTGCAAATGTTATATATAATTCAATGTGCTAAAACCCAAAACGTTCATTATTCGAGAACATCGTTTCAACATCCTCGTCGTCACGAACCTTTAGTGGAACAAATTTAAAGCGATGGTCCCCGAAATGGACAGCATTTTTGTACGTAATCTGTGACACTGATCCAACTTGCACCTTCATATGTACCCTATCTTTAAAATGTTGGAATGCCGATCTTTTATTAACACTAAAATGAGTTACGTCAGTGTTTTAAAAAATCAAACCCACTTCATCTGATACAACAACACTCCCGTTGAAATGAGCATTAACAATATATTGTTGACTAGTAAACATAATTGTTTGAATATAGAAGATGATAATATGAAGAAATAATTGTTTGAATATAGAAGATAAATAAATATTTGAGTAGTAGTAGAAATAAATATTTGAGTAGTAGAACTAAATGTTTGAATAAGAAGATAAGTAGTAGAAATAAATATTTGAGTAGTAGTAGAAATGAATGTTTGAGTAGTAGAAATAAATATTTGAAACAAATTATATAAGAAAAAGTTCCATGCATGCAGACACAAAACTGTTGGACGTTGGAGACACAATACTTGGTCAACGAAAGAACAACATTGCCGCCCATTAAATGGGCGGCTGTCAGACAAATTTAAAGTATGCCGCCTATTAATATTACGAGAGTCTGAAAAGTAATAAAGACATCAGACAAATATAAGGCCTGTCGCTCATTGAACTTACGGGAGTCTGAAAAGTAATAAAGGCTGTCATAACAATGCCGCCCATTAAAGCAATGGATGTCAGACACATTTACACTATGCCGCCTATTCAAGCAACGACTGACAGAGAAAAAGTAATAGTGTCGCCCATTGAAAGGGCGGTGATCAAACGCTTATATAATTTTTACCAAACCTTATTTAATTTTTACCAACACACCATTATAATCTCTATATAATTCTACTACCACTCTTACTCTTAAAAAGTCTCTCAAAAATGGTTTTTCTCACCTTAGGAGATGACCATCGCGGTACACTTGCAAACATTGCATCTTATGTAAGTTAATGATTATTTATTTAAAGTTAGTTACATTCTAATAAAATTTATTTAAAGTTAGTTACTTATGTAAGATAAATTTTATGATGTTACTTATTTTTGAAGTTAGTTACATTCTAATAATGTTATTTAAAATATTTTTTTTGTAGGATGAAAAAAATTCCAAACCACGCTCACATAAGTATATAAAGTCTGATGCCATTTTCAAACCATATTTGATTCAAGCGGGTTTCGATCACGTCATCAAGATAACATCATATGGAATTGATCGCAAATTTCTTCTCGCCTTGTGCGAAAGATGGCGACCAGAAACCCATACTTTTCACTTCCCCACAAGTGAATGCACAGTGTCACTTGAGGATGTCCATATGTTGTTGGGTCTCCGTGTCAATGGGTTAGCGGTTGTGGGTGACACAAACGTTAAGTATGAATTAGTGGAAGAACTATTGGGGGTGCCTTTGGAACGAGGTGATAGGAAGGGGCAAAGTCTTAAAATCACCTGGCTAAAAAAATTTATGGTGCTTTGAACCTAACCAATGAGTCTCCCGAGGAAATCAAAATTTATAAGACTAGAATTTATATACTATTGTTTTTTGCATGTTTTTTATTTCCTGATACTAATGATAATACTATCCATCTTTAATATTTACCATTATTAGAAGATTTAAGTCAAGTAAGTAGATATAGTTGGGGCGCTGCTACCTTAGCGCATCTATACAGAAATTTGTGTAGATGCGCAATGAAAAATGTGCATAGTTTTGCTGGTTGTGGCGTTTTGATTCAAGCTTGGGGATGGTCCAGAATGCCCAGACTGTCGCCAATCAACCCCAATCCATATCACTTTCCATACGCAACCAAGTAAGTATACAAAGTTTATGTATATATTCTTTTCATCTATAATTTTTACTAACTATTTATTTCATAGGTGGTCCGCGTATGGGATGAATTATGAAAAAACTCCGCATCATTGTGCTCTTGGGCATCAGACGTTCTTCGATCATTTTGAGGAAGATGATGTATTGTATATAATCCTTTTTTTTACTATTACTTTCCATTTATTTTACTCTAATCCCTTTTTAACTATGTTATAGTTTCTATGGAGGCCATATCTTGGACTTCGAGATGAGGATTCAACTGAAAGCGACATGGAGTTCTACGACATTCATATTTTCTTTCACTTATGTTGAAATGCATCATTCAAATAGGGTGAAACTCCAATTCGGAATTCAACAAGACATTCCTGGTCCACCTACATGCATGGAGAGGTACCACAAGAGTACAACGAACGACCCATGGAAATTCGAAAATTGGAGAGACCATAACAGACAAGAACGTCAGCACTGGATAAATCATTGTCGAACTGTTCTATAAGGAAATGTCATGGATACCGAATGTAAACCCAATAGAGAATACATGAATTGGTATATATCTGTGACCAATTTGTATTTATCACAAAATAGATACTTATGGGACCCTCGTAACCAACCAACTTCTTCAAACTTCCAAAACATCCTTTCCATGACTTGTAACACCCAACCACAAACATTTAACACCCAAACACAAATATTTAACACCCAACAACAAACATTCAACCCAACACAACAACCTTATACCCCAAGCCAACACTACAATCAACCTTACTTATCATTTAACCCCCTTCAACATCCAATAACAAAACCTAGCCTCATCATACACCCAATATAACCAATACTCATTCTCTCAACCTACCCAACAAGAACACAACTACCAAACACCCCAACCACAAATTTCTTTTTACCCCTCACAAAACTTCACCTTTAATTCATCTCAAGACCAACATCCATACACCTCCTACATGACTAACACAATGCCACCTTCAAACCTACCAAGTTGGAGTAACGAGGGAACAAGATTTAGCTATGGAAGTGCGGCGACGATACCAACTGTGGACGATTTGAGTGATGATTTGGTCGCTAAATTCATGAACCCGAGCAATGATGCAAGACCTTCTACACAGCCCCAAAATATTGATGTTGATCGTAGAGGGTCCACCAGAAATGTACAGCCTCCTGCCTGTGGAACCCACCAACGCTTACGTCGACCGGGTCAAAATTAATTAAGGGTGAATAGGAATTTTTAGTTCATTTATTTTAATGTACTTTTTTTATTTCAAGAATAAATAAATACTTATTTTAGTTTATTTATTGTATTTTATTTTATAATTATTATTATATATTTCAATGTAGTAATTTATTTTAATTAGTACTATTTTAAAACAATAATTATAACGAAAATAAAAAAATTTAGCTGGACACTGCCGCCCATTGGAAGGGCGACACTCAAAGAAACAACACACAGCCGCTCATTGGAAGGGCGACACTCAAAGAAACAACACACAGCCGCTCATTGGAAGGGCGAAGATCCACTATTATTTTTTATAATCACTCAATTTATGGTTCCAAAAAAGAGCAGTAGCGCCGTCTGTGGGAATCAACTTTTGATTCCTATGTTTTCCACAATTTCACAATCGCTCTTCGATCCATAAATCTGAAACCTTCTTAGTTTACTAAATCGAGAACACTCGAAGTTGAACATGAAAACCCATTGCATTCGATCGAATAAACCATCGTTCCAATTTTGATTTCCTGAATTTCTAGATTCTTGATTCCTACAATTTCTAATAATGGTTGGATCTAAAGCAACTCGCTCTAGCGCAACGCGAGAAGCTGTTGCCGCTGCTCAAGAAGAGATGAATTAACCTCCTCTGCAAGGCACCACAAATCCAATAGTAGAAATTTCTTTTCATCCAGAAGTAGTTCAAGCCTCTCGAAGAGCAAGATTTGTCCAAGCGTCTCCAATTTGACTGTCAATTCCCCTCACTAATAGCAATACCCGAAACTTCACTTGGTTTCAATTGCTGCAATCTAACCTTGGGGTACAAGGCGCCAACGATTTGTTGAATGGCATGTATAATTTCGTTTGGTAGCATAATATACAAGCATTCAAAGAAAAGTTACCCCACCTCCGCGAAGAAACACCATCAAAGAGGCGACATCGAGGAGATTTCAAGTCGTTGTCCCTAAGTCGACCACGACTAAGAGACATGAAGCTCCAAACCTCAAGGGAGATCGATGCAGCCATGGTACTATTCCAATTTGAGTTCAAAATGTAAGAGTTTAAAACACACATGCTCACACACGCGCGCGCGCGTGTGCACACATCCACACACACGTGCATAGACACACGCACACGCGCACGCGCACGTGCACACACACACACACACACACACATATATATATATATATATATATATATATATATATATATATATATATATATATATATATATATATATATATATATTTCAGTATCCAACTGTAATTTTGAATAGTTTGGATTGAAAAATCAGACTTGAATGCTAATAAAAATTTCAATGAAAATTTTTTAGTCATATTATCTACCATAAAAGAAAGTAGTATGCTCTGAAAAAGACCATTCTACCCTTTTTTATGATTTGATCTAAACCATATTTTTGAGATTATTTGCGGTCTAATATTTTCTCTTTCTAATCAATTCGAATTCTGGTTTCAATCTAATCTCTCATTACATAAAACTATCCTCTTCTTTATGGCTACTTCTCACAATTCCAACTAAATTACTGTTTTCAAGTTCTCACATAATTAAAGTCAAATTAAGCATTCATATTAAAAACTTGGTCCCAATGTTGCAATTCGGCTATTGTGGAATCCCCATTTCACCTTTTCCCACATTCATATTATATATTTTTTAAGTTTCTAAATTATTTGTACAACATTTATATGCCTGACACGATACTTTACATCTTTACTGTTTCTAATACAAACTAATGATGTACTATTTTGTTAGCTGAAGCTCGAAGGAGTGTAAATTGACGAGGAGCAAACAACTTTGGTAATTTCTAACTCTTAACTTCCTCACTTAAAAAATCTCCAATTTACTTTCGATTCATATTTTTTCAAATGTTCATATTTTTTTTTCATAGATGTTATTTTTCAATGTCACAGATTTTCTTATTGTCACAGGTTTTGAGGAAATAGATCTGGTTGACGTAAATCGTTTCATCAATGAGTTGCTGAGAAGCTACATGAGTTAGTTTCATAAATTTCTTGATGAAAACTTCCATAAATTTCTTTTTCTATTGCATGTTGTATTCCCCATATAGGAACTCATCAACAATACAAAAGTGACTTGCAGATGTTGATACTTGATGCAAGATTTGTGGGTGGATATTGAAATTTGTGTAGCATTGTACTACAAAAGCTCAATTTGATAAAATCATGCTCTGTACAATTTTAAAACATGTATCATTGTAGCATTTGTTTGTTCTTGTTGTGTATGAAGCACAAACACCTTTGGGAGTAGGCGTGTTGCGACGTTGGACACTTGTATGACACACGTACGACACGTGTTGAAAAAGTCAAACAAGTGTCGGAATATTTAGACAAGTGTTCACTAAAAAATGATTTTTTATTTATTTCGACACTTTTTGAATCATTGGTTGACATCCATACGACACTCATAACACATATGTTTGATAATTCAGACGAGTGTTTTAACCAAAAATTTGTTTTTTTCTTTGCTTCAACACACTTTTATACATATTTTGGACAAATCTCACACAAATTTAAAATTGTTAAACGTGTATTATTAAAGACGTCATTTGAACAAATCTCACACATATTTTGTCGACACTAATTTTGATTAGAATATTTTCTACTTATTTAATCATAGATGGATAAATAAAGGTTAAATACTCTCTTATATATAACGGTATCGGCGTCATATGTTTTAACATTATCGGTGTCCGAGTGCCCATGTCGTGTCCCGGTGTCCATGTTAGAGTCCGTGCTTCATAGCTTGTTGTCCTTTATAACTTAATTCACAATCTGTGTTAACACAAAAATATATTAGAAATATTCACATCCTTCTTTCACCATCCAAAAATAATTCATTTTTATTAATGGTAATCATAAAAGAATTTATTTTTTCCTAATTGATTGATATAGGATGATGCTTGCATTACAATATACTATATTCATAGCCTAATCTAATTATTTAATAAATTTATATTGTATTCTTAAATTTGCACATTTTTAAGATAACAGAATTATGTCTGCGCTTTTCTAATTGGGTGTGTCGTAATCAATTATTAAATTTAAAATTGAGTATTTTTATATTTTATTATTTATTTTGAAATAAATCTGTCACTTAACTAAAATTAGTGCTTTTGTATTTTTATAAATATAATTTTAATTAAAATAAATTTAGAGCCAAAGAATAAATCAAAAAATACATAATTTTGAAATGTATCAACATAAATATAGAACCAGAGAATAAAGAAAAAAATACATAACTTTGACATGTTATATTTAATCAATGGAATTGATTTGAATCAATTAACATATTGACATATTAAAATGTTTTTTTTTTTATTTTAAATTATGGCAATACATATAAAATAAGTTAAGTATAAGTCTCACATTTTTTTATAATAAAATTTTTTATATAAAAATATACAACAATTTCAATAAAATGACTTATTAATACTATTAATTGATTTTAAAATATGAAAAATTAAATATACACATATTAATATAATAATTATATTTTTAAAAATTAATAAATAAATAAAATCTAATAGATTTATTGAACATACTTTTTTTAAAATATGTATAAAAATTAGATGATGCTTATAAAACGGGAGAGTACATATTTTGAAACTGTAATCTTTATTAAAAAAATAGTTGTTTTATTAGTATAAAATACTAAAATTAATAATTTCTTTATAAATAAAAGGTCTCACATTTTTTTAAATAATTTTTATTTTTAATATTCATCACATAACTCTCATTGAATATATTTTATTAAGTATTAAATAGTTGTGAGAAATATTGATAGATTCAACCATTCATTCTTGAAATGAGTTCAATTTTCATATTTAAAATTTTAAAGTAAATTTTAAAAATTAGTGTTACCTAAATTTTTTGTTAATGATGGAGAATCTTTGTGTTAGTTTCTATTTATATTCAAGTATATTATATGCATTTCATTTCTTTTCTTTTATATTTTTTTAAATATTTAATTTATAGTTAATTTGCATTTGTTTTAGTCTTTATTATTTTTTAAAATTTATTAAATATAAAATTAATAATTATTTATTATTATTTATCAATTATTTATAATAAAATCAATTTAATATGTATCACTAAAAAATATGTACATAGAAATAAGTATCGACTACTATTGAAATGTGTTATTAATAAATTGATTAATAATTGTTTTATTAATTTTTTTCTATAATATAATTTATATGAAACTATTTATCCAAATATTAAAAAAATGAGAATTTATCAACCATTTTATTAAAAGTAGGTGAACATATGTAGTACCAAATCAAATATTAAAAAAATGAGAATTTAAATATTTGTATATCTGAAAAAATTATTTTTACGCTCTAATCCGTTTTTATTACATTTTTTTAATGTATAATTAAAGAAAATAAAAGTATATATATATTTAAAATTTAAAATAATGTATGAATCTAAATACGGACAAAATATATTTATTTATACTACTAATATTTATTTATACAATTAAAATAATATTTATAAATACTAAAAAGTTAATATTTATAAAATTAAATAATTAAATAAATATTATTTAAAATAATTTTAAAACAAATTAATATTTACATAAAAAAAATATACGGTTGACTCAAATATTTATATATATTAAAAAATTATATTTATGTCTCAAATATAAATAAAATTATATTTTTATTTTAAAAATTATACTTTTTTATTAAATAATTATCTTTTCATTTTTTAAAATTTTATCATAATTTTAAAAACAAATACGTGTAATTTTTAATAATATTACAATTTACAAATAAATATTTGTAATAGTATTTCATTAGTTTTTATTATAAAAGGTGCATAAACAAGGTAAGAAATTTGAATATTTTATTATTTTGATTTTCTTCACTTCCAAAAATGATGGATAGAAAAATTTGCTTGTATATTTTATTTTCTCCTTGTATATTTTGATTGATTTGATAACGTTATTAGGGTTTCGATTTCTTCATAGTGAAATGCAGTTCTGTATGTTGCCGGCATTGATTTCAAACTGAGATATGTTTTTTATTTTTTCAGGCTTCTGTTTCTGTATTTTCAATTCTATTATGAAATTTGTTTTCAAATTCTAGATTTATTTGTTTCTTTAGAGTGAGCAAGAACGTCAATGAATGGATTTAAAAAACGCTATTCACAAACCATTTGGCTCCATAAAACTCTGAACTGCATCATCAAGAAATGCTATCTTGAAACATCCAAACAGTTTCATGAAAGGTCTGAACTGTTGTTCATCAATCCAGTCTGGTTTAAACCAGATATCCAAACATTTTTTCTTCATTCCTGTGTAGTTCTTTAAAATATCATAACTGTTTTCTTCGATCCAGTATGGTTCAATATCCGGAAATTCAAACTGCTTTTCTTTAATCCAGTTTGCTTCTAAACCGGATAACCAAAAACTTCAATCAGTGTGGATCTCAAAACCAGATATCCAAACTGTTTTTTAATCCAGTTCGCTTCTTAAAAACCAGATATCCAAACTCCTCTTATAGGTTTGGTTCTAAACCAGATATCCGAACTGCTTTTTCAAAATCTGGTTTACCAGATATCCAAACTGTTTTTTATAATCCAGTTTGGTTCTTAAACCGGATATCCAAACTGTTTTTTTTATAATCCAGTTTGGTTCTTTAACCAAATATCCAAATTGTTTTTATATAATCCAGTTTGGTTATTAAACTGGATATCCAAACTGTTTTTTATAATCCAATTTGGTTCTTAAACCAGTTATCCAAACTTGGTTCTTAAACCAATTATCAAAACTGTTTTTTTATAATCGAGTTTGGTTCTTATATCCAGATAACCGAACTGTTTTTTAAAATCCAGTTTGGTTCTAAAACCAGTTATCCAAACTGTTTTTTTAAAATTCAGTTTGGTTCTTAAATCCAGTTATCCGAACTGCTTTTCTATAATCCAGTTTGGTTCTTAAACCAGATAACCGAACTGCTTTTTTAATCCAGTTTGGTTCTTAAATCCAGATAATCGAGCTGCTTTTTTATAATCCAGTTTGGTTCTTAAACCAGATAATCGAACTGCTTTTTTATAGTCCAGTTTGGTTTTAAATCCAGATAACCGAACTGCTTTTTTAATCCAGTTTGGTTCTTAAATCCAGATAACCGAGCTGCTTTTTTATAATCCAGTTTGGTTTTAAATCCAGATAACCGAACTGCTTTTGTATAATCCAGTTTGGTTCTTAAACCATATCCAAACTGTTTTTTAGCACTCCAGTTCGGTTCTTAAATTGGATATCCATACTGCTTTTTTCTAATCCGGATAACCGATCTGCTTGTCTACCATCCAGTTCGGTTCTTAAACTGGATAACCAAACTACTTTTTGAAAATCCTGTTCGGATTTTAAACTGGATACCCAAACTGCTTTTCAAAAGTCCAATTCGGTTTTCAAACCGGATATCCAAACTGCTTTTTAAAATCCAGTTCGGTTCTTAAATTGGATATCCAAACTGTTTTAAACCAGATATCCAAACTGCTTTCAGTTCAGTTCTTAAACTGGATATCCAAACTGTTTTTTAAAATCCAGTTCGGTTCTTAAACTAGATATCCACACTGCTTTAAACCAGATATCCAAACTGCTTTCAGTTTGGTTCTTAAACTGGATATCCAAACTGTTTTTTAAAATCCAGTTTGGTTTTAAATCCCGATAATTGAACTGCCTTTCTATCATCCAGCACGGTTACTAAACCAGATATCCAAACTGCTTTTTAACAATCCGGTTCGGTTCTTAAACTGGATATCCATACTTCTTTTCTTAAATCCAGTTCGGTTCTTAAAACCAATTAACCGGACTACTTTTCTTAAATCCAGATAATTGAACTGCTTGTCTACCATCCAGTTTGGTTCTTAAACTGGATATCCAATCTGCTTTTTAAAAATCCGGTTCGATTTATCCAAACTGCTTTTCTTAAATCCAGTTCTTAAAACCAGATAACCGGTTGTTTCTAAAACTGTATAACCAAACTGTTTTTCTTCGTGGTTTATCCAAACTGTTTTAATCCGATTTGGTTCTAAAAACCAAATAATTGGACTACTTTTTTCAATCCAGTCCGGTTCTTAAAACCTCAAACTATTTTTTTCAATCTAGTTTGCTTTTCTTTCAAATTGCTTTTCTTTAATCCATTTTGCTTCTAAAATCGGATAACCAAACTGCTTCTTAATTCCAGTGTGGTTCTCAACTGTTTTTATATCTGGTTTGGTTCTTAAACCCAGATTTTTAAACTGCTTTTCTTCAATCCGGTTTTAAAACAGATATCCAGTACAGTTTTTTTTATCTTCAAACAAGTTGTAAAAATCATTTGTAATAATTAAATTAAATGGTAACCATGTCATAAAAGTCACTTGTAATAATTAAATTAAATTGTAATAATATATTATAATTGAAAATAAAAAAATAATATTTTAAAAACCGAAAAATATTTTTTTGTATAATATAAAAAGAAAATCAATTGTGAAATTTCAATGTTACATTCCTTTTATTAGGTTTATTTCTTAATATAATATTACAAATTTAATAAATAACTTGTAATATTAAATCAAATGGTAACCATATCATAAAAGTCACTTGTAATAATTAAATTAAATTGTAATATATTATAATTGAAATTAAAAAAATAATGATGTACGTGCGCATTAAGTTATTAAATTTAAAAATTGTAAAATATTTTTTAGTATAATATAAAAAAAATCAATTGTGGAATTTCAATGTTACATTCCTTTTATTAGGTTTATTTCTTAATATAATATTACAAATTTAATAATAAAAAGACAAATATAATGAATATTTCTTAATATAAATAATCTTATTAAAAATTTAATAATAAAAAGACATAAATATAATTAAAATAAACTCAATATCAAGATAGTTTTTAAGAATGAACTTCTTCCTCTTTTTAGGAATGAACAATAGAAGATATTCTAGAATATTAAAGAATATATAAAGAAGATATACATAGAAATAATCTTCCTATCGAATTCCATTCTACTTTTCATAATTCAAATTATATAAAATAAATAAAAATAATAAGGATTGGGATAAATACATATAATAAATATGAATTATTAATAATCGAAATAGATAAATAATAGAAATTGGAAGAATCCAAATATTCCAAAATGGAATTCAAAACTAAAAAAAAAAAAGAGAATCTTACTATATGATATGGATGAAAATTCTTTTTTATCCAATTCTTTTTCAGATAAATCAAATAGTTTTTTCGTGACTCAACTTATCACTATGCTTCGACTCGCTTGCAAAGTAAGTTGTTCGCCTTTTGATTCAAAAGGCACTACTAAATTACTCTATGTACAAGTAGTGTTAGTAGTACAATAGAATATTGTGTAACAATCCTATCTTCTTCAAAAGCTCCATATTCTTTAGCAGCCTTTTTTTCCACATCTTCTTGTTCTTATTCTTTGATTATTTGCGCATCAATTGCCTTTGCTCGTATTGTTGTTTAAAAGTCTAGTCTTTTTAAGTTAAATTCCAAAAATGGAGAAAAAAAATATCTAATCATAAAAACAGAAAAACATAAATTGCAAAAGAAGTTTTTTCGATTAAAACGTTGTGCGACTCGGAGGATATAAGACTTATTTATCAAGCCAAAAATGCCAGCAAAATGCTCAAACCCCTCCATGCCTAGCCCTTCTTAAGAATAAGGGGATATGCAACATGGGAAAGAATTAAAGAAGTGTCTGATACAACATGTAACCTTAAGAAGTGGCGCTAAAGCTCTTGTTGATCAACGCGAGTGAACTGTGCATAAACGCCTCATAAAACTGCACCGATTTACGAGAGTAAATAATTGATGAGTAGTTTTCACCTTTCGATTTACGGAATGTAATATGGGACATGATGAGGCTTTGTGTGCCTCAGTAGGAAAGAGATCACTAGAGTATAGCACAAGATTTCCATTTTTTCTTAGTCTTGGTTTATGATGGCCTTTTTATTGAATTTGACGATTGGATCTCTCTATGAATGGAAAAGGGGGTGCTTCGCATCGGGAGTAATCACAAGTGATAGGGAAAAATAGGGAGGAAGGACAAAGGAAAGAGCGATGCCTACATTAAATTAATTGATTTGTCACGGTAGAGAAGAAAAATGAATACGCTCGCGTGTTCATCGAGAACACCAAAAAAAACCAAACTCGTCTCCACGTAAGATAGCCAAAGTACGATTGAGCAATCGACATGATATATTTGCTCACATTTCGGGGGAAGGTCACTATTTGCAGGAACACTCTATGGTCTTCTTAATAAGAGAAGGTAGAGTTAAATATTTTCCAGGTGTTAAACCCCATTGTATTCAAGGAGTCAAGGAATTATTGGGAATTCCAGATTGAAGAAGAGGCAGATCAAAATATAACTATGGTAGTAACTGAGGGGGACTTGTTCTGTGATAAATAAATGACACCACACAAGAACCTCAGGGCATCCAATCCTAAGAAAAGAGGTGAACTTGAAGCAATAAAAGTAAGCGTTCATGTGTTGGTGCTATGAGATTTTTCCACCTTTTCTGAATCGAATATTCAACGCTCTTAGAAAGCGAACGGATCAAAGGTTTTCCTATTCAACAAATTAAAATTATTCAACTTTAGATGCTTTGGATGCTTCCTCATCCGCGTAATACGAAATTCTGTTTGGAGAATATGTTCCTTTTAGGGACTTTTAGTGACTAGAGTGACCCCTCTGTACCCGAATGAATCTTTTTGTTTGTGCACTTGAAACAACTTCTGATTTTACTTACTTATAGTAGTAAAGTGGAACAAACCCGTTCAGTAGAATTACGAAGAAAGAATGCTAGGCTTCTTGAACCATAGCTAATTTGATCTACCCATTTTGATAATGTGTTTGAATAGAAAGCAAAAGTACCACAACCAAATAAAACAACTTCTAGAATGAACTACATCCATTAACCGGTATACCTTTCTTATCGTAACTACGACCTGTCTTCGATGTTGATATGATCTTTCTATCAAGAGAAAATCAAGAATTTCTATTAGGATTTTCTTTTAGCTCTCACTCATCCCGGGCAATTCATATTATTCTTGGCCACTAAGGTGGCTTTTAACCAAGAGAATGAGCTAGACAAAAAAGGTACCACCAAAAGAAGGTCGACCTCACCCCGTTTTGTAAACCGGAGTAGAGAAAGAGGAAGAAAGAAAAGCTAAGCCATTCGCTTTTATGTTATTAAAAGAAATTGAATACCCCTTGGATGGCAGAAGTCGTTTTGATATACAATTTTATCTTGTTTCCATTTTATTTATTATTCCTGATTTGGAAGTAACCTTTTCCTTTCCTTGGGCAGTACCTCACAAGATGTTAGATTGAAGTCAAAACTAGATAGTTCTGGTTTCAATAGTGCTTTTCTTTTTTTAGTTTAAAAAAAATCAAAATTGAAAGAAAAAGAGAAATTAATATAGAAATCAAAATGTTCTTCTACTTAAATATAAAACCATTCCATATATCATATATTTCTCTATTCATATCTTTTCAATATTAGAAAAAATGAAATTACTTTTTATCATCAATTTATGTAATAAATGTTTAATAAAGAACTGTACTCAATAAATATAGGACTTTACCTTATTCAATCTCGATGATTGACTAAAGAATTGATTATTATGATTTTGAGTAAGCCACTATGGTAGAGTCTCGCTCAGTAAAGAGACTTGTATATTCCTAGAAAAGGAAAGAAGCATTAATTCTCTTCTTTGATCATCTAAAGGTTTTGTTCAGGACTGGGCCTGGGACTGACCGACCGTCGAGCACGACCCAACTCAGCTCCCCGTCAGGGAGGGTCTAACACAAAGGCCTAATCTGCCTTCACAATGGGAGGTAATGTTTCTCATACATTCCCCATACGTTCTCCATGTGCTCCTCACGCAGGAGCACGTCACCATCTGAACCCACGTCCTTGAGAATAGGTCATCCACTTCCCAGAGTTTATGGGCAGCTCACCCAGGACGAAGACCACGTGTTGGTCTTCCCTACCTCCACATAGGATCTTGGCAGTCATCTATTGTGGATCTTATGATCCATCCCACAACAGATGGTCGTTGGCCCAACATTGGGACACATTATAAATACCCTTCTCCACAAGAGGGTCAGGTATTCTAATTCATACTCACTTTCTGTACTTGCTCTCTCTATTTCACTCTAAACCTCACTTTGGCATCAGAATATCTTGCAAGTACACCCTTCCTCTTCTCTACTATTGGAGAAGTTGGAGCTCACGATGTGTTGTTGGCCAATAGATATCCGCCTGATCTCAATAAGATCAGTGGCGCCGTTTGTGAGAAATTTTCTCCTCTTTCTTTTCTTTCCTTGAAACTTAAATACCAAAGAAACTTTTCAACTATACCAGTCATCATGGACGATTAACACGCCGACGATCACATTCATGAAATTGCTTTCGCTACCGGTGGTGACCACAATAACAACAGAACTACCATTGCTAAAGAGGGTAACCCCAGAGATGGACTCACCGCCTCTCCCTCCAACGATGACGCGACCTAAAACGATGTCCAACATCAACATTTTGAAGATCCAAGAGTGTTTCAACCAATTCTCGTTCCACATAGCGCCGACCCTACCATGGTTTCCCTATTCGCTGCGATCAACCAAACCATGATCTTTTAAAAGAATGAAAGGATTCAGATGCCGGAGAAAGACCCTCAGTCACGTTCTCCCCTACGGAGACACCGATGGCCTGACCCTCGTAGCCCGTATCTGCAACGACGAGACACCTGTCCACACTCTCCCCCACGGAGACACCAACAGGATGACTCCTAAAGCCTCTCCCCATGAAAACTCGGACGTCAATCGCGACTGGAGAGGCCACAAGCCGTGATTACCCATAAGTGGGACCACACTCCTCCCTGCAAAGAGCAACTATCCCCGACTCCCAAAAGGAATAAAGCCGGCGGGCAGCCGGAGAAGTCAAAGAGTCGACCAAGAAACTCGCCCCGCTGCGGTAGGAGTCCTCGGCACAACCAGTCCCCATCGCGCTCACCAATCTGAAGAGACAGAGACGACCTCCGTGGTCCACTGTCTCGAGCAATTTTAGTAAATAAAGGTTCAAGGAACCATAAATAAAGGCATAAAATATAAAGACAAAAAATATTTAGTAAATACTGAAATATAAATGGAGTCTTGATGGGATTGGATCTCATCAATTGATAACACATGCATTCTTCTAATCAGTTAAACACAAATCAATCATTCGTCTAATATCCTCACATATCACCCAAAATATAGGTTATGTCTAACGCAACGCCAAAAGAACGATCATATTGTCTTATTAGTGATGTCTCATGCAACTCAGCAACACAGAACATTAAGAACTGATACTCAAGCAAATGTTAAGCCTAAATTTATTTCTAGAGTTTAGAACCTAACAGGTAATCATCCTAGATCCAGATCTGAAGAGTATATGTCTATAGCGGTTCAAATCAAAGAAAAACAGGTAAACAAAGATGACACCCATATCACATAAATGATTGCTTCATATAAAACATAATGATCAGAATACGTAAACGCTTTTTACATGCATTCTACTCATGCTACTAATCAAAACAATAAAATAGAAGATATAAGTGAATATCAATTTACAAAACTATGTCAAAAGTTTGCTCATTATTAGATGAATACCTAAGATCTAAAATTTGCAAAAGGTTTTGTCAAGAACCACAAAGAAGAAATTAAAGATAACATCAATTTTAATCCAAACTAGTTCTCAATATATAAATTAGATGAAATACATAAGGTATCAAAAGATTACATCTAAACCCAACAAGAGATCGAAGCTACTTACTCGAAGATCAAACTCCGATTTCCTTTGATTTTGGCTTCTCCTTCTTAGGGTTTTGTTTCTCTCTCTAAAAATATGTTTTGAATGAGGAGAGATAAAAAGATATGAAAATACAAGGTTTTCCAAAATATCTTCTAAGGTAGATATTTATACAAAGTGGGAAAAGTAGTAGTAAGTGGCACTGTGCTAAGCACCACCAAGAGAGTGCTAAGCGCGGTTGAAGGCCTTAGCTACTGCCTCAACAGTGAAAACACGCTGGGACCGTGCTAAAAAGCGTGCTAAGCACAATTTACTGACACGAAAGCTCTGAAAATTCTCCTCTAGGTCTTATTTCCTTCACCATAGGTTCCTAGCATTATATATCAACAAGAAGACCTGTCAAAAAACATCAATATGATCATAATTCACAATATTTACAATAAAATAAAAACTTTAATATTTACACGAAAACATATGAATTTACTACTAAAAAATCAAAGAAACAATTGAAAAGGGCCACAGAATACTATAAAAAATACGCACAATTTGGCCCTTAACAACTCTCCCCAACTTATTATTTTGTTTGTCCTCAAACAAGAATAAATCAAACATAAAGAAACAAGAGTAATTATCAAGAATCATGATCAAACAAGTTTTGTCCTCAAAGCAATGCTTACCACTAAACTACAACGACACCATGATTACGAAACAAAGTCTAAGCACAAAACACATGTCAACAATTATAAAACAATACAAATAATCAAGAATGAATCACACCTAACGCTCCTCTTCAGAATAAGGATGAAGAAATTTACACATTTGCAACTGTGGGACAATTACACTCATATGAAAATAATGCTAGCAACAGTTCAATTCATACATTCATCTAACAATCAGAAATGAAATCATGGAAGCAAAAAGATCACTAAGGGTTTGAAAGGTTGTAGCTTGACCAGGTTGTAGCTTGACCAGGTTTCACAACAAAGGGTCATTTCTTAGGCTATTGAATCGAAGTTGCCACACAAAAGAAACATTCACTATACATGGTATTTACACATCAAAACTTCATTCACTAATTTCTTTTCTCTATTTCTCACCCTTTCCAAACTTCCTTTGCACAACTATGTTTCATTCTCTAATTTTTTTATTTTCAAACAAACATCTTTTTCTTTTGTTTTTCACATTCATATTCACAATTTTCTTATGCTTGTTCAAATTTTTTAGTAACCTACTGTTGTCATACCCCAATTTTGACCTGGCATTTTAAGTTTTTGTTCATCTGTCTTTATTCTTAGTTTACATCATTTGCATAACGTAACATGCCTTTCATATCATAACACTTTCATCATTTGTGCATCATATCCATTATTTATGTCATCTAACCATTGTGCATACAGGTAGGCTCTCTTTTGTTGACTAGGCTCAGATCTTGCAAGATTGAGTCAAGGTTCAGGCCAGGTTATCATGTCAAGTGTGTATGTCTTGTGGTTTGAAATCTAGCCGAAGTTTGACCTAATCTTCATCAAACAAATTGGAATTGATTAATCTATGTCATGGGTTGTTCTGAATACAAGAATGTGTTGAACTCAAATACTTCATGGTTGAAGATCATCAAAGAACCGTTCATTTACAATTAGGGTTTCAAGGAGTTTAAGGGTTGATCATAGCTCCTATCTTGGCTCTAGTGTTTTGTTTCAGGATCAAGTTGTGGTAAAGGCAGTTGTCTTAAGGGTATATTTTGAGGACAAGTGTGGATTGATTTCAAGTACTTGTATTTGAGGATTCAGATTGAGGTTTTGTGTAAAGTTTAAGCTTATCCGATGGAGTCAAGTTGCAGAGTCTTCAGAAGTCAATACGTTTTGTGAAATTTTGCAAGTCCTGATTATGCGGTTCATGTTCTTGAGAAATTCAAGCTTCTTGTTCAGTACAAACCTATTCAAGAGTCCATCCAATAAAATTTCTCCAAAACCATTGCAATTTCCACTCAAGTTTTTTTCCAATTCAATTCAATTGTCAACTCCAATCCCATTTATTTCAATTTCATTTTCATTCAAGTTGCAAATCAACATTCCATAATTATCCAAATTTTTATCCATTTATTCATTTCGATTTCTAAAACCAATTTAACATCCACTTCTCCAAAATCCATAACTACTTCCTTATTCACATCTTGTGCCCGTGTCCTAAGCCATTAGGAAACCGAATACCCATTTCATTTATCCATTCAACTTTATATCTATGTTTCTAAATATTTTTCAAGCCATCTCATTTCCATGTTTAATCCAAAGTCCATCTGATAAATCCATTTAGAATAATTGTTAAATCCATTTTCCATCTGATATTTGTTTGTCCATTTAAATTCAATTTTTTTCAAATTATCCATTTAAAAAAAATTAAACTTCTCCAATCCATTTAAATTGTCCAAGATTCATCACCACAAATTATAAGTCAGGGCCCAAGTTACATTGCCAAAAAGCCCATCATCAATTACCACCTTATTACAACACAAGATTAAAACAAAGAGGATAAAACACTCAGCAAAAAAACACTTTGCCAAATCTTTTTATTTTTAAAAAGAAAAAACTAAAAAAATATAATAATACAAGTAATACAAACTTGTAGTATTGTAAGGTTACACAACAAGGTAGCCTTCATGATTCAAAACTTGCTACCAAAAACATGTACCATAGTTACAACGATTTACAACGACAAAACCATGCTAATCTTCCACTTCACGAACTGTACTGCCAAGAAGACTAAAAAAACATGATGCCACAAAGCCTGTCCACTGCTAACAAGCCACAACCAAACAAAACCTCTGCGAAATGTACCGCCCTGCTTCACAACAACCAACGTAACTTGCACATGACAGTCAAAACCGGCGTGCCTACTAGCATAATTCTACACACCAGACCAGCCAGCTCCAAATACTAAAAAAAACAAAAATCTCCAAAAGCAGTGACAACACTTCCCAACCTTCCAAACTATGACCCACAATCTGCAAACAAGCCAACAACAAGACAAACCAACAAAAATTTGAATGAATTAAAAAGAGATGGAAGTTGATGAAAAATTGGTGAACTGGAGAAAACGGAAGAAAAAAAATTCAAAGAGAGCTAGCCCTTTCAAATCGGTGGATATACAGAGAAGAACAAAAAAATACAAACCTTTTGTTTAAGCTGTAATCTAGACTCTTTTTCATCAATCTCACACTTCGACTCCTTCAATCGTCAGTGCCTCTTTTCTTTCACTCCAACCCTTTTCCCATCTTCTATCACCATCATCAAAATCTCCCTCGGTTTTGTTTCAATACACAAACAATAATAACCTATTTCACACTTCAAGATAACAACAAAATCATAAATTCAAGCAGCTCAACGTTTCTGCAGCCGTGATTTAACATTATACCTCACCTTTCCTTCAAAACCACATTGCTCGTTACATTGCAAAATAACAACAAACAAAATTTATATCACCAAGTTATGATAGCAGCACCAAAGATAAAACTTGCAAGCTGAAAATAAAGAAGGACCGAGAACCGAATCTCAGAAGGCAACCACAACCGCGCACAGAACGCACCGATGCAACCATCTCCGCCGCCCGCATATCACCGGCGCGTAACAACCACCAACCGCCATCGAACCTCCGTCGACCATCCATTTTCATCATCACCATCAGACGCAATTCAAGACATGGAAAAGCAGAGAAAGATTTAGAGTGAGAAACCTTCAGCCGCAACAAGAGTGAGGAAGGAGAAGAGCCGAGAAAGCCGTTGAGATCACGCGAGGGAGATGCGATGAGGTTGATTGTTTTTTCTCTTTCAGGATCATACTCTCTCTTCCTTAAGTGTATGCCAGTTTTTTTTCTTTTCCTTTTCCATTTGCAACGACTGGGGATGAACTTAGGGTTTTCTACACAACCCTCTTGTATCCAAAATCGGACTGGGCTTACAGGGTCAAAGCTGACCTATTTCCATTGAAGATTTTACCCTATACCCCTGAAGTTATACCCATATCCCTATAATTTTTTAAAAATACCCATTTTATCCTTATATATTTTGATATTTTTTTTCACTGTTTACCGTATCATCAGACTTTTTAGACTTCCGAAGAATTCACCACACGATATATCGGAACACTTTGAGAATGACTTCCGATACACTTTTTCCTCAAGCCGGAAGACTTTGGCAAAGAGTTTTGGTTCACATAAATTATGTACCGGAAGACTTTATGAAATACTTCCGGTTTGAAAATTTTCGTGGGTGTTCACCGGAAGACTTGTAAAAAGAGTTCTGGTACTTGTAAAAAGTGTACCATAACACTTTTTACAAGTCTTCCGGTTTGTTTTTTTGGCTATCGGAACTCTTTCTTTGAGTCTTCCGGTTTGAATTGTCCAATTTTTTTTGAATTTTTTTTGAATTTTTTTATGTAGTTTCAGACGTTCCTTTACAAATATGCGATAAAGATCAGATATGCGTAGATATGTCTGATGTTTTTTCAATTACTCAAAGATTTGGTACACAAGAAGAGGTAATAAGATGGATTAAAGATATCAGAATCCGAAATAAAGTTACGGTTATCATCACTCGTTCAGATATTAAAACAGGCAAGAAAGGAAGAAGTAACAAATTAATATTTGGATGTGATAAAGGAGGAAAACACTAAGATATTGATAGTGGAACCCAGAGTGCGACGAAAAAATGTGGATGTCCATTTAGAATCAGATCAATTCCAACGACCGATGGATCTGGATGGAAGATTGATGTAAAATGTGGAGTTCATAACCATGATTTTCCTTATAGATTAGAAGGTCACGCATTTGCCGGTAGGTTGACAGCGGATCAGAAGCAACATGTTGTTGATTTGACAAAGAGAAAGGTTTCACCTAGACATATATTGCTTTCATTACAAGAGCAAGATTCAGATAATGTCACTCGGATCACGCAAATATACAAACAGAAGAGTATGATAGAAAAAAATATAAGAGGTCCTAGAAGTGAGATACAATATTTGTTTAAGCTTATTGAGGAAGCAGGTTATGTTTATTGAAGTAGAAAAACAGATGACTCTGAAGTTATTAGAGATATCTTTTGGGCTCATCCAGATTCAGTTAAGTTGCTGAATATTTTTCCTATTGTGCTAGTTATGGGCAGCACTTACAAGACAAACAAATATAGGCAACCTCTGTTTGAAATTGTTGGCATGACATCAACCGAGTTGACTTTTGTTGTCGCATTTGCCTATATTGAGTCTGAGCAAACTGAGAATTTTTGTTGGGTGCTAGATAAGCTTAAACAATTGTTTGTGAAGAAAGAGTTGTGTCCACAAGTGATTTTGACAGATAGAGATCTTGCTTTGATGAAAGCCATTGAAATTGTGTTTCCAAGGCCGATCAATATGCTATGTAAATTTCATATTAACAAGAATGTTGGTACAAAACGGAAACAATATGTGGCTAGTGACATGCAAAATAAAATTGACGAATTATGGACGGATGTTGTATGGGCTAGTGATGAGGTTGAGTATGATCAAAGGTTGAACCAACTTGATCAGGCGTGTGTTGATTACAATGAATTTATTGATTATGTGAAGGTAACATGGTTGACACCACATAGACAAAGATTTGTGGGAGCATGGATTAATCGAGTGCTACATTTGGGTAACACCACGACTAATCGGTATGTATTTATTTTTAGTATTTCTAAATTGTATATTTTTTTTGAATTTTTTTAAAATATTTTAAATATGTATTAATGTTAGGGTTGAGTCTGCTCATTGGAAGTTAAAGCAAATGTTGGGGAACAGTATTGGTGACATGGTCAAATGTTGGGAGGCTATGAATGACAACTTAAAGTTACAATTGGATAATATTAGAGCTTCTTTTCAAAAGAGTTTTTATAAAGTTGAGCACGCCCACGTAACTCCATTTTACAATAATTTACGTGGTTCAGTGTCTCGAGATGCATTGAGACGCATTGCTGAAGAGTTAAAACGAGTTGATTATGTTGGAACTAACAAGGAAATATGTCGTTGTACTCTTAGAACAACCTATGGATTACCTTGTGCTTGTGAGTTGACAAGATATAAAATTGATGGTATACCGATACCAATAGATGTTGTACATGTTCATTGGGGAAAACTAAGTATGGAAGTTAAGTTGGATGAAGACGTAGATGATGGATCAGAGGTGGATATGAGTAGTGAAATATATGAGTTATGGAAAAGGTTTAAGTCACTGGATGTTGTTGGGAAAAGGGCATTAAAAAGTAGGGTTTTTGAACTTGTCTTCCCTACAATGACTTCTATGTGTCCACCACCTGAGAAAATAAAAACTAAAGGGGGAGTCAAGAAGAAAGACAAAAAACCAGTAGGATATGATGTTTATAGAGACCCTTCGTATCACGAGTATGTTGATAAAGCATCTCAATTTTCACAGATGCAATCTCAACCATCACAAACTTCGAAGAAATTGAAATTATCACAGTCTTCACAAAAGAAATCTCAACCATCACATGCTTCAAAGAAGTTGAAATTATCACAATCTTCACAGTCAACTAAGCAGTTCATCCTTCAATTTCCTAATCACATCAAGTCATATATTGATGATGTAATTAATGTTGTATCAGATGGTAATTGTGGATTTCGAGTCATTGCTTCATTGCATGGATATGGTGAAGATGGTTGGTCGGTGGTTCGTCGAGACTTGGGGTTGGAAATAATACATAATGAAAGATCAAGTTTGTATGCCAATTTATTTACTGATCAGTTAGCAGTAGTGAGAGAATCTTTGATGATAGAGGAATTTGGTCCTCAACAACCACATAAAATGGTTAACTCTACCAGATATGGGTTACGTGATAGCGAATCGTTATAATGTTGTACTTGTCTGTTTAGAAGTTGAATGTTGGACTTTCTTCCTTATGACAACTTCATTTTCACCGAATGTAGCAATTTACTGCATTGGTTTTGTAAATAGAAATCATTGGGTTAAGGTACTTAGTTGTTTTTAGATAATGCGATTAAACCTAATTCTTTTTTGTTATTTTTACTTAATATTGTGATTATTTTTTTATTTAGGTAAACATGAAAGAAGAGTTTCCATTGCCACCAGTGACAGTAGATTGGAAGAAGTTCCATTCTCCAGCAGCAACATCTTGGATGATAGGATTTGCAGGACGTCTACAACATTCGCAACAACTTATGCCTATATTACCAACGCATTACGAGTTATAAATCATGTTACTCATTTTTAATTTCAAAACAAGAATCGTGAATTATGTTACTCATTTTTAATTTCAAAATAAGAATCGTGAATTATGTTACTCATTTTTAATTTCAAAACATGAATCGTGAGTCTAAAAGTTAACATATGAACATAAACCAATTAGGTCAAATGAGTCTTAAAGTTAACATATAACCATAAATATAAATATAAGTCACTGTGATCGGCCAAGATGTAAAGCTTCGAACAAATCAACAAACTGTGGGTCATCCTCTTCAGCGCCATCCTGTTGAAGATAACGATGAATCAATGCAGACATACGAGCCAATATAGGATCAGATGGTTCTGCTTCATATACAGGAACTGGCATCTCTGCTGTCATCTCTGTTGTCGCATCATGATAGGGTGGCGGTACCAGACGAGGATGTGAGACACGATAATACCACTCAAGATATCCATCATCTGTCTCATATGGGGTGCTGGCCGGTGTTGTCGGACGAATCACATTCTGAACACTCTGATGGTAACTAATCCAGCCAACATCAATATCACCAGCCATCGTATGATCAAGAGGTGGATGTGGAACATACTGCCGGTATCCAAACTGACGCATACATCTGTCAGGAAAGTATGAAACATTAGTGCCACCCCACCTCAGACACCCCCTATATAGACATAGCTCATCAAACTGACGCCATACTCTATGATTCTCGAATGGGCGCCATATGACATCAGCAGGTGTCAGCTCGTCCAGAATAGGTCGCAAGTCATCCACCTTCAAGGCACCTTGCCTATAGGACCATATCATCACTCGAGGGAGACCAACATTACTAGATGGTATCCAGTTCTCTCCTTTTTTACAAGCGTTGGAAAATACTCATGAATCCAACACTGTTACAAAATTAATATGGTTATTAAATTTAAAATAATTAATTATAACATAATAAATTAGATAAATAAAATTAATATACTAGATAAAATTTATTAAAACAAAATATACTAAATTAAAATAAATACCTGTAGGAGAGTCGGATAACCACCAAGATGCTTACAGCTGAACATGGAAGCATCTCCGAGATATCTATAAAGAGTAACCAACGCAGCTGCTCCCCAACTGTATCCTAATAAGCCATCCAAGTCTATAAATAGTGAGAGGTATTGTGCCTCGACAAGCGTAAACGTCTTGTCCGCAAAAATAGTGGAACCCACTAACATCAGCAAATAAGCTCTAGTGGCATAATCCCATCTAGATGCAGCTCTATGCTTTACGAATCGATCATATAACCACTCCAGCTTATAGTAGGAACCCCTGCAGTCATGGACTTGTTGTTGTGCTACTCTCTGTGACACTCCTAAATAATCAACATCCCACTCAACAGCAAGCGCTTTACTGATATCTTGAGGGCTCCAGAATACTCCCCTGATGGGCAAGTGAAGCAGGCAAGATACGTCATCTAGAGTAATCGTCATCTCACCAAACGGCATGTGAAATGAAGATGTCTCTAGATGCCATCTCTCTACAAATGTGGAAACTAGGTCCGTGTCTATCTTTGTTAAACGCGTTCTCTGGAGTGAAGCTAGACCAGACCTAGATATCCAGCCCTTCATCTCTCTGGGTAGCTGTAGTGGAACCATTTGAATCAACTTCAAGCCATGTCCCGCTATCTTTAACTCTTTCTTCGACCCTCTCTCCTGAAAACAATTAAAAGTAAATATATTATAAAATTCAATATTAAAAATTCGAATTCTATTCAATATTAAATCATTTTCGTTTACTTACCTCACCGAACCATATATATCTAACAACATGATTTTCGTACTTAACTAACAACGATGTCTCATACGGTCCTCCTGGATATCCAACAGACTTGAATGCTGATGCAGATGCATCAAAATGCTCTTCTTCAGCCATTCTCGATGACTCGCCCCGTCCTAGTCCACGAGGGATCCTACCATCTCTGCCTCGTGTGCGCACAATTGAAAAAAAATAAAAATAAAAAAATAAAAATTAAAAATAAAATAAAATAATAAATATAATTAAAAATTAAAAAAAAAACAATGAATTGGAAGTCTTGAGCAAAGAGTTCCGGAGAAGAAACAAAAAATGTGTGTATTGGAAGACTTAAGTCAAGACATTCGGTTAACAAAATCAAAATTTCATGAACCGGAAGACTTGCATTAAGTCTTCCGGTGAAGAAACCAAAACAAAGTACAAACCGGAAGACTTACTCTTGGAGTTCCGGTATGTATTGGAAAACAAATGCGTTCCGGAAGACTTGGTGGAAGAGTTCCGGTGTGTAAATGAAAATTGAGAGCTCCAGAAGACTTGAAATGGAAATGAAGTGAAAGTGAAAAAATTTACAGAATTATAGATATTTAAACAAGGGTATTTTGCTCCAATATTTTTTAGTGTAGGGGTGTGGGTATAAGTGTAGGTATGGGGTAAAATTTCCGTTTCCATTCAATGCTAGGTTGCCCCTTTTGCGCTTCATGTCTACCGTTTTTGTTTCTGTTGTTTTTTTTTAAAAAAAAAATTCAAAGAATATAACTCTTTTTTTAATAATAATTATAATATTAGGTTTAGTATTTTAATTTTAGAATTAGTACTTTCTAATCTTAGGATTAGTTTATTTTAGGATTTTAGTAGTAATTTTAGAAATATTTTAGGATTTTAGATTTAAGTTAGTAATTTTAGAATTTTAGATTTAAGTTATTAATTTTAGAAATATTTTAGGATTTTAGAATTAAGTTAGTAATTTTAGAAATATTTTAGGACTTTAGAAATATTCTTAGAATTTTAGTTAGTATTTTTAACTTAGGATTTTATATTTTGATTAATAATTTTTAATTTAAGATTTTTGCATTTAGAATTAGTAATTTTAACTTAAAATTTTATATTTTGATTAGTAATTTTAATTTAAGATTTGTATTTTATTTAGTTTTTAGGATTAAAATACATATTTATTTTAGAATTCTAGAGTCTTTTTTTTTTTATTTGATATTTTTGATTAGTATTTTTTTAAAGAAAAAATAAACAAAAAAAATGATAATATGAGTTTGATCTTTAGATTTATTTTTGAAATTAATTTAAATTTAGAATTAGTTTAATTTTTTAGATTTAGAATTAGTTTAATTTCAGGTTACTATTTTATATTTAATAGCTTTTAATAATTTAGAATTAGAATTGTTTTAAAATTTTAGTTAATGTTTCAGGTTTAGATTTAATATTTAGTTATTATTTTCATATTTAGATTTAATGTTTAGTTATTATTTTCAGATTTAGATTCAATGTTTAGTTATTATTTTTAGATTTAGATTTAATATTTTAGGAATATTTTTAGAATTTTAGTTATTATCTTAGGATTTTTATTTTATTTAGTTTTCTTAGGATTTAGAATTAATTTAGGATTTTTATTTTATTTAGTTTTTTTAAGATTAGAAATATTTTAGAATTTTAAATTTTAACTTTAGGATTTTTTATTAGAACTCTTAATTATTAATAATTGAAATATCAACAAAAAAAAGAGATGGAGAAAAGAGTTTATTATTTATATTAAACATATTTATTTAATATTAATTAGTTTTATTAGATATTCATGTTTAGTTTAATTAATAACTTGAATGTGCAACTTTGTGAAATTTAACTGGTGTCCTCAAACCGACTAATTTTACTTTGTCTCACGTTTATTGTATGCTTATGTTAATAATGTCGTTCTGATTTCTGTTTTCTCAAACCATTTTCAAAAATAAATTCTCGATTCTTATCGAGCCACTTTCCACCTTGTAAGTCGACCGCCTCGTGCATCGCCATCAACCTTGTTCATATCACTTCAGACTTTTTTCTTAATAAGCAATAAAACCCTTGTTCAACGTCAAGTGGTATTTTTTCCAATAAATTCAAAATACAGTAAAAATATGTCTAGGATTGCACGCCACGAGCCTTAAGTGGTGGAGAAGGAGCGAGAATGGAGCCCCTCCTACACTCATTCCGAGTATTTTGAACACAAGGCGCTCGACTTGGTTGTTCAAAATATTCACATCTACCCATAGTCTTTAGTGCAACCCTAATCAAGAACAAATTTCTTTCAAAAACAACATCAACTCACCAAACTCTTTTTTCGCCTTAGGGCATCATCCGAAAACCCTTTTTCAAGGTATAAAATCAACCCACACACAATCATCCTCAAGCCTCCGAACTACGGAGCTCTGATTCTTCACTTCTTTTAAGTGAGGATATGTAGGCACAAGGGCCCCAATCCTTGGCGATCACTCTAATAAAAAAACCAACCCCTCTTTCCCTTAAGCAAGTAGACTTTTAGAATACAACACTCATTTAAGCTAAACAACTTAGAAGGTTCCCATCAAATACGATGGATGTAAGGGGTGCTAATACCTTCCCCTCGCATAACCGACTTCCGGACCCGAAACTTGGTTGCGATGACCATGTTCTTTCCCTAAAGGTTTTATCGTTATTTCCCTTTTCCTCTTTGGGATAAATAAAATTCAATGACGACTCTGTGTCATTTTTCGCGTAGCGACAACTATCATACCTCAAATTTTACCCTTAGATCTTTGATCTTTTGCATATCATTCTAGGTCAATCATATTGAGTAACTAACTAATTTATCAACTTTTGTTTTACTTTATCTCACCTATGGAATTAGGGATTGTTTCAAGAGACTTCCAGAGTCAGTGAATTAGGGTTTTAAATAGGTCATCCACCATTTAAGCTCTGAAGATGTGGGACTGGAGGTTTTCTGTTGAGTCGGATTTCCATCGTTCAGAGTTTGTTTCTTTCGGTTATTGTACTCAAGTTTGAGGCAGGGGTATTGGGTTTTTAATCGTCATGAGCAGTTTCTATCAAAGGTTTATCAAGGCATGACTTCAATTTCTCTGAGTGGCCACAAAGGTGTCGTTGTTTAAGGTTTCATCAGTGGATTGACTGGAAAGATTATGGACCATGATTTTGAAAGAGTATGGTTTCTTACCCTTGAAGTTCATGGTTGGCAAGTTAAACACCCTTTTATCCCAACAAGTATTTCACGTGATATACAGAAATTAAATTAATCAAAAATCACCACTCAAGGGTGCCACACTTCATAGAAACATCATAATTGTTCATCCTGCTCCGTAACATGAGTTTCCAAACATTTATAATAATCATTTCTTTCGTAACATCAACAAATAAATTCAGACTTTGCAGCGGAATCATAGTCATAAAATAACTTTATTTATTTCATCAAACATCAAGACCTTTTAGCCATTGTCAAAAGTTGTCATCATCTAATTCAGCGTATTAGAAAACTCATTAGATAGATTTAACAAAAAACAACACAACTTCAACTCAAGCGTTTCCCCCACCCGATGTTACATATCAGAGCAAGACACCTCTACTATTAATGGAAACACAAATAAATAACTCCATAGCCATCACTGATGCTTCTCCGAGCTATTCCTGAGAATCTGCATGTTACCCACGTGGAGGCAACATTCAAACATGCAGGGTGAGTAATCACAAATCATTATAAAAGATATACCAGTACAACAACATCAACAGTTCATACACACCGTCATAGTATCCTCAAACCAAATAATCATCATCATCACACATCACTTAGAAATCACATCATCATTAACATCGTTTACATCATTTAGAAATCCATACATCATCATTTACCAAGTATTATACTCACACCTTCCTATCACAATAACATATATACATCTTCGTCATAAAATCATCAAATCAACATTCATCACCAAAACATCACTTAAGTCACAACATCATCAAACATCATTTTAACACTCAATTATGCAATACCACATAGTATGAAATACAACAACATAGACTCATGTATGTGGTACCAAACTCATCATGTTAATAGACACTGGGCCATCACCCTCCAAAGATCCCCACCAATAGGATCGATTTTACACAAGAACCGAAACACATCATAAACACTCAAATCCACACAATGGGATTGAAGCCACCACAGGACCGAAGTCCTAACATCATCACTGGACCGAAGTCCTAAAGTATGCTATGAATGCGTGATGTTAAACATCATAATAATCATCATCACATTATCGTCAAAGTTTCATCATCATTCATGAAAATTCATCAAAACATCATAGTATTACATCATCATTATGCATCACAATTATTCATATTACTATACAAAATCATCATGTTATAGTCATCAAAATATATCACATCAATTACCCAAGGCATACAAACAACACTCAAGGTTCGTCACTTACACCACGACTCTGGGAATTTTGTAGAACCCATTCTGCAGATATAAGAACCCTTAGGATACAACTTTTAGGATGGGTAGACCATGGATCCATGCTCGTGATATTCAAACCTAGGCCTTTGTTTGCTTGCATGTACATATGTGTGACTATGTGAATACCTATATATGTGTGTTTATACATACATTCATTCATGCGTTCAAGCATCCATAAGCATTCCTTTTCAAAAATAAGTCTTCAAGGAACTTAGAGATTTAGTTGCAAACATTTTGTTTCTAGTGGTTAATTTAGAAAATGATTTCATTTACCATTTTCCCTTTGTAAGACTCATGTTTGTTTCATTGCAAAAGTTGTTGATAAAGCATATAAACAACCTTAAGCACGGTCCCAGGAGATGAAGAAGATGTTTGGAGTCTCTTCCGCACAAAGTTTCATTTGGCTGTTCACACTAAATCTTCTACACCCTCACAACACTCAGGCCCAAGCTCGTAGGAGAATGGCAGAGCAGAATATGGATATCTAACGAGTTAGTGACAAGTTGGAAGACCTACGAGGAAGTGTGGGACAGATCATGGAAATGTTGCAAGTTATATGTGCAAAGATGGACACTCAGACCATCGTGGTTTTTGAGATCGTCAACACAACAGTGGACCCTACACTTGTAACTGTTTCCAGTGTACCTCCTTATGGTCTCCCCTTTGGTTTTGTACCACCACCATTTATAGTGCAAACCACTCAATAATTGCCTCAACATACTGTTCCTCTGACTTCCGAAGTTCCTCAAGCAGTTCTTATCCCTGTACCAACTGTCGTACAAACACAAGTACATCCTTACTTCCATGACGCGAATCAAGTCTATGACGTCCCCGACATATATGAAGAGGGAGATGAGCGCCACGAAAAGCTGAGAGAAAATGTTGAGACTATCGAAAGAAGAGTGAGAGCTATGGAAGGCAGTGAAATATTTGATGCTGATGCACGAGACATGTGTCTGGTATCGGGGCTGGTCATTCCACCAAAGTTCAAGACTCAAAGTTTTAACCAATATGAGGGTGCTACTTGTCCTAGAATCCATCTGATCATGTATTACAGAAAGATGGCCGCCTATGTTGGCAACGACAAGTTGATGATTCACTATTTTCAAGATAGACTGAAGGGTGCCTTTGCCAAATGGTACTTAAGTTTGGACCAGTCTCGTATCCACTATTTCCAAGACTTGTCAGATGCCTTCATTAAGCACTACAAGTATAATATGGATCTTTTATGAACAAAAGGAAACTCTTGATCATGTCTCAGAAGAACTCCGAGTCATTTAAGGAATACGCTCAACGTTGGAGAGAAACTGCTTCTCAAGTAGAGCCACCTTTAACTAAAAAGGAGTTAGCTGATTGGTTTGTTGATATTTTGAGGCCAAAATTCTATGAAAGGATGATTAGAAGTGTGTCTACTAACTTCTCCAATATTGTGGTTGTAGGAGTTAAGGTCGAGCAGGGTCTGAAAAATGGAAAGATGATCAAGAGAGATGGTAGTTCAAGCAATGATGCCAAAGAACACTCCAATAATTTTCATAAGAAAAAAGAAGAAGAGACAAATTCTGTGATGTCAAGCAGAAAGAAGAAAAATCAGCCTTAGAAGCATCAAAAGCAACGACATAGCTATGTCCAACATCCTATGTATCCAGTTCAATATGCTTAGCAACCATATATGGTCGTCGTCTCTCCCATATTCAATAACCAAGTTCCTGTGTACTAGCCCATGCAATAAACTCCTATTTACTAGTCGGTTAATCAATCGAAAATCTATCAACGAGCACCCACACTCCTGCTTATCAACAACAGACTCAAGCTTCTCATTAGAATGCTCCAAGTAAAATACAGGGTGGTAGGCCTCCGATTCCTCCCATTCCCATGACGTATACAGAGTTATATCATTCCTTGGAGCAACAAGGATTAATAACTATAAGGTCATTGGGTCCACCACCTGATCCATTCCCACCTTCTTACAATCCCAATGCTCATTGTGTGTTCCATGAGGGCACGTCAGGCCATGATTTGGAAGGTTGTTTTGCTTTGAAACATATTGTAAGGGATTTGGTGGAGAAAAAGATCTTGTCATTTGGTGATTCTCATCCTAATATAAAAAACAATCCATTGCCCACTCATGGGGTAGTTAATGCTATAGAGGATGCATCTAGTGAGACTTTGACTTTTGATGTTGATGAGATAAAAACCCTGCTTCAAGCCTTTTATGCAAAGTTGGTAAAAGCTGGTTTAATTAAGGATCATCATTCAGAAGTTGAAGATTGTGATGTTAACTCTAGAGGATGTTTGTTGGTTCAGAAAGACATTCAGAATCAGACCAACGATGGATTCCTACAAATGGGTAGTAAGACAAAGAGGGATTAGGTTTCGGTGTTTGAGTTCATCTTTATTTTACTGTAGTTGATTCCCTAAAGCAGGCAACATGTTTGTTTGTTTCAGCCTCTTGTTGTAATTTCTATCTGTATTTGGTGATACTGCTTGTAAACATTATTGACTATTTGGAAATTGAAATCTTTAATGAATGAATTTTTTTTGTTGAAACTACTATTAATGTTTGCAATTATTTTTGAGTTTTTTTAGGTTTTTTAGCTTGCATTTTCATTGCATGTGCATGTCATTACATTTGCATCTCGCTTGCATTTCTCGGTCTTGAGTCTCATCTTCTTTTTCCTCTTATTTCTAGAAGGATACCTAGCACACACTCTGGACATATGGCGATGATGAATGAACTTTTGAAAGGTCAGGAAGCGTTGAAGAAGGAGATCAAAAATCTCAAGGTTAAGATGAACTGGGTCTTGGAGACTTTGCAGAACTTGATGAAGAAAGAGGGGCACTCTTACCCTGTTGCATCCAGAGAAGTTATCACTTTATCATCTCCTGTGGTTCTTCCAACTCAAGGACCTCCTCAATATCAACGGTTAGACTGCCGTCAACCGTGTCAGCATGCTAGACAAAGACCAAGGAAGACAGAAAGGCATTTTACTCCATTGCCAATATCTTATAGTTAGATGTTTCCAGATCTAATCAAAAGTGGATTGATTATGCCAAAGGAGATAGATCTAGTGATCCATCCCTACCCACCAAGATTTGACGCCAACGCCTGATGTGATTACCATGTTGGGGCACAAGGGCATTCAACTGAAGATTGTAAGGTGCTCAAGAGCAATGTTCAGACACTGCTTGACTCCGAGATGATATCATTCACGCCTCAAGGCAAGGCATTCAAGTCAACATTCCTTCTCCGACTCTTGTGTTTCTTCCACATCATGGAAACGCCTTGGAGGAAACTCTGCATCAACCAACATTTGGTCATGCACCAAAATGTCATCCTCATCAAGTGGCTACCAAAAGAGCATCTCAGTATCCATTGGTTATTCCCCCTTAAGATTCTCAAAGCCAGAACATGAACAAGAAGAATCCTATCAAAAGGAATAGGGCCTACTATAAGCCAATTCCTGTACCATTAAGCAAGCTTTATCCGCTATTGATTCAGAACTCGTTGGTGACTCTGTGACCTCTCAACCCTGTGCTAGGACCATGACACAATGCTAACTTGACTTGTGAGTTTTACAAAGGGGAAGAAGGGCACAACCTGGATACTTGCTTGATGTTAGAATCTCTTGTGCAAAAGTTGATCTATGACAAGGATATTATCCTCGAAGAAGATCACATAGAAGTTGAATGCAAGTATCATACTGGGACAATGGGGATCTAGTTAAAGAGTGCAAGAGTTTTGAGCTGAAATTGCAAAGCTTGTTGGAGCTGATAAAACCTCAAGAAGGTAAGATAAATACCAATGTCTCGACTCGCGAAGCAAAAGACAAAGGACCTGTGAGGCCTCTCAAGGTTCTGTACCACAAGGAGCAAGTAATCAGTGATGGAAGTATCCCATGTCTGGGCCTGGAAATTGAAGCTGCTGAAGTTAATTCTCCAAAGTTTGCTTTGTTTATTTCAGTATTTTCAGTTGTATTTTCCTTGCTTTTTGATTTCATGTCTACTTGTAAGCATTGTTTTTTTTTTTAATTGACAAGAATAATGAAATGTTTATGCATCTTTTGGATCAATCCATTCGTATCCACTCATTTTCTTTTATTGTCATAAAGAGCAAAAATATTTATCTTTTTCCATCCACTTATCTTTACCAAACTGTTGTTGTTCAAGCAAAAACTGGGGAGGATGACGAAAACATCATACCCATAATTGTTGTTGGTATGCTTTCAATTAAACTTTGCTGATGATATAAGGAATTGTTTCAATCTTCAGACACTAGAGAAATAAGGAAGATAATTCCTTCTTAACCCCTTCGAGCTTAGAAGCAGGAGTTTTCTTTCTTTACAAAAACATCTATAATCTCAACCTTGGGGTGGGTAGTTCTCAGTTAACCTGGCGATATGTGCATATAAGAGACCTTTCATATAAGGGTTGTGCTCACAGGTTTCCTTCGCACACATCAAACAAGTGTCGAAGATATTTTCCAAGCCTAAAGGCAAATGATGGTTCACCATAGCCATAAAACCAGGTAGTCACCTTCTGTCTCAAAAAAAAAAGAAAAAAAGAAAAATCCCGCTAAGTCAAAACATATGAAGGAGACTTAGGCAACAATGGGGCATCCCGCTGAGTGTAAGTCCAAAAGGAACAGTTCAGGAAAAAGTTAGGGATGATAAAAAAAGGAATTCTTTAAAAGTTTTCACTCTGAAAGTTATCATTAGCAAGAAAAAAGGATAATCAAATGTCGTAAGGGAGTAGTGACTACCCTAGGTTTCTGAACCATCACCAACTATCATCAGTTTAATTCCTACCCTATAAAAACCTGAATATATAGCCTGAGTGTTGACTCCTAATTTCGACGCCTGAATAACATTAAAAGTAATAAATAGAGTTTCCTGAAGAAATCTAATTACTTCGACTAAAAATATGTTTTTAGAATAAGAGTCGAAGGCGTCCTTTCGCCAGGAGGGTCTATGTTATGGACTTAGAGATATTCCTCAGTAGTCGGAAGACTCAATTTGATAGAAGCATTGCTAGGGGGAATTTCGACAAGTTCATTTAAATTCAAGTAAAAGAGGGAAAACCCGTTTTTTTAGAAAGACACGTGGAACGCCCCTATGGTTCAAAGGCATACACAATGACATTTATCTTGATTTCGTTTGTTAGCCGTTAATAACAATTATGTTTGATGGTTATAAATAACAGGTCTTAGTGTTAAGATGTGTGTGCTCAATTGTTTACAAATCTTCATTTACTCTAAGTATCCGTGTGATTGAGAGAAACGTGTGAATGTGTGTGGACTAAACACCAGTTTTTATTTCAATGCAATTTGATAAATCTTTTTATTTAAGAATTCATCTTTTCTTTATGCAAGTTGAAATTCATTTACACTTAAATTCATTTACACTTGAAATAAGTTGCCTTACCATGGAACTTTTCAAAGTGTTTATAGTTTTCATACACTTCATTTAAAAGATCAATTAGCACATGTCCTAGGATTTGTGTGGTCGATCCTGCAAGTAACACAGATCTCTTTTCGATTTGTTAAACCAACGGTTATTCACCAATTTTCACGACGAACAAATTGGCACGCCCAGTGGGACAGTGCTAAGTGATTACAAAAATCTTTTCTAAAAATTCTCTTTGGGAAAAACTTTATTAGTTCTGTGGCAAAATATTTTTTTTGGGAAAAACTTCGTTTCATGTTATTGAGAAGTGGTAAAGTAGCCACTGTTAATGAAGATAGACAAAAAAAAGAGATATAGAAGGAGAATGGCGATGAATCTAAACCAGCCAAATAATCCTCAACATGTCTCGAACAACAATATAGAACAACCCATAGGGGCTTCGATAGGGGGACCAACGGTCTCAGCCTTTGTTTCTGAGGCAATACCGTCTATGGGAAGTTCGATGCCTATACGTTCAATTTCCCATACGCAACCTATTTTGACTTACATTGGGCCAAGGGGTCCTCCACAGACCCCACCACCAATAGGGACTTCGACATTTAAAGGCATTTCTCCCCCTGGGTTTTCAATTCCTTTGCCTCGAGACCTGTCCTATGGAATGCCAACTTCGTTGATGGAAAACTTATAAAATGCCCCTCCGTTATATACAGAACCTGTAATGACTTTGCCATTACAGGGATCTAGCACTAGGGTAAATGTGGGTCGAAATAGTCAGAATTTAGGTATAAGATATTCAACCTAGATGCCAGGTTTGACGACCAATTCTACATCTCATTTGAGACAACAGATGGACGAAAGTAACCATCAAATAGTTTAGATGATGTCTCAAACTATAGGGGAAAATCTTTCAGCCCCTCATTCAGAATACTAAACGAGCCAATCAACAATTGATAGTGCAAATGACGCGCCTGGTGGAATTCTTGGGTGTACCAAATCCCCCTCGACAACCACCGAGGGAGTATCTGATAGAAACTTAAGGAGTAGTCTTCGACTAAGACAACACCATCAATCAAATTCCACAAAATCAGGCCTAGGAAAATCAAAATAACTAGGGAATGGTCGAACGACCTAGAGTTGAACCTCTTAGGAATCAACCACAAGTTCCTAGAGAAGAAGAACCAAGGGCAGTTTTGGTAAATAAGAACCAGGATGCTGAGAACATCATACAACAAGTTCGACGTAATAATCTAGCAGCAGACAATAATTTGGCTGATATGGCCGAAAGAATCATGGCACATAACAGAGTAAATTTTGGCCTTCGACGACTAAATTACACGTCACCATTATCAGAATATATCCTCCGAGTAGACTTGCCCCCAAGAACAAAAGTCCCCAAGTTCACTAAATATTTTAGGGATACCACTGAGTCTATTGTCCAACATGTGGCTTGGTATCTGATAGAAGTGGGAGACATTTTGAATGATGAGAATCTTAGGTTCAAGCATTTCCCAAGTTCTCTTACAAAAAATGCTTTCACCTGGTTCACAACTTTACCTCCAAATTCAATTCACAATTGGGCCCAGTTAGAACGTATGTTTCATGAACAATTCTATATGGGACCAACGAAGTTTAGTTCGAAGGAATTGGCTAGTATAAAGCAAAAGTTTACTGAGCTAATTGATGATTATTTGAATAGATTTCAACTTCTCAAGGCAAGGTGTTTCATGCAAATACCAGAGCATGAGTTAGTCGAAATGGCTGGTGGTGGCCTAGATTATTCCATCAGAAAGAAGTTAGATACTCAATACCTGAGGGACATGGCCCAGTTGGCCGATAGAGTTCGACAATTGAAACGTTTGAGAGAAGAAAATGTGAGGGTTGTTGCACTAAAATTTGCTCAACCTATTTCACTTGGTTTATGTTCCAATTGCATTGTCCTTTGCATAATAAATCATGTACATAATATAATCATTTGCATAGAATAGTATAACAAGTCATCTAGCAAGGGACCAAGTGTCATTCTTATCTAAAGGGGCCCATCAAGGGGTTTTAGTCAAGTTCAAGACCATACAAGTAATCAATAAATGAGTTGAAGCTTTGAAAAGTTTGAGGGTCAACCAGTGGATTTCTCTCCTAATCTTGAGGGGTTGAAAATCATCAATGAGTGTGTGAGCCATGGCTGAGGGTAGGGAATGTGTACAAAGATCATGGAAGACCTAGAGGGTCATTTTGAAGATGAGACAAGTCTTTGATACAAGTACAAGAGCCAGAGTTGAAGTACAGTCAACTAGGGTTTCATTTGGGTCAATCCTAGGTCAACTGAGTGATTGAAAGGCATCAAGGCTTAGTTGAAGGATGTGGGATTCATGAATTGATATGTGTATACATGTGTGGTGTTGTTCCAAGGAGAAATCAAAGAGAATCAAGAAGAAGAGGAGTTACTAAATTAGGGTTCAGTGTAAAAAACCCTAATTTAGGACTAACTTCCAAGCCAGATAAGTCAAAATTCAAGCTTCAAATGAATTCTTGGTCAACATGAAACCTGTAGAGCATCTCAATACCTTTAATTTGAGTACTAGAAGTCTTCAAGAAGATTTGTATAACACAAGTTATGGTTCTTGCAAGTTATGGGTCATCAGAGGACATTGAAATTTATCTGTGAAAGTCACTTGACTTCCAAGCAACTTTTTCCCACCAAGGAGTTTTCAAATGGATTCTTGGCCGACATAAGAGTTGTATATCTTGATCTTAGCTTTAATTTTAGTACTAGAAGTCCTCAAGAGGATTTGTGGAACTCAAGTTATGGTCTTGGCAATCCAGGGGTATTTTGGGAAAGTTGGATTACAAGTCATTTTTCAACATAGGTCCAAATCTCCATCTTCCACTCCTCAAATGAAAAACTGTTCAACATGAGATGTGTTCAAAATGATGTTTTTAGGTTATATAAAAGGTCATGAGAGTTTGGAATGGCTTACCTCACAAAATCACAAAAATGGCCTAAAATGAAGGTGAATTTTAAATAAACCAAAGTTGAAAATTGGGGTTTTTGACCTACAAATCCAAACCAAGCCATATGACATACCAATTTGATTGTAAAATGCATTTTGAGAACATTTACATTGCCACAATTTTGAATTGAGGATTATTTTTATGACTTGCTTTGTAAATGGGCTACTTGCATCATAAGGCACATATGCAAAATCACTTGTCAAGGCAAATGCAAGGCTTCCTTCCATCTTAACACATCCAATATCTCATTAAAAGACAATTTGGATCAGAATTGAGTAGAATTGCAAGCTGCTATCATGAGTTGGTATGGATATGGCATGACATGAGATTTCATGACATGAGAAGTTGATTTTCTCATTGGATCAATCTAGAACTTTCTAGGGTCTTCAAATACATTCTATATATACATATGAAGAGGTTCAGAGCAAGAGTTAGAGAGAATTGGGAGAGATTTGTGAGATTGCAATTTGAAACTTCCATGTGCAAAACAGAATTCAGTTACAAGTTTCAACCACATTCAAGCCATTCTTTTGATCTCAGAACCTTGATCAAGCATATGTGAGTGATTCCAGATGGATAATTGAGCAAGATTGGTGAAGAATCGTGTGATAGCCTTTTAAATTTTTCATCTGCAACTCAAGATCGAATTCAAGAATCCAAGCCATTTCAATTCATCTCTTTGCATACAGAAGCTTGGTTATACTCTATTGAAGGTGTCTGGAACTTATTGAAGCTTATCTTGAAGCTTTGATCACTCTGTGCATCTCAAAATTGCAGGTATGAAAACTTCACTCCATGGCTTGATTTAGGCAGTTTCAATAGGCTTTGAATGGTTAGATTCAATGTAGATGATCATAGGGAGCTTTCTGGTAGCATTAGGGTTGATTTAGAGACAATCAAGTGAGTGACTCAATTTCTGTCCATGCTTGTATCTTCGTGTTCTTGGTGTTATAATCTTAGTTTGATGGTTAGAATTGATCAGGGTGAAGTGGTGAAGAGATTGAGCTACTCAATTTTAGGTTTGGTGAGATTTGGTTCTTGATCAATTTCTGAGATTCCAATCGTGTTTTGAGGAGGAGGATGTTTCAATGTGTTTAGATGCCATGGTTGAATTGCTGGTGAAAAATGGAGTAAGTTAGGGTTTTCATTTCTGAGTTTTGATGAAGATTTGATGGAATACGAATTGAGAAAGATGAAGTTCATAGCTCTGAACTTCCATGGCTTTTCCCTCCAAGATTGTTTAAAGGTTGAAGACAACTTTCTCACCCTTAGATCATAGGAAGACTTTGACTGAAAACTACATCTGATGGCCACGATTTGCTCTCAGCTTGTGAAGAGTTTCTGAATGCATCCAAACGCACCATTTCATTAAAGTGCCAGCTTGGGCTTAAGCGCAAAACTTGATACCCACACCCCACTTGGGAGGCCCACTGAGGAATACACTGATCTCAGTTGCTATTCATACCGTGGATTTTTCTTTTTTCTAGTTATTTTCATTTTATTTTCTGATGGATAACTGGGCCTAGCGTGCTTTCCTACTAGCACCCCCTTTTAGGCCCAGTTGGCTGATTGCTTGTTTTTATTGCTATTCAACACGCATCCTTTTCATTTTCTTTTATTTTCATTTTAATTTTTCATTTCATATAAGTTCTTTGAAAATTCATAATAAATTGGAAAATTAATATTTTTGCATGGGAGTTTTTTCCCCATTTTCATCAAGACATCAAGAAAATTATAAAAGAATAAAAATGTTATTTCATTCATTTTTTCATTTTTTCATTTTTTTGGTTTATTTTTACTTTTAATAGCTTTCATTTCATTTTCATTTGATACATGTTACTTGCTGAATTTAGTATGATCATTTCACTTTGATTTTTGATGCCATTATTTTTTCTATAGTTAGATTATAGTATTAGGTTCCCCCTGGATTTTTGTCACATATTTGTGACTTAAATTTAATTGTTTTTGAGAGGTGTGAAGCAAGTGTGCTAGAATTAGGGTTTCAACTAACATAGGTGCATTTCAACACATAGTTTTTGGGTTTTTAGTTTGATTTAGGCCTTGGGGTTTATGTGGGGGTATAGGGTACATAGCTAGGGTCCCTTAGAAATTAATCTAGGATTTTATGATGAGTATTCCCATTTTATTTGATTTTTGCAAGTTGGTTGATATTGGTGTGTTTCCCTCTGGGGGATGTTGTTTTGTTTGTTGAGTTTTGGGCTTTTCTGTGGGTGTTGGGGCTTGTGCTTGGCTTGTGGAGTATATAAAGACTTTGAGGATGAGTGAAGACCAATAATGATGCTTATGTTTGAAGATTGCTTGATGAAGACTTAGGAGATAGGAGATATAGGGAGAGCTCTAGAGTAGACTGATTTCTTCTGTCAAACATAGAGAGCTTCTTGTGCCTCTATTCCATCCTATGACATAAGGTCCTCCAAAGAAGTTCCATCTCTCCTTAGGAGGGATGTAGAGCATGCTTTGACTGGGTAGAACCTTGAGGATACCTGTCACTTGTTGTGTTAAGATCTTAGTGATTTCCCTGGGTTATCATTAAGCCTCTTAACATTCCAACTCCATCTTTTAGTTGATTCTCTCCTGTGAGTGTCTGCATTGAAGATTGGGGAGCCCATTGAAGCTAAAAAGTTCATTGATGACTGGATAAGATGAAGCTTGTACTTGTCAAAGCTGGATATTTGTTGAAGACTAGGGTTTTGCTGCCAATTGAAGCTGTCTACTGGTTGGAATTCAGTGTTTGCTAAAGCTGAAGATTATTGGAGATAAGAGCTTATCTGAAGCTTGAACATCATTATAAAGTGAAGAGGGAATCTTGCTTGAAGTTGTTACTGTCAACCTTTTGATGTTAATCAACTGTAGCTGCCAGAGCTGGTGCTGTTTGAACTGCTCGCTGTAAGAGCTGGTATTGCTGTCTGAGCTGGTGTTGGGTGTGGATTTCTTTGCTGTATTGTTTGTTGATTACCCCTTAGGTTTAAAGTGAAGCTGTTTCACTTTGCCTGTTGTTTTCTCAGGTTCGAGGTTGAGGGGGACTCCCTTGCCTCACTTGTTTTGCTGCATTCATGCATATTTACCGTTTACTGTATATCTGTTGTTTCTTTTCCGTTTATCCCTAGGATCTCTGATTTCCTCTGCGCAGGAGGGAATCATGATAGACATTAGGTTGTAACTCATGCATGATAACATTAGGGTAGTTTTGATTCCCCTTTCAAACCCTAGGTTTTTAGACTTCTCTTCTATCTCAGAACAATTCAAAACACAGTAATAAGGATTATCGATGTCGTACGCTACGAGCCTTAAGCTATTTGAGAAAGGTTGCTGGAGGGTCACTCTTCAGTAACCTAATTACTTAGCGTGTTACCCTTAGGGTGACATACGACATAGTCACTCTCAAATCATAGTCTCTAGTGCGTCAGAGATTGCAAACATCATAAAAGACAGTTCTTGTGTAAAAGACTGAAAACAAACATCAAAACGTCATTTTTGTCCGCTTGGACTCTTAATCAGGAAAAACCCTTTCTTAAGGAGATAAAAAACATTCAGACAAGCTTGTGTCTTCCGTAGCCCGAACTACGTTTGCTCTGATCTTTCATGCTGTATGAAAGTACGTAAGCATAGGATACGATATCCTAGCGAGCAACCTTCCCCTCCTTTCCCGTAGGTAGGCGAACTACGTTGACTCTGATTTCTCGTTCCAGACGGGAATACGTAGGCATAAAGTGCGATACTTTACCGAGTCATTTTCTTTTCTTTAACCCAAACCTTTAGAGTAGATAGAATAACATACCCTTATCTAGAAAACAAGCGTGGATCCCGTCGAGTACGACGGACGTGAGGGGTGCTAATACCTTTCCCTTGCGTAACCGACTCCCGAATCCAGGATTTGGTTGCGATGACCATTCCTTTCCCGTCTTTGCGTGAGGTTTACTTCGAGCCTTTCCTTTCCCTCTGTCGGGATAAATAACGCACGGTGGCGACTCTTCTGTTTAGCCGGCGCCGATTCTCGCAGTAGCGACAGCTGGCAACTCTGCTGGGGACAGAAATATCCCCTATGCGAGTCAATCCTAGCGCTTGTTTTCCCGTCATGGGTGTTGTATAGATTTACTTTTCTGTCTCTACTTTCCGCATTTTATTATCAGCCTTATATTATTACTACTGCTGTGGGAAGGGGGTAATCTATTGAGAGATAAGCCGGACCTGGGCTTGAGGTTACACATAGACTTAGAAGTAGATAGTAGTGGTTAGCCTGCTTGCTTAGCTCGCACCAGCTAGCCGCGAAATTTACGCTCGTACGAGATTCTCTTTAATGCTTCTTGCCTGGCCCTTAGGGCTCGACAAGTTGTCTGACCCGAGGATTGTCGACTCTGGGGACCTATCAATTGGGATTCAACTAAGTGAGGCCGCTTCAAGGGATGATGATGATACACCTCCTGGGTGTCGTATCATCGCTCTTGAAAGTCTGTGACGTTGAACCCGCATAGGATGCCGTACCTCGTCTGCGAGTTAAGTACATACCTGTGAGGGGTAGGTGGGTCTGTTTGCAGGAAACCTTTGACCTCAGAATACCTGGTTCATCTCTGTCAGTGAGATGTGGTTACAAGGTTCATTTGAGTGGGTGGTTTGGTTTGAGAAAAAGATTGGATGGTTCTCAGGCTTCAGTACAGAGCAGTCCAGTTCATCAGCATTGCACTTGGTCCCTTGTTTGCATATGCATGTGCATTTTCATGATTGCATTTCATTAACATGTATTTATGTTGCAGGTGATCATTCCCCGCTGATTCTAGTATACCTTCTAGCCAGACATGGAGTCCCTGAAGAAGACAGTTGCCTACCGGTTGCATTCGCCAGATATCAGTTCCTTGCTGGGTCTAGTTGCTCTAGCAGATGAGAGTGTGAGGGCTGAGTTCAGAGTATCTTATGGGAGATTACTCAGTTTTTTATACAGACCTTCGGCATTTGAGACGACTGGGGTATATACTTTGATGCAGTTTTATGAGCCGCGGCTGAGATGTTTCTTATTTCCTGACTATATTCTAGCGCCCACCTTGGAGGAGTATTCTGCGATGTTGGGAGTTCCTATGTTAGACCAGATGCCCTTTGTACATGTGGATGCTGAGCCTGAGTTAGCCACACTCGCTGAGGTTGTCAGTTTGGACGCTTCTGAGTTTCCGGGAGACTTGGTCAAGCTGAATGGAGCCTATGGTTTTCACCTATCTGTCCTGGTTGAGAAGGCTACACAGTGCGCGAAGAGTGGGTGTTGGGTTGCCTTCAGTGATATTCTAGTTGTCTGCATCTACGGGGTTGTCTTGTTTCCTAATGTGCCAGATTTTGTCGACTCAGACGCCTTCCTGATTCTTGCCTCGAAGAATCCAGTTCCTACTCTCTTGGGTGACGTTTATCATTCCATTCACTACAAGAATGAGAAACGTCGTGGCAAGAATGTTTCTTGCTGTCTTCCTCTCTTGTATAGGTGGTTCCAGGGGCACCTTCCGAAGACAGGGCCTTTTGCGGATGCTGTTGATACTTTGGATTGGCCTTCCCGGTTGATGGGGCTGTCTGCTGAGAACGTCAGTTGGTTTGATCGGAGTATGCTGGGCACTGACATTATATATAGTTGCAGTGGCTTTTCGAATGTTCCCTTGATTGGACGGAAAGGCTGTATTAACTATAACCCTTCATTGCTGGTACGACAGTTCGGTTATGCTTTGAGGGATGCTCCTATTGAGAAGGAGATACAGGAATATCTGTATCTCACAGGGTCATTAGACACGGCTGTTTTGATCAGATTGAGACATGCATGGGCTAACATCCATAGGAGAGGGAAAACTTTGCTCGGTAAGAGTAACAGCAGAGCTTATGATCCCTATTTGGCTTGGGTCCGCGAGAGAGCTAGTACTTCTTTGATGCCTTATCCTGTTGTGGAACCCCTGTATCTCCCATTGATTGAGGTACCTCCTTCGGAAGAGAGTGAGAAGTATAACAAATTGTTGGCTGAAAACGAGGAACTGAAGAAAGCCAATGAGGAGTTAGAGAAGGAGATCTTCCAGTTACGTCGGGAGAAGAATGAAGCCACCTTCACTGTGAAGGAACAGACTGAATTAATTAACAGGTTGGGATCGGAGCTGACGGAAGAGACCAACAAGAAAGAAAAAGTGGGAATAGCCTTAAACGGTGTGGGAAACATTGTGGAGTACCACGCTTACCAAGCGGAAGGAGCGCGAAGACGAACTGAAACTGCAGATTGCCACGCTAGAGGCACAGATCAGAGCCCAAGACGCAAAGATTACTGAAGCGACATCACTTAGGAGCGCTGCTGAGCTCAGAGTAAGTGACATTGACGAGAAGCCGAGGGGTTATGAAGAGAACTCCGGTTCCAAGAGGTACAGATCTGACGAGAGTTCTGGCGAAGGAACCTACCAGGACGACGCCAAAAAGTTGAGATCCACTACCGAGCGGCATGCTTTACTGATTCAGGAGCTGATCTCCCGACTAGGGCACTCGGAGACGATGAGGATATTGGAGGACGTCAGAGCACGCCATTCGGCCTGATTTATCTTTGCCTTGCCTTTGTTATTTGTACGTGTATTTGGACCATCGCCAGGCTTGTTGGCCGAGGTCTTTTCAGTTGTATTCAGTTGCACTCTTGTACTCAGCCCCTTGGCATTTGTTATATATGAGGGTTTTCTGATTCCTTGCTTGCTGGATAGGGATTCCATTGTCGTAATGGCCTTCTCTCCGAAACTAGAATCGGGAGGGAATATAACCTGTAGCATATTTACACATTTGCATCTACATTCATATTGCATGACCGGTATTCTTGAATTTGTATCTTATTTCCTGCATCTTCAGGGTTTCCAGGATTGACGAACCAAGAGTTCACCGTTACTCAACCCGAAACAACTGCAAGAGAATCATGGATCAAGTCCAAGTGGAGATGCAGGAGATTCGCGAGAAGTTGAACCTGTTCATGCAAGCCATGGAGAGCATTGCTAAAGGCCAGGAGAATCTCCAGACTTTGGTGCAGCCGCTGCTGACGCGGGCTAATGGGAATGGCAACAATGACCACAACGCTGGGCATGTCGAAACTCTTCATGAGGATGGGCCCCCTATGCCTGTGGTTCCTCCTGTGGTGACCTCACCTGTTATGGTTGTAAACAATGATGCTGGCGCTGGCAACGGTAACACAGGGAATGGGAACGAGACTGTTGTTAACAATGTTGGATTCTGAGACGCCAATCTGGGCGGTGGTAACCATAATGGCGGTAATGGTTTCGGTAACAATGGATTCGGCTATAACGACCAGAGGTTTGAGTATGGTAATCAGGGCGGAAAGTTCGGCTTCAACACTCAGGGTTTCGGCTACGACGGTTTTGGTAATGCTAACCAGGGTTATGGTGGAAATGGTGCTGGATTGATTCCTGTCAACACTGGTTTCGGGCACGTCGGGGTCAATCAAGGCTACGGTAATGGGGGACGAGGTCCCATGACTAATCAGCAAGGGTTTGGTCGCAATACTGGTTATAACAGGTACGAAAATGAAAATGTAAACTGGGGCGAAGACTGTCAAGAGGATGCCTTTTCTGGAAGAGGCATGGGATTTGAGGGACCCGTTGACAATACTCAGAGGATCAAAATGCTCGAAGAACAGATGAAGGGTATGGCTAATCAGAATTCTACCGGATTAGACATGACTACTACGGGCTTGGTGCCTAGGCTGAGGGTACCGCTGAAATTCAAAGCTCCCACTTTCGACAAATATAAGGGGGGACACTTGCCCTAAGGTGCATGTCTGCGCCTATTACAGAAGGATGTCCATGTATTCGGATGACGAAAGGATGCTTATGCATTTCTTTCAAGACAGCCTGTCAGGACCTTCACTAGAATGGTATATGGGGTTGGAGCCCGCTCAAATCAAAACCTGGAAGCAATTGGCGGATGCTTTCGTCCTGCATTATAAATATAATAGTGATCTGGCACCGAACCGAGTTCAATTGCAAGGTTTGTCGCAGAAGAAAGAGGAAAGCTTTAAAGAGTATGCACAGAGATGGCGCGATATGGCAACAAGAGTACATCCTCCGTTGGCTGAAAGAGAAATGAATAGTATGTTCATTGGGACATTTACGGGGATATATTACGAAAAATTGTTTAATGTTTCGTTGAGCAGTTTTTCAGATTTGACTCTTATGGGTGAGATGGTCGAAGACGATATTAAGGTTGGAAGATTCCACGCAGGTGAGTCTATCCCCGCAGGAGGTACAAGAAAAGCATTCGGTGGTAGACGGCAAGGTGATTCTAGTGCCGTGTTTGGTGGCAGGGGCCGGGGCAGAGGACGAAGTCAGTATGCTCAGCATCAATAGGTCGCTAGTGTTACCATCCCTTTTCCGCAACAACAACAGCAACAGCAGCCACAGCAGCAACAACAAAGGCAACACCCTGCCCAACGCAGAATCCTAGAGGGCAAGCCAAGGAGAGTATTTGAAACGCCTCCTTCAACATACGCCGAACTGCTTCAGACCCTGTTAGGGTTAAAGTTGGTCAAGAAAAGGACCATGGCGCCGTTAACAGGCAATCCTCCATTTGGCTATGATGCTCGTAAACACTATGAGTTTCACTCCGGGGCGCCCGGACATGATATTGAAGGTTGTCACGCGTTTAAACATAAAGTCCAAGACTTGTTGGACAGCAAGGCTATCAACTTTGGACAGGCGGGTCCAAATATAGTACAACAGCCTATGCCCAATCATGGGGCAAACGCCGTCCTGACGGAGGAGAATTTGAATCTAGTGACGGATGTCAATGAGCTAAAGACACCGTTGGGTGAGATCAAAAGCAGGTTGTTAAAAGGGGGTGTATTCCCGGGGTGCGATGAATTTTGCTTGGATTGTTGGATACAACCCGAGGGTTGTAGTGAGCTAAGGCAGGGTATTCAGGCTATGATGGATGAAGGAACATTGCAGTTTGATAGAGCAGCGGTTGAAGAGCCTGTAGAGGAATTGTGTGATGAGCTGAACGATGTTGCTACGGTAACGATTCCAAGGAAAACAATAACAATAACGGCGCCGGTCAGGCGGCCGACGATCACTATTACTAAAGCAGGACCGATCCCTTTTGAAAGCACCAAAGCAGTGCCATGGACTTACGGGTTGGAGGTATATTGCGACGGTGAGAAAATTGAAGTCAATGGACAACCAGCTAGGATTGTAGATAATGTTGTTGGAACAGGAGGTATGACCAGAAGCGGAAGAATCTTCACATCGCCTGAGGTAGAGGCAGAAAGATTGGCAAAGGGGAAGGCCAAGGTAGACGAGAGTGGCCCCTCGCAGATAAAGGAAAAAAAGACATCGCTTAAGGATGTGGAAGAGTTTATGAGGCTCATCCGTAAAAGTGATTACAAAATCGTGGAGCACCTCCAGCAAACGCCATCAAAGATCTCGATCTTGTCACTACTATTATGTTCCGAGGCCCATCGGAACGCTTTGTTGAAGATCCTAGACACGTCATTCGTTCCTCAAGACGTTTCGGTTAATCAGTTAGAAGGGGTGATGGCGCATGTTAATGCAGGGCATAGTTTGGGCTTTACAGATTTTGATTTGACTCCAAGAGGGAGGGAGCATAATATGGCGTTGCATGTGTCAGTTGAATGCAGGGGCACAGTCATGTCCCATGTGCTGGTGGATACAGGGTCTTCCTTGAATGTGCTTCCGAAGAAAGCCATGATGAAGTTGGATATCAGGGGGATTCTCTGCACGCCTAGTGACTTGGTGGTCAGGGCATTTGATGGTACGCGGAGGTCAGTTTTCGGATCGATAACATTACCATTGCAGGTGGGGCCTGAAATTTTCGAAACTGAATTCTATATAATGGACATCCAGCCAGCATATAGTTGCCTTCTTAGACGCCCATGGATCCATGCTGCCGGGGCAGTCACATCCACGTTGCACCAAAAGTTGAAGTATATGGTGGGGGATAGTGTCGTCACTGTTTGTGGAGAAGAAGATATTCTGGTTAGCCATTTGTCTTCATTCAAATATGTGGAGGTCGACGGCGAGATTCATGAAACACCCTGTCAGGAATTTGAAGGGCTAAAGATTAAAGACAAAGCTCCAGTACCCAAGATATCAAATGTGGCGGTGTCATCATACAAAGAGGCTCAGGCTCTAGTGCAGGCAGGCGAGACCAAGGGCTGGGGTCAGGTGTTGGAGATTCCCGTGAAGAATGACAGGTTCGGACTTGGATATCATCCTTCGTCATCAGCGTCCTCTTCAGGAACGCCCAAATTCAGAGGGCCAATAACCATCACACCAAGCGGAGTGAGCTTCGAGACTATCAATGTCGTTTCCGATTCGGAAGAAGGAGATAGCAACTGTGATATGGACGCATGGATCCAGCCAAGCGTGCCAGGACAAAGTCTCTGCAATTGGTCTATCCGGGAAACTGTTCCTGTGACAACTAAACAGTAATGATTTGTTTTCTTAATTATTGAATAATCCTGCGTCCTACCCGGGCACAGTGATTTTGCTTAGGGCCATTTTAGTTATGTACAGTACATTGTTTAATCATGAATAAAGGAGTTTTTTCATATACAAATATTGTGATCCCTGTTTTTCCTGTTTTTATCTTTTTCAATAAAATGGCAACGTAGTTATTTGCTTTGTATGCATTTTGAAGCATTTAACCATTTCCTTTGCAGGATTACTATTTCAGATGACATCTATGAACCGCCTATGACTCACTTCGACTTCGAGCACCCGGTATTTCAGGCTGAGGAAGAGATTGTTGAAGATGGCGACGTACCAGAAGAGTTGACCTGGTTATTGAAACAAGAAGAAAGAATCATTCTGCCTCATGAGGAAGTCATTGAGATTATCAATTTGGGGTCGGAAGGGGTTGAGAAAAACATCCGTATAGGGGCTGCGCTGCAGAGAGACATCAAGCAAAGGTTGATTGACATGCTCAAAGAGTACAGTGATATATTTGCTTGGTCGTATGAGGATATGCCGGGGCTGGATACGGATATGGTTGTTCACCGTCTGCCGCTAAAAGAAGAATGCCCGCCGGTTAAGCAGAAACTCCGAAGAACTAGACCGGACATGGCTGTGAAGATTAAGGAGGAAGTTCAAAAACAGTGGGATGCTGGTTTCCTAGCTGTTACAAAATATCCCTCATGGGTCGCTAATATTGTGCCAGTGCCAAAGAAAGACGGTAAAGTGCGAATGTGCGTAGACTACCGTGATCTGAACAGGGCGAGCCCGAAAGATGACTTTCCACTTCCTCACATCGATGTGCTGGTTGATAAAACTGCCCAATTCTCTGTATTCTCCTTCATGGATGGCTTCTCGGGCTATAATCAGATCAAAATGGCGCCAGAAGACATGGAGAAGACTACTTTCATTACTCCCTGGGGAACATTTTGTTACAAAGTGATGCCCTTCGGGTTAAAGAATGATGGGGCAACGTATCAACGTGCTATGACGACTCTCTTTCATGACATGATGCATAAAGAGATCGAAGTTTATGTTGATGGTATGATTGCCAAATCCCAGACGGAGGAGGAGCATTTGGTTAATCTGCTGAAATTGTTCAAGAGGCTTAGGAAGTTCAGGCTGAGACTGAACCCTAACAAGTGCACCTTCGGGGTAAGATCGGGTAAACTACTGGGGTTTATTGTGAGCGAAAAGGGAATAGAGGTTGATCCTGCGAAGATAAAAGCAATACAAGAAATGCCGACGCCTAAAACAGAGAAAGAAGTGCGTGGATTCTTAGGGAGGTTGAACTATATCGCCCGGTTCATATCTCACCTAACTGTGACGTGCGAGCCGTTATTCAAGTTGTTGAAAAAGGACCTGGTTGTGACCTGGAATGAAAATTGTCAAAAGGCGTTCGACAAGATAAAAGAATACTTGTAGGAACCTCCTGTTCTGATACCCCCAGTGGTCGGGAGACCGTTGATTATGTATTTGACAGTTCTTGAGGAAAGTATGGGTTGTGTTCTCGGTCAACACGACGAGACTGGGCGTAAAGAGCATGCGATCTACTATTTGAGTAAGAAGTTCACAGACTGTGAGTCCAGATACTCAATGCTCGAGAAAACGTGTCGTGCGCTAGCCTGGGCCGCCAAACGTTTGAGGCAATACATGCTAAATCATACAACCCTGCTAATTTCAAATATGGACCCAATCAAATACGTGTTTGAGAAGCATACACTCTCCAGAAGAATTGCCCGATGGCAGATGGTGTTAACCGAATATGATATTCAGTATGTCTCGCAAAAGGCTATTAAAGGTAGCGTTTTGTCAGATGATAACACGAAATCGTATATATATTTTGATGCATAATTCAATTGAAGTTTAACTGTTTTCGATCCGATTTCGGGTTATTTCCGTGTTATTTGTCTGATGTTTTGCAGATATTTGATAATCACGTCTAAACAAGGCAATATGAAGAAAAAAAGCAATCTCAGATGAAATATGGACGAAAACCGGATGAAAACATCATGAAAAGCGCAGAATGCTGATTTTGCTGCTGTGACGACCGTCACACCTTGTGACGACCGTCATGCAGGCAAAAACGCCCCACTTCAAATGCACGTGAAAGAAGCAGTTCCAAGTCCCAAATAGTGGACCACTACTCCCTGATAATTCTGCCTCAAAGTCCACCTTTTTCAAGTGATAACCGTTAGAATTCCATTTCTATAAAAGGGGAAGAAGGGGGACTCAGAAAGAGAGCCGCATTCATACAACGAAGTGCTGCCAATTTATCTTCAGAGCAACCTTTCCAGTTTTTAATATTCTTATTTGTTTCTCTTTTCTTTTTCTGCATTCCTTTCATTCCTTCTGTAATTTTTATTTCCGTTGTACGATCAAATTGGCACAAAGACCAGAATCCTGCCAACATCTGTGGAGGATCTGCCCAAAGGTCAATTGGAATATTTACAGGTTTCTCATTTCAATCGTAATTCCAGTTTTTATTATGATGCATGCTATTATTTATTGTTTTCATTTATATTTTACCTTTCCCAAATCCATGTCTGGCTAAATTAAAGTAATCGATATGTAGTAATAATTCGAAAGGGATTTGATAATAACCGGTTGAAAACTGTCTTTTTCAAAGGTCTTTATGGTCTGAGTGTTTAAAATTAATTTACTGAATAAACTTCGTCGCGAAAGCGAGAACTTATTTAAAAGTAGTTTTGCCACGAAAGTGGGAAATTAATTAAGGTACGAACCAACAAGCGAAAGTTGCGGCAAGACCAGATAGTAAACACTAGTCATTCATTTTAATAACAGCGAAAGCACTTTAAAATGAATTAGAATCTAGAGATTTCCAAAAAATAATTTTAACCCCGAATGGGACACGAAAGTGTACGTTTGGCCCTTAGGATTATGATTAGCGTCAATAACCATCGTGAGGCGAGAGTCTTCAGATCACCATTTTCTGCTTAAATAAACTCTGAAAAATATTTCATACACCGGTAACTTGTCAAATCCCCGAAGAACATAATTACTGCATATCGATTCAATTAATTATACTTTAATTTACATTCTTAGTTCCCTTTAGTGACAATCTTATTCCCTCAAACATCATCTACCTAGCTAAACATAGTAACTCCCGAGAACACTAGTTTGATTACGAGTCCTTGTGGGATCGATATCTATTATTACTACGCGATAGACTGTGCACTTGCAGTTAGGTTATATTAGACATAGAAAGTCGCGATCAAGTTTTTGGCGCCGTTGCCGGGGACCCGTTTAGTCAATAGTGTAACCTTCTGTTATGCCGTATAGACTAGGTTAATTATTTTCATTTTTCCTTTACTAGTGCTTTCGATTGTATGCCAAGTGATCGCCCGCAAGGCAATATCTTGAAACCTTCAGTCGCAGAACTAGAACGCTTCTTACATCTAAGAAGCCGAATCATTGAGTACCAACTCAAACATAACATTCCCGATCCTCTCACTCACATTCCCAAATCCGAAGAAGAATCAAACATGGCTGAAGGACCTCCAAACAAACCGCTGAAGGCATACGCTACACCCTCTTAGATGGAGCCTAGGAGTAGCATTTCTGCCCCAGCTATTACTCGAAACAATTTTGAGCTGAAACCATCATTACTGTCAGCTGTACAACAAAACCAATTCTCAGGAAACGCAACTGAGGATCCGAACGAACATCTAACGAAGTTTGTACAATACGCAGACACGGTGAAAGCAAATGGAGTAACTCCAGACGCGATAAGACTTCGTCTTTTCCCATTCTCTTTTAGAGACAGAGCGTGGACATGGTTATAATCTTTACCATCCAACTCCGTTACGACGTGGGAACAATTGAAAAACGTCTTCTTAGCGAGATATTTTCCGCCAAGCAAAACTGCTATGCTTAGAGCTCAAATCAACGGATTTCGACAAAAAGATACTGAATCTCTTTACGAAGCATGGGAATAATTCAAAGATATGATGAGAACATGTCCTCACCACGGTTTAGAAGACTGGGTGACAATCCATACTTTTTATAATGGGCTTTTATACAATACTAGATTGACAATAGACACTGTCGTGGGCGGTGCACTTATGGATAAGCCATACGACAAAGCCTATCAACTAATCGAAAACATGTCTCAGAACCACTGCCAATGGGGAGGTGAACGCACTCCAACAGAGAAAACCACAGCGAAAGGTGGGATGTACGAAATCAGCAGCCTCGAAAAGTTCAACGCTAAAATAGATGCTCTAGCACAGAAGATTGATAGTCTGACTGTTAACCCCACTGCAACCGTCGCTGCCGTAACTCCAAATTGCGAGTTATGCGGAAGCACCACTCATAATGCGCCCGAATGCCCATTGCTAGTCGGAATCCCACCAGACCAAGTAAATTATGCTCAAGGAAATCCCTACGCAAATACCTACAACCCAGGTTGGCGAAATCATCCAAACTTTTCTTACAAAAGCGAAAATGCATTGCAAATGCCTACTGCTCCACCAGGATATCAGAAACTAGCTGCTGCTCAGACTGCACCTAGGAAATCAAACCTCGAATTGATGATGGAAAAATTCATAGCTACTCAAGCTCAAACAAACAAAGAATTCCTGAATCAAAACATACACACTAGCGAGCAAATTAAACAGTTGACCGGAAAAGTAGACGCTTTAGCCACCCACAACAAAATGTTAGAAACACAGATATCACAAGTGGCTCAACAACAAGCCTCTGCTGCCGCACCCGCTGGCACATTTCCTGGACAACCCGAATAGAATCCAAAAGGCCAAGCAAATGCTGTAATACTAAGAAGTGGAAAAGAATTGGACGAACCGATCGATCCGAGGACCGAAAACTCAGCCATGCAACAAAAACCAACTGAACAAGCAGAAAAGGAATCCGAGTTAGAGAAGAAGGAAGACAACGAGAAGGAGGATACCGCAAGTGAAAAAACTCAAGCACCTCCAGCGCCATATAAACCACTTATCCCTTATCCGCAAAGATTAATAAACTCCAAAATTTCAGGACAGTTTAAGAAATTTGTAGAGCTCCTTAAACAACTAAATATTACTATTCCTTTTACAGAAGCGATAACTCAAATGCCGTCATACGCTAAATTTCTCAAAGAAATCCTGTCGAATAAGAGAAAGATCGAGGATAACGAAACAGTTACACTTACTGCAGAGTGTAGCGCCATTATTCAAAACCGCATGCCTCCTAAATTAAAAGACCTAGGTAGTTTCTCCATACCCTGCATCATAGGAAAGTTCGTAATAGACAAAGCTCTATGCGATTTAGGAGCCAGTATCAGTGTTATGCCTTTATCTATATGCAAAAAGCTGAATATGGGAGACCTCAGACCAACCAAAATGTCCGTACAATTAGCTGACCGATCAGTAAAATACCCCGTCGGAATACTGGAAAATGTTCCAGTACGCATAGGACAATTCTACATCCCAACCGACTTCATAATCATGGACATCAAGGAGGACACTGTTACCCCAATTATTCTAGGAAGACCATTCCTAGCTACAGCCGGAGCTATTATAGACGTGAAGAAAGGAAGGCTAACATTCGAAGTAGGAGAAGAAAAGATAGAGTTCATTCTCACCAAGTTCTTACAAGCACCAGCCATAGACGATACCTGCTATTTAGTAGATGAAATTGACGAATGCATAAGAGAACTTGAAAATGAAGAGACCACGTATTCAGAAATAATAAAGATTCAAATACCCGATATTTATGAAGACGATGATTGGCGTAAACCGTATAAAGACGACAGCCTAAGCGAAAGCTTAGCACTGACCCCAAACCATATGCCAGGTCCGAAGAACCCATCTTTAGAACTTAAAACACTACCCAAAAACCTTAGATATGAATTCCTAGACGATGAACTAAAAAGACCAGTGATAGTCAACGCCGACTTAGGACAACCAGAAACCGAAAAGCTATTAGAAGTCCTAAAGAAGTACCCCACCGTGTTAGGCTATAACATAAGCGATCTAAAAGGTATAAGCCCTTCAATCTGTATGCATCGAATTACAATAGAGGAAGACTCTAAAACCTCTAGAGAGCATCAGAGAAGACTGAACCCCATCCTAAGCACTGTAGTCAGAGATGAAGTAAAGAAATTGCTAGATGCAGGAATCATCTATCCAATCTCCGATAGTGAATGGGTTAGCCCAGTTCATGTCGTACCAAAGAAAGGAGGAGTCACAGTAGTTAAAAACGAAAAAGGCGAATCAATAACAAAAAGAGTCGTGACTGGAAGCAGGATGTGTATTGATTATAGAAAGCTTAACAAGGCCACACGAAAAGATCACTTCCCGTTACCCTTCATAGACCAAATGTTGGAAAGATTAGCCAAACATTCATATTTCTGCTATCTAGATGGTTATTCAGGATTTTTCCAAATTCCCATTCATCCTGATGACCAAGAAAAGACTACATTCACCTGTCCTTATGGTACTTTTGCTTACCGCCGAATGCCGTTCGGACTCTGTAATGCTCCAGCAACCTTCCAAAGATGCATGATGGCAATCTTCGCAGATTTCATAGACGACATCATGGAAGTATTTATGGACGATTTCTCAGTATGTGGACAAAGTTTCGAAGGATGCCTACAAAACTTAGAAATGGTATTAGAACGTTGTGTAAAAGTGAACCTCGTACTAAATTGGGAAAAATGCCATTTTATGGTCCGACAAGGAATAATTCTAGGACATGTCATATCAGATAAAGGAATTGAGGTCGACAAAGCTAAAATAGAGATTATAAAAGATCTCCAACCTCCAAAATCCGTACGAGAAATACGGAGTTTTCTAGGACATGCCGGTTTCTACAGAAGATTTATAAAAGATTTTTCAAAAATCACAAAACCTTTGACCGGCCTGTTGATGAAAGATGTTGAGTTCGTCTTTGACGACGACTGTCTAAAAGCATTCGAAACATTAAAATCAGCCCTTATCACCGCACCGATTATGCAACCACCCGATTGGCGACTACCGTTCGAAATCATGTGCGATGCGAGTGATTATGCCGTAGGCGCAGTTCTAGGACAAAGGAAGGACAAGAAACTCCATGCCATCTACTATGCCAGTAGAACCTTAGATCCTGCCCAAATGAACTACGCTACCACAGAAAAGGAACTTCTAGCAGTTATATTTGCGCTTGACAAATTTCGTTCTTACTTAGTAGGAGCAAAAATTATCATATACACAGACCACGCTGCCATAAGGTACCTAATAAGCAAAAAGGATGCCAAACCAAGACTATTGAGATGGATCCTGTTATTACAAGAGTTTGACTTAGAAATCAAAGATAAGAAAGGAACCGAGAACGTTGTTGCAGATCACTTATCCCGAATAGAAGGCATCAAACATGAACCAGTACCGATAAACGACGATTTCCCGTACGAAAGTCTGATAGCCAAATTAGAAAGTGACATACCCAACTCAATCTCAGAAGATCCAAAATTCGAAAAAGCCGTAGAAGCCATCTATGCCCAAGTCACATTACCTTGGTATGCTGACATCGTTAATTATCTTGCTGCAGGCGTGCTTCCACTGGATCTCACTTATCAGCAAAAGAAGAAATTCTTCCACGATCTGAAACACTATTATTGGGACGAACCTCTACTCTTCAAGAGAGGGGCCGACAACATATACTGTCGCTGTATCTCAGAGGAAGAAATAGAAAATATCATTTCCCAATGCCATTCAGCACCGTATGGTGGTCATGCTAGTACATCCAAGACGTGCGCTAAGATTCTCCAAGCCGGCTTATTCTGGCCTAACCTCTGGAAAGACGTTCACATCGCTGTGCTAAAATGTGATCGATGCCAATAAACTGGCAACATCTCATGACGCGATGAAATGCCTCAGAAAGGAATCTTAGAGGTAGAAATCTTTGACGTATGGGGAATAGATTTCATGGGACCATTCCCACCTTCTTTTGGTAATAACTACATACTCGTCGCTGTCGATTATGTGTCTAAATGGATAGAAGCCATAGCTGCTCCAACAAACGACGCACGAGTAGTAATCAAACTCTTCAAAAACACAATCTTTCCTAGATTCGGTGTACCCAGACTCGTCATTAGTGACGGCGGATCTCACTTCATATCGCGAATATTCGATAAACTTCTTTCTAAATATGGAGTCCGACACCGAGTAGCTACACCTTATCATCCGCAAACTAGCGGACAAGTAGAGGTCTCGAACAGGGAAATAAAACAGATATTGGAAAAGACGGTCGCTACCTTAAGGAAAGATTGGTCATCAAAGCTACAAGAAGCTTTATGGGCTTATAGGACCGCTTTTAAGACACCAATAGGTACTACACCCTACAAATTAGTTTACGGTAAATCCTGTCATCTCCCTGTAGAATTAGAGCATAAGGCCTTATGGGCCATTAAGACACTCAATTTCAACTACACCGAGGCAGGAGAAAAGCGAATCTTGAACTTACACGAATTGGAAGAACTTCGATTAGACGTTTACGAAAATGCCCGTATCTACAAAGAACGAACTAAAAAGTGGCATGATAAACGTTCAGTCAAGAAACAATTCAGTATGGGAGACATCGTATTGCTATTTAATTCAAGATTAAAACTCTTCCCAGGTAAACTAAAATCTAGGTGGTCTGGACCTTATGAAGTGACTAGAGTACTTCAGAGTGGAGCTGTTGAAATTACCGATAAGACGAATGCACCGTTTATCGTAAACGGGTGTAACACGGTGGGAGAACTGACTTTAAACAATGTTGCGGATAGCAAGAGTCGCCACCGACTTTTATTTTATCCATAAGGAAAGGTTATAAAAGAACAGGAAAGACCTTAGAGAATATTTTGGGTCCGGGGGGTAGGTTATGAAAAGGGAAGGTGTTAGCACCCTTTTCATCCATGGTTATCCATGGGCTCTTAGGTACTTAAGCTCACTTTTGAATTGTTTTGAAAGTGTAGTGTGTGAATAGCAAAAAATTTCAGAATAGTTTAATAATAATCCGTGTATGGATGTGAAAAAAACTTGCTTGAAAATTTTGTTAGAAATTTGTTTAAGTGTGAAAAAGTTTTGAAGTGAGCAAGTATCTAGGAGTAGCCTATCCTAATGTTTTAAGGTCTTTCTTATTCTTTATCCTTTCCTTAGTAAGACTATCCCTACTATAATGGAGTAGGTAGTCCTTACTTTGGATGTTAAGGGACATGTGAGGGACAATTGGATTTTTGAAGGCCATGGTGGGATGTAATAAGCACATATAAGGGACCATCATCATTTTTCGAAAGGGACTCGATTCGTAAAGGCAACCCTAAGGGACTTTGATGATTTTTCTATTTGAGGGACTTGCTTTATACACCCCACTTAACCATTATTCGTAGGCAACTTGAGGGATATCCTTAGGAAGTGAGACGGCGATTAAAATCGACTTACGTGTGTGACGTGTTTATTTTAATTATCTTTATTTAAAAGTGATCTAAATTTATTTTAATATTACATACATGTTGTTACACTCCCTAATTACTAACCATAATAATAATTAAATAATTAAACAACTTTACATCCAAGAAACAATTACAAAATAATAAGCAAAATAATTAAATAGCAAAGATAAATAAAATATAAATAAGCAATAATAAATAATAAAGGGGGTTAATTCTAAGTTTACTCGGCAAGACATCGCATCTTGTGCCTACGTATCCTTACGGGAGTGGAATCAGAGTAATCGTAGTTCCCCTCAATAGGGAGGTTAGAAACTTCTTGACTGTGGTCAAGGTCTCAAGGGGAATAAACGCATCTTAAGGACACGCTTACGTGGAGTGTAGAAACTCCAAATCTCTACGTTGAAATGTTAAGTTGTAATTAGGGTTAAATTAGGGATTCCACGGCGGGAAACCCTAAAATGAGCGCGGCGGCTCTTTGACCTAATGCTAAGGGTAAAATTGTAATTTTGCCTGCGGCGAGGCATTTGTGAAAATTAGGGTTTGTAGTTTGTAGTTTTGAGGATTTGAAATTGAATGTGTGAAGTTTTACGGACTATTGGCGCGGCGGCCAAACAGTTAGACCTAACCTTCGGATGTGTGCAATGTGACATAAATAATAGTAAACGCGTGAGATAATTGAATCACGCAAACAGAGAGATAATGTCATAATTTAAACCATGCAAGCAGAAATTTAAAGGCAGAATTTAAAGAGCGATTGTTAAGTTCGCGAGGTTACATGAGAGGAGCAGATACAATATGATAATGAAATTTGAATTGAACAATAATAAAATAAAATAAATAACGGTTCTAGTTATTATTTTAAAAAAAAGATTTTAGTTATTATTTTAAATTTATCTAAAAAAAAGTTTTTTCTTAAAAATAATAGGTTTTCATATTAATTTGGAAAAGATGTTAATGTTATTTATTTTAAAAAACAGATTTTTATATTATAACAAATTTTAATAAATTAATGATAACAATAATAATAATAATGGTAATAATAATGATAATAATGATAATAATAATAAATAATGATAATAATAATAATAATAATAATAATAATAATAATAATAATAATAATAATAATAATAATAATAAAGCAATAATGAATTTTAAATGTGCCAAATAACCCAACAATGTTGCTAACGCAGAAATGCGCTCATCGCAACCAGATCTAAATCGGACGAAACAAAATTTATCGCAAAGAAAAAGAAATTAAGCAAAAAATAGTATTATTGCTCACACAATGAGATGACTGTAAAACGGACCATTCAGCGTACACATGAACATATCAACCAACTCCCTATCAGTCAAAGGGGGTTGAACTCTTCCAGCTAAGTCTCTCCACTTCTGAGCATACTCCTTAAAGCTTTCTTTGGCACCCATAGACATGCTCTGAAGCTGCATGCGAGTGGGGGCTAAGTCAGCATTGTATTGATACTGCTTATAGAAAGCTTCAGCAAGGTCATTCCAATCTCTGATGTTGACACTCTCCAACTGATAATACCACTCTAGCTGAGCTCCAGATAAACTCTCTTGAAAGAAATGGATCCACAACTTTTTATCAGCAGTGTGGGGTTGCATTCTTCTGACATAAGACCTCAGATGCAATTTGGGACAAGAGACCCCATCATAGACAACAAATGTAGGAACTTTGAACCCAATGGGTATGACCACCCCAGATATCAAGCTCAAATCCTCAAAATCCAGCCCAGATGATTTCTGTAATTCCATAGCATCCATTCTATCCACCAGCATCTTGAATTTGTCTTCGTTAGGCTCATGGTAGTAGTTAGCCTCAGAATCAGAGTCCCCCATAGTGTTGTGGAGACTGCCTCTCTCCTGCTCAGATTCTTCAGATTCATAGTCTTCAACCTGTTCCTTGGTCTTGGCAGGACCTTTGAACCTTCTTCCCATGTTGAGCAACCCAGCAGACCTTCTAGCCTTCTTAGTCTTCTTGGCCAGCAGTGTCTTCAATTCATCCTGCCCCTTAGATAGGTTCAGGATCAGCTCTTGGAACTGTGCATTCTGTGCCTGGAGATCCTTAACTGATTGTTCAAGAGCCATTGCTGAAATAAACAGCGAGAAGATGAGAAACCTGTACACAATTATAAACCTGTGATGTAATGATATGGGAATGCATATGCAATGTTTTCAAGGACCGCAAGATTTAAATTTGCTTAAACAAACAAGAAAGTAACTTTTCATTAGTAATAACTTGTTTTGCCTTTTAGGCTTACAAAAAAATGAAAACGAAATAAGTACAAAAGATGGGGTTTTAAGTCTCCCATGGACGTTTCCTCTTTGTGTTGAGGTATGAGTTGAGGTTTCGTTCCTCATGAAGTAGCTTTGTTAGCTCTAGGATCCTTGCTTGGCTTGCTTTGTAATGAGCCTCGAAAGTATCCCTTTGCTCTTTCAGTTGGATCCATGATCTCTGCAAGTCTTCCATATCAGTAGGCATGTCTGGGTGAAGGATGGTATAAGCTGTGTCTCCTTCAGCAACAGGTTCCATGGTAACTGGTAGGACGGCAGGATATGGCATCATGAGTGTCTGAGCACGAGATCGTACCCATCTGAGATAAGCCTCCATAGGAATAGTGTACTTAGGCTCCAGTGTCTTGCTGTCAATCCTGTTTACCTTTCCCCAAGCTCGGATGAATCTCTGACGGTAACCCTGAAGATCGTTGTCGTAATCAAACACAATGCCCTGAATCAACATGTCATGTGGACCATCGCTCCGGGCGTAACCAAACTGTCGTAAAGCTAGAGATGGGTTGTAGGTGATGCCTCCTCTTATGCCTAGAAGTGGCACATTAGGAAACTCCCCACAATGGTCAATGATGGTGACATTCTCCATAGATCTGGAGCACCAATGGATGTCTGAGTGAGAAAGTGACATGATCCTCTTGGACCATCTGAACCCTTGCTCATTCTTCATTACTGAGCGAGGAAGGTGAGAAATAAACCACCTAGAAAGTAAAGGTATGCAGCACATCAAAGTTCCTCTCGCCCTTGTAGTACGGGTGTGAAGAGAATGTAGGATGTCTCCAAGTAAGGTAGGCACTGGATTGTGACTCAGGAATATGTTGATGGCATGAACGTCTATGAACTGATCAGGATTGGGGAACAACACTAAGCCATAAATCAATAAGGCTAAGATCTCCTCAAAAGCATCGTAGCTCATAGCCTTCAAGAACATTTGAGCTTTATCCACTAATACCTTGGCAAGAATACCTTTAACTCCACTTCTCGTCTCTAGAACAATGTCAGACTTCTTCAGATGTAGAGCTGCAGCAATAACTTCTGGTTTAAGCTCCTTCTCTAAGCCTGTGAATGGCTTCTGATCAAGAACAGGTATACCCAGAAGTTTAGAGAACTCCTCCATGGTTGGAACCAGCTGATAATCAGGAAATGTAAAGCAATGGTGCTCAGGGTCAAAGAACTGAAACAGCACACTCATCATGTCTTCACTGAACCCTGAAGTAACTAGATCCAATAAGTGACCATGTCTCTTGTTGAACTGGGAATGATCAGGCACTAGGGAAACCAACTCCTTGAGCTTAGCAGGTATCCCTACAAAGTTGATCCTGATGGTGTTTCTACGAGCAGAAGCCATGACCTGCAACAAAGAACAAAGATAAATCCTTTGGTCCTTGAAATGGTTAGGGAAAATGATATGCTTATGATGCATGATGATGTCATGATGTCATGCTCAATCACAAACATGTGGCACACACAAACAAGTCACACCATAGCCCTAGGTTTAAAGGCTTGCATGAGGTTCAAAGGCAAGTACCCTCCCCTGAAGTTAGATGGTTCATCCTGTCCTACAAAAGTAACCAGGTTCTAAGGGATCTCAATATCATTGATCCTTCACAAGGGTGGTTGTTCAGAAGGCAACTTACTTGCCAACCAAAACCCTCCAAGTTTAAGATCTCAATGAGCGTAGTATCGAGTGTCAACCAACTTCAGTCTGCACCAAAGCCGGTTACCTCACTACTTTCTAAAGGCCAAGATGAGTTAACTAGGGTTCTAAAAGTCAGTTAGTGCATTGACAACATATGGCAGCCTCAATATTATCCTCAACTTGACTTAAGGAATATAAGCACCAACCAAGAAGTCGCACTAACTATGGCCACCAGATCAACCGTATCGATATACGTCGTACAGTTTCCTTGGTCTATTGCCATTTACCTAAGGTACACTAGATCCGGGTTAGGACCTTTCACACATAAGAGCACCCCAACAATATAATAATAAAGCAAACAAGGCAAACAATTTAAAGTGATCTTAATTCCTAAGGGTACCCCTCTTAAATAGGTCCCCAGCAGAGTCGCCAGTTCTGTAACACGGTGGGAGAACTGACTTTAAACAATGTTGCGGATAGCAAGAGTCGCCACCGACTTTTATTTTATCCATAAGGAAAGGTTATAAAAGAACAGGAAAGACCTTAGAGAATATTTTGGGTCCGGGGGGTAGGTTATGAAAAGGGAAGGTGTTAGCACCCTTTTCATCCATGGTTATCCATGGGCTCTTAGGTACTTAAGCTCACTTTTGAATTGTTTTGAAAGTGTAGTGTGTGAATAGCAAAAAATTTCAGAATAGTTTAATAATAATCCGTGTATGGATGTGAAAAAAACTTGCTTGAAAATTTTGTTAGAAATTTGTTTAAGTGTGAAAAAGTTTTGAAGTGAGCAAGTATCTAGGAGTATCCTATCCTAATGTTTTAAGGTCTTTCTTATTCTTTATCCTTTCCTTAGTAAGACTATCCCTACTATAATGGAGTAGGTAGTCCTTACTTTGGATGTTAAGGGACATGTGAGGGACAATTGGATTTTTGAAGGCCATGGTGGGATGTAATAAGCACATATAAGGGACCATCATCATTTTTCGAAAGGGACTCGATTCGTAAAGGCAACCCTAAGGGACTTTGATGATTTTTCTATTTGAGGGACTTGCTTTATACACCCCACTTAACCATTATTCGTAGGCAACTTGAGGGATATCCTTAGGAAGTGAGACGGCGATTAAAATCGACTTACGTGTGTGACGTGTTTATTTTAATTATCTTTATTTAAAAGTGATCTAAATTTATTTTAATATTACATACAGGTTGTTACACTCCCTAATTACTAACCATAATAATAATTAAATAATTAAACAACTTTACATCCAAGAAACAATTACAAAATAATAAGCAAAATAATTAAATAGCAAAGATAAATAAAATATAAATAAGCAATAATAAATAATAAAGGGGGTTAATTCTAAGTTTACTCGGCAAGACATCGCATCTTGTGCCTACGTATCCTTACGGGAGTGGAATCAGAGTAATCGTAGTTCCCCTCAATAGGGAGGTTAGAAACTTCTTGGCTGTGGTCAAGGTCTCAAGGGGAATAAACGCATCTTAAGGACACGCTTACGTGGAGTGTAGAAACTCCAAATCTCTACGTTGAAATGTTAAGTTGTAATTAGGGTTAAATTAGGGATTCCACGGCGGGAAACCCTAAAATGAGCGCGGCGGCTCTTTGACCTAATGCTAAGGGTAAAATTGTAATTTTGCCTGCGGCGAGGCATTTGTGAAAATTAGGGTTTGTAGTTTGTAGTTTTGAGGATTTGAAATTGAATGTGTGAAGTTTTACGGACTATTGGCGCGGCGGCCAAACAGTTAGACCTAACCTTCGGATGTGTGCAATGTGACAGAAATAATAGTAAACGCGTGAGATAATTGAATCACGCAAACAGAGAGATAATGTCATAATTTAAACCATGCAAGCAGAAATTTAAAGGCAGAATTTAAAGAGCGATTGTTAAGTTCGCGAGGTTACATGAGAGGAGCAGATACAATATGATAATGAAATTTGAATTGAACAATAATAAAATAAAATAAATAACGGTTCTAGTTATTATTTTAAAAAAAAGATTTTAGTTATTATTTTAAATTTATCTAAAAAAAAGTTTTTTCTTAAAAATAATAGGTTTTCATATTAATTTGGAAAAGATGTTAATGTTATTTATTTTAAAAAACAGATTTTTATATTATAACAAATTTTAATAAATTAATGATAACAATAATAATAATAATAATGGTAATAATAATGATAATAATGATAATAATAATAAATAATGATAATAATAATAATAATAATAATAATAATAATAATAATAAAGCAATAATGAATTTTAAATGTGCCAAATAACCCAACAATGTTGCTAACGCAGAAATGCGCTCATCGCAACCAGATCTAAATCGGACGAAACAAAATTTATCGCAAAGAAAAAGAAATTAAGCAAAAAATAGTATTATTGCTCACACAAAAATGCGATCATCGCAACCAGATCGAACTAACACAAATGTCACGCGTCATGCACACAAATGTGCAAACATCGTATCGACATAATTCGATCAAAAATCTTATATATATAAACTCTAACAATTTAAAAATTATATATATATAAACGTAACAGTAATAGATAAAGAAAAAGAAATAACGGTAATAGATGAAGAAAAAGAAATAACGGTAAAAGATGAAGAAAAAGAAACAACAGTAATAGATGAAGGAAAAGAAATAACGGTAAACGATGAAGAAAAAGAAACAATAGTAATGGATGAAGAAGAAAACTAAATAACGGCAAACGACACTCACTCCTCTTAGGTTTTTTTCATTCTCTCCTCTTTTCCAACAAGGCAACACATGTATATATAGGGAACAAATTAGGGTTAACACCAAATTGTCAATAATGTCCCTAAAGCCCATTTTAAAGCCCAAACTAAATAATTAGTTAAGAAAAAATAAAATTTAAATAATTTAAAATAATTAAAATAAACTTAAAATAAAAACTAATAATCCTATTGATTCCTAAAATAAAAAATATTATAAAAAGAACAAAATTTTTTTCAATATTTTTTATTTTATGATTTTTTGGATATTTTTATGAATAATTTAGAAAAAAGTGAAAAAAATAATATTTTAAAAAATGATTTAATTAAAATACGAAAATAATAATTAAATAATAATAAAAAACTATTTTTGTTATTTTTTTAATGAAAGATAGAAAAATTTAGAGTAAAAATAATAAAAAACAAAAAAAAAATGACAAAGGTGAGATTCGAACTCTCAACCTCTCACACTCATAACTCCTTACACATGTCCTCCTGCCAATTGTGCCATTTTTACTTTTTAGAAAAAAAATGCATGCCATATGATATTTACCTGCAAAAAGTCAAACGACTACACAAATTTGTTAGTAATTGATTAAATGCAATGAAATGCGACGACAAATCTTAGGGCAAAATTTGGGGTATTACAGTTATTATGATAATATTTCTCACCCAACCTCTCTTTGATGTTGGCAAAAAAAATCATGAAGTTTGACTTTGGTTTGACCACAGTTGACCTCAGTTTGACCTTTTAACTGCATTGACTGCTTTTGACTTATCTGATCATCTGACTGAGCAAACTTTTGAGAAAAGTCTTGAAACTTGACATGGGGGTTCTTATACACATATAAGATGTTATGAAGCTCACTTGAAGTCTTGGAAGTCCATTTAGCCTGATTAAAGTCAAAACCCTAGTTTTGGATGCACTGCTTAGGAGGTGCATTGTCTGGGGGAATTGTCAACTCTTCTGACCAATTGTGAACTTTGTGAACCTTGTGAACCTTCAAGAAGCAACCTATGGACTTCATGAACCTCATGAAAGGTCTTGTAGATGTTGAGAAGTTTGTGAACCTTGTGAACCTTCAAGAAGCAACCTATGGGCTTCATGAACCTCATGAAAGGTATTGAAAGCACTGTGGGACTTGGAAAGGTTATGCAAGTTGTTGGAGAACTTGTGAACCTTGTGAACCTTCTTAGAACACAAAGTCTTGTATTGTGAGGGCAAATTTTGGGGTGCAACAACGGGCAACGTCTAAAACATTATAATAAGAACGAAAACAGCCCTCAAGTCTGCAGTATAGCATTGCTTGAGCTTCCAGCTCAAACACCCGAATAGCTTGTCACCAAGCTATCGTCAGGCTTTAGACGTTAAAAACAACGCTTACTGGGAGGCAACCCAACTTTTCCCGCATTTTTCCTTGTTACTGTATTTCATTTTTTATTTAAAATTTTACTTTGAAACCTTAACAAAAATTCTAAACTTAAAGTTACTACTATTTTCTACTTTCGTTTGTTTTCATATTTTTATTTTTTATTTTATTTTTCTCTTTTGGTCTATTGTTTTTACCACTTTTTGTTTTTAAAAATCCTGACTTCAAACTTCTGTTTTAAACTTTTCAGGATTTTAAAAGTCTTCAAAACATTCCTTCTGTTTTCTCCGACTTACCTGCGAGTATGGCCGAGTACGACTTCACAAAGGTTCATTTTCGAGGACTAGCTCAAAAGGCAAGATTTGCAGCACTAACTAAAAGAGAAATCGCCTTAACGCTGTATTATGATAAGTCTACCATGGATAAACTAGGAATCACGGATAGCATTCAATACCTGTTCAATCAACTGGGTTGGGAGAACACTGCTTTGAAAACCCGTTTTGCTACCTATAAGGATCTCACCTATGAATTCCTTAGTTCCTTCAGATACCTACCCAACTATGGTTTTGGATCCAACACAGAGCTGATTACCTTTCGAATGTTTGGAATGGACCAAACCCATAGCCGGATGTCACTAGCTAACCTCCTAGGATTTCCTAGCGGACCACATGTGTTCATCAGTGCAGAAGATGACGATATTGATTTTGAACTCGACCAATTCTGGGGTAGAATCACAGGCGACTATCACCCTGAACCAGACAGAATGTATAATGATGATATTCATAACCCAGCTTTCAGATACTTCCATAAGATACTAGCTCACACCCTTTTTGGGAAAGAAGAAAATATTACCACAATATCTAAAGAGGAGTTATTCATCATGTTATGTGCTTCCCAGGGACGTACAGTAAATGCAGTGCCTTTCATGATGAGATCTTTCAGACGCCTCACTCAGGAACCACAGTCACCTATTCTTATAGGAGGCCTCGTGACAATGATTGCCCACGAGCTTGGCCTTAGATTCCACTTAAATGCAAGTACTCGTTTTGGCACCATCCGACCCATGAATATACAGTTCTGCTTTAACAGACGCATTTTAGGAACTATGGGACCTGGACCTTATGAGTACCTCATCAACGAAAAACCTGTCCAGCTATTCACACTGCCTAATCATCAGATGACAAGTATCCACAACAAGGACAACTGGCTTTATGAATTGGATGAGCTTATGGGACCTCCTTCACCTCAGTCAACACCACAGAACTATATGTACGACAGTGACCACATCTATGAGGCACACGACTATATGTACTATGAGGATGCTGTATCAGAAGCTGAAGTAGACCCTACGACTCCTCCGCACAACAACACCTATCCCGAGCCTATCCCTGAGGAGACCACCGACAAAATGGATATTGCTCTACTCCGATTGGACAACGTTGATGCAGCTCTGACTACTGTAAAAGATGACATCACAGGCATACACAGTGAACTGGTAGTCTTCATGGACTTAGTCTGCGACCAGCTCGACTACTACGCACGGAAGTTCGATGAGTTGAAGGCACAAAAAGACTAGATACTAGTTTTAGCATTAGATTTAGTTTAGTTTAGTTTTTCTACTTTCCGTCCATTTTCAATTGTTTTGATTTTTGCATTGTTACTTTCTTTATGTACTACATACAATCATTCTAATTTCTTGTTATTTCAAATTATAGTCTTTATCCATTTATTCTGTTTTTACATCAATCTTTGTTTATTGGCTGCCATAATACATTGCCATATCAATACTAGGCCTAAAAGTCACTGCAAGAACACCCTCAGAGCAAAATTCTGCGTTCTGCAGATTTTGCTGCTGTGACGACCGTCACAGAAGCCTGACGAGCGTCACACGGGTGACGACCGTCACGAACCCAAAATTGTTATCTGATATAACAGGGGTTGCGTTTTCTCTTCCTCTCCCCTCCTTTCAACTTCCAATCATTAGAAACTCCCACCCCACTCCAATTTTTCGTTTTCCCCACATTGCACCATATACCTCAACTCCCATCTCAACTTCCTACCACACTTCTGTTACACTTTTCCGCTCCATAGAACCAACCCAATCTTCCAACAATGGCGAGAAATACCGAAACCCCAAACATCAGCAACATTGTGTTCAGCGACGGTGACTCTGGCGAAAGAAAGCGAGCCAACTACATCACATTCCATCAACGGTCGCTCCAGCCGACTCATTATCCACATATTCCATCGCTCACGGAGCTCGGACTTCTTGAAGGCGTCACTTGGATGCTTCAAAGAGCCGGCATCTGGAACCTATGCACCAATCCACTGCCGACGTACGAACAACCCACTCTCGAGTTCCTGAGTTCGCTTACCTACGTCACTTCCAGCGGCGACCTCATCCAACACTCCGGTGCCGCATGCTTCCGGATGTTCGACACAAACTATTAGGTGAACCAGAACCAGATTGCCGCCATCTTACAACTCCCTCGAGGCGACAATGCTCACCGCCGCCTCACCGATCAGTTCCAGCACGAAGCCTTCGCGCTCTGGTACCAGTTGACCGGCATCAATGCCGATGGTTGGGACTCTCTGCATGCAACACATATCCATAACCCGACCATCCGGTACTTCCACCGAGCATTGAGCAACACAATCTTCGCCCAGGACAGCAACCATAAGGTGAATTCAAAAGAGCTCTTCTTCCTCCACTGCGTCTTCAACAACGAGCCTATCAACGCCACTCCGTTCCTCCTGGCCCACATTCAGGCCACCTGTAACCGTGGCTCCAAGCCATTTTACTTTGGCGGGATTGTCACTGCCATTGCACTTGGGCTGCACCTCGACGATCGCCTCCAGCACCTCCATGCCATCCCCTCGGTGTTCCTTGACACCGACCACTGCAGAGCCTCTCACCTTATCCGTTCCAGAGCCGATGGCAAGTACCACCCGGTAGTGCATGGCAAAACCATCTGAAGCATCATCCTTCCATCATGCACCCGGACACACCCAGAGGACCGTACCAACTGGTTATTTGACCTCACTGCCCCTTCTGCTGCCGCTGCTCCAACTCAGGACCACACCCAAGGTTCTGACGACGAAATCCAAGCTGAGTTGGACAGGCCGGAGCAACCGGAGGCATCACAGCCTCCTCCTTCCGAAGGTACATCCTCCCGCCGCCGCCGCCATCGTCCAGTGCCCGACTACTCAGAAGAAGACCTCTGCCGCTCTCTTGACCAGCAGGCCCAGATACTCGCTATGATGCAGCAGCAGAATCAGCGAGCAGAGCAGTTCGAAGCTTGGCATCGGACCCAAATGCAACAACTTCAAACCGGCCAAGCAACCATTACTGAGAACTTGGCGAATCTGACTTTGCAGGTCGAAGGACTCCGTGACACCGTCTACCACACCGGAGCTATGAGTTTTGAGGACCGAGTCGCCCTGGTCAGAGCCAGAGGACGCGAGCGCGGACGTGACCGAGGCAGAGGCCGTGATTAGTTATCATTTTCCTTATTTGTTTACTATATTTGCAGTTTCTATGTACTTTCATTTCCGTTGTATCTCCCTCTCGCATTCTTCCAAATCAGTGGGGACACTGATTGAGATAGTGTGGGAGCGGAGCGTTTATTTCCCATTCCATTGTACTTTGAATTTCGTAATTTCTATTCAAACATTTTCTATTTTTAGCAAATAAAGCTCGTTTATATATCCCTTTTCCGTTACGCAAACATCCCCACGTTATTCGACGTAAACAACAAATTTTTTCGTTCGTTCCTCAAAAGTAAAAGCATCACGAGAATGTGCCCAAGTTCAAACCAAGTTTTGAAACCCCGAGGAGACGACAGTTCTAACAAAACCAGTACCGTCCAGACACCTTAGATCTCCGGTTTATGCGAGTCGGTTTCACTACCTACGTGTACCAAAGTCTCAAGTGTCTACGCAAACTCAGCCCCAAGTAGTTTATACTAGCAGTCAGCACCATCCTAAAACACTTCTAAGCGAGCGACCGATGCAAATAAGTGTATGATCTCCAAAAAGATGAAAAATCATGAAAAGAAAGCTAGATAGCCCAAAATTATAAAGACACGTTTCCTTCTAAGTTAGGTGCTCCTCACCCAAGCATTTAGCCCAACGGCACGAAAACTCATTGAAAAATCAATGATATAAGCTTATGATCAATGAAGAAGATCAAAACAAAAATGAGATCATATTCACTAATAGATCGACTTGCCATGAAAGTGTATGGACAACGGGCTTAATGTGATTGCGCTAGAACAAACAGGGTGAACTTGCCGCGAGAACCTTGACACCAAGCTACAGTAGCATGACTGGGACCGATTTGCATAAGAAGGAGACCTCCGAAGACTTGTAGTCCAGTGTCGTCATGGTACTCGTTTTGTTCTTACCAAGAATCCCGGTTTTTCCCAACTTTGCGAACGAAGAAGCTGCCTCGTACTTGCCGACCTTTTCCTGTTTTACTTGAGGACAAGCAAAGATTCAAGCTTAGGGGAGTTTGATAACACGAAATCGTATATATATTTTGATGCATAATTCAACTGAAGTTTAACTGTTTTCGATCCGATTTCGGGTTATTTCCGTGTTATTTATCTGATGCTTTGCAGGTATTTGATGATCACGTCTAAACAAGGCAATATGAAGAAAAGAAGCAATCTCAGATGAAATATGGACGAAAACCGGATGAAAACATCATGAAAAGCGCAGAATGCTGATTTTGCTGCTGTGACGACCGTCACAGCTCCATGACGACCGTCACACCTTGTGACGACCGTCATGCAGGCAAAAACGCCCCACTTCAAATGCACGTGAAAGAAGCAGTTCCAAGTCCCAAATAGTGGACCACTACTCCCTGATAATTCTGCCTCAAAGTCCACCTTCTTCAAGTGATAACCGTTAGAATTCCATTTCTATAAAAGGGGAAGAATGGGGACTCAGAAAGAGAGCCGCATTCATACAACGAAGTGCTGCCACTTTATCTTCAGAGCAACCTTTCCAGTTTTTAATATTCTTATTTGTTTCACTTTTCTTTTTCTGCATTCCTTTCATTCCTTCTGTAATTTTTATTTCCGTTGTACGATCAAATTGGCACAAAGACCAGAATCCTGCCAACATCTGTGGAGGATCTGCCCAAAGGTCAATTGGAATATTTACAGGTTTCTCATTTCAATCGTAATTCCAGTTTTTATTATGATGCATGGTATTATTTATTGTTTTCATTTATATTTTACCTTTCCCAAATCCATGTCTGGCTAAATTAAAGTAATCGATATGTAGTAATAATTCGAAAGGGATTTGATAATAACCGGTTGAAAACTGTCTTTTTCAAATGTCTTTATGGTCTGAGTGTTTAAAATTAATTTACTGAATAAACTTCGTCGCGAAAGCGAGAACTTATTTAAAAGTAGTTTTGCCACGAAAGTGGGAAATTAATTAAGGTACAAACCAATAAGCGAAAGCTGCGGCAAGACCAGATAGTAAACACTAGTCATTCATTTTAATAACAGCGAAAGCACTTTAAAATGAATTAGAATTCAGAGATTTCCAAAAAATAATTTTAACCCCGAATGGGACACGAAAGTGTATGTTTGGCCCTTAGGATTATGATTAGCGTCAATAACCATCATGAGGCGAGAGTCTTCAGATCACCATTTTCTGCTTAAATAAACTCTGAAAAATATTTCATACACCGGTAACTTGTCAAATCCCCGAAGAACATAATTACTGCATATCGATTCAATTAATTATACTTTAATTTACATTCTTAGTTCCCTTTAGTGACAATCTTATTCCCTCAAACATCATCTACCTAGCTAAACATAGTAACTCCCGAGAACACTAGTTTGATTACGAGTCCCTGTGGGATCGATATCTATTATTACTACGCGATAGACTGTGCACTTGCAGTTAGGTTGTATTAGATATAGAAAGTCGCGATCATCTGAGTACCTCGCGGAGCAGCCTGTTGAGGACTACCAATCGATGAGGTTTGATTTTCCTGACGAGGATATCATGTACCTGAAGATGAAAGATTGTGAAGAACCGTCGCCGGACGAAGGACCAGAGTTGGGTTCCAAATGGCCGTTGATATTTGACGGAGGTGTAAATTCCTATGATAGCGGAATAGGTGCGATTATTACTACTCCTCAGGGGTCGCACATCCCCTTTACTGCCCGATTGACCTTTCCTGTTACCAATAACGAGGCTGAATATGAGGCTTGCATCATGGGTCTGGAAGAAGCTATTGATTTGCGAATTAAGAATCTGGATGTATACGGAGACTCAGCTCTAGTGGTGAATCAGATTAAAGGAGAATGGGAGACACGTCAGCCCAATTTGATACCATATATGAACTATGCAAGGAGATTGTTGCCTTTCTTTGACAAGGTGGAATTGCATCATGTGCCGCGAGCAGAAAATCAAATGGCTGACGCCCTGGCAACATTGTCTTCGATGTATAAAGTTAATTTCTGGAACGAGGCTCCCCGGATTGTTATATCTCGGCTTGACAGGCCTGCCTTCATATTTGCTATTGACGAAGCATCTGATGATAAACCCTGGTACTTTGACATCCAGAATTTCCTGAAGAATAAGGAGTATCTGGCTGGGGCATCCAGTCGAGATCAGAAGACTCTCAGGAGATTGGCTGGCAATTTCTATTTGAACTCGGACGGTGTCCTGTACAAAAGAAACCACAACTTGGTGTTACTATGTTGTGTAGACGAAAAAGAAGCAAAATTGCTCATGGAAGAGATACATGAGGGTACCTTTGGTACACATGCGGGTGGGCATGCTATGACGAGGAAGCTGCTGCGGGCAGGTTATTACTGGCTAACTATGGAAACAGACTGTTTCAAGTTTGCCAAAAGGTGTCATAAATGCCAAATTTATGCGGACAAGGTCCATGTACCCCCAAGTCCTCTGAATGTGATGTCTTCACCATGGCCGTTCTCGATGTGGGGAATTGATATGATTGGAAAGATCGAGCCTACGGCATCAAACGGACACCGGTTCATCTTGGTGGCAATTGATTACTTCACCAAGTGGGTGAAAGAGCATCATATGCCAATGTCACCAAACAAGTGGTAGCCAGGTTTATCAAACGAGATATTATCTGCAGATATGGAATCCCTGAGCGGATTATCACCGACAACGGTTCGAATTTGAATAACAAGATGATGAAAGAGCTGTGCCAGAATTTCAAGATTGAACATCACAACTCTTCTCCTTACCGACCCAAGATGAATGGCGCTGTTGAAGCGGCCAATAAGAAAATAAAGAAGATTGTTCAGAAGATGGTTGTGACGTATAAGGACTGGCACGAGATGCTACCTTTCGCTTTGCATGGTTATCGTACGACGGTACGCACATCAACCGGGGCAACCCCTTTCTCGTTAGTATACAGAATGGAGGCATTGTTACCGTTGGAAGTTGAGATTCCTTCCTTGAGGGTGTTACGAGATGTCCAACTTGACGAGGCAGAATGGGTAAAAGATAGATTGAATCAGCTCAGCTTAATGGATGAGAAGAGGCTAGCTTCTCTCGCATACGGGCGGTTGTACCAGAGCCGGATGAAGAAAGCATACGATAAGAAGATATGTCCGCGAAGCTTTCAGACGGGCGACCTTGTGCTGAAGAGGATTCTCCCACCACAAACAGATCACAGGGGCAAGTGGACCCCTAATTACGAAGGGCCATACGTTGTCAGAAAAGTCTTCTCAGGAGGAGCTTTGCTACTATCTACCATGGATGGTGAAGACTTTTCGTCTCCTGTAAATTCGGACGCAGTTAAAAAATACTTTGCTTGAAAGTGACCCGCTGGACAGTAAAAAGAGAGTCCAAGCAAAAATGGGGCATCCCGGCGAACCAAAAACAGAATAAAAGGTTCGGGCAAAAATTAGGGATAAAATTGAAAAGATGTACACCCGCGAAGTCGAAAACCTGCATTGGGCGACTTCGGCAAAAAAGGGTATCCCGGTGAATTGAAAACCCGCAAAGGGCGATTCACGCAAAAGTTAAGGATTTAAAAAGCAAATGACCGCGGTCTGAGTTCGATACCTGCATTGCTTAGTGGTTTGGGAGTACCTGAGGGTTTGTTCATCCAACACAATCTCCTCCGAAAATTGAATACCGGGAAGGCGCCAGAGTCAGGCGAGTCATAAGAGGATCAACTCACGATGTTTGTCTGCACCACGTTGCCGACATGTGTACATATTCGAGTTGTATTTGTATTTTTATGCTTTTTGTGCATATATGTATGTGTGTGTGCGTAACTTCCTCTTTTCAGGAGTTGCATCCGATGTACAAAACCTTGCCTATTCAGAGGCCTGTTATTAATAAAGCATGTTATTCAGTATTTGATGGTTGTGCTTTACTGTTTTGTATGTGGAAAACGCCAATGTTTTGATAAACTTGCACTTGCATAACTTTGCTGGCCCTTGCCAATAATTGCTAAAACTTCGAATTGGCTGAAGTAATGTCACGGACACTAACCTGAATAGATTTGGTTGTATAGATTTGTTTTGTCTCGTTGGTGTTTTGCAGGGTTCTCGCCTTTAAAGCAGACAACCAGAAAATTGTGGCCCCCCGGCCGGAGGTTCAGGGTGAAAGACTTGAATTTGTGACGCTAATCCCCATACAGGTTGCACATCATCTTCAAAAGTTAGGATGATTTTTGTCCCTTACCGAAGAGATCAATTTCCCCAGCTAGTCGCAGCTTATCCCCAGAGGATATCCCCAACCAGTCAAGATCAGTATCCTCTGCAAAGGTTGCACTCCCCAGAGAGTCGAATATGTGAACGATCAATCCCCCAACTTGGAGGATTCCCGCAGAGTTTAGCCAAGTCATAATTGGTTCAGAAGGGTTATTCCCATAGAAGACGGTTTTTCTTCCCGCAGGTCGTCATGTCTTTGTCAGGATGATTATCCCCAGCGAAGTGGTAGCTCCGAGTTTGTAAACTGGGTTCAGACAACATCGTTTCCTCCAGAAGGATTTCCTCGTTCCCCAGCTGAGTCGTTTCTTACTCAGTCAGTTTACTTTCCCCAAGAGGGTCGATTCTTCCCCAGCTGGGTTACTCTCCCCAGCCGAGAATGTTCGTTCCTCCTAGTGGAAATCGAAGTTTAATCTCTCCCTGGTGGATTTGGTTGTATGTCCAGCATTTATTTTGCCGGAGGATTTTATGATACCCGCTCATCCCCAACATGATGGTATTTGCTCTCAACAACCGTGTTGAAGCAAGCTTGTTAGGGTTTCCCCAGTAGCTTGAACTTGCATTTGCATTTGCATATAGTGTCATATTTGCATCTACCCGAAAACGCGTAGCATATCCGTGTTGTACGGAGCATTACGCCATTGTCAAACATGCGCATTTTGAAACATAAGCCCGGTTAGTTAACCTTTTGTTTTTCAAGTGTTGTTTCCCTTGCAGAAGGAGGGAGCTCTTGCTCAAATATTCAAAGTCTCAGCATGAGACATGTGATGATAATGTTCGTCTTGTCATTATTCCCCACAAAGTTGCTTGTTTAAGTTTCTCTTACCCCTCCAGCGGAGTATTTCTTCAAGATTGATATTATGTCGTTATCAAAAGATTTCGTAAATCGATTTGTGGAAGTTGCCTCCTATGTCAAAGTAGGTGTCTGGCAGTGTGATTTCAGAAAATCCCTAGTAGAGTCCTTCTCAGATTTGTCGCCATGTCCGCGCTAAAAGTTTGAAGATGGGACCAGTATTGTGTTACCCATGTGATTGATGGAGCTAGCTACTGCAAAGATAGGCAGAGGAGCTGTATTCAGGCGTTATGTCCCGTAGTGATGGCGGAGTATTACCCGTAGCGATGGCGGTGTTATTTTCCCGTAGTGATGGCGGAGTATTACCCGTAGCGATGGCGGTGTTATTTCCCGTAGTGGTGGCGGAGTCATTACCCGTAGCGATGGCGGTGTTATTATCCCGTAGTAGTGGCGGAGTCATTACCCGTAGTGATGGCGGAGTTATTACCCGTAGTGATGGCAGTGTTATTTTCCTGTAGTGATGACAGAGTATTACCCGTAGTGATGGCGGTGTTATTTTCCTGTAGTGATGACAGAGTGTTACCCGTAGTGATGGCGGTGTTATTTTCCTGTAGTGATGACACAGTATTACCCGTAGCGATGGCAGTGTTATGTCCCGTAGTGATGGCGGAGTGTTACCCGTAGCGGTGGCGGTGTTATTTCCCATAGCGATGGCGGAGTTATTTTCCTGTATCGTTGGCAGAGTCATGTTTTGTTGACAGAAGTACTTCCCCGGTGAAGTCGTCCAGATTATTCCTATATTGACAAGTTTGGTGCTGCACAGGCAGCTAACGTTGAAATCAAATCTATATCAGGTGGTTGATCAGTTGTTACCGTAGCAATCAGGTTCAATTGATGGACGGGGTTCCCCAAGCAGTGGTGCAGTTTATTTCTGCGGTTGGCAAATTTCCGGGTTCTTAGTATTCAACCGTCTCGTACCTCGAATGTTTGAAGGTCGTTCGCTTTTCACCCAGTCGGGTCCAAGCCGTTTGAATAGGGGCAGCTGTTGCACCCTAAAATTTGCTCAACCTATTTCACTTGGTTTATGTTTCAATTGCATTGTCCTTTGCATAATAAATCATGTACATAGTCTAATCATTTGCATAGCATAGTATAACAAGTCATCTAGCAAGGGACCAAGTGTCATTCTTATCTAAAGGGGCCCATCAAGGGGTTTTAGTCAAGTTCAAGACCATCCAAGTAATCAAGAAATGAGTTGAAGCTTTGAAAAGTTTGAGGGTCAACCAGTGGATTTCTCTCCTAATCTTGAGGGGTTGAAGATCATCAATGAGTGTGTGAGCCATGGATGAGGGTAGGGAATGTTACAAAGATCATAGAAGACCTAGAGGGTCATTTTGAAGATGAGACAAGTCATTGATACAAGTACAAGAGCCAGATTTGAAGTACAGTCAACAAGGGTTTCATCTGGGTCAACCCTAGGTCAATCCTATGTCAACTGAGTGATTGAAAGGCATCAAGGCTTAGTTGAAGGATGTGGGATTCATGAATTGATATGTGTATACATGTGTGGTTTTGTGCCAAGGAGAAATCAAAGAGAATCAAGAAGAAGAGGAGTTACTAAATTAGGGTTCAGTGTAAAAAACCCTAATTTAGGCCTAACTTCCAAGCCTGATAAGTCAAAATGAAAGCTTCAAATGAATTCTTGGTCAACATTAAACTTGTAGAGAATCTCAATACCTTTAATTTGAGTACTAGAAGTCTTCAAGAAGATTTGTAGAACTCAAGTTATGGTTCTTGCAAGTTATGGGTCATCAGAGGACATTGAAATTTATCTGTGAAAGTCACTTGACTTCCAAGCAACTTTTGCCCATCAAGGAGTTTTCAAATGGATTCTTGGCCAACATAAGAGTTGTAGATCTTGATCTTAGATTTAATTTGAGTACTAGAAGTCCTCAAGAGGATTTGTGGAACTCAAGTTATGGTCTTGGCAATCCAGGGGTATTTTGGGAAAGTTGGATTACAGGTCATTTTTCAACATAGGTCCAAATCTCCATCTTCCACTCCTCAAATGAAAAACTGTTCAACATGAGATGTGTTCAAAATGATATTTTTAGGCTAGATAAAAGGTCATGAGAGTTTGGAATGGCTTTCCTCACAAAATCACAAAAATGGCCTAAAATGAAGGTGAATTTTAAATAAACCAAAGTTGAAAATTGGGGGTTTTGAGCTACAAATCCAAACCAAGCCATATGACATACCAATTTGATTGTAAAATGCATTTTGAGAACATTTACATTGCCACAATTTTGAATTGAGGATTATTTTTATGACTTGCTTTGTAAATGGGCTACTTGCATCATAAGACACATATGCAAAATCACTTGTCAAGGCAAATGCAAGGCTTCCTTCCATCTTAACACATCCAATATCTCATTAAAAGACAATTTGGATCAGAATTGAGTAGAATTGCAAGCTGCTATCATGAGTTGGTATGGATATGGCATGACATGAGATCTCATGACATGAGAAGTTGATTTTCTCATTGGATCAATCTAGAACTTTCTAGGGTCTTCAAATACATTCTATATATACATATGAAGAGGTTCAGAGCAAGAGTTGGAGAGAATTGGGAGAGATTTGTGAGATTGCAATTTGAAACTTCCATGTGCAAAACAGAATTTAGTTACAAGTTTCAACCACATTCAAGCCATTCTTTTGATCTCAGAACCTTGATCAAGCATATGTGAGTGATTCCAGATGGATAATTGAGCAAGATTGGTGAAGAATCGTGTGATAGCCTTTGAAATTTTTCATCTGCAACTCAAGATCGAATTCAAGAATCCAAGCCATTTCAATTCATCTCTTTGCATACAGAAGCTTGGTTATACTCTATTGAAGGTGTCTGGAACTTATTGAAGCTTATCTTGAAGCTTTGATCACTCTGTGCATCTCAAAATTGCAGGTATGAAAACTTCACTCCATGGCTTGATTTAGGTAGTTTCAATAGGCTTTGAATGGTTAGATTCAATGTAGATGATCATAGGGAGCTTTCTAGTAGCATTAGGGTTGATTTAGAGACAATCAAGTGAGTGACTCAATTTCTGTCCATGCTTGTATCTTCGTGTTCTTGGTGTTATAATCTTAGTTTGATGGTTAGAATTGATCAGGGTGAAGTGGTGAAGAGATTGAGCTACTCAATTTTAGGTTTGGTGAGATTTGGTTCTTGATCAATTTCTGAGATTCCAATCGTGTTTTGAGGAGGAGGATGTTTCAATGTGTTTAGATGCCATGGTTGAATTGCTGGTGAAAAATGGAGTAAGTTAGGGTTTTCATTTCTGAGTTTTGATGAAGGTTTGATGGAATACGAATTGAGGAAGATGAAGTTCATAGCTCTGAACTTCCATGGCTTTTCCCTCCAAGATTGTTTAAAGGTTGAAGACAACTTTCTCACCCTTAGATCATAGGAAGACTTTGACTGAAAACTACATCTGATGGCCACGATTTGCTCTCAGCTTGTGAAGAATTTCTGAATGCATCCAAACGCACCGTTTCATTAAAGTGCCAGCTTAGGCTTAAGCGCAAAACTTGATACCCACATCCCACTTGGGAGGCCCACTGAGGAATACACTGATCTCAGTTGCTATTCATACCGTGGATTTTTCTTTTTTCTAGTTATTTTCATTTTATTTTCTGATGGATCACTGGGCTTAGCGCGCTTTCCTATTAGCACCCCCTTTTGGGCCCAGTTGGCTGATTGCTTTGTTTTGATTGCTATTCAACACGCATCCTTTTCATTTTCTTTTATTTTCATTTTAATTTTTCATTTCATATAAGTTCTTTGAAAATTCATAATAAATTGGAAAATTAATATTTTTGCATGGGAGTTTTTTCCCCATTTTCATCAAGACATCAACAAAATTATAAAAGAATAAAAATGTTATTCCATTCAATTTTTCATTTTTTGGTTTATTTTTACTTTTAATAGCTTTCATTTCATTTTCATTTGATACATGTTACTTGCTGAATTTAGTATGATCATTTCACTTTGATTTTTGATGCCATTATTTTTTCTATAGTTAGATTATAGTATTAGGTTCCCCCTGGATTTTTGTCACATATTTGTGACTTAAATTTAATTGTTTTTGAGAGGTGTGAAGCAAGTGTGCTAGAATTAGGGTTTCAACTAACATAGGTGCATTTCAATACATAGTTTTTGGGTTTTTTGTTTGATTTAGGCCTTGGGGTTTATGTGGGGTATAGGGTATATAGCTAGGGTCCCTTAAAAATTAATCTAGGATTTTATGATGAGTATTCCCATTTTATTTGATTTTTGCAAGTTGGTTGATATTGGTGTGTTTCCCTCTGGGGGATGTTGTTTTGTTTGTTGAGTTTTGGGCTTTTCTGTGGGTGTTGGGGCTTGTGCTTGGCTTGTGGAGTATATAAATACTTTGAGGATGAGTGAAGACCAATAATGATGCTTATGTTTGAAGATTGCTTGATGAAGACTTAGGAGATAGGAGATATAGGGAGAGCTCTAGAGTAGACTGATTTCTTCTGTCAAACATAGAGAGCTTCTTGTGCCTCTATTCCATCCTATGACATAAGGTCCCCCAAAGAAGTTCCATCTCTCCTTAGGAGGGATGTAGAGCATACTTTTACTGGGTAGAACCTTGAGGATATCTGTCACTTGCTGTGTTAAGATCTTAGTGATTTCCCTGGGTTATCATTAAGCCTCTTAACATTCCAACTCCATCTTTTAGTTGATTCTCTCCTGTGAGTGTCTGCATTGAAGATTGGGGAGCCCATTGAAGCTAAAAAGTTCATTGATGACTGGATAAGATGAAGCTTGTATTTGTCAAAGCTGGATATCTATTGAAGACTAGGGTTTTGCTGCCAATTGAAGCTGTCTACTGGTTGGAATTCAGTGTTTGCTAAAGCTGAAGCTTATTGGAGATAAGAGCTTATCTGAAGCTTGAACATCATTAGAAAGTGAAGAGGGGATCTTGCTTGAAGTTGTTACTGTCAACCTTTTGCTGTTAATCAACTGTAGCTGCCAGAGCTAGTGCTGTTTGAACTGCTCGTTGTAAGAGCTGGTATTGCTGTCTGAGCTGGTGTTGGGTGTGGATTTCTTTGCTGTATTGTTTGTTGATTACCCCTTAGGTTTGAAGTGAAGCTGTTTCACTTTGCCTATTGTTTTCTCAGGTTCGAGGTTGAGGGGGACTCCCTTGCCTCGCTTGTTTTGTTGCATTCATGCATATTTACCGTTTACTGTATATCTGTTGTTTCTTTTCCGTTTATCCCTAGGATCTCTGATTTCCTCTGCGCAGGAGGGAATCATGACAGACATTAGGTTGTAACCCATGCATGATAACATTAGGGTAATTTTGATTCCCCTTTCAAACCCTAGGTTTTTAGACTTCTCTTCTATCTCAGAACAATTCAAAACACAGTAATAAGGATTATCGATGTCGTACGCTACGAGCCTTAAGCTATTTGAGAAAGGTTGCTGGAGGGTCACTCTTCAGTAACCTGATTACTTAGCGTGTTACCCTTAGGGTGACATACGACGTAGTCACTCTCAAATCATAGTCTCTAGTGCGTCAGAGATTGCAAACATCATAAAAGATAGTTCTTGCGTAAAAGACTGAAAACAAACATCAAAACGTCATTTTTGTCCGCTTGGACTCTTAATCAGGAAAAACCCTTTCTTAAGGAGATAAAAAACATTCAGACAAGCTTGTGTCTTCCGTAGCCCGAACTACGTTTGCTCTGATCTTTCATGCTGTATGAAAGTACGTAGGCATATGATGCGATATCCTAGCGAGCAACCTTCCCCTCCTTTCCCGTAGGTAGGCGAACTACGTTGACTCTGATTTCTCGTTCCAGACGGGAATACGTAGGCATAAAGTGCGATACTTTGCCGAGTTATTTTCTTTTCTTTAACCCAGACCTTTAGAGTAGATAGAATAACACACCCTTAGCTAGAAAAAAAGCGTGGATCCCGTCGAGTACGACAGACGTGAGGGGTGCTAATACCTTCCCCTTGCATAACCGACTCCCGAATCCAGGATTTGGTTGCGATGACCATTCCTTTCCCGTCTTTGCGTGAGGTTTACTTAGAGCGTTTCCTTTCCCTCCGTTGGGATAAATAATGCACGGTGGCGACTCTTCTGTTTAGCCGGCGCCGATTCTCACAGTAGCGACAAGGGTAAATAAGAATAAAAGGATAGCCTATGTCGAATTTGTCGCTACCGCGAAAATAAGGTTCCGGCAAAACAGAAGAGTCGCCACCTTTCGTTATTTATCCCTCAAAACGGGAAAGGAAACGATCGGAAAAACCTGACAAAAAGGTATAAGACAAGGTCATCGCAACCGTTGTCTGGGTTCGGGAGTTGGTTACGCAAGGGGAAGGTATTAGCACCCCTCACGTCCGTCGTACTCGACGGGATCCACGCTTGTTTGTGTTTACTGGACGGGTTGGTTTTATCTATCTACCTATCAAGGCTGGCCTGAAAAGAAAATAAAATGACTCGGCAAAGTGTCGCACTTTATGCCTACGTATTCTCATCAGAGAATGAGAAATCAGAGTCAACGTAGTTCGGCTAACTACGGGTAATGGGGAAGGTGGCTCGCCAATACATCAGTATTGTGCCTACGTACTCTCAACGGATATGAGAGATCAGAGCTTACGTAGTTCGGGATAATACGGATTACGGGGATTCAGATTCATCTATTTTATCGAGTAGGGTTAAACAGCAGTTCCAGCAGTTAGGGACAAAGCCTGTTTGCGGTGGCGCTGAAGTTTAACGACACTCTTTTCTTCAGAAAAGCTTTCCTTTGAATTATGGGCCCACGGGGCAAAAAGGTTTGAAGTTTGTTTTCTGTCTTTTACGAAAGAACTGTTTTTTTTATTGTGTTTGCAATTTCAATCGCACTAAAGACTATGACCTGAGAGTGAATGCGTCGCATGTCACCCAAAGGGTGCCATACTAAACATCCAGATTGTTGAAAAGAAGCTCTCCAACAATCCTTTCTCAGATAGCTTAAGGCTTGTAACGTACGAAAGAAATCATTCATGATTACTGTATCTTAAGCTATTTTGAGATGAGAAGAGAAGGGCTCAACAAAGGGGAAACTATCAAATACTAATGTTGTCATGCCAATGATTCATCCTATGGTTGAGGCTTGAAACAGGGAACTCCTAGAAGTTATCATGCATAGGTTTCAACCTAAAGTTCTAATCATCACTTCCTTATCAAAGGAAGTGAGACTCCTAGGGGATCATGTCAATGGTAAACAGAAACAGATAAAGCATCAGCTTAAACAGTAAACAGTAAACGGCTGTAAAATGCATGCAATGCAAGTGAGGGAGGAAATGTGTGTGGGGCAGCAACCTCCACAAGCTCATCTCAACCTCAAGTCAGATATGAATAACAGTAATCATACAGAAGAAATATCATGCTATCAAGCAAGATAGGATAAACTGCAATCATACAGAAGAAATGACATGCTATCAAGCAAACACAAACCACATGGGCAAGGGAGCTGGGCTCTACCGAATACCCACAAGCAAAGCCATACAGTAAAATACAAGCAGAGGGAGCAACTTAACCTCTAGTGCAATTGTGCTCCTAGCTTACATCAGTCTAGATATGAACTTATTCTAATGCATCAAGCAAAACAAACAAGGCACACCAATACAGAAAAGAAAGCAGATCAACAGCTCCTACAACTAAACCAACTTGACAGCAGTCCAATCATCAAACTTCAACAGCTCTTCAGGGTTATCCTCTTCACTAGCAAGTATCAACTTGCTTCTCTAAGCTTCAAACACCTCAACATAAGTATCAACTTATCCTTCTTCTTCAAGCTTCAGCTCTAAATAGACTCCACCTTCAGGCTTCAATCCCAATAGCAAGTATCAACTTGGTCTTTCAGGCTCTCCATGTATCACACACACAAGTATCAACTTGTTCCCTCAAGCTTCAGATTTTTTCTTCAATCTCAGATTTAATCCTTTTCACAAGTATCAACTTGTTCTTCTTGATCTTCAAGCTTCAGCTTCAATGACAATGCTCAAGGAATCATCCTCTTCCACACTCTTCACTGAAGTCCTCATCTTCAAACTCAAGTCCAACATCTTTCAAGATACTCAAACCAGAAGACAATTGATTTAACAGAATGAGTGGAAATGATAAACAGCTTATTGACAACCAAAGGAAGCCTGTAAGGGTTCATCATTATGAGAGACTGGTTCCCTCAAAGTTCTACTTCCCAGATAAAGCCACTCATCCCTCCAAAGGAGGGATGTGAATATCTTAGAAGGACTTTTAGTCATTGGGAGGAATGGAAGCACAAGATGCTTTCCATATTTGTGAAAGAAGTCAATCTAATTCTAAGGCTCTCCCTATGTCTCCTACCTCCTAAATCTTCATCAGACACCTTCAGGCACAAGCACTCCAAGCTCCAAGCAACTTCAAGCAACTTCAAGCATCCTCACATTGTCTTCAACTTGTCTTCAATCTCAACCAAAGGCAAACAAAGCAAAACCCTAATCTAAGGGAACTAAAGAAGTTAATCTACTTGAGTTAGTAAGTTAGGATCACCTAAAACCTAGTACTAAAGTTAATCCTAACTAAAACACTAAAACCAATTGTAAAATCCTACAAAAATAACTATGGGAACCTAGGTCAATCATGACTCTACCATATTAATTCCAGAGATCAAATCATCAAATAAGACCTAGAAATAAATTCTACACTACAAGGTACTAAACCTAAACCCTAAAAAGGAAGCACCTAAAGCTCAATCTAGAAAACACACCTACTTTCATCACAAAAATGTGAGAAAAATTCTATGGGAGAATACATGTCTAAGCTACTCACACACAAAAAATTAGCTCAAGAATCATCACGAATTGATCACACAAAATTCCACAAAATCAAACATCAAGCATGACTATTTTAATATCAATTAAAATGTAAAATTCCCATAAAGTCAAAAAATACATGGAATAAAAATATTTTTTGTCTAGAAAATACTAGACTCAATCATGAGTATAATGCAAAAAGAATGGGATTAATTGGATCATTTTTCAATTTTATATGATTTAATCAAGAACCATGTAAAATATGAAACAAATAAAGAAAATTGAAATAAAATAACCAAACGCGTGGTGTAGATAGTAATAAAATCAATTCAATATTCAGACTGGGCCAAAAGGGGGGGTGTCAGTAGAAAAGCGCCTAAGCCCATATCACAATCAGAAATTAATATGGAAATAGAAAGAAAAAAGAAAAAGTCACGGTGCAGTAAGCAAGAGAATTCAGTTCAAATCATGGATTGGGCTCGCTGGAGGGTGTGTATAGTTGTTTCTCACCAAAGCCCAATGCCTTTGGTTTAATGATACGCAGCGTTTCAATGTTTCTGAACCCTTCACAACCTGATATTAAAACACGGCCCTTAGATCTGGCTCTGGTCAATGGTCATACGTGGATCTGACGGCTAGGACTTCATCACCTACCTCTAGCCATGGAAATGGAGGGAAGCATCCATTGAAACAGAGTTCAAGCATCAACCTCATCCTTACTCAGGCTCCCTCAAATCTCCATCGAAATTCAAGATTTAAAACACTAAATCACTCTAAATCTCTCCCTGAGTCTAACCCTAGCCTCAGAATTTATTGAATCAACCTCTAACCTAGAACACGATCAAGAATCAAAATTATGCTCAGACCTCGATTATCACCATTCTTCAAATTGTTTGGTCTAACATGTTCACCACATTACCCTGATCAGTTCTTGCTATAATACTCACATTATCTCTCAATATCCAACATGTTCTTGATCCAAACAGAAATTGTGTCATCTCATCGATCATCACGAAATCTTCTCTAAGTTTCCAGAAACGATCTCCTAACCACATATTATCAATCTAATCTAACAAATTGAGGTAATTCTTCTTAAATTAAGGTGAGGGATGAAAGTTACCAACCTGTGAATTCTTGAGTAACAGATGCAACAATTCTTCAGTTCAACCCTTCTACTGCTCTGGAATCATTCAATGTACCAAGTTCTTGCTTCTGTATGCAAGAGAATTGATTGCGAATGCTTGGAACTCCAAATCCGATAGTGACTTGCAGGTGCTGAAACTCAAATGCAAGAACACGATCCTTCAAGGCTTTGGCTATGGAATTGATCTGGAATCATTCAGTATCCTCAATAGAAGTTGTTGAGATCAAAAGAAAGATCAAAAATGGTGTAGAATGCAGAAACTGATTTCAATTTGCAATGAACAATGTGAAGTTGCAAACTCTCTTCTCTCCCTCAATTCTCACCAACCTTGCACTTGAACCCATTCTAATCAATATATAGATGATGTTGAACCTCTCTAGAATCTTCTGGAATCATCCAAGGAGATATTGAACTTCTCATGTGTTCAAAATACCATCTCATGCCATACTCACCCCAATTATGGTTTCACTTGTTGCAGCAGCTTGTTATGATCCCAAAATCTCCCCAAATGAGATCTTAGATGTGTTACAATGCCTTGGAAGCTTGTGCATTAATCTCTCATGTGTTTTGCAAATGTTACTTAAGATGTAAGTAACTACTTTTCAAAGCAAGTCCCCAAATTACACCTCAACTCAAAAATGTGGCTAAACCAAAGTTCTTAAAATGTTTTTTAGAGTCAAAATGATATATTACATGCCTTGGTTTGGATGTGTAGGTCAAAAATATCAATTTCCAACTTTGGTTTATTTAACTTATGCCCTTATTTTAGGTCATTTTTGCAACTTTGAGATACAAGCCCTTCCAACAACTCATGACCTCTTTACTAGCCTTAAAACATCATTTTAAACAAGTTTGATGTTGAACATTTTCCCATTTGAAGCTTGGAAATAGGAGTTATGGATTTATGCTTGAAATGACCTGCAATCTCCAAATGACCAAAATGCCCTTGACTTGTCAAAGCCATAAGTTGAGTTCTACAAATCCAATCATGGACTTCTAGTACTCTCTAGAAAGCTAAGAGAATAAGGAATAACATTCATGTTGACCAAAAGTTCATAGGAATCATCCTTCTTGGGAAAACGTTTGATGCAAGTTGGGTAACTTTCAAGTCCCCCAAATTCACATACCTCAGATGACTTGTAACTTGTCAAAGTCATAACTTGAGTTCTACAAATCCTATCAAGGACTTCTAGTACTCAAATTAAATCTAAGAGCATGCTCTACAACATTCATGTTGGGGGTAAGATGATATGACAATCACATCTTGAGCTAAACTGCCTTGAAGATAGGGGTCAAACTAGGGGATTTTACACTGTCAAGCCTTAGAAACCCTAGCTTGAACTTCTCAAACTCTTCAATAATTATGATTTGACCTTGGAATCATCCTTATAACATCTCAATGTATCAATCCATGATCACATGGCCTTTGAATTAGGTCTCAACCTTGCTCACATCATCAGTTGACCTAGGGTTGACCCAGTCAAACCCTAATTGCACCACTCATGGTTGAGTCTTCTTAATCTTGCACAATGACTTGTCTAGGCTTCAAAGTGATCTTCAACACTTCTCATGAGCTCTCTCAAGACCTCAAGTCCAACTTCATGGCTTCAGAATCATCTGATTCTCTTCCCATAACTCTCAAGTTAGGAGGCACACACTCTTGGCTTCAACCACTCTCTCTGAGGATCTTTTAACTTCTCTGACAAGGGTATCAACCCTTGAACACTTGAATAACCTTCTCAACTATATTCACAATCTTGTGTAGCTCTTAATGGGTAATTATACCTCTTTATCTCCTGCACACATGTCAATGAAATGCACATGATAATGCTAATGTGAATGAAATGAAACACAAGCTAGGTAAAGAAATGTTGGGCAAATTTTGGGGTGCAACAGCTGCCCCTATTCAAGCGGCTTGGACCTGACTGGGTGAGAAGCGAATGGCTCTCAACCAATCAAGGTGCGAGACGGTTGAATACTGAAAAACCCGGAAATTTGCCAACTGCACAAGTACACGGTACTCTGATGGGAACAAATATTCGAAAACTGAAATATTAGCTGCACGGAAACTAGCTGGGGAATTGGTCACACGGTAACCGGTGATACATGGCCGATCATGCCGTCAGGCATCAGGATTCCTCGGGACTTATCAGATCAACAATCAAGTTAATCATGCCATCGGGCACTCAAATAAATTTTTGGGCGCCAGCCAAACTTCGTCAGTAAGTTGGGAATAGCATTCTCGGTCAATCATGAACCAATCGGGGCTATCTAAACTTCTACCATCAGGCACTCCGCATCAGCTGAGAGAACTTCTTCGCCAATACGGTTGGACTTCAATCATCAAGCCTTCAGGGGAAGTTTCAACTTCGCTTCTCAGAAACCTGCTGGGGATGATGCATCTCCGCTGGGGATTCTAGAGAACTATCAAGTCACTCTGCTTCGGGGTCCAGGAATCATTCTGGGTGAATCATCTCTGCTGAGGAAATCAAGAATCATCTTGAACAAATAACTTCGTGGGTACTTCAAGAATCATCCTGGACTAACAGCTCTGCTGGAGATTTCAGGAATCATCCTGAGCAAACACTTTGCCAAGGACTCCAAGCGGCAACTTGAGCAACCCAACTCTTTCGACTTCGCTGGGGATTTTAAGAATCATCTTAAACGAACGCCTTTGCGGGAGAATTCAAGAATCATCTTGGGAAAACGACTTTCGCTGGGGAATTCAAGAATCATCTTGAGCAAGCGACTCTGCAGAGGAACACCTGTAAAACAAGAACGGTAACGACCTAGCTTGTGTTTAGTATGCATATGCTTTGACAACGACGCAATGTTCCACACGGTGGAAATGCTACGCGTTTTTTGGGTAAATGCTATGCAATCATGCAAAATACTACGACGCCATCAGCAAAATAAATGCTGAAGGGAAAATCCTCCTGTCAGGGAGAAAGAGCCACTCTGGTGGAGGAAGGAATCATCCTGCCGAGGAGAAGAAGTCACGCCAATCTCAATTGGACTCCGCCTAGGGAAACGAACTTCAGTCGACTGCTGCAGGGGAACAAAGTTATACAAGAACCTGAACCCGATAAACCAGGTATTCAAACCACAAACTGTCGAGGAAACAATATCAATCACGGAAATAAACTGCACGGCATTCGCAGCAAAACTTCCCTGGAGGTAACGACTCTGGTGGGGAAACACATCATCAGCTATTCAACACTCTACTGGGGAAAACCAATCATGGCCTGAACAGCTTCCAAGGATTCGGCTCTCTTGGGGAACTGCAGACTCGGATGGGGAAGAAGGAATCGTCCTGCTTACTGGGGAGAGTACGCTTTGCAGGGAATCTCAATTCTGCCGGAGACGTCAGTCTGGAACCTCCGAGTGCCGCACACTTCAGACTCAGCTGGGGATAGGGCGTTCCTTCAGGATACATCCGATTGGGGAGAGAATCTTCTCTGCCTGGGGATACATATCAATGCTTGACGATCTCATGTTCAGACACTGCGGGGAGGGGCTGCTGAACTTCGCTGGAGAAGAAGGAATCATCCTGTTTGGGGACGCACAGCGTACTGCCGGGAATATGCCCTACCTGTAACAACACAAACAAACAGACAAGATACCCTTCTCAAAGGGACCTATCAAGGTTATCATCTTGTGATAATGTTCAAGTAATTCATTGTTTCAACCATCAGTGGCCTAGGCCAGTAAGTTTATGTATGCGCATTTTATCAAAAACGTTGGCGTTCTTTTTTGCAAACAAAACAGGTAAATGCTAAACAAACAAACAAAATTGCTGAATAGTATACATTTTATTGATAACGAACCCCTGAATGGGCAAAAATGTTTTACAACAGAGGCAAGCTCCTGGAATGAGGAAGCCGCGCAAAAATAAAACATAAATATACATCAGTATATACACACATGTCGGCAATGAGGCGTAGACGAACACCATGAGTTGATCCCTCTATGACCCACTCGACTTCGATACTTCTCCGACGCTTCAGCTTCAGAAGAGATTGATTCAGATAAACGGCCCTCAGGTCCTCCAAACCACTAAACAATGAAAGTTCACACGCGAAACGCAGTCATTTGCTTTTTCAAATCCCTAACTTTTGCCTGAATCGCCCTTCCGGGTTTTCGATTCACCGGGATACCCTTTTTTGCCAAAGTCGCCCATCCGGGTTTTCGACTTTGCGGGTGTACATTCTTTTCTTTATATCCCTAATTTTTCCCCGAACCTTTTTCCTTTTTTATGGTTCGCCAGGATGCCCCATTTTTGCCTGGATATTCTTTTTCTTTCCAGCGGGTCATTCTTTAAGCAAAGTATTTTTTAACTGCGTCCGCGTTCATCGGGGATGCAAAATCTTCACCATCCATCATGGATAACAACAAGGCTCCTCCTGAGAAGACCTTGCTGATGATGTACAGACCTTCGTAATTGGGAGTTCACTTGCCCCGGTGATCGGAGTGTGGGGGAAGAATCTTCTTCAGGATGAGATCACCAGTCTGAAAGCTCCTAGGACGCACCTTCTTGTCATAAGCTTTCTTCATTCGGCTCTGGTACAGACGACCATATACAATCGATGCTAACCTCTTCTCGTCCATCAGGCTGAGTTAGTTTAGTCGGTTCTTAATCCATTCTGCCTCATCGAGTTTCACGTCAACCAAAACTCGTAAAGAAGGGATCTCCACTTCTAACGGTAGGACCGCTTCCATACCGTACACTAAGGAGAAAGGAGTTGCCCCGGTTGACGTACGTACCGTGGTACGATAACCGTGCAGTGCAAATGGCAGCATCTCGTGCCAATCTTTATAGGTCACAACCATCTTTTGTATAATCTTCTTGATGTTCTTATTGGCCGCTTCAATCTTGAAACTCTGGCACAGCTCCTTCATCATCTTGTTATTCAAATTCGAACCATTATCAGTAATGATCCGCTCGGGAATTCCGTAACGACAGATGATGTCCCTCTTTATGAATTTAGCCACCACCTGCTTGGTCACATTAGCATATGAGGCTGCCTCCACCCACTTGGTGAAGTAGTCGATAGCTGCTAGAATGAAGCGATGACCGTTAGATGCAGTGGGCTCGATCTTGCCTATCATGTCGATGCCCCACATGGAGAACGGGCACGGGGAGGACATGACATTCAACGGGCATGGCGGTATATGAATCTTATCAGCATAAATCTGGCATTTATGACATCTCTTTGCGAATTTAAAGCAATCTGATTCATCGTCAGCCAGTAATATCCTGCTCTCAGGATCTTTCTTGTCATAGCATGCCCGCTGGCGTGCGTACCAAATGTGCCTTCATGGACTTCTTCCATGAGCATACTCGCTTCTTTCTCATCTACATATTTGAGTAGCACGAGATCGTGGTTTCTTTTATAGAAAACTCCATCAGGATTGAGATAAAAATTTCCAGACAGCCTCCTCAGAGTCTTCTTGTCCTGGGTTGACGCTCCCGCATGATACTCCTTAGTCATAAGGAAGGTCTGGATATCATGGAACCATGGCTTGCCATCGGAGGCTTCCTCGATCGCAAAGACGAATTCAGGTCTATCAAGACGAGAAAGGACAATTCTTGGAGCTTCATTCCAAAAATTGACTTTATACATCGAAGCCAACGTGGCTAAGGCATCATCCATCTGGTTTTCAGCCCTGGGCACATGATGGAGTTCCACTCGATCAAAGAACGGAAGCAGCCTTCTGGCATAATTCATGTACGGTACCAAATTCGATTGACGAGTCTCCCACTCCCCTTTAATCTGGTTAATCACAAGCGTTGAGTCACCGTATACGTCTAGGTTCTTGATTCTCAAATCAATTGCCTCTTCTAGACCCATGATGCATGCTTCGTACTCCGCTTCGTTATTGGTGACCGAAAACGTCAGTCTCGCAGTGAACGGGATGTGGGATCCGTGGGGAGTCGTGATGATCGCCCCAATGCCACTTCCGTAAGAATTAACCGCCCAGTCAAATATCAATTTCCATTGGGATTTCCTATCTGGCCCCTCGTCGGGCAACGGTTCATCGCAGTCCTTCACTTTGAGAAACACGATATCCTCATCAGGGAATTCAAATTTCATCGGCTGATAATCCTCGATCGGCTGTTCGGCCAAGTATTCCGACAATACGCTTCCCTTAATGGCCTTCTGGGAAACATACTGAATGTCATATTCCATCAACACCATTTGCCATCTGGCAATCTTGCCCGAAAGCGCTTGCTTCTCGAAGACGTACTTGATCGGATCCATCTTCGAAATTAGCATGGTCGTGTGATTGAGCATGTACTGTCGTAAACGTTTGGCAGCCCAGGCTAGTGCACAACATGTTTTCACCAGCATCGAGTAACGAGATTCACAGTCTGTGAACTTTTTACTCAAGTAGTAAATGGCATGCTCCTTTCTGCCCGTCTCGTCGTGCTGACCGAGAACACACCCCATACTATTCTCAAGAACTGTCAAGTACATGATTAAGGGTCGTCCAGCCATTGGGGGTATCAAGATCGGAGGTTCCTGCAGATACTGTTTTATCTTATCAAATGCCTTATGGCAATCCTCGTTCCAGATAATCGCCTGATCTTTCTTTAATAGCTTGAACATCGGTTCACACGTGGCCGTGAGCTGAGAAATAAACCTTGCAATGTAGTTTATTCTGCCCAGCAAACCACGAACTTCTTTTTCTGTTTTTGGCACTGGCATTTCTTGTATCGCTTTAATCTTCGCAGGATCAACCTCGATGCCTCTTTCACTCACGATAAACCCCAGTAGTTTTCCGGACCGTACTCCGAAACTACAGTTGTTAGGATTCAGCCTCAACCTGAACTTCCTAAGCCTCTCAAAAAGCATCAGCAAATTGACCAGATGTCCCTCCTCCGTTTGGGACTTCGCAATCATGTCATCAACATAGACTTCAATCTCATGATGAATCATGTCATGAAACAAAGTAACCATTGCTCGTTGGTAAGTGGCCCCTGCGTTCTTCAGACCAAAAGGCATTACCTTGTAGCAAAACGTTCCCCAAGGTGTGATAAACTTAGTTTTCTCCATGTCCTCCGGCGCCATCTTGATCTGATTGTAGCCGGAGAAGCCATCCATGAACGAAAACACGGAGCACTGAGCTGTATTGTCGACCAACACATCAATATGGGGCAGCGGAAAATCATCTTTAGGGATCACCCTATTCAAGTCCCGATAATCGACGCACATTCGTACCTTACCATCCTTCTTCGATACAGACACTATGTTGGCGATCCACGGAGGGTAAGTAGTGACCGCTAAGAAGCCAACATCAAGTTGTTTCTGCACTTCTTCTTTGATCTTAACGGCCATATCTGGTTTCGTCCTCCTAAGCTTCTGCTTAACGGGAGGACAATCTTCTCGCAGCGGCAAGTGGTGGACCACAATGTCAGTATCAAGTCCGGGCATATCTTCGTATGACTAAGCAAAGACGTCACTATACTCTCTCAGCATCTCGACCAATCTCTGCTTGACATCACTCTGCAATGCAGCCCCTATCCTGACGTTCCTGACAAGTTCCCCATAACCCAGATTCACAATCTCGATCTCTTCTTCATGAGGCAGAATAACTTTCTCTTCTTGTTTCAACAAGCGGGCCAACTCTTCGGGAAGGTCTTCGTCTTCATCAATCTCTTCTTCGGCTTGATAGATCAAGCAATCGAAGTTGAAGTGAGTCGTAGAAGGTCCAGAGTCGATGTCATCTGCTATGTGGATCCTGCAATAACAAGGGTTAAGCTTAAAACAAGGATATGCAGGTTAGCACAAACCCCGTCGCCATTTTATTGTTTTTCAAAACAAATATAAACAGGAATAACAGAGATCACAATATTTGAATACGAAGAGAAACGCCTTTTGATTTATTGATAAAATGCATGTACATAATCAAACAAGGCCCTGACAATAAAACCACTATGCCCCGGGTAGGACATAGGGTTGTACAACGATTGGAAAAAGTAAATCATTACTCTTTGCTTGTCATCTGGATAATATCTTTGACAGACCAGTTGTTTAGGCTCTCGCCTGGCTTGCTTGGCTGGATCCAAGAGTCTAAGTCACAGTCGCTATCTCCGCTGTCTTCAGACACTGCGTTGACGCTTTCAAATATCACCCCGCCACTGGTAAACTGGATCGGCCCTTTACCGCGCGACGCACTGCTAGAAGAGGAGGCTTCAGCCGCAGGAGAATATCCCAACCCAAACCTGTCTTGCTTGTTAGGTATCTCCAAAATTCGCCCCCAGCCTGGGGTAGATCCGGCTTGGACAACGGCCCGGGCTTCCTTGAAGGAAGAGAGAGTCATCTCTGGCTTTTCAGTGACTACAGGAGTCACGCTCTTGACTTTAACAACTTCGAACGCTTGGCATAGGGTTTCGTGGATTTCCCCATCCATCTCAACATACTTGAAGGACGACAAATGGCTCACCATTATATCTTCCTCGCCACACACAGTCACGATGCTACCTCCGACAGCGTGCTTGAGCTTCTGGTGCAACGTGGAGGTCACGGCACCCGCCGAATGGATCCATGGCCGGCCCAAGAGACAGTTGTAGGCAGGCATGATGTCTATAATGTAAAAGACCGCGTCGAATGTTTCCGGCCCGACTTGGATTGGCAACGTCACCTCCCCGAAAACATGGCGTTTGGTTCCATCGAACGCTTTCACAACCAGATCACTGGGTGTGCAAATCACTCTGCGAGTATCTAACTTCATTAATGCCTTCTTCGGAAGAACATTGAGTGATGACCCTGTGTCTACCAACATGTGAGACATAATCGTTCCTCTACACTCTATCGAGATGTGCAGGGCGCTATTGTGGTTCCTCCCCTTCGGCGTCAGCTCTAGGTCAATGAACCCTAACCCATTTCCAGCATTCACGTGGGCTACGACCTCTTCCAACTGGTTTACCGATATTTCCTACGGTACATATGCGGCGTTCAACACCTTCAGCAGTGCGTTGCGATGTGCCTCAGAACACAACAACAAATTCAGGATGGAAATCTTCGAGGGTGTTTGATGGAGATGATCCACAATCTTGTAGTCACTCTTTTTAATCAACCTCATAAATTCCTCGGCGTCTTTAACAAGTAAGTCTTTTTCTACCCCACGAGGGATCTCTTCGACGACTTTACTCTTCCCTTTATCAGTTGCATCAGCTCTGTCTGCTTTATCTGCCACGACCTCAGATGGTGCAAACACTCTTCCACTGCGAGTAATTCCGCTAACGCCCACTAGGTTCTCCGCAGACGACCCAAACGGTCTAGTTCCAACTTCTGTCCGTTGCAGTAGACCTCTTCCCCGTAGTTCCATGGGACAACTTTAGTGCTTTCGAACGGTATTGGCCCAGCTCTGGTGATGGTAATCGTGGGCGGCCTGAGTGCAGAAATAGTTATCGTCTGGCGAGGGATGGTGATGGTGGCAACCTCATCATCTTGCTTCAGCATTACCTCTCCCGATCCGCTTTCGGCCCTTCAGCTAAACTGTAAGATCCCTTCAGTCATCAGACTTTGAATCCCCTCTATCAACTGTTCACATCCATCAGGACTTGTCGAACAGCCCATACACAGCTCTCCACAACCTGGAAAGAAACCTCTTTTCATCAGCTTAGCTTTAACGAAGCTAAGCGGTGTCTTCAAATCTCTGACGTCAGTCAATAAATCCAAACTCTCGTCTTCAATAATGGCGTTTACTCCACCTCCCCTATGATTCGGCATAGGGTTCTTTGTGATGTTTGGCACATTATCTGAGAAATTGATGATCTTGGCGTCCACCATGTCCTGCACCTTATGCTTGAAGGCTTTGCAATTCTCTACTGTGTGGCCTGGTGCCCCTGAGTGAAACTCACAAGTTGCATTCGCGTCATAACCTGGCGGAGGCGCCCCGGTCAAGGGAGCCAAGGTTCTCTTCTGGATCAACTGTAACTGGAGCAGAGTCTATAATAGTTGAGCGTAGGACATGGGCGGTGTCTCGAGGTGACGGCTCGACAGAGGTGCCCTGTTCTGATACTTTCTGTACCCTTGTTGATTCGGTTGTTGCTGCTGCTGCTGTTGAACTGCCGAGATAGTTATGCTGGCCACCTGCTGGTGAGGGCCTTTACCCTTCCTTCGAGCATTGGACACAACGCTCGTTTCTCCTTCCCGTCTTTTGCCACCATAAGGTTTCTTTCCGCCTCCTCCAGCTGAGGATGACTCACCTTGAATTTTCCCCAGTTTGATCCCATTTTCGATGTGCTCACCCGTGATAATGAGATCTGAGAAGGTTCCAGACATACCGCTGACCAACTTCTCATAATAAACCCCTGGGAGGGTGGCTACGAACATCTGCACAAGCTCACGTTCAACCATCGGCGGCTGAACCCTAGCTGCCAACTCATGCCATCGCTGGGCGTATTCCTTGAACCCTTCGTTGTTCCTTTGCGACAGATTCTGCAATTGGACTCGGTTCGGGGCCAAGTCGCTATTGTATTGGTAGTGGTACACGAATGCTTCAGCAAGGTCCTTCCACGTGCGCACACTGGTAGGTTCCAGACTCATGTACCATTCGAGGGAGGGCCCGGACAGACTGTCCTGAAAGAAGTGCATCAGCAACTTCTCGTCCTCAGAATGAGCTGACATTTTCCGGTAATATGATCTCAGGTGGACGCGAGGGCAAGTGGTGCCCTTGTACTTTTCAAAGTCAGGTACCTTGAACTTGGGAGGCACCTTGAAATCAGCAATCAGTCCCAACTTGGACATATCAACGCCCAGGGTGTTCTTGTTCTCGATATTCCTCATCTTATCCTCGAGTGCCTTGAACCTTAGACGTGCTTCAGCAGTCAGCTCCCCTTCAGCACCTCTCTGAGAGAACACATCGTCTTGACGGTCTTCTAACCACGGCTGAGGCCCGAACAGATTTCCAACACCTGCATTGCCGTTGCCAAGCCCAACATTGACATTAGTTTCAAAATTTCCATTACCGGCGCCAGTCGCATTACCATTGAGCCCCATGTCAGCGATCACATTGTCGTTACCACTACCGTTCCCCCCGGTCACGGGGATGCCATTCTGAGGAGTTTCAACAGGTGGAGGGGTTGGAACATTCCCACCATGGAGTACACCATTGCTGTCAACCCTTGAGATCAGAGGCTGGACCAATGTTCTGAATTGGTCTTGGCCGTTGGCAACCACTTGCATGAGCTCCATGAAGCGGTCCATCCTCTCTCGGAGTTCCTGAACGTCAGTCTGCACTTGCTCCATTGCTCTAGCTTGATTTGCTCTGGTCGGATAGCGGTGGATTGGTCTTTGATCAATCCTGGAACAACCTATTATACACAAAGGGTTAGAAAAACGACAAAGTGCTCGTTATGCAAATGCTTCATGCAAATGCAAACGTGTGTCTGTGCGTTAGGGAAATTTCCCCCCCGATCCTAGTACCTGAGTGCCAGTGCTGACAATAAGAAGTCCGAGTCCAGTCATGGAAATAACATCTCATATCTAAAGAAAGCCCATCAAGGTGGTACACAATGTCACTGAGTACAAGCAGAATCAATACCATGACCTCGACCAACAAGCTTGGTGATGGTCAGCATACAACAATGATCAAAACAAAAGGATTACAAATATAGTCAAGCACGGCCACGGGCATGGAACTCTTCTAACAGATTCCTCGTTTCTGGATGATCCGGACGAGTGAGCAACCCTTCGACGAGTAACTCCCTCTGCGCAATAGTGTATCGAAGACCTTCAACTGAGTTCTCCCATGCTCCTTCGCCGAAACAATCTTCTAACTTCCGCTTCTTGGATTCAAACGTCAGTTTGTGCTCCTTCAGGTTAGCAAGAGTCTTGTTAAGCAGGCCTTCGGCGACGTATCTGCGAACGGTTTCTTCGTTGAACCTCTTCTCACTAGCCTTCACCTGGGCTTTCAACTTGGAGATCTGCCGCATCAGCTTATCCTCCCGGTCTTTCCTGTTGGCTAGGAAGGCCTTCCAATGTTGGTTAAACTTGGATATCCTCCGATACGCTTCGTCCAAGTGCTGCTTCTTCGTGGCCAGCACACCATGGACAACTTTGAAGTCTCGACCCATGCGCTCGCGCTCAGCTATCTGCTTAGTCAAGTCTGTCCCCAGCTGGTTCACCAGCTTTGTTTGCCTCTTGAAGGAATGGACGGCTTCGCTTCTCTCGCTCCTGAGCTGAGCCAATTCTTTCTCCAATTCCTCATTTGCCCTTTTCAATTCATCTCTCTCAGCTAACACCTGATTATGCTGCTGAATAGGCACGGTGGTAGGCTCTTCGATCACCGAAGGGCTTTCTGGCTTGGCAGGTGGGAACGACATCCCTATAGTATCTGCTATGGCTCTGATCCACGTCACATACAGAGCGTAGGCTTGACTATTACTTTTTCCTAGCAATGGTTTCCCCCTCTTACTGATACCACTCCAAGCGCGCTGCAGCTTAGATAACATATCCCCCTCTAGAAGACCAGTGAGGTACAGAGATTCCTGCACCTCTTCATCCTTCGGCGGAGCTCTCAAAGCGTAAGCAAACTGTCGGACCAGCAAAGACGGATTATAGTTTATACAGCCCTTCCTGCCTATCAAAGGCACGTTCAGAAACCCGCTGCAGCTGAAGATAATCTCAGTACCCAACCTATCTTTATCAAACCAGGCAATATCCTCCGCTGACAGACTCATCAAACGCTCAAACCACTCAGCTGTGGCTGCAGACGAAGCAAAGGGACCCCTCTTGGGTAGATGACTATCAAGCCATTTATAGAGCAAGGGCACACAGCATGAGACATTTTTACCCCTTCTGTTCTCGTTTTTGTAGTGGATGGAATGGTAGACATCTCCTATCAAGGTAGGGACTGGATTCCCTGAAGCAAAGATGTGGAAGGCGTCGAAGTCCACAAAGTCGGGCATATTGGGGAACAGAATGATGCCATATATGCACAGAGCGAGGATGGCGTTGAACACGACCCAACATCCGTCTTTGGCACACTGCTGAGCTTTTCCCACTAGGAACTGCAAGGAGAAACCGGGAACCTTGTTCCAACTAGACAATACCAACTTGGAGGCATCCAGATGAAGTGACGGAGCTAGACTAGTGTTAAGTGCAAATTTTACCTATTTTTGTATATAAGTTTTGTTGCACTTAACGGTACTTTATGTTAAAATCGTTCGAATAAACCCCGCTTTGTTTATAAATGCGTTTACTTTACGTTATAGTGTATATATTATGTTTTCCTGTAAATATCATTGAGTTTAATTGAATTTCATTCATTTTTGTAGGTAATAAAGCATTGATGTTGGAGCATTGTTAGATAGAGCATTGAATAAGCTTTCCAACGCTTCGAACCGGGCGAAAAATGGAGTTACGGTTAAAAAGTTATGGTCGAAACAAGAAATAGTTTGCTGTCATGTTCGCTGGCTGTTCGCTAAGCGAACAACAGTTCGCTGGCCACTCGCTAAGTGAGTACTGGGACCCATTTTTGTCTATTTAAGTGATTTTTCAGCATTTTTTAGGGTATGTTGTTTGGGAACTTTTTACCCCAACTTCATCCAACACATTCTTGAGTAGATTTAACTTAGAAACAACATTGGAGGGTGCATCTTGACGATCCGGAGTCGAATCCACTTCAATCGGAGTTGACAAACCGTGAGATTTATGTTCTTCTTCCTTCCTCTCTATGTATTTTTCATTTGTTGGGGTTTTGTATGTAAGTTTATCTTGATTGTATGTATATTTATGGATCTTTGTATAAAATCTCTTTTACAACTCTTTATCGATGGTTATCTTGATTTTTTACTTAATGAGTTTGGATTGTGATAGACATATACTGTTCGAACTCGATCTTAGATGAACATCTATTAGATTCTAAATGCTAGAGATAGATTTAGGACTAATATTCACGTGGGTATCGATTCTTAATGCTCTGTGTTGTCAATTTGTGTGAGAGATCAACAATGAGACGATACGGTTGATCTCTCGACTTTGCGTTAGAGATAAGCTCTGTTGTGAGCGATACGTGATGATATTGACGAGCGAATTAGGTTGCGTGCATTTGATCCATATATTTTTTAGTACATGATGGGTAGAACGAAATACAACTCCTGACGAGTTTTCTCATTTCTTAAGAATGTACTTATTTTCTTGTTTTATGTTTTTCCTTTTGAATTTTTATCCCAAACCATTTAAACCCAAGCTTAGAGACGTAGAGATGGTCGAACGACATTCTTTCCCTCACACTGATCCCTGTGGAGACGATAAATCCCGGAGGAAATTCTTCCGAAAATAATATTTTTGCTTGCTGCTTTACCGCTTCAACAACTAGCCAGATTAGGCTCAACATCCATATGAACAAAGGGCATCTGACTTTTGATAGGCACACCTAACAAATCAACATACTCCTCTAGCGTGGGTGCGAGAACAAAATCCTGGAAAGTAAAGCATCTCAACGGAGGGTCGTAGAACTGCACCAGAGCGTGCAACCCATTTAACTCAAACGCAGAAGGTTTACGAACCAAACTGAGCAATTTACTGTAAGACTCTCTGAATTCATCCCTCACATAATCATCTGCTAAAGCAATCAAACCAGTCAGCTGAACAACATCAGGGGCAGGGAGCTTGTAAGCCACGGTCTTCCTCAGAGAACCCATAATAACACAGTAGGAGGCAAGAAAACCTGGATCGGGGGAAACGGTACCTGCAACACAGACACACGTTAATGAAATGCAAATGAGTATGCAAAACAATGTAAAATGCAATCATGCAGCAGGAGATCAAGGCAACTGCGCTGTGGAGATTCTGTATCAACAAAACCATAATCCTGCTCTATCAAGAACAACCACTATCTCTGATAAGAAGAAAACCTTGGTATCGGACCACAAATCTGCTCTGTCAAGAACGAACACATATCCGATGATAAGGACCTCTGATACGGGACCATAAGTCTGCTCTGTCAAGAACACACATCTGATAATAAGGACCTCTGATACCGGACCAAAACTCTGCTCTGTCAAGAACAAACATCTGATAATAAGGACCTCTGATACCAGACCAAAACTCTGCTATGTCAAGAACAAACATCTGATAATAAGGACCTCTGATACAGGACCAAAACTCTGCTCTGTCAAGAGCAAACATACATCTGCTAGTGAGATCCTCTGATCCCAATCATAAACCTGCTATGTCAAGAACAACTACACATCTCTGAAGATAAGGTCCTCTGATACAGGACCATAACTCTGCGCTGTCAAGAACAATCATATATCTGATGATGAGAACCTCCGGTACCAACAAAACTGATCCACTATCAAGAGAACCAGGTAGTCTGAAGGTCAAAGTTTCCTGCAACAAACCCCACCCTGCTCACAGGTGTCATACCCTACATTTGCCCGCCAGCTTTTGTAAATATTTTTGCATTTTTTATTTAATTTCATACCGTTTAGACACGTGTCCACCCCAGATTGAGCGTTTTTCAAATCTCGACTTTTTTTGTCCAATAGGAGCGCGGCACGTGGCCAAAGGATATTTTTGTAGATTTTAAGTCCTTTTTAATCTCTCATTTTTCTTTCAAAATATTAATTTCCCGTATATATTTTGTTTTAACTTTTAATTTAATTAGGTGTAAAAAATATATTTTTTTGTTAGAAATTAAATAGGTTTTTATTTTTATTATTTAGACTTAGAATTAGTTTAATTAAGCTTTTAATAGAAAATAGGATTTTATTATTTTGTTACATAGAAATAGAGTTCTTTTTAGATATTTGTTTACTTTTAGAATATAGATTTTTAATTATTTAATTTTAAAATTATTTTCTTTTTATTTAGATAATTAATTAATTTTTACTTATTTATTATATTTTTAGATTTAGAATAGTTATTTATTTTCCATTTAAATAGTCTTTGATTTTAATAGATTTTTTAAAATAGTTTTTTTTTATAATTGTTTAGAATAGGATTTAAGTTTTAAATAGATTATTAATTAGTTTTTTTGTTAGAATTTTAATAGTTTAATATAGATTTTAATTAATTTTTAGATTATTTTATTTTTTAGAAGATAGTTTTTAGATAGATTTATTTTATAGGTTTGTTAATTTGTTAGTCTTTTTATTATTTTTTTTGTTAATATTAATAGTTTGGAAATAGATTTATTCATTTTTAATATTATTAAGATTTTATTTTTAGTATTAGGATTAATTTATTTTTATTAATTAACAGTCAGATTTATTTTAGATTATCTTTTTTAAGATTGTTTTCTTTTAATTATTTATTTACTTATTAGAATATTTTTTTAGTGTAAGATATTATTACTAGTTTAATTAGAATTTATGGTATTTATTAATATTATCAAATTAGGATTTATGGTCATTATTAGTATTATTAAATTAGAATTAATTTATTTCATTTAATAGTCAGATTTTGTTTAGTTAATTTTTAATAATTTAGATTTTATTTCCTTAGTTTATTTAGTTTTATTAGAACTTAGTTTTTTAGAGTTTTCTTTTTATTTTATAAATTTCTAGAATCAAAGTTGTTTTTTAAGAAATAGATTTTTTTTAATTAGAATTTTTTAAAGTTATTAGATTTTTATTTATTTATTATTAATTAGATTATTACTAGGATAGAATTATTTCCTTTTATTTATTCATTTAATTAATTTAATAGAGTTTAAAATAGATTTTAATTATTAGTTTATAAAATGTTTTAATATTGTAGAAATAGGTTAATTAGCATTATTTTCTTTTTATTATTGTTAATTTCATTTATTAGTAAATTTATTTTGATTAGTTTAGACTTTTAATTGTTATTAGATTTTTCTTTTTCTTTTAATTATTCATTTTCAATTATTAGATATTATTATATTAGAATTATTTTAGTTTAGTATTATTTAGAGTTTTCTTTTTAATAGAATCATTTCCTTTTAATTATTATTTATTATTAGTTATTTGGGAGTTTATTTATTTAGATTATTTATAATTAGGACTTTAATTTATATTAGTTTTTTAGAGTCAGCTTTTTAATCCGTTAATCATCATCATCCTTGCACTAATCACCACTAATCAGATTAACCAAACCCCACCTTTTGCACTACAAAACTCAAACAAGGATAATACACAACCACCACCTGCAAAAGCTGTACCACAATTGTACTACTGCAGCATCAAGACAAAAATTTGCAGCTAACACCACACCACGCCAGACAGGACCAAACATAACAAGCCAAAATGCTGCACCAAAAGTACATATTTTGTAGCATACAACAACAAGCAACAAAGACCTGCCATACACAACCTGCCATTGAGAAGGACAAGACAAAAATGATACAAATCAAAAGGCCAGCAAAGAAAATTGAACCCGGAGGAGATTCAAAAAAACCACAACAGCAAGAAAGAAAGAGAGAAAAAAAAACCTGCTTCAAAAACAAAACAGAACCTTCAAACATCTCCAACCAGAAACACTCTCCAAACTCCACCGTTAATCTTCCGTCAAACCCATACAACAACAATATCAACCACATCCTTTCTGTTTCCTCGACCCGTTTTTTTTCTGCAACAACCAACGCCGGCAACCCTTTAGCAGAGTTTCCTCCATCTTTTTCTGAACCAACCGCACGAACCTCCTTCGAAACCCCTCTGTTCAGATCCATTTAACCCAGCCGTAAACTTCAAACGCAACAACACAACCACAGCGGACCCAACCTTCATCTCCTTCGACTTTGTCACCTTCGAAACAATGAAGCCCATTCAAGCTTACCTAAGATCAGAAATCAACCCAGATCTTCTTCCTCCATCGTTCTTCGAATCACCATCTTCACGCAAACTCCAACACCGTGAATCACCGCGAAACCCAGCTCACGCAACAGCCGCCGACTGCCGTTCATCCATTCCAGTAACATCCGCCTTCAATCACAGAACCATAAAACCCAACAGAAACTAAATGAGTAAATGGAGAGAGTGAGATCGAGAGTGAGAGACGTTGAGCGAGAATGGGAGTGAGTTGATTTGGAGAAACTTAGATTCACCGTTTTTTATTATTTACTTTTTTTATTTTTCTTAATTTCTTTTTCTTTTGATGAGTGTTGATGGGCCTCTGGCCCGTTGTTTTGTTTACAGTTCCGTTGGACTTTCACACCCCCTCCCTGTTTTTATATTTTTCATTTTCTTAACTTATTTCCTTAACATATTTATTATTAGTGTTTTATTTATATTATATAAAATTGGTTTTAATTTTGTAAATATACTAATATCTATTTTGTAAATAATTTAGTTAATGTATATATTATTATTATTACTATTAATTAATATGTATATATTATATATTTCACATTAATTTCTCTAAAATTTTTTGTATATATATTATTTTCTATTTAAAATTTCTATATTAGAGTTTATATTACTTTTCTTTTAGAATATGTAAATATATTATATACTATTTTCTTTTTCTATTTCTTTTAATATTTTTATTATATTTTTTTTAGGATTTTAGATTTACTTTATATTAATATATTCTTTTATTTTCGTATTAGAGATAGATTTTATTTTTCTTTTCTTTTGGGCATTTTTTGCCTTTTGGGTCGATGACGAGACCTCTATTGTTTTTTTCTGTCAATTTATTGATGAGAAACGATGGATCCGAGACCGACTTTTTCTCCTCTTTCTCATTTTCAACTTTATGTCACTTTTTCGACTTTATTTCATTTGTCGCTTTTTTGGTCGGTGACGAGACCTCCGTAATCCGTTATTAAGTCAAGTTGTTGATAAATAACGTTGGATCTGAGACCATTTCTTTTCAACGCTTTTCCTCCTAAAACCTCGGTCCCGTACCGAGTGTATCCTCGAAAACATTTTCAAACAAATAAATTCTTTGTATTGAATTAAAAATAGAGGATTGGGTGTAGACCTCTTCTTCTTCGAGTGTTGGGATGCCCACTGTAGTGAGGGTGGTTTCGACACTCGTCTTTCAATATGAAGACGTTTTCAATCCCTTCTCTCCTAAAACCTCGGTCCCGTACCGTGTCAATTTTCACATTTATCTTGTAAATAAATTCTTCGTGTTGAATTAAAAAGAGAGGATTGAGTGTAGACCCCCTCTTCTCCGAGTGTTGGGATGCCCACTGTAGTGAGGGTGGTTTCGACACTCGTCTTTCAATACGAAGACGCTTTCATCCCTTCTCTCCCAAAGCCTCGGTCCCGTACCGAGCGCATTTTCAAACCCCTTCAATAAGGAATCATTTCTCTTTGTATTGAATTAAAGAGAGGGGATTAAGTGTAGTCTTCTTCCTCTCCGAGTGTTGGGATGCCCACTGTAGTGAGGGTGATCTCAACACTCGTCTTTCAATATGAAGACGCGACTTCTTCCACCATATCTCACTTTCACAACTTCATTCCGTAATCTTTCATCACCTAAAACCTCGGTCTCGCGCCGAGAGAATTTTCAAATCTTTTTACAACAAAACTTGAATGGTTTTGGAGTGGTTAGGCGTAGGCCTTCTCCTATCCCGAGTGCTGACGTTTACCGTAGGGTTCTCTGTCGCAAATCACTTACCATTCAAAACCAAAAACACTTTAATAAGAGAATGAAGTTCTCTTTGTGTTGAACTAAAGAGAGAGGATTGAGTGTAGAATTCTCCCTCTCCGAGTGTCAGGATACTCACTGTAGTGTGTGTGGTCTTGATACTCGTCTTTCAATACGAAGACGCTATGTTCGCCACACATTTTTACAACAAAAACTTTGAGATAAAGAATCGGGTACTACCTGTAGGGGTTACTATCCGAGGACCTATCTCGCCCCAAAAACAATCTCAACCAATCAAACATGATACCATGCCTCACATGGCGAAAACCAATCTCCCAAAGGATATGTTACGTCCGTTCTACCGCAAACAGGTACGCATAAGTCTCCAAACATGCGAGCAGCAAAACACCTAAACTGCTAGAACGCGTACGATAACATCATCCACAAAACACACCGGTTATCCGCACCGTAGGCACGAACTACGTTGCTCTGATTTCTCTTACATGTTGAGAATACGTAGGCATAGGATTGCAATATCCTAGCGAGCACCCTTTTTCTTTTTCACCCTTTCCCAGAAAGGCATGCTACGTCCATTCTACCACAAACAGGTAACGCCTAAGTCTCCAACGAGCGAGCAGCAATACACCTAAACTGCTAGAATGCGTACGATAGCATCGTCTACCAGTACACCCCATTTCCCCGCACACCGTAGGCCGAACTACGGCTGCTCTGATTCTTTACTTCTTTTTGAGTAAAGATACGTAGGCACAAGGGCCACAATCCTTGTCGAGCACATTCCCCCCTATATCTGTAGTTCCCCGAACTACGTCGACTCTGACTTTCTCATATCTTTTGAGAATACGTAGGCCTAGGACCGCGAAGTCCTACCGAGTTTGTTCTTTCTCTTCTTCCCCCCGTTATCTCTCTTTTCTCAGTTTCTTCTATCCTTATCTTTTGGAACTCTTTTATAGCATAATATTTTAGCAAATAAATTCACACATCGACAAACAAAAGGTTCCCATCGAGTACGATGGATGCGAGGGGTGCTAATACCTTCCCCTCGCATAACCGGCTTCCGAACCCGTTCTTGGTCGCGAGACCATCTTATCCGTTTCTTTCTTGAGGTTTTCTCGATATTTTCCTTTCCCCTCATGGGATAAATAAAGTTCGGTGGCGACTCTTCTGTCCTATCCTTTTCGCCTCCCCGTCGTTGCGCGATGCATTTTTCGAGTAGCGACAGTTGGCGACTCTGCTGGGGAAACCTAGCGAGCCAAGCCTAATTTGTTTGTCGCGTGTGTGATTTTGTTTGCTTTTATCTGTTTTTTTATGTTGTGTTCACTAACCTGTTGGGTTTATTGGATTGGTTTGTGAGGATAAAAGCTTTCTACCCGAGCTTTCGAGTATACACTAAGTTAGGAGGTGGATTCTTTCTGATTTGCGAGACTTAGGACTCGTTGAGTTGGATCGAATTCCACCGCTCAGATGAGACCCCGTTGGGATGATTATGTCTTACGTGTAGTCGTAATGGCGTTTTTATTTCCGACATGGGAGTCCGTGACTCTGAGGACCTTTGTAGAACCTTATTCTGAAGGTTCCTAAAACATAACTCTGTGTTCATCCTTTGAAGGGAATACCGTCTTACGAGTAGTCGTTATGATGGAAAACTTTTGAGAGTTTGTACATGGGACTTTGTTTTAAAGCCTTTGGGATACCCTCTCTTAAACCAGTAGATAGCCCACCCAAGGGGAGAGATAACTTTTGTTGTTGTCTTGCAGGATTTGTGACTTTGATCCTTGATGTGGATCTGTTCTCGTGTGCACTCATTGCATTGCATTTGCATAAGCATCTCTGCATCATTTTTGCATTTTCTTCCCATATACCAAGACCTTACCCGTCCTCTGTCTATAACCTGCAGTTGATTTCCCGACACTCCTGTTGAACTCGTGAGAGCTACAAAGAGTTTGAAGCAAGAGGAACGTAGAAGCTTCGAGAAGCTAAGTCAAAACGAAGCAAGCTGAGATAGCCATGTCAGAGAACAACCGCCAGAATGTGGATCCCCCACAAGGATTTACTGTGACGAATAATCCACTGTATGATCTTCCGCTTGATGACCATCCTCCGCAAGTAAACGTTCCTACTTGACCCCAGAGGATGCCAATGACTGATCCCATGGAAAAAAAGCTTCGTGCCCTTGAGGTGACAATTGAAGCTATGACAGTGTTTGACATGCCCGACCTCGATGCTGCTGATATGTGTCTAGTGCTAGATTTGGTGATCCCTCCGAGATTCAAGATACCCAAATTCGAGAAGTACACAGGATTTAGTTTCCCGATGCGTCATTTGGTGATGTACTGTCGAAAAATGACCCCCTACACTCATGACGATAAGCTAATGATTCATTGTTTTCAAGAAAGTCTGAGTGGATCGTCATTAAGTTGGTACGCAGACCTAGAAAGAAGTCATATCCAATCATGGAGGGACCTAGCCAGCGCTTTTCTAAAGTTTTACCAGTTCAATCTAGACATTATTCCCACCCGCATGCAGTTGCAAAACCTATCTCAGAATGAAAATGAACCTTTTAAGGGATATGCACAACGGTGGAGAGAATTTGCAGCAAGGGTGCAACCACCACTTTTGGACAAGGAACTGATTGACATGTTCATCAACAGTTTGCATGGCTCTTATCTTGAAAGAATGGCTAGTTGTACGCCATCAAGCTTCTCTGACCTTGTGATTGTAGGAGAGCGCCTCAAACGCTACCTCAAAAGTGGACAAATCCAGGACGCATCAGGCAGCCAGGCCAGTGAGATTGAATCTTTCGACGATTTCCATGAGGAAGAGGAGGATGAAACCAGCACACTCATAGCAAATGTTGAGTATTCTCACGATGTACCAACAAAACTCTATGGTCCCTCGTTTGCTCAACAGGCATCATTACCAGTGCCATGTTATCCTCATGGACAATCGGCCATGCTTAAATCTTCATCCCACAAGCCATGGGTCGCTCCTCATGCAAATCAACGAGTCCATGGCCGAGGTCATTCGAATCAGCACCGAAATCAGAATAGGCCCAGTAATAACTTGGAAAGAAGGACTGCTCCTCTTCATCCAGTCCCTATGTCGCACAATCAACTTCTCCCACATCTGATTCAAAACTCATTAGTGGAGCCTAAAGCTCTCAAGCCTGTGCCAGAACCTTACCCTCCCGGGTACAATCCCAATGTTCAGTGTGGATATCATGGTGGATCCATGGGGCACGCGACCGAAGAATGCAAAGCCTTCCAAGCTAAGGTGCAACAACTGATTGACAAAGGGTATATATCTTTTCCCGGAGGGGGTTTAGTTGTCCATGACAACCTCTCAGCTGTCTAAACTCGAAGATTTCAAGGGTCATTTCTAGAAGCCAGTGGTCCAGACAGGCATACGTCCTCAACATTGGCAGTCCTTGAGCGCTTTTACCATGTGCATCTTGTAGTTTATTTCCTGTTAATTGCTACTTGTGTTTAAACGTTGTTATTTTGAATGGTAATATTAATGGAGTTATTATGCATTTTCCGAATCAGTCACGTCGTATTCACTCATTATTTCCACTTATCACAGACACATACACTTTTATCCACTCCACTTCATCATTGTTGTGTTTAGCAAATATTGGAGGGAGGATGACGAAAACGAAATACCCATAATAGCAAACTGTATGCTTTCAGACATAATCTCGTCAATGATGTACATGCATTGTTTCAAATCCCCTAAACACCGGAGATATAAGGAGTTAATCCCTAGTCAACCACTTCGAGCCTAGAAGTAGGATTTTCCTTCGGATATTCAAACCCTTACACTCAACCGGGGGCAGGGTAGTTGTTCAGTTAGTCCGCTATGCATAAAGCAAAATCCAGAAGACGGTTGTTCATTAATGACCCACGACATGGCAGTCACAATTCGCCAACAAAATCAAAAAATATCAAAAGCCTGCTAAGTCAAACACCTCAAAAGGGGACTTAGGCAAAAATCAAGGCTATCCCGATGGATCTGACAAGCAAAATCAGTCCATGCAAAATTTAAGGATCAAAAACAAAAGCAAAAGAGGTCCTTAAACCCTCAACAAAAACAAAATAAGATTCAGTGGCCACCCAAATCTATGGTCTACTGACATTTATCAAAATAAGGTGATTTCCATTTCAAGCCAACCTTGAACCGTCAAGCTTACACCGTCAAGGTAAGTGCAGAATTAACTGAGCGTAGGACTGGAAGTCATCAAGAAGAAGGGGTGGGTACAAATAATTCTTTGAGCCTAATATCCTTTGTTCTATAAACCATGAACCAGACCAAGTTATAACCCTCGAAAGACCTAATTGAGGCGAGGTTTATTCTGAAAGCATACTATCGCAAGGTTGCGTAACCTGACTCCTCACGTATTTGCTAATCATCAGCATTGGTGTCATTTTCCTTGCTATATATTTTACACCAATCAAGTTAGCACAACATTTGGACTAATGGTCCATTCGTCTCACTATCACGATACTCGATAAACGACAATTCTTTAAAAATTTTTTTGCATGAACTTCGCATTAAAATTACCATTCGTGAGTAAACAATTTTAATTGCAAGTCAGTGGTTGGCATTGAGGAAATTCTAACATAAAGCAATCAAACAGGACTAGACTATTCAGCAGTCTGGATCAGAATCGAGCATACTTTGTAGCCCTATGGAACTGGGGCATTGAGATCCAAGAATTTGGAATGAGTCAGTCTGAGGCAATCCCCAAACAACGGTTGATTATGGGGTAAACCATTCCAGAAGCGGTTGATCAAGAGTGAATTATATCGATCAGGGGCAGGCCACCCAGAGTTTCTCTGACTTGAGGATAGATCCCTCCAATGTTCAATCAGGATAAGTTAAGTCGCTTCAACGCTCTTTCAAGAGCAAGCTACTCCAAAGAGTATATTGAAGCCAACCACGATAATCGGTTGAACAATGATGAATCCTTTCATGGTACAAACTCTGGGGCAAACTAATCTCGAGGTCGTCTCATGGCAAGTTACTCAAGCAAGTTCATTTTCGTTAGCAACTGTTGAGTTCAAAACGAGCGTCGGGGAATCATACTGTCATCTCACCCAATAACCTTAACCGTCTGAAGGCCTTGCTGTCATTGGATCCTTCATCCCACAGCCTAAACCTGTCACCTATCAAAACAAACCAAACCTCCAAAGTCCATGTCCTCACCTGTCAAAACCTTGTAACTCTCAAACCAGTCCCATCTGGTTAACCCTTTGCTGAATACCTAGCCCCGTCTGGTATATGTCAGCTTTTGAACCAGCTCCCATCTGGTCACCTTTTCTTTAGCCTTCCGTTTAACCAGTCCTCGTCTGGAAAACACAATTTCAAAGTCCAGTCCTCGTCTGGAAAACCACAAAGTCAGTTCCCGTCTGACACCAAACCCAGAAGTCAGTTCTCGTCTGACGACTTAACCTTTTGCCACCAGTTCTTGTCTGGTAAACCTCATCCCAAAGTCTAGCTCCCATCTGGCAAACCATAAAATCAGCCCTCCTTTGAAAACTTAGCCTTTCGCCAACCAGTCCCATTTGGTCTACCCTCTGAATACCAGCCCTCACCTGGTACTTCCAACCCAAAATCCAATTTACATTGCAACCACCAAAAGTCCGCCACGTTATCACCTGCATTCCTAATCACCTGCCTTCATCCATCATTATCATATGCATCATACACATCGCATTCGACTTCATAAGCATCTTGCATCATACGCATATTCCTAATCATATCATACTCTTCCCCAGCTCTTGCATCTCCGCGCATTAGCATTTGCATTTGCATTTCCATTTATTGGGACAACATCATCATAAAGCATTAGCATATGCGAGCTCAGATCCAGGATCAATCTCGAAGATTTTCAAGACCATAATCAGCCCAGTCAGGGGCAATCTCCGCAAGACCGCGGGTCTCCCCGCGAAATTCAAGAATATCAAAGCAAAATTCCGCCCAGACAGGGGCACCTTTTCAAGACCATGGGTGTATCGCATGATGTATTTCAACCCCATGGTTAATCAAATCTTCAACGACAAATTTAGCCCAGTCAGGGGCATATCATTTAAAGTCAGCGATAAGTGGCAATCTCTTCGGAGAAGCTTATCTCCCTACATCCTTTTGGGTGTCAGGTTTGTCTGTATTTCATTTCTCAAATTTTTGTTTTCCTTTTTTGGACAAATTCAGGGTCTTCTTTGTATCTAATCGACTTATACCTTGAAAGATAAATGCTGCAGTAATTCATCTTACTCGGTCTAAGCCGATTAGATAGGGGCATCTGTCATACCCTACATTTGCCCGCCAGCTTTTGTAAATATTTTTGCATTTTTTATTTAATTTCATGCCGTTTAGACACGTGTCCACCCCAGATTGAGTGTTTTTCAAATCTCGACTTTTTTTGTCCAATAGGAGCGCGACACGTGGCCAAAGGATATTTTTGTAGATTTTAAGTCCTTTTTAATCTCTCATTTTTCTTTCAAAATATTAATTTCCCGTATATATTTTGTTTTAACTTTTAATTTAATTAGGTGTAAAAAATATATTTTTTTGTTAGAAATTAAATAGGTTTTTATTTTTATTATTTAGACTTAGAATTAGTTTAATTAAGCTTTTAATAGAAAATAGGATTTTATTATTTTGTTGCATAGAAATAGAGTTCTTTTTAGATATTTGTTTACTTTTAGAATATAGATTTTTAATTATTTAATTTTAAAATTATTTTCTTTTTATTTAGATAATTAATTAATTTTTATTTATTTATTATATTTTTAGATTTAGAATAGTTATTTATTTTCCATTTAAATAGTCTTTGATTTTAATAGATTTTTTAAAATAGTTTTTTTTTATAATTGTTTAGAATAGGATTTAAGTTTTAAATAGATTATTAATTAGTTTTTTTGTTAGAATTTTAATAGTTTAATATAGATTTTAATTAATTTTTAGATTATTTTATTTTTTAGAAGATAGTTTTTAGATAGATTTATTTTATATGTTTGTTAATTTGTTAGTCTTTTTATTATTTTTTTTGTTAATATTAATAGTTTGGAAATAGATTTATTCATTTTTAATATTATTAAGATTTTATTTTTAGTATTAGGATTAATTTATTTTTATTAATTAACAGTCAGATTTATTTTAGATTATCTTTTTTAAGATTGTTTTCTTTTAATTATTTATTTACTTATTAGAATATTTTTTTAGTGTAAGATATTATTACTAGTTTAATTAGAATTTATGGTATTTATTAATATTATCAAATTAGGATTTATGGTCATTATTAGTATTATTAAATTAGAATTAATTTATTTCATTTAATAGTCAGATTTTGTTTAGTTAATTTTTAATAATTTAGATTTTATTTCCTTAGTTTATTTAGTTTTATTAGAACTTAGTTTTTTAGAGTTTTCTTTTTATTTTATAAATTTCTAGAATCAAAGTTGTTTTTTAAGAAATAGATTTTTTTTAATTAGAATTTTTTAAAGTTATTAGATTTTTATTTATTTATTATTAATTAGATTATTACTAGGATAGAATTATTTCCTTTTATTTATTCATTTAATTAATTTAATAGAGTTTAAAATAGATTTTAATTATTAGTTTATAAAATGTTTTAATATTGTAGAAATAGGTTAATTAGCATTATTTTCTTTTTATTATTGTTAATTTCATTTATTAGTAAATTTATTTTGATTAGTTTAGACTTTTAATTGTTATTAGATTTTTCTTTTTCTTTTAATTATTCATTTTCAATTATTAGATATTATTATATTAGAATTATTTTAGTTTAGTATTATTTAGAGTTTTCTTTTTAATAGAATCATTTCCTTTTAATTATTATTTATTATTAGTTATTTGGGAGTTTATTTATTTAGATTATTTATAATTAGGACTTTAATTTATATTAGTTTTTTAGAGTCAGCTTTTTAATCCGTTAATCATCATCATCCTTGCACTAATCACCACTAATCAGATTAACCAAACCCCACCTTTTGCACTACAAAACTCAAACAAGGATAATACACAACCACCACCTGCAAAAGCTGTACCACAATTGTACTACTGCAGCATCAAGACAAAAATTTGCAGCTAACACCACACCACGCCAGACAGGACCAAACATAACAAGCCAAAATGCTGCACCAAAAGTACATATTTTGTAGCATACAACAACAAGCAACAAAGACCTGCCATACACAACCTGCCATTGAGAAGGACAAGACAAAAATGATACAAATCAAAAGGCCAGCAAAGAAAATTGAACCCGGAGGAGATTCAAAAAAACCACAACAGCAAGAAAGAAAGAGAGAAAAAAAAACCTGCTTCAAAAACAAAACAGAACCTTCAAACATCTCCAACCAGAAACACTCTCCAAACTCCACCGTTAATCTTCCGTCAAACCCATACAACAACAATATCAACCACATCCTTTCTGTTTCCTCGACCCGTTTTTTTTCTGCAACAACCAACGCCGGCAACCCTTTAGCAGAGTTTCCTCCATCTTTTTCTGAACCAACCGCACGAACCTCCTTCGAAACCCCTCTGTTCAGATCCATTTAACCCAGCCGTAAACTTCAAACGCAACAACACAACCACAGCGGACCCAACCTTCATCTCCTTCGACTTTGTCACCTTCGAAACAATGAAGCCCATTCAAGCTTACCTAAGATCAGAAATCAACCCAGATCTTCTTCCTCCATCGTTCTTCGAATCACCATCTTCACGCAAACTCCAACACCGTGAATCACCGCGAAACCCAGCTCACGCAACAGCCGCCGACTGCCGTTCATCCATTCCAGTAACATCCGCCTTCAATCACAGAACCATAAAACCCAACAGAAACTAAATGAGTAAATGGAGAGAGTGAGATCGAGAGTGAGAGACGTTGAGCGAGAATGGGAGTGAGTTGATTTGGAGAAACTTAGATTCACCGTTTTTTATTATTTACTTTTTTTATTTTTCTTAATTTCTTTTTCTTTTGATGAGTGTTGATGGGCCTCTGGCCCGTTGTTTTGTTTACAGTTCCGTTGGACTTTCACACCCCCTCCCTGTTTTTATATTTTTCATTTTCTTAACTTATTTCCTTAACATATTTATTATTAGTGTTTTATTTATATTATATAAAATTGGTTTTAATTTTGTAAATATACTAATATCTATTTTGTAAATAATTTAGTTAATGTATATATTATTATTATTACTATTAATTAATATGTATATATTATATATTTCACATTAATTTCTCTAAAATTTTTTGTATATATATTATTTTCTATTTAAAATTTCTATATTAGAGTTTATATTACTTTTCTTTTAGAATATGTAAATATATTATATACTATTTTCTTTTTCTATTTCTTTTAATATTTTTATTATATTTTTTTTAGGATTTTAGATTTACTTTATATTAATATATTCTTTTATTTTCGTATTAGAGATAGATTTTATTTTTCTTTTCTTTTGGGCATTTTTTGCCTTTTGGGTCGATGACGAGACCTCTATTGTTTTTTTCTGTCAATTTATTGATGAGAAACGATGGATCTGAGACCGACTTTTTCTCCTCTTTCTCATTTTCAACTTTATGTCACTTTTTCGACTTTATTTCATTTGTCGCTTTTTTGGTCGGTGACGAGACCTCCGTAATCCGTTATTAAGTCAAGTTGTTGATAAATAACGTTGGATCTGAGACCATTTCTTTTCAACGCTTTTCCTCCTAAAACCTCGGTCCCGTACCGAGTGTATCCTCGAAAACATTTTCAAACAAATAAATTCTTTGTATTGAATTAAAAATAGAGGATTGGGTGTAGACCTCTTCTTCTTCGAGTGTTGGGATGCCCACTGTAGTGAGGGTGGTTTCGACACTCGTCTTTCAATATGAAGACGTTTTCAGTCCCTTCTCTCCTAAAACCTCGGTCCCGTACCGTGTCCATTTTCACATTTATCTTGTAAATAAATTCTTCGTGTTGAATTAAAAAGAGAGGATTGAGTGTAGACCCCCTCTTCTCCGAGTGTTGGGATGCCCACTGTAGTGAGGGTGGTTTCGACACTCGTCTTTCAATACGAAGACGCTTTCATCCCTTCTCTCCCAAAGCCTCGGTCCCGTACCGAGCGCATTTTCAAACCCCTTCAATAAGGAATCATTTCTCTTTGTATTGAATTAAAGAGAGGGGATTAAGTGTAGTCTTCTTCCTCTCCGAGTGTTGGGATGCCCACTGTAGTGAGGGTGATCTCAACACTCGTCTTTCAATACGAAGACGCGACTTCTTCCACCATATCTCACTTTCACAACTTCATTCCGTAATCTTTCATCACCTAAAACCTCGGTCTCGCGCCGAGAGAATTTTCAAATCTTTTTACAACAAAACTTGAATGGTTGTGGAGTGGTTAGGCGTAGGCCTTCTCCTATCCCGAGTGCTGACGTTTACCGTAGGGTTCTCTGTCGCAAAGCACTTACCATTCAAAACCAAAAACACTTTAATAAGAGAATGAAGTTCTCTTTGTGTTGAACTAAAGAGAGAGGATTGAGTGTAGAATTCTCCCTCTCCGAGTGTCAGGATACTCACTGTAGTGTGTGTGGTCTTGATACTCGTCTTTCAATACGAAGACGCTATGTTCGCCACACATTTTTACAACAAAAACTTTGAGATAAAGAATCGGGTACTACCTGTAGGGGTTACTATCCGAGGACCTATCTCGCCCCCAAAACAATCTCAACCAATCAAACACGATACCATGCCTCACATGGCGAAAACCAATCTCCCAAAGGATATGTTACGTCCGTTCTACCGCAAACAGGTACGCATAAGTCTCCAAACATGCGAGCAGCAAAACACCTAAACTGCTAGAACGCGTACGATAACATCATCCACAAAACACACCGGTTATCCGCACCGTAGGCACGAACTACGTTGCTCTGATTTCTCTTACATGTTGAGAATACGTAGGCATAGGATTGCAATATCCTAGCGAGCACCCTTTTTCTTTTTCACCCTTTCCCAGAAAGGCATGCTATGTCCATTCTACCACAAACAGGTAACGCCTAAGTCTCCAACGAGCGAGCAACAATACACCTAAACTGCTAGAATGCGTACGATAGCATCGTCTACCAGTACACCCCATTTCCCCGCACACCGTAGGCCGAACAACGGCTGCTCTGATTCTTTACTTCTTTTTGAGTAAAGATACGTAGGCACAAGGGCCACAATCCTTACCGAGCACATTCCCCCTATATCTGTAGTTCCCCGAACTACGTCGACTCTGACTTTCTCATATCTTTTGAGAATACATAGGCCTAGGACCGCGAAGTCCTACCGAGTCTGTTCTTTCTCTTCTTCCCCCCGTTATCTCTCTTTTCTCAGTTTCTTCTATCCTTATCTTTTGGAACTCTTTTATAGCATAATATTTTAGCAAATAAATTCACACATCGACAAACAAAAGGTTCCCATCGAGTACGATGGATGCGAGGGGTGCTAATACCTTCCCCTCGCATAACCGGCTTCCGAACCCGTTCTTGGTCGCGAGACCATCTTATCCGTTTCTTTCTTGAGGTTTTCTCGATATTTTCCTTTCCCCTCATGGGATAAATAAAGTTCGGTGGCGACTCTTCTGTCCTATCCTTTTCGCCTCCCCGTCGTTGCGCGATGCATTTTTCGAGTAGCGACAACAGGTATGGACCTAAACTGACACAAGTTCGGCATCCTATGCGGTCATCAGCGTCACAGACATTCAAGAGGGGTGATACGATACCCAGAAGGTGTGGCATCACCAGCTCATGAAGCGGCCTCACTCGGCTGAATTCCAAATGATCAGTCCCTAGAGTCGACAATCCTCCAAACCAACAACCCCCTCAACCCAAAGGGTTGAAAAAGAAGTCAACCGGGAGAACCTCGTCTGAGCGTGGATTTCGTGAGACACTAGTGCCTGCCAAGCAAGCACGCGCCCACTAATTTCCACAACTAATGCTAAGTTCACTCAAGCCTGGGTCTGGCTTCTCTCTCATCAGAATGCCCCTCCCTCAACAGCATAGATAATCATATCATACTGGAAATAAAATGCGGGAAATAAAAATGCGATAAATAAACACAACCCAACAAGTAATCATACAAGCGCTAGGATTGACTCTCGCAGGGGACGTTGGATCCCCAAACTGACTCGCATACGGGACGCTGGATCCCAGGAAACTATGAATTCCCCAGCAGAGTCGCCAGCTGTCGCTACCACGAAAATAAGGTGCCGGCAAAACAGAAGAGTCGCCACCTTTCGTTATTTATCCCTCAGAACGGGAAAGGAAACGATCGGAAAAACCTGACGAAAAGGTATAAGACAAGGTCATCGCAACCGTTGTCTGGGTTCGGGAGTCGGTTACGCAAGGGGAAGGTATTAGCACCCCTCACGTCCGTCGTACTCGACGGGATCCACGCTTGTTTGTGTTTACTGGACGCGTTGGTTTTATCTATCTACCTATCAAGGCTGGCCTGAAAAGAAAAGAAAATGATTCGGCAAAGCGTCGCACTTTATGCCTACGTATTCTCATTAGAGAATGAGAAATCAGAGTCAACGTAGTTCGGCTAACTACGGGTAATGGGGAAGGTGGCTCGCCAATACATCAGTATTGTGCCTACGTACTCTCAACAGATATGAGAGATCAGAGCTTACGTAGTTCGGGATAATACGGATTACAGGGATTCAGATTCATCTGTTTTATCGAGTAGGGTTAAACAGCAGTTCCAGCAGTTAGGGACAAAGCCTGTTTGCGGTGGCGCTGAAGTTTAACGACACTCTTTTCTTCAGAAAAGCTTTCCTTTGAATTATGGGCCCACGGGGCAAAAAGGTTTGAAGTTTGTTTTCTGTCTTTTACGAAAGAGCTGTTTCTTTATTGTGTTTGCAATTTCAATCGCACTAAAGACTATGACCTGAGAGTGAATGCGTCGCATGTCACCCAAAGGGTGCCATACTAAACATCCAGATTGTTGAAAAGAAGCTCTCCAACAATCCTTTCTCAGATAGCTTAAGGCTTGTAACGTACGAAAGAAATCATTCATGGTTATTGTATCTTAAGCTGTTTTGAGATGAGAAGAGAAGGGCTCAACAAAGGGGAAACTATCAAATCCTAATGTTGTCATGCCAAGGATTCATCCTATGGTTAAGGCTTGAAACAGGGAACTCCTAGAAGTTATCATGCATAGGTTTCAACCTAAAGTTCTAATCATCACTTCCTTATCAAAGGAAGTGAGACTCCTAGGGGATCATGTCAATGGTAAACAGAAACAGATAAAGCATCAGCTTAGACAGTAAACAGTAAACGATTGTAAAATGCATGCAATGCAAGTGAGGGAGGAAATGTGTGTGGGGCAGCAGCCTCCACAAGCTCATCTCAACCTCAAGCCAGATATGAATAACAATAATCATACAAAAGAAATATCATGCTATCAAGCAAGATAGGATAAACTGCAATCATAGAGAAGAAATGACATGCTATCAAGCAAACACAAACCACATGGGCAAGGGAGCTGGGCTTTACCGAATACCCGCAAGCAAAGCCATATAGTAAAATACAAGCAGAGGGAGCAACTCAACCTCTAGTGCAATCATGCTCCTAGCTTACATCAGTCTAGATATGAACTTATTCTAATGCATCAAGCAAAACAAACAAGGCACACCAATACAGAAAAGAAAGCAGATCAGAGAGAAAGCAGATCAACAACTCCTACAACTAAACCAACTTGACAGCAGTCCAATCATCAAACTTCAACAGGTCTTCAGGGCTATCCTCTTCACTAGCAAGTATCAACTTGCTTCTCTAAGCTTCCAACACCTCAACATAAGTATCAACTTATCCTTCTTCTTCAAGCTTCAGCTCTAAATAGACTCCACCTTCAGGCTTCAATCCCAATAGCAAGTATCAACTTGGTCTTTCAGGCTCTCCATGTATCACACACACAAGTATCAACTTGTTCCCTCAAGCTTCAGCTTTTTTCTTCAATCTCAGATTGAATCCTTTTCACAAGTATCAACTTGTTCTTCTTGATCTTCAAGCTTCAGCTTCAATGGCAATGCTCAAGGAATCATCCTCTTCCACACTCTTCACTGAAGTCCTCATCTTCAAACTCAAGTCCAACATCTTTCAAGATACTCAAACCAGAAGACAATTGATTTAACAGAATGAGTGGAAATGATAAACAACTTATTGACAACCAAAGGAAGCCTGTAAGGGTTCATCATTATGAGAGACCGGTTCCCTCAAAGTTCTACTTCCCAGATAAAGCCACTCATCCCTCCAAAGGAGGGATGTGAATATCTTAGAAGGACTTTTAGTCATTGGGAGGAATGGAAGCATAAGATGTTTTCCATATTTGTGAAAGAAGTCAATCTAATTCTAAGGCTCTCCCTATGTCTCCTACCTCCTAAATCTTCATCAGACACTTTCAGGCACAAGCACTCCAAGCTCCAAGCAACTTCAAGCAACTTCAAGCATCCTCACCTTGTCTTCAACTTGTCTTCAATCTCAACCAAAGGCAAACAAAGCAAAACCCTAATCTAAGGGAATTAAAGAAGTTAATCTATTTGAGTTAGTAAGTTAGGATCACCTAAAACCTAGTACTAAAGTTAATCCTAACTAAAACACTAAAACCAATTGTAAAATCCTACAAAAATAACTATGGGAACCTAGGTCAATCATGACTCTACCATATTAATTCCAGAGATCAAATCATCAAATAAGACCTAGAAATAAATTCTACACTACAAGGTACTAAACCTAAACCCTAAAAAGGAAGCACCTAAAGCTCAATCTAGAAAACACACCTACTTTCTTCACAAAAATGTGAGAAAAATGATATGGGAGCATACATGTCTAAGCTACTCACACACAAAAAATTAGCTCAAGAATCATCACCAATTAATCACACAAAATTCCACAAAATCAAACATCAAGCATGACTATTTTAATATCAATTAAAATGTAAAATTCCCATAAAGTCAGAAAATACATGGAATAAAAATATTTTTTATCTAGAAAATACTATACTCAATCATGAGTATAATGCAAAAAGAATAGGATTAATTGGATCATTTTTCAATTTTATATGATTTAATCAAGAACCATGTAAAATATGAAACAAATAAAGAAAATTGAAATAAAATAACCAAACGCGTGGTGCAGATAGTAATAAAATCAATTCAATATTCAGACTGGGCCAAAAGGGGGGGTGTCAGTAGAAAAGCGCCTAAGCCCATATCACAATCAGAAATTAATATGGGAATAGAAAGAAAAAAGAAAAAGTCACGGTGCAGTAAGCAAGAGAATTCAGTTCAAATCATGGATTGGGCTCGCTGGAGGGTGTGGATAGTTGTTTCTCACCAAAGCCCAATGCCTTTGGTTTAATGATACGCAGTGTTTCAATGTTTCTGAACCCTTCACAACCTGAGATTAAAACACGGCCCTTGGATCTGGCTCTGGTCAATGGTCATACGTGGATCTGACGGCTAGGACTTCATCACCTACCTCTAGCCATGGAAATGGAGGGAAGCATCCATTGAAACAGAGTTCAAGCATCAACCTCATCCTCACTCGGGCTCCCTCAAATATCCATCGAAATTCAAGATTTAAAACACTAAATCACCCTAAATCTCTCCCTGAGTCTAACCCTAGCCTCAGAATTTATTGAATCAACCTCTAACCTAGAACACGATCAAGAATCAAAATTATGCTCAGACCTCGATTATCACCATTCTTCAAATTGTTTGGTCTAACATGTTCACCATATTACCCTGATCAGTTGTTGCTATAATACTCACATTATCTCTCAATATCCAACATGTTCTTGATCCAAACAGAAATTGTGTCATCTCATCGATCATCACGAAATCTTCTCTAAGTTTCCAGAAACGATCTCCTAACCACATACTATCAATCTAATCTAACAAATTGAGGTAATTCTTCTTAAATTAAGGTGAGGGATGAAAGTTACCAACCTGTGAATTCTTGAGTAACAGATGCAACAATTCTTCAGTTCAACCCTTCTACTGCTCTGGAATCATTCAATGTACCAAGTTCTTGCTTCTGTATGCAAGAGAATTGATTGCGAATGCTTGGAACTCCAAATCCGATAGTGACTTGCAGGTGCTGAAACTCAAATGCAAGAACACGATCCTTCAAGGCTTTGGCTATGGAATTGATCTGGAATCATTCAGTATCCTCAATAGAAGTTGTTGAGATCAAAAGAAAGATCAAAAATGGTGTAGAATGCAGAAACTGATTTCAATTTGCAATGAACAATGTGAAGTTGAAAACTCTCTTCTCTCCCTCAATTCTCACCAACCTTGCACTTGAACCCATTCTAATCAATATATAGATGATGTTGGACCTCTCTAGAATCTTCTGGAATCATCCAAGGAGATATTGAACTTCTCATGTGTTCAAAATACCATCTCATGCCATACTCACCCCAATTATGGTTTCACTTGCTGCAGCAGCTTGTTATGATCCCAAAATCTCCCCAAATGAGATCTTAGATGTGTTACAATGCCTTGGAAGCTTGTGCATTGATCTCTCATGTGTTTTGCAAATGTTACTTAAGATGTAAGTAACTACTTTTCAAAGCAAGTCCCCAAATTACACCTCAACTCAAAAATGTGGCTAAACCAAAGTTCTTAAAATGTTTTTTAGAGTCAAAATGATATATTACATGCCTTGGTTTGGATGTGTAGGTCAAAAATATCAATTTCCAACTTTGGTTTATTTAACTTATGCCCTTATTTTAGGTCATTTTTGCAACTTTGAGATACAAGCCCTTCCAACAACTCATGACCTCTTTACTAGCCTTAAAACATCATTTTAAACAAGTTTGATGTTGAACATTTTCCCATTTGAAGCTTGGAAATAGGAGTTATGGCTTTATGCTTGAAATGACCTGCAATCTCCAAATGACCAAAATGCCCTTGACTTGTCAAAGCCATAAGTTGAGTTCTAAAAATCCAATCATGGACTTCTAGTACTCTCTAGAAAGCTAAGAGAATAAGGAACAACATTCATGTTGACCAAAAGTTCATAGGAATCATCCTTCTTGGGAAAAAGTTTGATGCAAGTTGGGTAACTTTCAAGTCCCCCAAATTCACATGCCTCAGATGACTTGTAACTTGTCAAAGTCATAACTTGAGTTCTACAAATCCTATCAAGGACTTCTAGTACTCAAATTAAATCTAAGAGCATGCTCTACAACATTCATGTTGGGGGTAAGATGAGATGACAATCACATTTTGAGCTAAACTGCCTTGAAGATAGGGGTCAAACTAGGGGATTTTACACTGTCAAGCCTTAGAAACCCTAGCTTGAACTTCTCAAACTCTTCAATCATGATGAGTTAAACTTGGAATCATCCTTATAACATCTCAATGTATCAATCCATGATCACATGGCCTTTGAATTAGGTCTCAACCTTGCTCACATCATCAGTTGACCTAGGGTTGACCCAGTCAAACCTTAATTGCACCACTCATGGCTGAGTCTTCTTAATCTTGCACAATGACCTGTCTAGGCTTCAAAGTGATCTTCAACACTTCTCATGAGCTCTCTCAAGACCTCAAGTCCAACTTCATGGCTTCAGAATCATCTGATGCTCTTCCCACAACTCTCAAGTTAGGAGGCACACACTCTTGGCTTCAACCACTATCTCTGAGGATCTTTTAACTTCTCTGACAAGGATATCAACCCTTGAACACTTGAATAACCTTCTCAACTAGCTTCACAGTCTTGTGTAGCTCTTAATGGGTAATCATACCTCTTGATCTCCTGCACACATGTCAATGAAATGCACATGATAATGCTAATGTGAATGAAATGAAACACATGCTAGGTAAAGAAATGTTGGGCAAATTTTGGGGTGCAACAGAATTCAACGAAGACGACAAAGGACCGTGCAGCGAGTCTATAAGTTTTGACGAAAATGAAATAGATCTCGCCGAATTGAAAAAGGGTTCACCCTATTCTTGCATGGTTTTAACACCTTCAAATGGGAAGAACCCTACTGAGTCAGATAAGAATGATAGGTTTCCTAAGAGAACTTATACATTTGATGTCACCAAGTGTGATGAAATCTTTGATTTATTAGTTAAAGATGGGCAAATGATAGTACCTCCTGGTGCTAAGATGCCCCATTTAGATCAAATAAAGAAAAGAGGATTTTGCAAATACCATAATTTTTTGGGCCATAAAACCTCTCAATGTTTTCTTTCAGGGATCTTGTGCAAAATGCTATCTTAAAGGGGAGATTGAAATTTGGAGAGAAGCTCAAAAGCCAGACAAAGGTGGATGTCGAGCCTCAACAAATTGCGGATGCTCACTATACTGAGCCTAAAGAGGTTAACATGGTCGAGGTCACTCAGGGTCTCGATGGCGCTGTCAATATGGTGGAAGTTAGTGAAGACTTCCTTAATAAAGTTGTTCTGGTTTGAGTCACCGAAGAACTTGGTCAAAAAATTGTGATGAATTTTGTTCAAGAAGTAACTGAAGGTTTCACCCAGGAAACTACTGATAGTTTCAACAACAAAGTTGCTGATGATTTTGCCAAAGGAGTTGTTGAGGACTTCAACCGAATGATATTAACGAAGGAAACCGTTGATGGTTTCATTCGAATGGATAAGGCTGCTGATGGTCTATAGATGCAGTTCTGCAAGTTAGACATTAGTGATGATGTCGACATGGACATTAACATGGTGGAAGTTTCGCAGGGAACTCCCATGGAGGTCGACCGAGAGTGTCGGCAAGAGGAATACAACAAAGTGGTCTACCCGAAAAGGAAGAAATCCTAATCGACTTTCTTCGCAGGTGCCAAAATAAAAAGTCTGAGGTGATGTTGTGCTTTATGTGCAGTGTCGTGTTTGACAAAAAAATGGCATGCAACATAGAGGGTGTCAGAAAAGCAAAAGAGAGGCGTGAGCAAAAGGCTTCTTACAACCAACAGGGTTTCGACCCATGAAGATCTACTTATAGGCAAGATGAAACTAGGCCAAGGGTGCCAGGAGTTAAGCCATCCACATTTAAACCAACAGCAGAAACTTCCAAAGGAAGTTGGGTAAGGCCAGCTGAGGGAAAACAGTCGGGAGAACAAAAATGGCAGAAATTCGACGTCGACAGAGGCTCATCAATAGCCTACCGTAAGGAGTTCGAGGCTTTGAAGAAGATGGCCTATGTTTCATAAAATTACAAGGGAAAGAATCAAATGTCTCGATCTCAATGGAGAAGGGACCAACGTAGGAGAAAAGCTCAAAGAGAGGCTGAAGCTAAGCCTGAGACCAACACTAACCTACCTTCGATGAAAGAAAAAGACAAGGAACTAAAGTCTTTTGACAAATTGCCCGTGGGGAGAAAACTATTTGCTACCCAAGGAAAGGAGGCTAAGAAGAAGCATGATCGAGAAGAAGACGAAATGCTTACAGATAATTTTGACTCTGGGTCAGAAGACTCTTTAGATATCATAGTAAACATGGTATCAATTCTACCCAGGGAATTCGACTAGATCACTGAGGTCGAAGATCTAGATATGTATACAGAAGAATCAGCCTCTGTTTATCACTGGAAAGGTGGAGAATGTCGCAGTCAAAAAAATTCTAGTGGACTGTGGCGCCACAGTGAATCTAATGTCGCACTTCATGCTAAGAAGAATCAGCAAATACGACACAGATGCCAAGCCTCATAATATGGTACTCTCCAATTATGGGGGAAAGGTGGGCACCACTCTGGGTGTTATACAAGTGGGTTTGACGGTGGGGACTGTTACAAGGCCTACTATTTTAATGGTTGTCGAGGCGAAGGCCAATTACAACTTGCTGCTGGGTCGAGAATGGATACATGGAGTTGGGGCTGTACCATCTTCAATGCACCAGAGAATCACGATATGGAGACCAGATGGTATCGTCGAAAAGCCGATCAAGGCTATCTTAAAGCTCCAATCGACCATGTCGACAGGCGTAGTTTCGACAAACACTTGGCCAATATTGCTCCGTGCAATCCGGCCAATTTTTCTTTCACCCCAGACGATAATGTTTACTGTTTGTTTTATCTGCATCCTGTTCAGGGTTTTCGACGGGACAGAGAAGTGGTAGGAGATAACAGCCTGCCATACCTTGATGTTTCTGGGATAACCCCAACAGGTTGGGGAAGCGAATTCGGTGATGATGACTGAATTCGAAGTACTAAAGAGGATTTCGGCTTACCTAGCCAAAAGTAAGTTACAAACGTCCTTAGAGGCTGAAATGGAAAACATGGATGTAGAAGCCAACCAAGATTCACACCAAGAAGGTCCTGGTAAGGACTTCGATCCAGAACCTCCTAATAGGGTTCAGGAAGAACAATAAAGGCTCGATGCAATTTATGATGATAAGCCTTTGGGTTCTGAGAAGGATCCATTGGCATCCAATATTAAGATGCTAGCACAATATCCGCTTCAAGAGATTGACCTGGGATAGGGGGCAATAAAGAGGCCAACATATATAAGTGCCAACATCAGCGCACAACTCAAGGTCGAAGTAATCCAACTACTGAAGTATTTTAAAGATTCTTATGCATGGGATTATGATGAGATGCCTAGTTTAAGAAGGGATTTGGTCGAACTAAAGTTGCCAATAAAGCCTGGAAAGAAGCCTATCAAGCATAATCCAAGATGGTTTGCACTGGCAATTCTATCTAAGATCAAAGAAGAGGTCGAAAAACTTCTTTGATGTAACTTCATTCGCACAACTAGGTATGTCGAATGCTTAGCAAATATTGTACCTGTTATTAAAAAGAATGGGTCTTTGAGAGTATGCATAGATTTTTTAGATTTAAATGCTGCAACTCCAAAAGACGAATATTCAATGCCTGTGGCAGAAATGCTAGTCGATTCTACTGCAGACCACGAATACCTTAGCATGCTTGATGGGTATTCTAGATATAATCAAATATTTATTGCTGAAGAGGATGTCTCGAAGACGACCTTTCGATGCCCTGGAGCCTTAGGCACTTACGAATGGGTAGTGATGCCTTTTGGTTTAAAGATTGCTGGGGCAACGTATCAAAGGGCGATGAATTCGATCTTCCATGATTATTAAATACTTTTATGCAAATATACATTGATGATATTATTGTTAAGTCTGTTTCAGGGAAGAGTCATATTGACCATCTTCGATAATCTTTTGAAAGGATGAGAAGACATGGTTTGAGAATGAATCCCCTTAAATGTGCTTTCTGTGTGCAGGCGGGAGACTTCTTAGGCTTTGTGGTCCACAAAAAAGGAATCGAAATAAACCAGAATATGACCAAGGCCATAATGGAAGCGAAAGCGCCATCGACAAAGAAAGAATTGCGATCGCTGTTGGGCAAGATCAACTTCTTGAGGAGGTTTATATTGAATCTCAGCGAAAAGACTCAAGCTTGCTTACCTCTGCTTCGACTCAACACGAAAGGGTTCGAATGGGGGAAGATCCAGCAAGAAGCCTTTGACAAAATCAAGGATTACTTGAGTTATCCTCCGATTCTATCACCACCTTGTAGGAATAAAAGCATGAGGTTGTATATATCTACATCGGATAAAACTTTAGGGAGCATGTTGGCTCAAGAGGACAAAAATGGTGTCAAAAGATCCATTTACTACCTTAGTAGAGTTTTAAATGATGCAGAAACTAGGTATATTATAGTTGAAAAATTGTGTTTATGCTTGTATTTCTCTTGTACAAAGTTGAAGCATTATATAAAACCAATTTATGTTTCGTCCCATTTCAATATCATTAAACATATGTTGTCCAAACCAATTTTGCATAGTCGAATTGGTAAATGGGCGTTATCTTTCTTGATTGAGTATTCCTTAGCATATATGCCTTTAAATACTATGAAAGGACAAGTGGTAGCAAACTTTATAGTCGACCATTCAATAAGTAAAAGTAATATAACCTATATCGAACTCGAGTCTTGGAAATTATATTTTGGCAGCTCTAGTCATAGAGATGGAACCGGCGTAGGAGTGTTGATCATTTCTCCTGATAAAATTCCAACAAAATTCAAGTATAAAGTCAAAGGTCTCTGTTCAAATAATGAGGCTGAATATGAGGCTTTAATAGCCGGACTTGAAATATTGTTGGAATTGGGGGAAACTCAAGTCGAAATAATGGAAGATTCAGAGTTAGTCATAAAGAAAATTACAAAAGAGTACAAATGCGTCAAAGAAAATCTCATTATGTACTTCGTAATCGCCAATCGATTACTAAAAAGATTCAAATGGTCAGCATTCGACACATACCTCGATTGGAGAATCAAGTGGGTAATGATTTGGCCCAGAGTGCTTCAGGGTATAAAATTTCAAAAGAGAAACTACAAGATGCAGTCGAAGTCAGAGGAAGAGTTGTGTCAGCCAGATTGTCCCCATCAGATTTGGAAATGCCGAGCTTGGATGCGTTGACAAAGAGAATTTTGAAATACTCGAAATAGATAGCTTGCTGGATGGAGATTGGAGGAAATCAATAGTGGAGTATCTGCAAAATCCAATGACATCCACATAAAGTAAAGTTAGGTATCGTGCTTTGAGTTATGTTCTTTTGGGAAATGAGTTGTTTAAAAAGACTCCTGAGGGAGTTTTGCTTAAATGCCTTAGTGAATCAGAGGCTTATTTAGCTCTTTCGACTGTCCATAGCAGGAGTGTGGGGCACATCAGGTTGTCCATAAGATGAAATGGTTGTTGTTTCGACAAGGCATGTATTGGTCTACCATGTTGAAAGACTGTATTGAGTTTCCTAAAGGGTGCCAAGAGTTCCAAGTACACACAGGCATACAACATGATCCCGCAAATGAATTGCATTCTATAGTTAAACCATGGCCCTTTAGGGGCGGGGCTTTGGATTTGGTTGGAGAAATTCGACCAACATCATCCAAAAATCAAAGGTATATTTTGGTAGGTATCAATTATTTCACAAAATGGATCGAAGTCATACCTTTGCTAAATGTCGATCAAGAAGATGTAATTGAATTCATCAAACAACACATTACCTATAGATTTGGAATCCCAGAAACCATTACAATAGATCAAGAATAAGTTTTTACTGGTCTAAAGATGCAAGGTTTCGCTAAGGAAATGGGTTTTAAATTGTTGACTTCCACGCCTTATTATGCTCAAGCTAATGGTCAGGTCGAAGCAGCAAACAAGATAGTGATAGGTATAATTAAGAAACATGTGGGAAAGAAGCCTAGAAATTGGCACAAGACTTTAGATCAAGTGCTTTGGGCATGTCGAACTTCTCCCAAAGAATTGACCAACGCAACTTCGTTTTGACTAACATTTGGCTATGATGCAGTGTTGCCAGTGGAAATTTACTTACAGTCAACAAGGATCCAAAGGCATCCTGAGATTCCATCAGAATCCTATTGGAGCATGATGTTGGATGAATTGGGTGATTTGGACGAAGAAAAACTTAATGCCTTAGAACTGTTAAGAAGACAGAAGAAAAGGGTAGAGGAATCGTACAACAAAAAAGTTGAGGTCAAAATGTTTTCACCAAAAGAATTGGTTTGGAAAGTAATTTTGCTTATGTATCGAAAAGATAGAGCCTTGAGTAAGTGGTCCCCTAAATGGGAAGGACCTTTTCAAGTCTTTTCTAACGGTGCGTACGAAATCGAAGAATTAGATAAAGATAAAAGAATCTTGAAGATAAATAGGAAATATTTGAAAAAATATAAGCCTGCACTTCAAGAAATAAAGATCACCAGAGAATAACTATGTGAGAAAAAGAAAAGCTAAAACGGTAAATAAATATGCCAAAATGGCTTTATCCGTTACAAAAATGCCAGAAAGGCCCAAAGTCATAATTTTCAAAGAAGAAAAATACTACAAAGCAAGTTTAGAATGGAAGGGAACTTTTCATTTTTTCATACTTCGACTTCTGAAGTAGTAGGCGGCGTTCACAGAGAGTCTTATTGGTGGAGAGAGCTTCGATATCTTTTCCAAGTTGTTGAGTTGTCTCAAGGTGCTAAAGGCCAACCTGGATCTCTTTTGCCACCTCATCTTCGACAGAGCTGAGCAGATTAGTTTTGTGTTGCTTAGCTTGAGAGGTTTTATTTTGTAGAATGGCATTTTGTCTTTCCCATTCTGGAATGCTCTTGTCACACCTCTTGACCTCCTTCTTATTTTGCTCAGAGAGCTTCTCAAGTGTCAAAACTTTTTCAGTGGATGCAGAGACAACCTTCCATGCAGCTTTTTGACTACCAGTTTTCTTGTAAAGGTTGCTCGAGAAGTCTCGAAAGGCGGTTGAGGTCAGCGGCAACTAGGTCAATCATTGTGCTTAGCTCCATAATGGTATCAACCACTTCTGGGGAAACTTCCAAGACATTAATTTGTTTCAGAAGCTTCTTAAGACTAAAACTGGCAGAAACATCTTGTTCCAGGATTCAAAACAAGTCTACTGCAAAGATTTTTTCTTTTATCCGTGCCAGCAAGTCACTGTCAGTTTTTCCAGTTAGGGTGTTCCCTGAGGTAGTTGAAGTAGTAGTACTTTTGTCGTCAAAGTTGTATTGAGAACTGAGTATAGCCTTTAAATACTCTAGTGGTCACTGAACTTTCAGAGATTCCAGTTCCTCATGGGAAAGACTGGTCGATTGAGTGCCATTCGAAGTGTTGGGTGGAGGATCCTTGGATTGATTGTCTTGGTTCACTTGGCCTTCCAGAACCTCCACCTCAATCTCTGCCTCAAATGCAGTTTTCTCTCCTTCTTCTTCTTCTTCTTCTTCTTCTTCTTCTTCTTCTTCTTCTTCTTCTTCTTCTTCTTCTTCTTCTTCTTCTTCTTCTTCTTCTTCTTCTTCTTCTTCTTCTTCTTCTTCTTCTTCTTCTTTTCCTTCTTCATCTTCCTCTTCTTTATCTTCTTCTTCTTCTTCTTCATTGTTTTCCTCTTTGTTTTCTTCTTCCTCTTTGACGAGTTTGTCATCCTCACTTGGTTGTTCCTCAAACCATCCTCATAGGCTGCTCTACATCAGATATCACAGTGTCCCCAGAAAGGTCAACAATCTCTTTCTCGACCAGGTCCTCTTTTGGAGTAGATGCTTCGACGTGAGGGAATTTCACCACAAGAATGAGTGGCGTCTTTTTGAGAGCATCGATAGATTAGATTCCCTCCTTAGAGCCTTTTGTCGAGCCTTTCACAGAGGTCCCAGGAGGAGTTATTGGATGGAAACTTGGGTCATTGCTTGTTGTTAGAATAAACTGCTTCACCATGGGTTGACCCCTGGTGTTAGTGGTAATCTGTAAAGGAAAAAAGGCAAAGAATTAGAGGAGTAAATGATAAAGAAATTGTACAAAGGTGCAGGAGAAGTTTTTACCTTGGGCTCATTAGCCCCAAGACTAGAATTGTCGCTTTTAGTCTGTGATGCGTGACTAGCAGGAGTTGCTGTTGTAGAGAGTTTACCAGCCTTTGGTTTTGGCTGGTTGAAGGCTTCAATTATTTTGGTTTGCTTCCTCCTCGTCTTCAAATTTTGTTTTTCAGGAGGAGATTGGTCCTCCTCATCTGACACGATGATGATTTGGTGGGAAGCCCCCCTCGTTTTTTGCTTCTTGGGAGTAAGGGGTGGCCTTCGAGAACTCTTAAAAATTTGAGGCATCAGACAACGGGAGACTTTGCAATCAGGGAAAACTAAGTAAGAAATTTAACTTAACAATTGGAGTGTTTTCCTCTGTTTGTTCTTCGATTTGCTTCTTTTTTGGGGCAACTTTAACAGCTGAAAGTCAAACAAAACAATACAAGTAAGATGATAAGAAATCAAATAGGGGAATTTAGTTTGAAAACCTCCTATTCCACACCTTCATATATTTCGGATTCAATGTGAACATCTTCGATATCGATATGAAGAGGACCTTTGAAACTGTCTAAAGTATGCTTAGTCGCAACCACTCGCTGAGCCTTCGGTTTGCACTGCTGGCGAAGGATCTTTATGAAATCCCCACAGATAAACTAGTCTGTAAATGAAAGGGTAAAGGCCACTCTAAAATCAACATTTGGTAGTCGAGGAAATTTAATAGGAAATTGTTTGAAAGCCAGTGCGTATTGTTCCTTGGGAGGAACGAACGAAGGGAGTTCCAAATTCTCCATTTTCTTTTAAAAAATTTCCTTTAAAGTAACAGCTGCTTCGTGGAAGGTTCAACTAAGGTCATATGGTCGATAAACAGTTTCATAGTACTTTTAGAATGCTTGGATTTCTTTAATGTGTGTCATATTACCTTTCTTGATCTTCTCCTACACATAGAGGAAAGCTTGATTAATAAGTAGAGTAAAAGAATGTGCATCGAAGAATTCTTCGACATAGTACGTTGACCACCAGTGGTTGAACTCTGGGGTATAGTAGAAACAGGGATCGAAGCCAATGGGGATGAGCTGAGCTTTGTTGGAATAGCAAAGAAGATGTGTCGTAGCCATTTCCTCAGTATACTTCACACTATGAAGTAGAAGTGCACCTTTCTTTTCGAAGAGGCATTTGGGGAGTGCTTGGACTAAAACGAACTGTCGAGCCACTAAGTTTGGTTGATAAGCAACCAAAGCAACTTGAGACTTCGACAGATTCAGTCGAAATGTTATCAACCTTGGGATCAAGAAGGCTTCCCAGATCTGTGAGGATTCTGCCTCTAGAGTTTTGTTTGGAGTCGGGAAAGGTCTGGTGAACCACTCAGGACCATGTTTTCTTGCAGCGAATTAGGCCATGTTCGAAGTAAAATCATGACGTTTTGCAAACATCATGACATAGCTTAGGAACATTGGCCTTGGGGTCTGTCCTTCTTGGTGGGGAGTAAGCTGGACCAAGCATGTTCCTTTGATTCTATTGTTTCTAATCTCGTCAGCAACTTCGTCAGCTGAATTTTTGTTAGGAAGGCTAGCTTCGAACGAGGCATTCAGCGAGAGTTGAAAGAGCCATAAAGAACCAGACAATAGCAAGTTTCTTTTTGCTCCCAGGTCTTTGAGTTGGGATACCCTTTCACTTAGAGACTCGTAAAGGTTCCCCAAAATCATTTCACTTAGGCAGACGTCGTGGCCTTTGTGGAGTTGAGTGGCCAGAGTCAGGTACCTCCTAGCCACTTAAAGGGACTTCGAGCAGAAAACGCAGTGGGATAACCATATGGATAAAAAGGCTATATGTTCCTGATCAGAAACATCAACAGTAGTCTTGTCGAAAAAGTGCGTTATAAAATGAGAATAGGTGGCTTTTGCGGAATTAAAACCTATGGAATCATCGGATTCCAAGTCACCATCATATGGGTTTCCGGTGGGTTTAAGCCCTGTAATAGCGGCTACGTCGAAAATCGTGGGGGTCATCATCCCAGAAGAAAGATGGAAAGTGTAATGGGTATTGTCCCAGAAATACAAGGAAGAGACTAAAATGGTTTGACAATAGTCGAGACTTGTTTTCGACAACATGATTACATCATAAATTCCTAGTTTTTTTCAGGTTTGAGATTTTACTTTTTCTATGCTAGCCAATTCATGTAATCATCTGATTCCTTGAAGGAGGGTGTCGCTCTAAAAACCCTAAAGTTGTTGTTAATATATCTTAAATCTATATTGTTCAGCACTTCCGCATCAGCAGAGGCTTTCCCAACCTTAACTTTGTTAGCTTGTCCTATGGGTTTGGATTTATGGTAGGAAGGGAATAAGTCCCTAGCTTTACTATGGTCAAAACTAGATGAAGGCAGAGGCCCACATAGATCATGCATTTTACCAGATACAACAAGAGGGATAAGTACCTGGGATTCGTATATTTTCCTCTCCTCTTCTGCAAGTGGCTTAGGGAGAAATTGTTGGTTCCCCATCATCATCGGTGTTGATAGCGTGTCAAAAGGCAGGAATTGAGAAATTTTCTTCAGATCTTTGGACTTTTGACTTTTCTTAGAATCATTGACGTTGGTAGTTGAAGATGCCATTGTTGAGATTTTTTGGAAATTTTGGGTTTGTGATTAGTAGTTTGGAAATGAAGAAACGAGAAAGTTGTTTGAAAATTTCTGAGAGCATAAAAGTTAAAACAAGTAAGCTTGGAGCAATTTATAGGCTTGTGGAAGACCAAAAGGCCTCAAATCAGCATTAAAGAGCTGATAGTTAGTGGGGCACGTGTCCCGCAATGACTGTTTGACAAAATGTGGTTAGTAGTGCCTAGTGCACGATTTCCTAGTATCTAGGGATTATGATGATGACTAGGGGTAATGGCGTGCTTTGAGGAGATGTGTTGCAGAAAGTGCCATGATGATTCTGACGTCGTAAACCTTTAGAATAGTAAAAGACATGCAAGAGTCGTTTGAGGCGTCGAACGATACTATCAAAAAATGTCTTGTTCTTCATTGATGTCGAAAATGACATTTTTGGGGGCAATTTGTTGGCTCATAATTTCGATGCATGAATAAAGTTAAAAATATCAAATAGAGTTTCCTGGAGAAATCTAATTACTTCGACTAAAACTATGTTTTATAGAATGAGAGTCGAAGACATCTTTTGTCAGAAGGGTCTATGTTATGAACTTAGAGACATTCAAATAAAAGAGGGAAAATTCGCTTTTGAGAAAGACACGTGGAGCGTCCCTATGGTTCGAAGGCATGCGCAACGACACTTGTCTTGATTTCATTTGTTAGCCGTTAATGGCAGTTATGTTCGGTGGTTCTAAATAGCAAGTCTTAGTGTTAAGATGAGTGTGTTCAATTGTGTACGAAATTTTCATCTACTATAAGTATCCGTGTGATTGAGAGAAACGAGTTGTGAGAATGTATGTTGACTAAACACCAGTATTTTAAGAGTTTACCTTTTCTTTATGCAAGTTCTTATCCTTGTTATTTTTCAGCATTTTAATTCATTTTGCCGTTTCTTAAATTCATTTATACTTGAAATAAATTACCTTATCATAAAACTCGTCAAAGTGTTCACAGTTTTCATAAACTTCATTTAAAAGATCAATTAGCACATATCCTAGGATTTGTGTGGTCGATCCTGCAAATTATATATATATATATATATATATATATATATATATATATATATATATATATATATATATATATATATATATATATATATATATATATATATATATATATATATATATATATATATTTTACGATTTGTTAGACCAGCGGTTGTTCGCCAATTTTCACGGCGAACACTTTCCTACAACTGAAACACTAAATGTAGAACTGAATGTAAACTCTCATTTGAAGAATTGATAGCTTGCCTATAATTTCTACTTGAATAAAAGAAATGTTTGCTTTCAATTTAAAGGTTTTCTCACTTATCGTAATAGACTCAAACGCTAGAAAATTATTGGGCCGAACCATTAAACCAAATCATTGAACCTGGCCATTAAACTGATTCAATGGTTCACAATTGAATCGATTCAATTGTTCACTAGTTTGACTCAATGGTTCATCATTGAATTAGTTCAGTGATGGAATTCAATGGTTTGATTGTTAGAGATTATGTCTTTTTTTCTCTGAAATTTGTGCCTACCTCCTACTTTTTGTCCTTAGAGATTAAGAGAGGGCGAGTTCCTCAATTTCCTCGAAAAACATAGGAAGAGAGGAGATTTGTGCCTACCCCCTACATCATTAGGATTTCATTTATCCACGTATGTTGCATTTTATCTAATATGGTCACATTATTTATGGCATGTTATGTTTCTTTATGATAAACTAGTAGAAGACCCGTGCGTCCGCACGGGTAAGTCCATTCATATTTTAAATGATTCAATGAGACTTTAATGTTGTTGATGTATAATTCTTATTATGAAATCACTAACATTTACAAATATGTAGTATATCTCCAACATATAATTTGCTTAATTTGTTTACTCATGTGCCAGATATCTCTTAGGAGCAAGAATTTACATTCTTTTATAACAAAGCAAAAGCTACAAATAATTTCAATACTAAATTATTCAATTGATTTTATAGTATATTTGTGTCATAGTTTATTGCTATAATTTTAGTATCAAAAATTTGAATTTTCAAAGTAATTTTTTAATTTATAATCATATCAAATTTATTTATCATTAGTATAATTGTTAAATGATTGTCGTGCCTCAGCATTATTTTAACATCACGTTAAACTTTATTTTTTTCCCAATATTTTAAATAAATTAAGAATCTCAAATATAAGAAATGTTTACTTAGTATCTTAATTTCTTTGAAAGGGACAATAGATTAATATAAATATTAATATATGAAAATTTCAATTTAATTATAATTTTGATCTTATATTTTTATTCAATATATAATTAATCTCCTCATATTTTAAATCACACGATTCTAATCTCTCGTATTTTTTATATTAAAAAATATAGCAATTTGACATTTTAAAATGAGGGGACATATCATTAGAGGATTTGAAATGATTAATGCCAAAAAGGTTGCATGAAAATCTTATAATTTCTTCTTTCAAAAATATTTATTTTTATAATTTAATTAATAGTTAATTAATTTAAATAATTTTATATTATTATATGATATTTATATAATTTAAAACACAACACCACTAGCGAGAGAATTATAAGTTGAAACAACCAAATTGACCTTATACTTTTCCATATGCTACCACCAACTATCATTATCAGTAAAAGGTTAACTTATGAAGAGTGTAAAAAAAAAACATTGTTATTCCTACACCTATACTTATATTTACATCGTATGCACTGTTCACAAGTATGATGAACAATATCGTGAACAGTAAAACCGTACATGAACATTGACGTGAACAATGTATGAACAATGTCATGTGAACAATGCATGAACAATGTCATGTGAACAATCTCATTTGCATGAACAGTACTCGTGAACAATGTCCTTTTACAGTGCATGAACAATGATCTTTTACAATAAAACAAAGTTGGTTAATGAAATGTAAAAAATTGGTTAATGAAGTGATGAAATTCGTTAATAAACGTCTAGATATTAAAAATAATTTTTAGTAGTAAAACAAAGTTCGTTAATGAAATATAAAAAATTGGTTAATGAAGTTATGAAATTGGTTAATAAACACCTAGATATAAAAATAATTTTTAATAGTAAAACAAAGTTGGTTGAAGAAATGTGAAATATTAGTTAATAAAGTTATGAAGTTGCTTAATCACACGGTATTCCTAAATCAAAAAATTAATTTTTATATTTCTTTTAAAAAGATTATTTAATTATTATTATATTTCATTGTTCACCGTATTGGTGAACAGTGAAATACGATGTAGTGTATGCTTTGGTGTAAAAATAGCATTTAAAAAAAATCATCTATTAAACTTTATTCCCAAAAGAAATAAAGATTTGCCACTGTAAACTCCATCTCACACGACACCTTCCACACTCCCCTCCCTCGTAAGCATTGTTACCTCCCCACATACATATCTTGATTACGGTCAATAAGATACAACATATGAAATATCTCTTTTAAAGATATCAATCATATTCATGGGTCATCCTAAAAAGAGGTGTTTAGATCATTCTCTAATTTTTTGCTAACTCCCTCCATAAACTAGTCAGACAAATCCTAAACTTTAGAATCTAGAAAAGAGATACCCTTTCACCTAGAAGTAAAAACTAAAAATTAGGGGATTTACCTCTTATTAAAGAAGAGATCATTGAAGTATCATATCTAACAGATAAGATGTCCCTCCACAATCTAATAACTTGAGTTAACAATCTCCGCTACCACCTACCAAGGAAAAATAAGTTAACCAGACGAAGATCCTTAACACTCAACCCTCAAACTGCTTAAGTTTACAAACATCAGACCAATAGACTCAAGGAATCTTGATATCATCTTTCACACCTCCCAGATGAACCTTATCTAGATCTCCATAATTCTCTTCCACACTTTAACAAGCATTTTCATGAAAGAAAGGTAAAAAAAAAAGTAGTATAGAATTTACAATGTAATCAGAGGTTCCCAAGTAAACTCATTATAAGAGTTTGCAACCACTAAAAGACCAAGATAATTAAATGGGAGATTACCCAATCTAGCGTGGAGAAAATCACCCACTAACTCCAAGAAGTCAGGATTCACAATTATACCTATAAGATAAGTGAAAATTTAACCTGGAGACCCGAGGCTAATTCGAAACCCCTAAAAATAGCTTTGATAAGCTATGGATTCTCCATCGACTAGGAGTGACAAAACGAGTCCGACACATCATACATACCTGTTTTATCCGCACTTTTTCATGGGACGGGTCAAGGTTTTAGGTCCGCACCCTTTAATGTGTCTGCCTCATTCCGCCTAATTTTTTGTAGGTTTTGTGGGCACAAGATTTTGCATACAATTTTGTAATTTTTAGGCCTAAAAGGTTCAATACCTGCATGCCTACCCCGCTCTGCCATCATTTTTATGTGGAACTAGGTAAGGTGTTAGGCTCGCACCCTCAAATATATCCATCACATCCAGCCTCGTTTTTTAAGGCTTTTTCATAATGGGTATAAACGAGACAGACATGCTCGTTTGTCACCCCTACCATCAATCCATCAGCTAAAATAAGAGTAATATATGCATATTGCTAGAATCCACTCTAAATCTAGAAAAATATCCAATTCAACAACTCTGGCAAACAACCCATTTATAATGTATCAATAACTAAAATAAAAAAAATTAATAAATATTGTCTCAATCATAAGTGTTATATTAATGAATAAAAAATATTTAAATACATGTAATTTAATATATTGGGTTAAATATACAACACCCCTTGCAATATAAGCGAGATTTGCTTTTCCCCCGTAAAAGGTTTTTTTTATCCCCCTCGTAATACCAAGATTCTCTTTGTAAGGCCCCCGTTCCCACTATTTCAGCCCATATTCTCTTATTTTTACAGCATGACATTTATTTTAAAGCCATATGGATTAAATTGGACAGCATGGCATATGTGTTGGATTTCTGTTCAACTAGGGTTTCCAAGCCATCAAAATTTTCCTATTTCTTCATCCCCACCATTTGTAGATTTCCATTTTTCCTCTTTCTTTTTCCTTTTCCTTTCCTCGTCTTTGACTTTCTTCATTTTGAAAACAAGTTTCCATTTTGAGTTAATCATCCTCCATGGGTTTGAAAACATGGGTGGAAGCAAAATCTTATCTTTTGGTAACTCAAGTGGAACTTCATTTCCCAGATGTGGATGTAATGAACCAATGAATATGTGGGTATCAAACAACAATGAAAGTCCTAATAAAAAATTATGGAAATGTCTAAATTCATGGATAAGTCTATGTTCATGTTTCTCTTTGTTTTTCTATTAATGTTTTTCTTCATTTTTCTGTTTTTCATGTAGGTAAATAAGTCCCCAGACTATTACATTTGTTGTGAACCTATTTGCAGAATGAGGTAAGTTGTGATTTTTTCATGTGGGACGATGAGGTTGGTCTAGTTCAAAGGACTCAAATGAATCCCATAAAATGTTGTGAATGTGAAATGATAAGGGTGTATTTAAGGGAATGTGCGACATTGGCAAGGAAGTTGTGACTAAAATTGGCAAGGAGTTTGGTGTAGGATTCAGTTCAAAGAAGCTAGAAAAGATGAAGAAAAAGTTTGTAATGGAGAAGAAAAAAAACATTATTTGATGATTGCACTGATTATGTCATGGATTTTGCTCTCAATCTTTGCTAAGTTCATGTAATTTTGTGTACCAGATGTTGTATCAGTTAATGTAATATTGTTATGTATGAGTGTACTCAATCTTTATATAATGAAAAAGTTGGTGTTGGTTAAAATTGTTGTTTGATATTGTAGTTTGTTTAAAATTCATTACTGATATCGTAGTTTGCTAAAGTGAAAAGTATAACATAATGGCACATAATATGCATCAATACAATCATAACAAAGTACATAAGTCATAGACAAAATGGCACATGAAGAGCATCACTGCAGAGATAACAAAATGTCATAACCTAAACATAACTTAAGCATACTAAGCTATTAATTCTTTTTCTTCCAAGACTTCAATGATATGGTTAGCACCCCAAGATTTGATTCATGTCCATGAGCTTTTTTCCCTATGAACTTGTTCCATCTTCATGTTCTGTTAATGTGATTGGATGGTCACTAGATGAACCTACACCTATGATTGATTTTTGAAAGCGTCTCAACTTAATTTTTTCACTCTGCCTTTTTCTCATCTTCATTATAGGTTTTGCTCCATTTTTGCTTGTACTTGACTTAAACCAATCTGACTTGTTTCAACCACACATGATTTTGCTTGACTTACATTAACCTTGTTATCAGGCTGCACATAATCACTAACTTGAGTTGCATCAGGTGTCACATCATCATTAGCTTGACTTGCATCAGGATGCACATCATCATTAACTTGAAATACATCAGGCTACACATCATCATTAAATTGACTTGTATCATGTTGCACATCATCATTAACTTGACTTACATCAGGCTGCACATCATCATTAACTTGACTTGCATCAGGCTTACATTCTTCTACTTTGGCTCAACTTTAACATCTTCAGATTTTGGTTTCCTCTACATTCAAAACAGTACAATGCATACTAATAAAGTTTCTGTTACATTCAAAACACCACAATGCGTACAAATAAAATTTATGTTACCTTTCTTTTCAAAGCATTGGGGTCTTGTGTAAGATTCTTGCATGACAAAGCATTATGGCTAAACTTTTTACATTTGGTGCACTTATAAGCTACAACAAGCCTCCTCTTCCTAGCATCATCCTTAACACATTCCCTTATCCTAACCTTCCTTGATCCTCCAGGTCAATTTTTATATACAGGAGGTAGCAATTCATCAGTTTGAACCTCTGCCACATCTCTTTCCCATTGATAGGACTGACGGAAATTCCATAGCAAAATGCATACTTCTACCTTGTATAACAGTCATCAACAAAATCATCAGGGTTTTCTTTTCTATAACTCAATGCAGCAACAACATGCCTATATGGAATTCCAACCAATTTCTAAAAGTTACAACTACAAGATCTTTTGGCACTGTCAACAATGAATTCTTCTGTGTTAAAAGTATGTGTAACCTGGAATTGTTCAACAATAGACCAAGTTGGCAGCCGTTGACCACTATTGAACACCTCATTATCTAACATCTTCCTAGGTATTGGCATTATGTTTCCACTTATCAAGTTTAGTGGCAGATGTTGCTAACCTATTTATAAAGTACTTTCTAATCCACTCACACATGGTTAGAATAGGCTTATCCCTATCAACTAAAATAGTGGCATTAAATGACTCAAATATATTATTCATTAAGACATCACATTTAGGGTAAAAACTAATTCATGCTTACACCAACATTTGGTAGGAACTTCTATTAACCAATTCCAAGCCTTGCCATCAAATTTCTTCAATTCATTCATCTTATGGATCTAACCTTGATAATAAGTGGCCTTAGCATCTCCCATCATCAAATTCCTTATAATGGTTCCACCAACAAACCTTTTCTTAAAATTTGCATACAAGTGTCTGAAACACAATCTATGCTTAATCGTGTCAAATATTTCTTCAAAAATAGCCACTAACCCCTGAAATGATGAACAACTTTTAAATTAGGTGATGAACATATACATGAATAAAATACATGATGTTAATTCCATACCTTCTACTGATCCGAGATGGAGACATATCTTCTTCTTGCCCAATGTCTTCCATCAATAACTGTAGAAATCACCTCTAACTCTCCTTTGTTTCAGTTTCAACAACACCAAATACCAATGGGAAGTACAAATAATTGGAATCCCTACCCATAACAATTAGAATTTATTCACCATATTTGGTCTTCATATGACAGCCATCGCCTCCAACAAATGGTCTACATCCATTTATGAAACCCTTCTTACAACCATTAAAAGAAAAGTAAAATGATCCAAACCTTGATTGTATCGATGGCAATGGTTGTTCAACATTGATCTTTATAGTATTCCCAAGGTTAACCCTTCTTAACTCAACATCATACCTCTATAGATTTGCATAATACTTTTCAGCATCTCCTTCAATAATTTTCTTTGCTATCAACTTTTCTCTCCATGCTCTAGCAACACTGATACCTATAGAGATATTTTGTCTGGTATCTTTCATAATATCACAAATTCTAACTATTTTAGATGTTTGCGTTCTCTTGACTATAACCTTGGCCACCCACTTTGAGCTTACAGATCTATTATTCAAAACCCTAGAACATGTGTGTGTATCCACCAATATTTGTATAGCTTATGTGTGCTTGTGGCCCACTTTAGAGCATAAAACTAAAAAACCACATTTAGTCTTGCATTTAGCTTTTGCCCTATAACTCATTTTTTACAAATGTAGTGTCCCTAAAATTTAAACCCGACCACTCCCGAATTTCCTCCCTAAAGTCCACAAGAGAGTTAAATTCCATACACCACTCAAATTTGTAGTTCTTATCGAGTCGCTCTTTCCTAAACCTTTCAAACTTGGGCCCTTTTTCATCACCAGATTCATCTGGATCTGAACTATCTAATTCATCACTAACATATTCATCATCTTCAGTTTTCTTGTTGGGCCTAACTATTAATCTTGCAACTACATCCCCTTGATTTATAGGTACGGTTACATCAACTCGATCAAATCTATCTACAAGAGCAGTAATTCTATCATCCTCAATATCATCTAACCCTTCAACCACCTCATCATCTATTCCTTCCACATCTGTTACCCCATTAACACAATTATGAACCTTTACTCTCACTTATATGTCATCAACATCATGTTCCACAAATATATCTCCATTAACATTAGTTGCAAAAGCATATGTAACAAAATAATAAGCATCATCATCCTTCGATATCTGAAATAAATCCTCATCTATTTCCAGAATTTCCGTCCACAACCTATAAGTTCCTTCCTTATAACCTCACTTATTCATCAACTTAAGAATGCTTCATATAGTCCATTTGTAAATGTGTTTCCTAGAAACATGTTATCTATACCCCCTCTGTAAATGATGTCATTCATCTTTACCAACATAAATTCACCCCATGGTCAAAACTTACATTAAAATGTTGCAAATCCTGTTACTTCAAAAAAACTTACATTGGATGAAAAGAAGAAAATTCGAAAAAATTACCCCAGACATGATAAACTTCAATGTCGTCTTCAACAGTCCAAGTCTTTGTCTTCGTCTTTGTCTTCAACTATCCAACTTTGTCTTCGTGTTCATCTTCAGTCAAGATAAGTCTTCATCTTCAACGCAGCTTACCAAAATTGGAGTTTGTCTAAAACCCTAACATTTACAGGGGGATTAAATAATGTAATTAACAAAATGTGAGCCAAGTTATCCAACACATATGTCATGTTGTCCAATTTAGTCCAGTTGGCTTTATAATAAATGCCACGCTAAAAAGCTAAGGGAATCTGGGCCGAAATAGTGGGAACAGAAGCCTTACAGAGAGAATTTTGGTATTACAAGAGGGGATAAAAAAATCTTTTAGGGGGGAGGGGAAATCTCATTTACATTACAGAGGTATTATATATTTAACCCTAATATTTTTAATATAATATTATTTATTTTAATTTAATTCTAAACTTAAAATATTATTACGTGTATTACTCGAAAGTTAATTATATTTTGCTCTACATATGTATGACAATGGGTAACTCTTAATATATCTAAGTAAGTGTTATAATTGACATGTTCACATAGATTAAAAGAATTTAATAAATAAAAGAGAATAGTAATTTTATCAACCTATTATTATTAATTATACATAAGTCCATACATTTGGTAGGAACTTCCATTAACCAAGTCCATGCCTTGACATCAATTTTCTTCAGTTCATTCATCTTCTGGATCCAACCTTGATAGTAAGTGGCATTAGCAGCTCCCATCATCAAATTCCTTATAAGGGTTCCACCACCAAACCTTTTCTTAAAATTTGCATACAAATGTCTGAAACATAATCCATGCTCAATCGTGTCAAACATTTCTTTAAAAACAGACACTAACCCCTGAAATGATGAACAACTTATAAATTAGATGATAAACATATACATGAATCAAATACATGATGTTAATGACATACCTTCTGTTGAGCCGAGATGAAGACATATCTTTTTTCTTGCCCAATATCTTCCATCAATAACTGTAGAAACCACCTCCAACTCTCCTTTGTTTCAGTTTCAACAACACCAAATGCCAATGGAAAGTACTAATCATTGGGATCCAACAAATGGTCTACATCCATTTCTGAAACTCTTCTTACAACCATTAAAACATAAGTAAAATGAGCCAAACCTTGGTTGTATCAATGGCAATGGTCGTTCAACATTGATCTTCACAATATTCCCAAGGTTAACCCTTATTAACTCAACATCATACCTCCATAGATTTGCATATTGCTTGTCAGCATTCCTTCAATAATATTCTTTGCTATCAACTTTTCCTTTCATGATCTAGCAACATTGATACGTATAGAGATATTTTGTCTAATATCTTGCAGAATATCACAGATTCTAACTATTTTAGATATTTGCATTCTCTTGACTACAACCTCGGCTACCCACGTTGAGCTTACAAATCTATTATTCAAAACCCTAGGACATGTGTGGGCATCCACCAATATTTTTATAGCTTATGTGTGTTTGTGACCCACTTTAGAGCATACAACTAAAAAACCACATTTAGCCTTGCATTCTACTCTTACCATATAACTCTTATTTTTTACAAATGTAATGTCCTTACAATTTAAAATTGACCACTCACGAATTGCCTCCCTAAAGTCAACAAGAGAGTTAAATTCCATACACCATTCAACTTTGTAGTTCTTATCGAGCCTCTCTTTCCTAAACCTTTCAAACTTGGGCCCTTTTTCATCACCAGATTCATCTAGATCTGAACTATCTAATTCATCACTAACATATTCATCATCTTCAGTTTTCTTACTGGTCCTACCTATTAATCCGGCAACTACCTCCTTTTGATTTATAGGTACAGTTACATCAACTTCATCAAATCTATCTACAAGAGAAGTAGCTTTATCATCTTCACTATCATCTAACCCTTCAACCACCTCATCATCAATTCCTTCCACATTTGTCACCCCATTAACACAATTAGGAACCCTTACTCTCACTTATATGTCATTAACATCATGTTCCACAAATATATCTCCATCAATATTAGTTGCACAAACATATGCAACAAAATAATAAGCATCATCATCCTTCGATATCTGAAAGAAATCCTCGTCTATTTCCAAAATTTTCGCCCATAACCTATAAGTTCCTTCCTTATAACCCTACTTATTCATCAACTTACAAATGCTTCCTATAGTCCATTTGTCTATGTGTTTCCTTGAAACATGTGTATCTATACCCCCTCTGTAAATGATGTCATTCGGCTTGACCAATATAAATGCACCCCATGTTGAAAACTCACATTAAAATGTTGCAAATCATGTTAATATAAAAAAACTTTCATTGTAAAAGAAGAAAAAAATTCAAAAAACTTACCCCATACATGATAAGCTTCAATGTCGTCTTCAACAGTCCAAGTCTTCCTCTTCGTTTTTGTCTTCAACCGTCCAGCTTCATCTTCGTGTTCATCTTTAGTCAAGATAAGTCTTCGTCTTCAACAACAGCTTGCCAAAATTTAAGTTTTTCTGAAACCCTAACTTTTACGGGGGGGATTAAATAATGTAATTAACAAAATGTGAGCCAAATTGTCCAGCACATATGTCATGTTGTCCAATTTAATCCCGTTGACTTTAAAATAAATGTCACGCTGAAAAACTAAGGGAATTTAGGCTGAAATAATGGGAACAAATGCCTTACAAAGATAATCTTGATATTACGAGAGGGTGTTAAAAAATCTTTTAGAAGGAGAGAGGAGAGAATCTCACTTACATTACAGAAGTATTGTATATTTAACCTTAATATTTTTAATATAATATTATTTAAAATAAGTGTCATATTTTGCTCTACATATGTATGACAATGAGTAACACTTAATATATCTAAAATAAGTGCCATAATTGATACGTTCACATAGATAAAAAAAAATTTAACAAATAAAAGATAATAATTTATCAAACTATTATTATTAATTATTGATGTATTTGAATTAACATAATATTAAGTTACAAATAATAAATTTATTAATTATAGGGTATAATTGAAAAATAAAAAATAAAAAAATATTAAAAAATTAAAGTGATAAATAGTTTAGAACAAATATATTTTTTAATGTGATAATTATCTTAACAATAAAACTTTCTTTTTCAATAAATTTTCTCTTAACTCATTTTAAACAAAAATAAAAAACTACAATGCCACTTAATTAATTTGAAACCAACAAAGTAATAAATAGAAACTAAAAAAAGTGGCAAAAATACCCACACTTTTTCCCAACTCCTACCTATAAAATCATCATCAACAAATTCAACTTTGTATTATTAATTTGATTTAAATTCTTAATCCTATTCAACACAAACACATGGTTTCTAGATCTTATAAAAGTCAGTTTCACATCTTATTGGTCAGATTCTTCTGAACCATCTTCCAACTCAAGTCCTCTGCTGCTTCCTTTTTCATACATGATCCTTGCATTTAATTTGAAAACTATATAAAAATACACATATTTAATTTTACCCTAAAGTTTCAACATTAATCAAACTAATTTCTAGTAGTGCCGCCGCCCAATACATGCCTGGCTGTGACTTGTTCTGCCTTGTTTGGCTAAGCAATTCTGTCATGCTTACGTTTCATCTCTCGTTTCTCTTTCACACCAAACAACTCCTAAGTAAGTTTCTTCCAACTTCATTGAAATCAAATTAATCGCTTTTATTAAACCAGCTTCTTTAGTCATACTAACTTATTTCACAAGAAATCTAAGTCACGTTAATAGTTATTGCCAACATTTGTCCCTACAAGAAATAGTAGTTAGTAATACCATTTTCATTCACACATTTTAAATGAGTATTTTAATAACTTCTAAAAATTATACTATCATGTTTATCATCAATATTCAATTTCTTTTATGAATATTTACTTGTGCAATTTTTTTTTAGTACCGTCCACAGGATTAACATAATATTCTTTAATAGAAGAGAGAGAAAAAAAATTACACATAATTTTTACTATTTATTTTAAAATTTAATAATTCAGATTTATTTTTATGTTCTCACATAAAAATAACATTCTCATATAATTATATATATATATATATATATATATATATATATATATATATATATATATATATATATATATATATATATATATATATATATATATATATATATATATATATATATATATATATATATATATATATATATATATATATATATATATATATATATTTTTTTTTTTTTTTTTCTTACCACACTATGTTGATAATATGCTCTAAATTAGTGGATAAAAAAGTCCACACATTAATTTTAGGAGGTGATTAATTTTCAAAGAAATTAATTGGATTATTGATTTTTCAAAAGAAACCAACCATATAATAAAGAGTGTATTCTAGAGTATGTCAAAAAGAGTATGCAACAAGCATGCCTACGTGTTCACTTACATATTCTTATCACAAAAATGTCAACTAAGTCTTCAACACTCACAAGTTAACTATATCATACCCTTTATAAATACAAGCTTTTCAAGTTTCTTGTAACTTCAATATTTCCATTTTCAAAAACTTGAATAACCATTTTCACACCTTGAAACATCTCAACTTTATATATAGTTTTTGTGCTATGAAGAGAGAAAGAGAGGTTGATAGCATAACCATGGCAAATTGTTTGATGTTACTTTCTAGAGGAAGTGATCAATTTGAAGCTACTTATTCATCTACCATCACTTCAAATGATCGTGTGTTTGAATGCAAAACATGTAATAGACAATTCTCTTCATTTCAAGCACTTGGTGGCCATAGAGCAAGTCATAAGAAACCAAGGTTGATGGGAGAAAATATTGATGGTGAATTGCTACATACACCCCCTAAACCCAAATCTCATGAGTGTTCTATTTGTGGATTGGAGTTTGCAATAGGACAAGCTTTAGGTGGTCATATGAGGAGACATAGAGCTTCAAATTTGAAGGGAGATAACTATATGCATAATTCTAATAATACTATGAGTTCTAGTAGTGGTGGTGGGGGTGGGAATAGTAGTTTTGATTCTTCACAAAAGATGAAAGGTAGAAAGAGAGTTTTGCTTTTGGATTTGGATTTGAATTTGACTCCTTTTGAGAATGATTTGGAGTTTTTGAAGATTGAAAAGACAACTGCAAATTTGATTGATTATTTGCATTAGTTAGTGTATCATAGATATGTTATACAATTTTCATTTGTAGTCTATGTATACTTAATTTATTTATGAAGTGTAGTCTATATACTTATGTATACTTTTTGTTCTTTATGAAATATTGTTCATTAATTTCTTGGGCATTATATTAATGAAATTCATGAAATTTTGAGTGAAAAGATATTCAATTCCTTTATAGAAAGAACTTTGTTGTTGAACTAATGGTTAAAAAATTATATTTGAAGGTTATGGTTTTGAGTTTCACTAATTTTCTTAAGGTATATTTTTATCAATAGAATGTGATGAAATGAAATAGAGTAATATATAATCAGATTTTATTGTCAAGTTACACATAAAAAACAGTTGTTAGTAGTTAGAGTTAGTTGAGCATGTAAAAAGAGATGGACCACATAAATTGGACCAAAGACATAGCAACCATGCATGTCTCCACAAATTTTTCATGGTTTTAATAATTTTTTTTTTATGTGCTTTCAAGAATTCTTGGAACTTGTTAAACACATACATAAAAGGGAGAGTGATAGAAGATTATTATTTATAATTATATTGTAATTATTTAAGCATTTCATGAGTATGATCTTGCTCTTGGTTAATTGATTTCTAAGAAAATAGAAGTAGGTTTCTATGTGCTTATTGATTTATTGATTTATTGTCCACCCACAAGTTCCCCTTTTTCTTTTCCATTCGATATTCATTTCTCCTAACAAGGGTTGCAAGTAAACACCTTGACACACTACATTGCAAGATGAGATGTATTTGTTATCACATTATGACAAAATAACAACATTTTTTTTATCATCATGAGATTGAAAAGTTGAAATTTGAAACATATTTTATTTTACTTTTTTCTTTCTACTTTGTCTTTACACCAATTTGAATCACAAATAACAGACATCTTGTCTCATTGGCCTCCAAGTTTTAGAAACACATTTGTGTCGGGGAGATATCTCATAGTTTATTTAACTACTTATACATATTTGAGATTTTATGGTATTCAGTAAATTTTCTCACGACACCTACATCATGACATACATTACGTATAAAATATAAAGTACAATTCAAGCATTCTAACATTTTCTTGTATAAAGTACAATCAAATGCTTTATGATTTTCATTTTTGCTTAATTTGGAGTTTGATTTCTTCAAGATTTCATTGATATATTTTCTTGAGTTAATAACTTCCTTTTCAAGTTTCATGCTCAATTATGTCCTTAGAATATCAAATGAGTTTAAGGAACTCATTAATCATCTTATTTTGTACTATTAGAGCTTGCTTTAGGCCATAAAGAGCCTAATTTAGCTTTAAGACATTGTCTTCCTCAAATTTTAATGAAACCCTAAGGTTGTTTAACATATTCTCCCCCCCCCCCCCCTTAAAGAAACTATTGAGAAATGTAGACTTGACATCAAGTTAAACAAGCCTTCATTGCATGATGTTATCCACAACTACTATTAACATTACAATATCAATCATTCCAACAAGTGCAAAAAGTTTGTACCGATATAATTCTACTGGTCCCTAAGTGGAAACACCCAAAGAAAGGTTAGCATTAGAAGAATGGCTAACACCCAAAAAAGAGGATTGTCCACAAAAAGAGTTAACACTTGGTAGAACAAAAGTGACCGTCCATAGAAAGGGCTAACACTTGTAACCTAAAAGTGGACACCCATAAAGCTAGCGCCTGTAGCTTAAAAGTGACCACCCATAGAAAGGGCTAGCACCTATAGCCCAAAAGAGGCATCCTATAGGGCTAACACATGTAACCTAAAAATGGTTGTCCATATAAAAGGTCTAATACCTATAGCCCAAAAGAGTTTGCCCACAGAGTTATCACCTTAGTCCAATGAGTGGATAAGCCACCTTGTAGTGCTTGGATTAAGTTACCTGATCCAAAGGGCCATTCAATGAAGGAAATCGTCTCCTTCATGATTCTAGGAAGAATAAGTCTTCCCTTAACCATTTCCTTAGCAGTGGAGTTAGAGCAAAGTTGATCCACCAACAATGTAACCCACGCTTAAGAGTCACTATAAATACTTCAACTCTAATGTTAAAAAGGGATAGATCGTAATAAACACGATATACCTTCTAAAGCTACATAGTTTCTCACTTCACGTGAGTTGCTATCTCATCACTGTAAACATCGTCAAACCGAATTTCTCATCACTGTGAGCAAGCCCTAAACTACAGAAAATCAGTAAGGCCTCTGATTACCCCTACTGATATAGTGGTGCTACACATTCTGTACTTTTTAACAAATACAAAGTCTTGTGCAATAAAGTCCATCATTTTGCAAGAACCCTTTAGCAACAAGTTTTTCTTTATACTTTGCAATGGAACCATATGGAAAGATGTAATGAGACTAGATACCAAGTTTTATTCCACTCTATTGTTTAATTCTCTTCCTCCATAGCCTTCCCATGTGCCTCTTCCTTAGCTAGCTCCTCATAAATGAGGGTCTCAATGTAGCACCCCAAAATTTTCCCTCTCTTTTTTCTAACTTTGAGTGGCTTTTGTTTCGCGTTCATTTGCATCATCATTAGGTCATACCTTATAATCATGCTTTGCATTGGTCTTCTAAGACATGGGATCAGGAGTTTCTCTGAATCAAATCATCAAGTATCAGGCTTACTTTCTTCAAGAGTAGTCAGGCATCAAGGGCCTAGGGTTTCATCAGTCCTTGGGTTCAAGTTTGTTGGCAAGCTTATATCCAACTGGCTCAGGATCAAGGTTTTTTTTCTCATCATGGATATGAGATCATGTTTGTCGAGAATGATGGTACAATTTCAAGTCAAGTGTGGTTGTTCAGTCGCGATCAAGATCCGACAGAAGTTTGACCTAATTTTGGTCAAACCATCAAGAGCCTATTTCTTTTTCAAGTTACCTGCATCAGAGGCTATTTCTTAGAAAATGGGTATTCAAGGCCAATTTGTTCTATTCAAGTTCTATTCAATTCAATTCATGTTTCAAGTTGCAAATTCAAGTCTAGTTCATGTCCAAAAGTTCATTCATAATCCAATTCCATTTTCAATATCCATATTATTTTCCAACTTCAATTCCCACATATCCATTTAAACCATTTTGTTATCTTTTTTATCCATTCTTATCCATATCCAATTTTTCTTAACCAAATCTATTGTCAATCTCCAAATTCATTTCAAACCTACAATTTCTAAACATCACAAGAATATGCCCATTGTCCATTTTTATTTTACAACCATTTCAAAAAAAATAAAGAAAAGAAAAGCCCATTTACACATACAACAAAAAAATTGAAGAAGGAACAAGCTCATAGATGTTCACACGGCTACCACACAAGCAAAAATAAGCTAATATGCGCTGCTACTTAATGTCATCCTTAGCGCAAGCCATGAAAACATCATTAGCCTTTCCACAGCCTCATAAGGCATCAGTTACCACATCAAATGCCCATAAGTCAAATCATAACTTTCAGCAAGCTTTCATTTCAAAACGTACGACCTCACTCCTGCTACATGCCAAAACACCCCCAACATTATAAATTGTACAAGCATGCACAAAAGCAAGCCGTGCAAAACCTGCAGCTTAACCCACCTTTAAAGTTGTACCCGTGTCTCGACACAAATAACAACTTGTACAACCTTCTACTATACCCTGCATAACAAGACAATTTGGTATAAGAAACTTAATAGAGAAGTTTTATTTTCTTGAGTTTAAAAGAAGAAGGGAATGAAAAATTAGGGGGGATACCTTTGCCTTTCTTTGATCTCTTCCCTACTCTGCAAACAAAAACTTGTTTTGCTCTTCAAGCCACAACATACCAACCAACATCCACCTACAAATAGCTTCGGACCGCAAATCTCGCCACTCAAAACCTTCATCTCGTCGTGAACACCAATCTGCCGCGAATCTGAACGACAACACAACAATAACACAATAGAGAAAAACAACCAAAAATCCTCTTCAACAATCTTTTGTTCTCCATTTTTTTAACCTTCATTCAAATACGCATTCACAACAACAACTTGACTCTTCTTCACCTTTAATATTCTTTCATTATTCAACCTTCAAACACCCATTCACATCCAAACCCAGAAACAGCAAAACAGAAAATGGAGTAGAAAAGGTTTTGAGACGAAACAGAAGCAATTTGAAATCACACAAAATTGAAACAAACCATCAAAGCCAAACCAAACTTGAGATTGGGTCGAGGCGAGATTGTAACGCCCCATATTGCTTTTAGGATTACTGACTGACCCCACAAACCAACACGGGTCTTTTCAGCATGCTTTATCCTCAATCACACGCTTTCCAGGAAACTTCCCAGAAGGTCACCCATCCCAGAATTGCTCTAAGTCAAGCACGCTTAACTGTGGAGTTCTTATGAATGGGCTACCGAAAAGAAGATGCACCTTGTTGGTATAGTTAGTACCAATTAATCCTTATAAGCCTTCATTCAAGGATGCAGTCCCATACCTGCATAGCCTCAGGATCCCTCTCATTCAGATGTGAATTCGGTTTTCCCTAGAAGCTGCTAGGAGTGTCTCATTGTCATGCCTCATGACACCAACAACCACTCCCTCGCCCACGGGTGTTACATGTAACCACCGTCCTCTTTCACCTTAGGTGTTACATGCCCACCAACTTCCGCTTGGTTCGTCCTCGAACCACATCGTACTGGGAGAGGTATGGCTCTGATACCATTTGTAACGCCCCATATTGGTTTCCGGATTACCAACTGACCCCACAAACCAACACGGGTCTTTTCAGCATGCTTTGTCCTCAATCACACGCTTTCCAGGAAACTTACCAGAAGGTCACCCATTCCAGAATTGCTCTAAGTCAAGCACGCTTAACTGTGGAGTTCTTATGAATGGGCTACCGAAAAGAAGATGCATCTTGTTGGTATAGTTAGTACCAATTAATCCTTATAAGCCTTCATTCAAGGATGCAGTCCCATACCTGCATAGCCTCAGGATCCCTCTCATTCAGATGTGAATTCGGTTTTCCCTAGAAGCTGCTAGGAGTGTCTCATTGTCATGCCTCATGACACCGACAACCACTCCCTCGCCCACGGGTGTTACATGTAACCACTGTCCTCTTTCACCTCAGGTGTTACAGAGATCGAGACACCGGAATGAAGGAGAAGGTCATATTCATGTCTTCGATCGTGTTTCTCTTTCTCTTTTACATTTTCCTCCCCATTTTTGTTTGGATCGATGACGAGTTGTTGTTGTTGTCCATTCTGCCTTTTTGACTGTGACATTTGAAGGATGAATTTTGACATATTTTTTTTGTTTTGGATGTGTTTTTTCTTCTTTTAAAATGACGAGACACCTTTGTTGTTACTGTTGTATGTGTATTGGGCTTTCTAGAGCCCATGGTGCTACACACACCACCCTCTTCATTTGGTATGTACCGTGATTGCTCCTCAAGAGTATGAATGGGTCGTGAGGCCCATAAGGAGTCCATGGATTTTATAACATTAGGATTCGTAGTCCCACTTAATTTCTGATTAAGGTGGAAGTAGGAAAGACATTATATTTTCAATCCTTTGCATGATAACAATTAGGATAGTCCCTCTTTGACCTCAACTTTAGGTCCATCATTTGTATGATAACATTAGGTAGATTTCCCTTTCATCCTAACTTTAGGGCCATTTTGTATGATAACATTAGGGTTTTCAGTTCCCTTTTAATGTTTTCCTTTGAGTCTTCTCTTCTCATCTCAAACAATTCTAAGACACTTAATAAATATTATGAACGTTGTGCGCCACGAGCCGTAAGCATATGAGAAATGATGATTGAGGGGTTTCTCTTCACTTGTCTAGAGTGTTAAGTGTACGTCCCGTGGGCGATATACGATGCATTCATTCCTATATCATAGTCTTTAGTGCAACGTGAAACTCAAACAAATTCAATTCACTTTATTCAAACCTTTTTTTTAGCCTTCGGGATTTTTTATTTCAAACTCATTTTCAGAAAAGAGTATGTTACTTTTCAAGTCTATCGCAAACAGGCATCAACCCTAACTGCTGAAATTGGAATTTAACGTCGCTCATAAAGAACACTTAACCAACTTGTGGTTTAGTTACCCGAACTATGTTTTCTCTGATTTCTCATACCATATGAGAATACGTAGGCACGAGACAAAGAAGTCTTGGCGAGCACCCTTTTCCCTCTTTTATTCGTAGTTACCCGAACTACGTTTGCTCTGATTTCTCATACCAGATGAGAATACATAGGCACAAGACGGCGAAATCTTGGCGAGCAACCTCCCCTCCACCACCCGTAGTTTTCCGAACTACGTTGACTCTGACTTTCCCATTGCACGAGGGAATACGTAGGCATAGGGCAGTGATGTCCTATCGAGTCTCCTTTTTCTTTTCCGGTTTCCGTTTAGCAGTAGCTTTTAGATAAATCACCCTTTGATTAGACAATAAACATGGATCCTGTTTAGTACAACGAACGTGAGGGGGTGCTAATACCTTCCCCTTGCGTAACTGACTCCCGAACCCAAGATTTGGTTTCGATGACCTAGTTTTCTCCTTTCTTTTAGGTTTTCTTCGATCTTTTCTTTTCCCTCCTTTGGGATAAATAACATTCGGTGGTGACTTTTCTGTTTGTTTCCGCCTGTTGTTTTTCGCAGTTGCGACACTCAACATCAACAAATAGTTCTTAGTGCACTAGGTATCCATCTTGTGTGACAATGTTTTCAAGAATAACATAATAATCTTGAAGGCTTCTTATTCAAAATCTAGGCATGTATGGTCATGATTCTTATTATTGTTCAATGACTTCTTCAAAAACATTAGACTCTTTCTAATCATAATGGAGTTCAAAAGTCTCACTTGAAGATGGTTCATCATCTTTTTTCTCCCACTTCCATCATTCTTTCTCATTGATTTTGACATCAACTCTAGCAACGATCTTTTTTGGAAAAAGGATTGTACAACTTGCATAACCCTACAGTATGGTATCCTATAAGAATCATATGATCACCCTTGTCTTCAAGATTCTTCCTTTTTTTTATATGGTGTATCTAAAATACAAAGAACCAAATATTCATAAGTGTTTGACAAAACGAACCTTATAAGGCCAAATTTACCCATGTACCTTAGCAAGACTTCTATTAATATATAACGTAAAAATGAAAAACTAACCCCAAAATATTTGGCGGAAAATTATATTCTTTTAGCATACACCTTGTCATGTTCATGATGGTCTTGATCTTTTATCTCATTCAGTCTATTGTGTTAAGGTATGTATGTTGCAGTGATCTCATGTTGAGTTCCCATCTCCTCCAAAAAGATACAAATTATTTGGATGTGTATTTCCCATCTCCATCACTTTTAAGTACGTTAAATAGAATTTCTGCTTGTTTCTAAATTCTCATTTTAAATCTCTTGAAAACCTGGAAAAGATGGTTTACTTCCAACCATTTTTAATTTCCAGAAAAAGAAGGTTAACAAATAAAATTATCTTGCTGAACTTTACTCAATTGCATTTTTCCTTTCCCTCTGAGCAACACCTCCTTAAAACACTCTCCTTGCACATTTAACAAGAACTCACCATGACAACCTTTCGAACTTCTGCTACTGGATTACATAGAGTAGAAAAATGAGCATGCTTAGAAAATAGAGCTACCTTATATCTAACCTTGCAAGATCCAAACCAAATCGAGTTAAAATTAGATAGAACTTTTAGGATATTCTTGACCTCCAATAACTTTAAAAAACTGAATCTTAAGGCATACTTATTAATTTTTGATGGAATGAACACCTCATAAATCAATCTAAAAGATCTAAACCGCTTCTGAAGTTGAAAGTGCGAAACTTTAACAAGGAAGTTTAGAAAGTATAAAGACAAAAAATATTTAGGGTCATATCTCGTAGCCACACAACACAAAATAAACTCAAATGGGTCTAGCTTAGATATAACACTAAAATGGATAAGGAAAATTAATGTATGCAAAAATTATACTGTCTAAAAAAGTATTGGGTGTGTGCGTGTTCCCACTGCATGGGTAGGGAGACTCAGAGGCCCTTGTAGGTATATTGCACGAATATGGTGAGGCTAGCTCACGGTTGCAAGTAACCCTATAACTTTTTCAACCGGAAAAATTGATTTAGTTTTACGGTTAACTTTAGGTCGGAAAAACCATTGTTAATACAATTTGATCGATAATGCCTCAGTAGATAATTCCTAGGACTAGGATTACCCTGTTGCACTTGATTACAGCTGAAACCATTTTCATTGCTTGATCTCAAATTGATTTTCTATGGACATAGTAATCTGATTATTATTTTAAGAAGTTTTCTCACTAAGACTTTAGGAGCAAACAAATTTTGCAGTCAAGAATTTGATGAAATTATGGCTATATTGTTGAAATAAGGATTAATGTTTTCGCAAGGAAATTCATGCACGACCCCTAGCATGCTCTCATATCTTGTTGAACTTTGTTCATTATTTTTCTTTATTATAAACATTTTGTTTTAAAATTCGTGAAACCAATTTTACAAACCCCCAATCGAATTTTGTTCTATTAAATTTAAATTAAGCTTATATTTCCTAACACAGTCCTCGAGATCGATAATGGGGATTGTCCCCCTATTTTAACTACAATTGACAGAATAGTACACTTGTTATTTTACCGGTCAAAAACGTAAGGACAAGGCAGTATCTCCCCTTGGGCGACTTTGCATCATCGCCCCTTTCTTATGGTGATCCTACGTTGTCTCCTTAGGCCGGATATTTGCAAATATAACACTACACGATCCATCACACATGAGTCCTTTGGAAGAGGGTGAAGTTTTTTTCACCCTCAATTAATGGAAGTACTTTGAGGACTGACAATTTCTCTTATGAGGCTTTTGTCGACCCTTAGGAGTTCAGGTTTTTATAGATCCCCCATCATGCAGCTTATCCGATGAGGTGCTTAAGTACCTCAGGCGGGAACTTTATAAACTCTGGGAACTCTAAGTCCCTCAGAGGTTGTATTATGTAGCCCGGCTGGGGAGATGATGAGTCCCTCATGTGGGGCATTTTTAACTTTCCAGGTGGGACTTCTACCAAGCCATCTAGCAAGACTTGACACCATGTCTCTTCGGCTTTATATAGGTTGCAAACCTTATACACGATTTTTTAGGAGATATTTCTTTCGAAGAGATACTTAGTTCCTCAGGCAAGAGCTTTATCAATTATGGGAACTCTAATTCTCTTAAAGGTTGTATCATGTAGCCCGACTGGGGAGATGCTGAGTCCCTCGGGTGGGGCATTTTTAATCTACAAGGAGGAACTTCTGTCAAGCCCTCTAGAAAGACTTGAAACCAAGTCTCTGGGTTTTGATATAGGTTGTACCCCTTATGCGGGATTTTTGGGAGCAATTTTGTTTGAGAAGATACCGAGTCCCTCAGGAAAGAACTTTATCAACTCTGAGAACTCTAAGTCCCTCAAAGGTTAAATTATGTAGTCTGCCTGGGGAGATATTAAGTCCCTCAGGTGGGGCATTTTTAACCTTCTAGGCAGGACTTCTATTGAGCCATCTAGCAAGACTTGAAACCAAGTCTCTGGGGCTTGATATAGATCTCTCCCCCTTAGGCGTGATTTTTTGGGAGCGATCTCACCCGAGGAGATACGGAGTCCCTCAGGCGAGAGCTTTATCAACTCAAGGAACTCTAAGTCCCTCAGAGGTTGTATCATGTATCCCGACTAGGGATATGTTGAGTCCCTCAAGTGGGTCACTTTTAAACTTCTAGGCAGGATTTCTATCGATCCCTCTAGCAAGACTTGACACCAAGTATTTGTGGCTTGATATAGGTGATACCTCTTAGGAAGAATTTTTGGGAGAGATCTCTCTCTCGATGAGATACTGATTCCCTCAGGTGAGAGCTTTATCTTGGCCAATCAGGTATTGTTCGGTAGGGCGGCCAAAGTTTCCTTCTGGAAGTTTAGTCATGTGAATGCCTCAAGTGGAGGAAAAGGTTTTCCCGTGGGAGTCCAGTATATAATTGTTTCCATGAGATGTGGAAGGATGCTTCCATGAAGGTCCAACATATAATTTTCTATAGGGGCAGTAAGAATCCTTCCATGAAGGTCCAACATATAATTGCGTCGAGGGGCGGCAAGGATTCTTCCATGAAGGTTTGTCATATAATTGCCTCGAGGGGCGGCAACGATCCTTCCATGAAGTTCTAACATATAATTGCCTCGAGGGGCGGCAACGATCCTTCCATTAAATTCCAACATATAATTGTTACCATGAGAGGAAATATGACCTTCAGTGGAAATCCAACATATAATTGTTTCCCTGACAAGTGGTAAGGATCATTCCATGAAAGTCCAACATATAATTGTTGCCATGAAAGGCGGCAGGATCTTCCATGGAAGCCAAGCATATAATTGTTTCCATGAGAGGATGCAAGATCTTCCATGGAAGTCCAGAAAATAATTGTTTCCCTAAGAGGCGATAAGTATCCTTCCATGAAGGTCCAACATATAATTTCCTCGAGGGGCGGAAAAGATCATTCCATGAAGGACCAACGTATAATTTATTCTAAAGAGAGGGGTATTTGGAGAAACACAACATTTGAATGATTGTTCTAAATTACACAGGCATAACATTTACTGAAAAAGTTACAAATAATTTCAACTATAGTAATATCAAAAGTGGAGTTTGTTCCAAGTCCGGGGTAGGAGCGACCATTCAAGTCCCTATAATTTGTATGCTCTGTGAGGTAGTTTTGGCATATGCGATATAGTTTTTCCTAGCTAGGTTTTAGCTTCCTCTACTGTGTAGGTATGATTACTTCCATTAATACCAAGTTTCCCTCCTGCATATCCCTTAGTTTCACCTTGGAGTTGAATCTCCGAGAATCTCTATGTTTGCAAGCAAACTTTCGGACATGGTCGGCCTCTCGTAGTTCGTCGATCAGATCCGTCGTGCATTTCAATCCTATGTCGTTTGTTTCCTCGTTGAAAAAGGCTCGTCACCATGACGACATCTCGATTTCTAGAGGAAGCATAACGTCCTCCCTATAAACCATGGAAAATATGGTTTCCTTGGTTGTAGGTTGTGGCGTGGTGTGATACGACCATACCGTCTCGTGGAGCAGTTCCCCTCACAGACATTTGGCATTGTTCAAATTCATCTTTAGTCCTTTAAGGATCACTTTGTTCACTGAATCGACTTGTCTATTGTCTTGAGGATGTACCACATATACAAACTTTGTCTACATGCCCTGATCCTTGAAGAAGCCAGTAACCATAGTACTTGTGAATTAGGTTTCGTTGTCCAAAATAATGGCGTTGGGAGACCATACTGGCACACGATCGTTTTCTAGTAGAAGCGCTTGACTCTTTCTGCCGTAATTTTTTCCACTACCTCCGCATCTATTTTTTGTGAAATAGTCCACCCCTACTATCAGAAACTTTAACTACCTTGGCGCTAGAGGGAACGGGCCCAGGATGTCCATGCCCCACTGGTAGAAGGCCTGAGGCAAGGTCATTGATCATAGGAGTTCTGGAGGTCATGGTGAAGGTCAGCATGTCTTTGGCATTTATCATACTTCTTGATGAAGGCAATGTTATCCTTCATTAATGTGGGCCAGTAGTAACCCTCTTTTAACAACTCGTGGGTAAACAATTTTTCGCTGATGTGACTGCTGCATGCTCCCTTAGGGACTTTCATGAGAACTAAGGCTATGCCGTTCTCATCTAGACATCTCAGCATGGGAGTAGACCTCCCCATTCTATAGAGCTTCCTTAAGAGTAGGGTCTATTTGGCGACTTTCCTTCTGATATTCCAAGCTTCTCCCCCGTCATGTGGGAGTTTGCCAAATTGCTATTGAATGTTAAATATGCCTTATTTTGAACCATTATTCTTGGCACTTTTCAACTTATTTCTTATGTTTTAATGGATTTATTCCATGTTCTTGTGTGATTCTTCAATTATATTGAAAATACCTTTAGATGCTTTGATATGTGTGTTATTGTGCAGGATACAGACATAAAACATCAATGATTAAGAAACAAAGGATTGGACAAGAAAGCCAAAGAAATGAAGAAGAATCGGCATGTTCGTTGTGCAAACACCAGTGAGGTGAAAGCGAATGTTCATTGTGCGAGCTACTGACGAAGCCCCAGCGAACAATCTCAGATTAGAGGCGGTAGGAAAAGTACCCTAAGTTCGTTGTGTGAACTTGTAGCAAAGAAGTTCATTGTGCAAAGAAGTGTTCGCACTGCGAACTTAGATATTTCCTCAGGGGAGATTTAACTATTCAGAGCCACCTCATGGGCCACAAAGGGGTATTCGCAGTGCGAAGAATAAGTTTGCACAACGAACTTGACAGGTTTTGTAATACTATTTAAGTAATTTCTCTTACTTTTTAGAGGAGAAGATAAATTTTCCGTATCAGAACTTTATCTCTCTTCATTCCAAAAATATTCTAGATAGAGAAACACAAACCCTAAGAGGGATAAGCACAAATCAAAGCAACTCGAAACTTGATCTTCGAGTATGTGCTTCGATCTATTGTTGGGTTTGGTTGTAATCTATTGATACCTTATGTATTTCATCTAATATATGTATTGTGAACTAGTTTTGATTCAATATTGATGTTGTTTTTGATTTCTTATTTATGGGTATTGACAAAACCTTTTCAAATCTTAGATCTAAGATATTCATCTATCAATGAGAAAACTTTTGACATAGTCTTGTAAGTTGATATTCACTAATATCATTTTTATTTTATTGTGTTTATTATTAGCATGAGTAGTGATCAATATGGTAAAGACCATGATAACGTTTTTGATACAAACGGTATTGTGAGGATGTGTGATAATAGAGATGAAGGACTTGTTCACTTACATTCGGCAAATTAGTTGAATGCATGTAAAAAGGGTTAATCGTATGTATGTATTCTGATCATGGCATTTTATATGAATCAATCATTTATCTAATATGGATGTTATCCTTGTTTACTTGTTTATACATTGATTTGAACTGTTATAGAAATATACTCTTCAGATCTAGATCTAGGATGAATATTTGTTAGGTTCTAAACTCTAGACATAAATTTAGGTTTAACATTTACGTAAGTATAAGTTCTTAATGCTTTGTGTTGTTGATTTGCGTGAGACATCACCAATGAGACAATACGGTTGTCCTCTCGATGCTGCATTAGACATAACCTCTGTTGTGGGTGGTACATGAAGATATTAGACGAATGATTAATTTGTGTTTAAGTGGTAAGTGTTGCACCCGAAAATTTGACCAACCGTTTCTCGCAATTTGGGCTTATGTCTCGTTTCATTTGCATTTACATATCATTTATCGCATACGGTGCATTTTGTCAGTCAGGACGAATTATCGGGATTATAGCCCATTCTCTCGCGTTTCAGGCGATTCAAACCAGTTTAAATAGGGAGTTTTATTCTGGAATCGAGCGGGGATTGCTCTTTCGGGTGGTCCAGCCCGTGCTGGTATTTTCGGTGACATTTCAGTGTTCACCCGATCTTTCCATTTTTTTTATTTACTGTTTTATTTTACTTATTTTATTAATTTTTAGCATAGTTCAATTTATTTTTAGCATAGAATTTAATTTTAGATTTTTATTTTAAATAGGTTTTTATTTTAGAATTTTGATAATTTAATATAGATTTTATTTAATTTTTTTTAGAATATTTTGTTTTAGAAGATAGTTTTTAATTACAATTTATTTTTTTTATTTAAATAGAAAATAGTTTTTATCATTTAAAAATAGGAATAGATTTTATTTTTTAGTTTTTAAATAGAATTATCCTTTTTAAAATTTTATTAGGATTTTAATTAATTAGGTTTTACTAATTTAATTTAGATTATTAGTTAGATTAATTTGTTAATTAATATTAGAATTGTTATTAAATTAATATAGATTTTATTTTATTTTTTTAGAATTAATTTGTTCTTAATTAAACCAGCTTTTATTTTATTTTTTTTAGAAATAATTTATTTTATTAGTTATTTAAGTTTAGAATATTTAATTAGGTTTTATTTTATTAATATTAGTTGTAGGATTCTAATTAGTTATTGTTTAATTAATTAAGTCAGCTTTTCACATTAGTATTAATTAATTTAATCATCAGTCATTAGAGCCAACTGCCACGTGTCACTTTCCTATATATAGGTGCACTAATCATTGCCCCCCTTCCTTGGTGACTGAAACCCTAACCCTAGGTCAGCCGCCCCTCCCTTGAGCCACTGAAACCCTAACCCCAAGGACGCCACCTCACCGTCGGCCATGCAAATGCCGGAACACATTGCCGGAGAAATCCACTCGGATCAAACTCTCACTGGATTTACGCCGGAAAGCTCGCCGGAATCATCATCCTTTCCAGATTTCATGAACACATTTATCACCACCCAAACACTTTTCCCAGAAACTCATGTGCTCTTCATACGTTCATCAATATTTTTTCAGAAACTCAAGAACATTCATCCGTGTTCATCTTAATTCCCAGAAATCTTCATATGTGTTCAATGTTTTTTCCAGAAACTCAAACATGTTCATCTGTTCTTCCTCATATATTCCCCAGATTCATACAAATTCATCAATGTTCTTCATGTTCATACCAATTCTTCCCATAAATTATTCAAACCTTCATCCATATCCCTCACCTTCATCGTCATCTTTCCATCTTCCTCATATGTTCATCGGAACTCAACCGAACCTCAGACCTCCAAACATCCATCACTAAAATCACTCAGATCTACAACTCCCAACTTTAGATCTTAACCCAAATTTCTATTACCAACCTTCAAACCTTCAAACGATTTTCCGGAAAACCCAGCCACAACAATCTCCAAACCTTCTTCAATCAAAACACAATCTCAGACTAACAAATCTTCACAAACACTCAAACACATTCGTCCGATTCAAACTTCGTATCCAGATCCACAAACACCAACAATAAGATCTTCAGATCCATATTCAAACCGCCACGCACAAACAACCTTCCGTCTTCATCGATCTACAGCATCATTCCAGTTCTCCGTTCACAAATCTTCGACTAATCTTCAGTTTTTCTTTCCGGAACTTCATCTTCAAGGATCATCACTCAACCTTCAAATCCTCTCGTCATCAACACCAGACCTAAACGCCAAGCACACCACAGATCGAAAACGCCCACCGTGTTCAATCTCTTTCGCTTTTCTCCATGAGATCTCCTCCAATCATCCGTCAGATGCAGTTTGTTTTCCAGATCAACTGAGTTACATTTTTTTTGCTTGTCTGTTGTTTAGTTTTGTTATTTTGTTAACAGAAAGGCATGAAGTCGGAGAAAGAAGAGTTTGAGGTAGGGAGACAGAAGAAGTTTCATCGGCGGCGGAGGTTGAAGAAGGGGAATTGGGGTTCGTTCAAACCAGAGTGAAGAGGAAAGAAGCTCGTGGACACCTTTTGGTTAGTGGGCCGTAAGGCCCAATCTCCATTTACTATCACACCCCCATGTATTCCCTTTACCCCCCGTTTCCTTATTGTTTATGTTGGTTGTGTGTGATGTTGGGCTCAGGGCCCAACCGGTTTCTTTGCTGCACCTTCCGTTTTTCACTTACCCCCACCCCCATTTGGCTGTTGTTTGTTGTTTTGATTTGGGCTTTCAACTTAAGCCCAACCATTTCTGGGTTGTACCCTCGGGTGGTGCTGTTACCCCCCTGTGCTTTATTTTTATTTTTGATTTTATTTTGTATAGAATTCTTTATTGTAATTTTGGATATTTGTTTTAAAATTATATTTTGTATATATTATTATAGTATTTTCTCTTAGAATATTATAGTTTTATTTTATTTAGAATATTACTGTATATATTTAAATATTAGCTTTATATTCAATATAATTTTTATATTCCATTTTCTATCCATTTCTTTTAATAATTTCTCTTAGAACTTTAATTGTTTTTCTATTAGAACTTTATTTCGATTTTAAAATTTGAATTCTTATTTCCATTTGTTATTGGGTTTTTCTCACCATTTTTTTTTGTGTTTTGTGGTCGATGAAGAAGTTTCCACCGTTTAGCCGTCAAACTGTTGACGTGAAACAAAGGATTCGAGACCACTTCTTTCTCTCCTCATTTCTTTTCATCTTTCGATTTTATTTTGACTTTTGGTGATCGATGAAGTCTTGTAAGACGAGATCCCACTGTTTTTGGTCCGTGTGGCATGATTCAATTGGAGAATGATTCTCAATATCATTTCTCTATCTTGTCTTTGCACGAAAATTAATACGCGACCTCCTATAGCTTGACTTCCTTATAAGTGGAGTTACGATGGTCCAGCGCCACATTGGTCCCGATTCAAAGCATTATCAAGGATCAAAAGAGGAGAAGATTGGAATGGAGCTTGCACATAATGTCAAGGGTCAACGGAACCACTCCATTCAGTAACATCTTTCTAATTCAAGTCTTTTAATTAACCGCCGAGCGTTATGAGTTCTGAGCAATAGATACGTAGGAAATGGTGATTGAGGGGTTTCTCCTTAATGGCCTAGAGTGTTTAGTATAGCACTCTTTGGGTGATATGCGACGCATTCGCTCCTACGCCTTGAGTTCTTGCGTGTGTGTCCCGAGTTCCTTCCCGTTTAGGCGTGTTAGGCCTGCTTCCTTTTTTCCCTCGCCCCTGTGCGATAGAAACTCCTTTATCTCGCGTCCTGGCGATTGAGATCCCCCCTCTTGCCTCCATGCAATCGATACTCCCTTTCCTCTCGCCTCCGTGCGATCGAGACTGTTTTTCGTAGTTAGCCGAACTACAGCTGCTCTGATATCTCGTACCAGATGAGAATATGTAGGCATAGGATGCGATATCCTAGTGAGCACACTAACAACTAACTTCTCTATTCTCTCGCTGCCGTGCGATCGAGACTTCCCCGCTGAAGACTAATCTTTCCCTTTCTCTTGCCCTAGCGCAATTGAGACCAGACCGTAGTTCTAGAACCCGTAGGTTCCCATACCTTTTAACCAATGACATACTACGTCCGTTCTACCGCAAACAGGTAACACCTAAGTCTCCAATGGTCGAGCAACAATACACCTAACTGCTAGAATGCGTACGCTAGTATCGTCTACCTTTTCTCTCGTCCCAGTGCGATTGAGAACGCCCTGTTTACCCGTAGTTAGCCTGAACTACGTTTTGCTCTGATTTCTCGTACCAGACGAGAATACGTAGGCACAAGACGCGATGTCTTGGCGAGCAATCCCCCCGTAGTTTCCTGAACTACGTTGACTCTGACTTTCCCATTGCACAAGGGAATACGTAGGCATAGAGCGGCGATGCTCTATCGAGTCAGTTCTTTCCGTTGTTTTCGGTTCTTCCCGTTTTAGATTTAGCAGCCGTAGATAGTTTGTTTTCACCCATAGACTAGAAAACAAGCGTGAATCGCGTCGAGTACGAAGGACGTGAGGGGTGCTAATACCTTCCCCTTGCGTAACCGACTCTCGAACCTGAGATTTGGTTGCGATGACCGATCTTATCCCTCTTTTTGTTAGGTTTTCTCTGAGCGTTTCCTTTCCCTCTTTTGGGATAAATAACGCACGATGGCGACTCTTCTGTTTTTTCCGCCGGTGGTTTTTCGCAGTAGCGACAGTAAGAAGAATGCATGTGTTATCAATTGATGAGATCCAATCCCAACAAGGCTCCGTTTATTTTAAGTCTTTACTTTACATTTTTCGTCTTTATATTTTTAGCTTTTATCTATTGTACCTTGAATCTATCAAACAATTTATCCGCAAGCTTAGAAACGTAGAGACTGTTGATCGACATTCTTTCCCTTGCACCAATCCATGTGGAGACGATATAAATCCTGGAGGAAATCCTTTCAAAACTAAATTTTTGCTTCTTGTCACTTTACTGCAGTTCGAACAACTGCAAGTAACACAATACAGGTGACATCTAGCTGGACTTTGAAACAAGTTCTACAAAGTAGGCTTCACATGCCTCGATGTTGAGGGAGGCCAGAGTCTCCTATATGACTGTCCTATTGAACCCACGATCTTTTAGGTGACCATCTTTGACAAGAGGTCCTCCATAAGGTTCTGTTCATGGGGGACATGCTCTATTTTGACAGAAGTGAACTGTGAGGACATATGTTGTATCTTATGCAAATATTTTATCAACATAGGCTCCTTGGCCTAGTATTGTCACAATACTTGGTTGGTTACCAGCTTAGAGTCTCTTTTGGATATTAGTCTGGTGGATCCCATTTCTTGGGCGAGGATCATATCGGTGATGAGCGATTTGTATTCTGCTTGGTTGTTGCTGGCAGTGAACACAAATTTTAACGCCTACTTAACAACTATATCGCCTGGTCCTTTGAGAACTATTCACATACCGATTCTTTTTACGTTAGAGGCGCCATTCACGGATAATTACCATTTCAAGGGAGGCTCCTCCTCAATAAGAGAACTGAGATCAACTTTAAAATCGGTCAAGGCTTGTGACTTGATACTTCCTCCGGAAGGTATTGGATGTCGTATTCCAAGAGCACTACCGACCAGGACACTATTCTCTCCGCCACGTCAAACTTCTTCAATACTTGGCGGATGGGGTAGTTAGTTTTCACTAGGATGGCATGTCCCTAGAAATAAGGTTACAACTTAGGTGAACGAGAGGTAAAGGACCAAAGGTGCATGTTCCTTCGGGAGAGTGAGGGTCAGAAACAATGTGAGGAACTTCTTGATCTTGGAAAAATCTTCCTCACCCTCAAAGTGGTTATGCGCATGTCATATTTTCTCATCGATTGTATGATATCCTATAGGTCATCAAAGTGGTTATGCTTAGCTGTAATTTTGATAATCATATCATCGACATATAGCTCTAGGTTCCATTCGATCAGATGGGCGAACAAAGTATATGTGAGTCGCTGATAGGTGGCACAAGCATTTTTGAAGCCGAAAGGCTTGACGTTGTAGTAGTTGCTCTGGTTTGACGTGGAGGAGGTTTTGAGGCATCCAATAGATTTATCTTGATTTGGTTATATCCTAAGTAGGCATCCATGAAACTCAACACCCGCTAGCTTGAAGACTTGCCAATCATGCGATTGATATCTCGCAACAGGTATGGGTCCTTGGGACAGGAAACGTTCAGATCCATGAAGTTTGTGCACATGTACCACTTGTGATTTACCATTCTCCCCAGGACCACGTTGGCCAGCCAGGTGGGGTACTTTATCTCAGTGATGAATTTCATGTTGTAACTATAATTTAGCTGCTACGCCATTAGAAACCGAAGCAAAGTTGAAGAAGGAGACAAATGATGAGTTTGCAAGTGCAACACTGTACAAACAAATCATTAGATCCATGAGGCATCTTTGCAATACCAGGCCAGATATTTGTCGAAGTTTCAGACTGTTGAGCATATTCATGGAGAAACCTCAAGAATGTCTTTTCATTGCAGTCAAGAGAATGTTGAGATACATAAAGGGTATGATTGATCGTGGTGTGATGATGTCAAGGCAAAAGAAGACTAACACATATGTAGAAGTATATGGCTACACTGATTCAGATTTTAATGGAGATCAAGACAAGAAGAAGAGTATTGCAAGCTACATTTTCATGATCGAAGGCGCTTTAATCTCATGGAGCTCAAGGAAGCAAAGCATTGTGGCTTTGTCATCACTTGAAGCTGAGTACGTGGATGCATCATATGCAGCATGCCAAGCACCATGGATAGAGATGTTGCTCGAAGAGCTCAAGATAATGGAACATAAGAAAATGAAGTTGTTTGTCGACAACAAGTCAGCTGTCGACCTGGAGAATCACCAAGTGTATCATGGTCGAAGTAAACACATAGAGAGGATGTATCATTTTCTAAGGGATCAAGTTAACAAAGGAAAGCTTGAACTTGAGAATTGCAAGACAAAATGACAACTAACTGATATACTCAACAAACCCCTGAAGAAAGTCAGTTTCGACAAGTTGAAGAGAAACATAGAGATGAGAAGTCTCGAGACCATGAATTAGAGGATATGTTAGAAGTTGTAATTCGATGTTCTATCAGAGGCTAGCATTCGACTATGTTAAAGTAGCTAATTGAGATTCAGTAATCAGCTGTATTCAACAGAGTCGAATACAACATATAGTTGTTATGTCGAAATATAATATGTAATTTTGTACTTTACATTTGATATGTTTTAGACTTTGGTCGATTTGCATAAGTTTTGGGTTTAGATTTTACGTGCTTATATAAAAAAAACATTGTATGATGCAAACATAACAACTTCACTCAATACAAATCCTAATTTTTTACAATATAATTTTTATCTCTTTTCTATCTTTTTCTTCTCTCATCTTTCTTCAATACCTTTCGTTCCAACGTTAATTGATTTTGAATATAAACTATTTGATCTGACCTGATCAGAAGAGGATCACGATATGGCCACACGCTGCTGGACTGCTACCTGTTCACCGGTGATGAGAAGGAGGAGGGAGGTGTACCTGCAAGATACTCCGATGCCAAAGTAAGAACTTGGGCAGAGTGGAAGCAATAGTACAGAAAGGGGCAAGAAGAGAGTTACCTGACCCTCTTGGGGAAGAGGGTATTTATAGAGAGACCCCAGCGCTGGGCCAACGGTCATTTGAGCTAGACTGGATGACCAGGCCCAACCCTAATGACTGCTAGGGCTTACGTGGCATAGTGAAGACCAGGACGTAGTCTTCGCCCTAGTCCAACCGCTCCTAGATCTCCAGAAAGTGGGTTTGACCTACTCTTTCAGAGGTGGGCAGTTGGTTGATGATGTGTCCCCGCGGAGGGGAGCACGTGGAGAACGTGCGCCGGGCACGTTGTTCTCCCCGCGGAGGGGAGCTCGCGAGGTACCCCGGAGCGCGTTGCTCTCCCCGCGGAGGGGAGGAACCACGGGGGGGCTTTGGTGTGCTGGGGATGGTTCCGCTCGTCTGATACGATGGATGATGAGATGCTGTTGGGTGCGCTGCTTATGTCCGGCGGCATGCCCTGCTCGTCTCGAGGGACGCACGTGCCCGGCGTGCCCGATTCGCCTATTGGGTCGTACTTGGTATTGGGCCTGCCGAGGTCGGGCCCATACCGGAACAGGAGCCCCCCAAGTCGAAGCTCTGGGGAGAGAGCGAGGACTTAAGGTCACTGTGTCGGGGAAAGAGAGAGGAATCAAGGTCGCTGTGTCTGGGACGGGCACTCGTGCGGAGATCTCCGGTCGTCGGCGGAGCGGGGAGAAAGCAGGTGAAGGGGCGCGACTGTCAGGTTGCCGCCACGTGTCGTGCGTTAAGCGGTCGTAGGGGCGGCTACCCTATGTCATTAATGAGCCTAGGGTCGCTTCGAATCCCGCGTCGGGTTATAAATATGGGGGTCCCCGCTCATTCTATTACTTTTCACTCTGCCGTTGTGTCTGCGAAGCTCTGTCATCTCTGCTCGTCTGCCGCTTGCCGTCGATCGCCGCTGCACCTTTTGATATTTTCCTCCGTCCGCCGCCGTTACAAGTGAGTTCTTTTTTCCCTCCTTTTTTATTTCCGTCATTTAATTGAAATGTGTGGTCGGGGCATGATGAATGCCCCGAGGAGGGACGCGAGACCCGCCATGTCTGGTGAACTTTCTGATGAGTGTCCCGGGGAGGATAGGCTGGTTCCGATGAATGTCCCGAGGACGGGGGGCTTTCTCCGATGAATGCCCCGAGGACGGGGGCTTTCTCCGATGAATGCCCCGGGGACAAGTGCCTTTTCCGGTGGGTGCTCCGGGGAGGTGCGCTTTTTCTGGTGACTGTCCCGAGGAGGGATGGCGGGTCGACTTTAGATTCCCCGAGGAGGGTAGACGGGGAGCGAGTGTTTGTTCGTCGTTTTCCGGCCTTTGTCGCCCTTTCACTTGACCTGCGGTGGAAGGGTGGATTTGATCCTGGCTATCGAATTCACCGTTGTCCTCTGCTTTCAGGTGTAGATGTAGCCTCTGGTACCGGGGATAATGGTCGATGACAACGAACCCGAGATTATGGAGTATGACGATGAGCGTATTGCCCCGTCCGAGGAATGGGCGGCCGAGGAGCCGCTTTCTACCCCGTCCTGTTTTGTGGCCGATGCGTCCGACGTGTATGCCACGGTTGAGGACACGCCTATAGGAGAGCCACAACACTGGCAGGTGTACCGACCAAAAGAACATCATCGCATCTGCTCGCGATATGGGCGGCGGATGTTCCTGATGCATGAGTTCTACTTTAAAGAAGCTCGGCTCTGGTTACCGTTCTCCGCCTTTCATCTGGGGCTTTTTGACTGGTTGCGCCTTGTCCCGTCCCAACTGCACCCCAACGCCTTGGCTTTCATCCGGGCTTTCGAGGTGGTGTGTTTCTACCTCTCGGTGGAGCCGACGGTACCGTTATTTTTCCGCATCTTCCACCTGCAGCGGCAGACGGTGAATGGCCGCCACGGATGGGTTTCTTTTAAGCAATCGACCAAACTTTTCAAAACGTATAGCGATTCTGTCAAAGATTTCAAAAGCCGGTTCTACCTTGTCAAACCGATCACGCAGCACGGCTCGGACACTCTCTTCGACGAGGGCGAGCGAACGGTAGATGGCCAGCGATTCCGCGCGTGGCTTCCTAAGATACATCTACTGTGGACTGCAGAGCATTTCAGCCGAGGAACGGATAGGTATATCGTCCGGGCGGGGACCCTCAAGGGGAAGGACATGGCCGCCTATTTGAAAGTAGTCGCCTTTGTGCGGTCTCTCCCTCCGTCGAAGCTGGTGACGCCCGACGGTCGGTATATCCTCGACGCACAGGGGAATGTGCGTACTAAGAAGCGTTTGATTAATACCAAGACCCTGCTCGGTTGTGCGACCGGGGCGGCCGCTCTGGATTACCTAGGTAGGAATGTTTGTTTTTCTCCCCGTGGTCGGGGCCTTTGACCGTCGCTAACTCTTTTCTTTGTTTTTGCAGCGAACATGTCTTCCGTCGAGGAGCGGGTGAAGCAGTTGCGTGCTACTAGGAATGCTGCGGCCCCGAGGACGAGGGTGAGCCAGCTGGTCGGACAGGAGGTCGCGACGCCGGGGGGGCAAAGTTCGTCCTCTTCACCTCAAGAGAGTCAATCTCCTGCGTCTCAAGGAGCATCGAAGAGGCAGAGGTCCGAGGATCCCCGAGGTGTGGTAGATCTGACGGTCGGTACTGCTGAGGAAGGTTATGTCGTCCCGCCCTGCCATCAGCATCCGGGCTATTTTCATGGTGCCCGTTCTCCTACTGTCTCCGCTGGGGAGGTGAAGGTTGTTCGTCAGGCCGATTGAGAGACTCGTCGACGTGTTCTGGATGAGGACTTGGCCGCAATGATGCGGACGTTCACAACGGCTCTTGTGCTGAACGAGGAGGGCTGCTCCACTGCTGAGCTGTCCAAACTGCAGGGGGATCTTACTTTCATGCAGTCGCGATTGGCCAAGCTCACTGAGGAGTTGGAGAAGAGCCAGAAGGACGTTGCTGAGCAGCGGAAGCGGGCAGAGGGTGCTGAGGGGAAGGTGACTTCGCTGGAGGAGAAGCTGGGGACAGCGACGGCCGAGGTGCAGGCGCTGAAGGTTCGCACAGAAGTTTTGGACAGCGCAGTCCGTCCGGCCGAGTATGAGACAAATGGAGATCGTCGGTTAATCACTCATGCTGACCTGATTGCTCGTATCCGGGTGTTGGAAAGCGACTGTCTGGAGGCTGTTGAGGTCGGATTCAAGAGTGCTGTTGAGCAGGTTCAGGTCGCCAATCCTGGTGTCGTGCTGGCCGTGGATGGGATCGGGCCGTACCACGAGATTGTTGACGGGAAGGTGGTCGATCCCTATCTTGTTATTCCCGAGGAGGAACCCGCGACTGCTGACGGGGCGGACGAGGTAGCATAGGTTGCCGGGCCTGCGTGCTCGTTGTTTTTATGGCCTGCGTGCCGATGTTTGTGATATCTTTCTTTGGGCCTGCGTGCTCTGTTTTTGTACCATTGACTACTGGGCTGGTGCCCGTCTTTTGTTTAATATATTTTTCGTGGATTTTCTAAGTGCGCGCTCGTTATTTGCATGTCGTTTATGCTCGTTTTTCGTGTTTGTTTATTTGAATGCTTTTGAATGCCTTTGATGTGTATGACATTTCTTGTAAATTTTCTAAGTGTGCGCTGGGTGTGTTCGGGTGTTAGCTCGACAATTTGTTACCGGTAGTGCAGGGAACTGGCTGGTTTGGCCGGCGATGTAGCCGGGCCGTTTCGGGGGTAGTTCTCCCCGGGGCGTGGACGTCCCATCGCGAGCTGGGTGTCCTGCCTCTTTTGGTACGACGGCGGGGAATCTCGGTCGAGGTGTTCCCTGCCGAGCAAGGCCTTCTGCCCGCGCACACGAGAGGCAGGGCTTGCTTTTCTTTGGTCGCTAGTGGACGCGGGGGTGTGCGGTGGTACCATGTCGCCCCCCCAGTGGTCGGGACGATGGGTCGTCGCGGGCAATGTTCTAACTGTAGTACCGCTTAAGTTTCCCGGCGTTCCATGGTCGAGCTAGTTGTTCACCGTGCAGGTTTTCGAGGTAATAGGCCCCGTGCTCCGTTTTGTCCCGGACTCGGTACGGGCCTTCCCAGTTCGCAGCCAGTTTGCCCTCGTGGGAGTCTTTCTGGTTTCTGTGTAGAACTAAGTCGCCTGTTTGAAAATCGCGTTTTAGGACTTTGTTGTTATGGCGAAGTGTGACTTGTTGCTTCAGCCGGGCTTCACGAAGGGCTGCCCCTGAGCGGATTTCTTCGACGAGGTCGAGCTCTTCTCGGAGGGAGCCGTCGTTGTCGTCGGTGTCCAGGGGAGCTTCCGTTCGTCGGGACGGTTCGCGAATTTCGATCGGTATCACGGCCTCGGTTCCGTACGTGAGGCGAAATGGGGTTTCCCCCGTGGTTGAGTGGGGAGTGGTGCGGTATGCCCAAAGGACGCTGTGGAGTTCTTCGACCCATGCTCGTTTGGCGTCGCCGAGTCGTCGTCTGAGTCCTCTGAGTATAACTCTGTTCGCCGACTCCGCCTGGCCGTTTGTCTGAGGGTGTTCGACCGAGGCGAAGTGATGTTTGGTTCCGAGTTTGGTGACGAAGTCGCGGAAGTTTTTGTCTGTGAATTGTGTGCCGTTGTCAGTGACGATGGCGAGTGGGACCCCGAATCTGGCGAGGATGTTGCGTTTGTAGAATCAGAGTATGTTGTGGGCGGTGATTTTGGCCAGAGCTTCGGCCTCGATCCACTTGGTGAAGTAGTCAACGCCCACGATGAGGTACTTGTTCTGGTATGAACCTAGGGGGAAGGGCCCGAGGATGTCCAGCCCCCACCAGGCGAATGGCCACGGAGATGAGAGGGACGTGAGGTCGGTCGGGGGGGGCGAGGTGCATGTCCCCGTGTCGTTGACATTTATCACATCGTTTGACGTGTTCCTTCGCATCAGACTGCATTGATGGCCAGTAGTAGCCTGCGCGTAGGGCCTTCCGTGCTAGGGATCTTCCGCCGAGGTGCTGCGCGTTGATGCCTTCGTGGATTTCTTCTAGAACGGCTGTACTCTGGGACTTATCTATGCATTTGAGGAGTGGGATTGCGAAGCCTCGACGGTATAGTCGTCCCTCGAGGAGGACGTACGAGCAGGCCCGTCGTTTCGTTGCGCTGGCCTCTCCAGAGTTGGCCGGAAGGTGGCAGGTGCTGAGATAGGTGTGGAGCGGGGTCATCCAGCAGTCAGTGTCTCCGACAGCGTTGATGTCGAGGGGCGTGGTGATCGCGCTGGTACTTGGTTGCGACAAGATTTCTTGAATGACCGATTTGTGGCCGCCTCGCTTTTTGGTGCTTGCCAGTTTGGAGAGGATGTCGGCGCGGGTGTTCTGCTCGCGAGGGACGTGCTGAATCTCTGCTGAGTCGAAACCTCTCAGTTTTTCGGTGATGAGTGCGAGGTATCCGGCGAGGGTGTCGTTTTTTGCTTGATATTCGCCTCGGACTTGTGAAGCGACTAGCTGGGAATCCGTGTAGATTCGGATGTCCCTGACTCCCAGGTCGGATGTCAGGCGAAGGTCGGCGAGAAACGCTTCGTATTCGGCCTGGTTGTTAGTCGTCGGGAAAGCCAGTGTGAGGGAGACTTCGATGACCGTACCCTCTGTTGCACCCTAAAATTTGCTCAACCTTATTCACTTGGTTTATGTTTCAACATCATTAGCATCTGCATATAGAGTCATGTATATAGACTAATCATCTGCATAGCATAAGCATAGCAAATCATCCAACAGGGGACCAAGCATTATTCTCATCTCTAGAGGCCTATCCAGAGGTTATTATCCTAATTCAATCTCATTCAAGTCATCAGAAAAGAATTTGAAAGCAGAGAGGTCAGTAGATCAAGCATTGAGTATATCTCCTAACTGAGGGTGCCTGAGGATCAACAAAGAAATTGTGAGCTGTGGTCTGAGCATGGGGAGTATCTAGACATCTTGGGGGACTTAGAAAGTCATTTGGAGAAGAAAACAAGTGGTTGATGTGATCACAAGAATTGCAGTTGAAGACAGTCAACTAGGGTTTCATCTGGGTCAACCCTGGGTCAACCCTAGGTCAATTGACTGATTGAAAGGCATTAAGGGCTATTGGAGAGATATAGGATTCATCATTTGACATGAAGAATAAGGATATGTTGTTATGCTAAGAAGAATTCAAGAGAAATCAAGGAGAAGAGGAGGGTCTAAATTAGGGTTTCTATGTAAAATCCCCTAGTTTAGGTCAAATTTCCAAGCAAGATAAGTCAAAATGCAAGCTTCAAATGGCTTCTTGGCCAACATGAAACTTGTAGAGGATCTCAAGACCTTTAATTTGAGTGGTGGAATACATTAAGGGGATTTATAGAACTCAAGTTATGGTCCTTGCAAGTTACAGGTCATCTGGGGTGTCTGAAATTTTGTCTGCAAAAGTGACTTGACTTCCAAGCTAGTTTTACCCCTCAAGGAGATTTCAAATGAATTTCTGGTCAACATAAGAATTGTTCCTCATTGTCTTAGCTTTCTAGAATGGTATGGTATGCCTTCATATGATGTGTGGAACTCAACTTATGGTCTTGGCAAGCAAAGGGTATTTTGGTCATTTGTGAATTACAGGTCATTTTAACCTATGTCCAAAACTCATACAAGGAGGCCTCAAATGAAAAAACTTACAACATCAAACTTGCTCCAAATGACATTTTGAGTCTAGAAAAGGGACCATGAGAGATTGGAAATGTCCATAGCACAAGGTTTCAAAATTGGTGAATTTAATGAAGGAAAATGGCTTAAAAAATGGTATTTTTCATATCTTGGCCAAATGATGCAAAATTATAGGTCATTTTGAATGGAAAAGGCATTCTAAAAACATTGGCTAAAGTGGAATTTTGAGTTTAGGTCATAATTTGGGAGTTATCCATGGTTGTTTGATTTGAAAGTAACATAATCCAAATTGAAAGGGAAAGTGTAAAGGGAAAGTTCTCCAATGTTCTAGGAGGTTCTAATGCAACCTATATATTCATGCAAGCTGAATCATGCAAGGGTTGGTGCTCCCATTTGGCAAAAATCTCCATTTTCATCCATTTTCTTATTCTTCCACAAGATACTCAAACTCTCACAAACCTCTCAAGATTCTCACATCTTTGAATTGAATCATCATCATCATCATTCAAACCCTAGGATTCACACCAAGAAGTGGCTGAATTGATCAAGGATCATACCTATCCACTTCATCACTCCAACTTGCATGAAGGATGGAATAGCATGATTCACAAGGTTTCAGCACAAATCACTGCAAACAGAAGCCTATTCATCCATTGGAGATTATTTTCAGCAAGTATCAAAGGTTGAATTGAGGTCTAGCTACCATCACCATCATCAAGTGCAAGGTATGTAGATTTCTTCGAATCTCACTATTCTGGCTGGTAGAGATCATGTGGCTAAGATAATGTTGTTTAGAAACCCTAGAGGATCAATTCTTGAGGTTTAGGGATAGATTCATGGAGATCAATAACAGGTTACCATTTCTGTTGGCTTCGATAACAAGCTGTATGTTGAGTTATAATCAATATGTTGAGGCATAGAATAATGAGGCAAGCATGTAGAATATCTGTTGATCATTAGGTTTGAGTTCTGGCAACTTTGACCTCAGGCAAGCATGGTGTGTTCTGAATTTCGTGCTCTCTGTTTGGAGTGTGTAATGAGAGTTAGGGAAAACTAAGACTAGGCATGGATTACTGGAGTTTCATAGAGTATTTTAGGGCTTGGAATTTCTTGTTTTCATCAAGAAATCATGGAGAAAGATTGAGTGGAATTCTCATGCATGGAAATGGGGACTGAAACCCTAGACGAAGGGAGGAAGAAGATGAACCACGCGCCCTTGGATCTGGAGGGAAGATTTGACTTGACCAGGGATCGAACGGCCCTCATTTAATCTGAGTTTTGGTGGGAGATTTTGAAATCCCAAACGCACCGTTTCATTAAGTTGGGGGGATTGGGCTCAGAACGCTATCCACACCCCCCAGTTTCATAAGCCCAACGCGCTTAACCTGGTTTTCTTACTATTCTCACCCCCTCCCTTTATTTCTTTCTATTTTCTTTTTTTAATTTCCTTTTATTTTCATTCATTTTTGAAAATTCATAATAAATCAAAAATTGCATATTTTTAATTCATTCTTTTTACATTATTTTCTTTAGGATGTCAAGAAAATTATAAAAAATAAAAATTGCATTTTATTTTTTATTTGATATTTTTCCCATATTTTCTAAATAAATGGCATTTTAATAGTTTCATTTCATGCATGATTTTGTTATTTTTTGTTCTATCAAATGCTTCAATATTTTTTGTTCATTCTTTTTAGGTGGTTTAGGTTAGACATTGAACTTGTAGATTCATTTTAGTTCCCATTTTTAGAAATTAATTTTAGGTGATTAATGTAAGCTTGAATAACATGGATAAAATTAGGGTTTTAGGTGATGACTTAGGAGATTTGATTCTTTTCCCTTAGGACTTAGGGTTTGACTAGTTTAGTTATGGGACTATAGGGGCTATGGGTAGTTATTAGATCCCTTAGAAAAGTTAGGGTTCCCCTACTGCTATTAATACTCTGTATATGTCTGATTGACTGGTGTGGTGTGCCCTCTGGGGATTATTGCTTGCTTGCTTGGGTATTGGGGTTGTCTGGGGACTTGGGAGAGCTGAAGATTTGAGGAGAGGAAGACCATTGGAGATCCAGAGATTGAAGATCAACTGTCAGAGTTGAATAGGAGGTTATTGCTAGCAGCTGATGAGGAGACTAGGGTTTAGGAGCTAGGCAGAGCTCTAGGTTAGAAAGTTTGTTTCTCAAACATGGATTGCCTTGTCTGCATCCATTCTTCTCTGTGATTCAGAGTCTCTCTAAGACACTCACCCCCTTCCTTTGGAAGGCTTGGTGATAGTGTCTAAGAGATAGAACTCTTGAGAGAAAATGTCTTTTGTGTTAGAAGCAGTCTGTTCACCACCTTTGGTAGTCAACTGATTGCTTAACACCCAATTCACTCTTGTGACTAATCCCTCATCCTGGAGGTTTGAACTTGAAGAAAAGCCATTGCAGATAGCAGACTGATGATCAAAGCCCTTACCTGAAGGTCATGAAGATGGAGATTGATGCTTGTTGAAGCCCATAGCTGATTGGAGATTACTTAAAGCCAGATGTTGATTCAGAGCTGCTGATGCTGTTTTTTCATTGCTGTATTTCATTTTTGATGTATTGATTGGTTTTTTGGACTGTATTGTTTGCTGTTTACCCTGTTGGGTTGAAAGTGAAGTCTGTTCACTTTTGCCTATTGTTTTCTAGGTTCGAGGTTGAGTGGGACTCCCTTGCCTCGCTTGTACTGTTGCATCCATGCATTTTACTGCTTTATTATATCTGGTATTATTTCTGTTTCTGCCTATCCCGTAGGATCTCTGTTTCTCTCTGTGCAAGAGAGGAGCATGATAGACACTAGGTCTTAACCCATGCATGATAACATTAGGTTAGTTTGTTTCCCTTCGCAACCGTAGGTTAGAGTTCTGTCTCTTTCTTTCTCAAAACAAACAGAAAAACACATAAAGATTTCAAGCACAATAAAAGACACTTCTTCCGTAAAAGAATGTGAACTCATCAAAGCGTCATTTTTGTCCGCCGGGACTGTTAATCAAGAAAACCTTTTTCAGAAGGAATAAAATCAACCAAGACAAGCTTGTGTCGTACGTGGCCCGAACTACGTTTGCTCTGATCTTTCATGCTGTATGAAAGTACGTAGGCATAGGATGCGATATCCTAGCGAGCAACCTTCCCCTCCTTTCCCGTAGGTAGGCGAACTACGTTGACTCTGATTTCTCGTTCCAGGCGAGAATACGTAGGCATAAAGTGCGATACTTTGCCGAGTCATTTTTTATTTTCATTTTATTTTCTTTTTAACCCTTGACCTATAGTTTAGATAGAATAACAATCCATACCCGAAAACAAGCGTGGATCCCGTCGAGTACGACGGACGTGAGGGGTGCTAATACCTTCCCCTTGCGTAACCGACTCCCGAATCCAGGTTTTGGTTGCGACGACCATACCTTTCCCATGTTGTGCAAGGTTTACTCTGAGCGTTTCCTTTCCCTCCCGTGGGATAAATAACGCGCGGTGGCGACTCTTCTGTTCAGCCGGCGCCGATTTTCGCAGTAGCGACAGCTGGCGACTCTGCTGGGGATCCAACGTCCCCTAGCTGCTAAGGACTGCGATAGTTCTTATGCATTTGGGATCCAACGTCCCTTGAGAGAGTCAATCCTAACGCTTGTTTTCCCGTCGAGGATTTTGTATGGAGTTATTTTATATTTCTAACCTTCTATTTTTTCAGCTTTATATATTGATTATTGTTGCTGTATCTTGGGGTGTGACGGGTGTTCTGATATTGAGAGATAAGCCGGACCTGGGCTTGAGTGCACCTAGAATTAGAGTAGAAATTAGTGGGCGCCCGCTTGCTTTGCTTGCTTCGGTGTCCCATGAAATCTACACTCAGACGAGGTTCCTCTGGTTGGCCTCCTGCCCCTTCCTTTGGTTGGCGTGGGTTGCTGGTTAGTTGGATTGTCGACTCTGGGGACCGATCATTTGGAAGTTGGCTAAGTGAGGCCTCTTCAGGAATTGATGATGCCACTCCTTCTGGGAATCGTATCATCAACCCTGAAAGTCTGTGACGCCGACGACCGCATAGGATGCCGTACCTAGTGCCAGTTATAGGGCCACCCACCTGTGAGGGGATTCAGGGTTATGCAGGTAACTAGACCTTCAGACCACCGGTTTGTTTCTTGATCAGGATCCAGGATATTTATGGAGGGTTCTAAGGTCTGTCAGAGACCAGATGGAGATGTGTTCTAAGGTCTGTCAGAGACCAGTTGGTGTGTTCCGAGGTCTGTCAGAGACTATTTGGAGATGTGTTCTGAGGTCTGTCAGAGACTATTTGGAGATGTGTTCTGAGGTCTGTCAGAGACCAGGGGGAGATATGATTTGAGGTCTGCCAGAGACCATTCAGGTTATGATTATGGGGTCTATCAGAGACCAGTATTGGAGCTTTGTTTGAGGTCTATCCGAGACCAGGTTTGGATGACTTCTGGATGGACTATCTGAGACCTTTCTTGATTGGGTTCAGACTATTCAGCTACAACTTTGGTCCCTGTTGCATGTTACTTGCATTGCATCATTGCATATCCATTACCATTTGCATTTCACTAACGTGTGTCTGTGCTGCAGGTGCATTTGCATTTCCCTAGTTCTAGTGCCCAGACTTCTGAGTGTTTGATCATGACTAGCTTAAGGAGAACGGTTGCTTACAAATTGCCTACGCCTGATATTGTTCCTCTACTTGGGTTGATCTCTCTTGCTGATGAGGGTGTTCGTAGGAGCTTCCGGATGAGCTATGGTAGACTACTGAGATTGGTGTGTAAACCTACAGAGGTAGAGTTAGATGGGCTGTATGCTCTGATGCAATTCTACGACCCTGCTTTGAGGTGCTTTACGTTCTCTGACTTTATTATGGGACCAACCCTGGAGGAATACGCTGAGTATGTTGAGCTGCCCGTGCAGAACCAGGTTCCATTCATTCATTATGACGCCAAGCCCAAGCCGGAGGACTTGGCAAAAGCTTTGCATATTGATGCTTCTGAACTGGTGACTACTGTTTCCCGTGGAGTTCCAGGCTTCTCACTTCAGTTCTTAGTGGGTAAAGCCCAAGAGTATGCAAAGAGCGGGTGCTGGGTTGCTTTCAATGCTGTGTTGGCTTTGTGCATTTACGGCATAGTTTTGTTTCCTTACATACCGGATTTTGTGGACTTCGATGCTTTCTACTTGTTTGCCGCTGGTAATCCTGTACCTACCTTACTCGGAGATCTCTACCACTCACTGCATTACAAGAATGAGAAGGGAAGAGGAAAGAATGTTCATCTTTGTGTACCTTTGTTTAGTATGTGGTTTGAAAGCCACCTTCCTAAGAGAAGATCTGTTGCAGAGACTACAGTCCCAGCTTGTTGGCCAGAGCGCCTGATGAGGCTATCGTCGGAAGATATGGAGTGGTTTGATCGAGATCTGCTGGGATCCGAGCTTATCTTCAGTTGTTCTGGTTACCCTAATGTCCCGCTGATTGGAAGAAAAGGGTGTATCAACTACAACCCATCGTTGTTGGTCCGTCAGTTCGGATATGCACTGAAGAATCCACCTCAGGAGGAAGAAGTACAGGAATCTCTGTACTTCACAGGTGATTTGAAGGGAGAATTGCTAGCTGAGCTGCAGCATGCCTGGACACGTATTAACCGCAAAGGGAAGCCGTTGTTAGGAAAGAATGACTGTCAGGCCTATGCACCTTACAGGGTTTGGATCCAGGAAAGAGCAAGTCAGTTATTAATGCCATTTCCAGATGTACCAATCCTTGTTCCTATTCCGGTAACATAGCCAACTACTGTTTCTAGGGAAGTCTACGAGCAAGTTGTGAAGGAAAAGGAAGCCTTGGTGAAGATTAATGAAGGGTTAGAGCAAGAGTTAGCCCAGGTACGCAGTGAGAAAAACAAGGCCGTGTATGCTTTCCAACAGCAGATTGAGCTAACGAACAGATTAGGGGCTGAGTTGGCTGAGGAGAGGAAGAAGCGCGAACGTCTGGGGCAAGAGTTCAGAAGCTCCCATGACATGCTGGAAGCCAAAAAGAAGGCGCTCGACGCAGCACACCGAGAAATCTCCTCTTGCAATAAGACTTGGAATGCTACTCTCACCAACAATAAGATGAGAGAAGATAAGCTGAAGCAGCAAATCTCTGACCTCGAAGAGAAGTTGAAGTCTAGCATCAAGAAGTGTGAGGAAGAGGTAATGACCCGGTATAGTGTCCAGCATGCACTGAACAAGGCAATCAAATCCAGAGATGAAGCGGTGTCTCAGAAGCGAAAGCTAGAAGATTGCTTCGGGGAAGCCACATGTGAAGAAACTGCTGAAGACGTGCGACGTGTCCTCAAGAGGAGAAACCAGCTTGTTGAAGGGCTGCTTGATCGACCAAGCCATCTGGAGACCAAGAAGTTGATAGAAGAGTACCAGACTTTTGGGAGGATTTGATCATTTCATATAGTAACTTGTATGCTTTATTTGCATAGTGCTGACCATCACCAGGATTGTTGGTTGAGGTCATGCCTTCTTATTGTATTCTCAGTAATATTGTACTCCGGGCTTATTAATTTTCCCTGCAATATATGAGGCTTTCTATGATTCAGCTCCGGTATTCCTATTGTCAACACTGTCACTGCACTGGCACCTTCACACTAGAACTGGGGGAATGAACTTCCCTAATGCACAGACACATTGCATTGCATGCATATTCATATTGCATTACAGGTAATCTTTGAATAAGTGTCTTATTTCCTGCTCTGCACCAGGTACTTTCCAGGATTGCAGATCAACACCCGCACCGCTATTCTACCCGCACCAATTGTCGAAGAATCATGGATCAAATGCAGAACGAGATGCAAGATGTGCGCGAGAAGCTCGCTCTCTTCATGCAGACCATGGAAGCTATAGCAAAAGGGCAGGAGAATTTGCAGGCCATGGTCCAGCCTCTATTGGCCCGAAACGCTGGTCATGGTAATGAAGATCATCAGTCTGTACGGGTCGATACTGTTCATGGAGACGGCACTCCCACGCCAGTGGCTCCGCCTGTAGTCAATACACCTGCTGCTAATGTCAACAACGCTACCGCTGCTGTAAATGGTAACGTCGGAGTTGGAAATGAGACTGCTGTCCATAACATTGGGCTGGGTGATGTCCATTTGGGAGATAATATGGGAGGCAACGACTTTGTCAATACTGGAATCGGATTCAACGATCAGGGATTCGATAACACTGGCAAGTATGGCTTTAATGCTCAAGGCTTTGGGCAAGACGGTTATGGCGCGACTAATCAGGGTTACGGAGGCTTTGGAAACGGAAACGGCGCGGGGTTTATGGCTTGTGGTCCTGCTGGAGGTATTCAAGGGTACGGCAACAGAGGCCGAGGCCCGGCAATGAATCAGATCAGAGCTGGACGTAATAATGGATATGATGGGTACGGAGCTGGAAAAGGTATGTGGCAGGAAGATCAGCAGGAGGACGCCTTCTCTGGAGGAGGTTTCGAAGGGCCGATGGATGATTCCCAGAAGATCAGAATGCTGGAAGAGCAGATGAGGGGAGTCCTAAACCAAAGTGTTGTGGGATTGGACATGGAAACAATGGGCTTGGTACCTGGTTTAAGGGTGCCAATTAAATTCAAAGCTCCTGCGTTTGACAAGTATAAAGGAGATACGTGTCCAAAAGTGCATGTACGAGCTTATTACCGAAAGATGTCTGCATACTCAACTGATGAAAGAATGCTAATGCATTTCTTTCAGGATAGTCTGTCGGGCCCTTCCCTAGAGTGGTACATGGGGCTGGAGCCAACTGATATCAAGACGTGGAAGCAATTAGCAGAGGCATTTGTAGCCCATTACAAGTATAACAGCGACTTGGCACCCAATCGGGTCCAGTTGGCCGGGCTGTCGCAAAAGAAGGGGGAGAGTTTTAAAGAGTACGCGCAAAGGTGGCGCGATATGGCTGCCAGGGTCCGTCCTCCGGTAGAAGATAAGGAAATGAATGACATGTTTGTCGGCACATTCACAGGTCTGTTTCATGATATGCTGTTTCACACGTCTCTGGCCAGTTTTTCAGACCTAATTCTGATGGGGGAAAAGATTGAACGTAACATCAAGCAAGGAAAGTTCCAAGTCGAGGAATCAACTGCATCCAGCAGTAATAGGAAAGCTTATGGTGGGCGCCGTCAGGGCGAGGCAAGCGCATTATTTGGAGGCCGAGGCCGAGGCCGAGGCAGGGGACGAAACCAATATCGTCAGCCGCAGCAGGTGGCGAGTGTTACTATCCCGTACCAACAAACACCGGTCCAGCAACAACAACCGGTTCAGCAGCAGCCAATGCAACAGCAGCAGCAGCCTCAGCAGGGGGCACAGCAGGCTCAGCGAAGATTCCAGGGTAATAAACCGAGGAGAGTGTTTGAGAAGCCTCCCTCAACCTATGCCGATTTGTTGCAGACATTGTTGGGATTGAATCTAGTAGAGAAAAGAACTCTGGCACCAATAACGGGAGCTCCCCCGTTTGGCTACGATGCAAGCAGACACTGCGAGTTTCATTCTGGAGCCCCGGGTCACGATATAGAAGGTTGCCATGCTTTTAAGCACGTTGTGCAGGATCTTTTGGACAATAAGACTATCAATTTCGGAACGGCAGGTCCGAATATAGTGCAGAAACCCATGCCTAATCATGGGGCAAACGCCATTCTAACTGAGGAAGGGTTGAATCTGATTACGAGTGTTGAAGATTTAAAGACGCCGCTGAACGAGATAAAGAGCCGACTGTTACAGGGGGGTGTTTACCCAGGATGTAACGAGTATTGCTTAGACTGTTGGACCCGGGCAGGGGGGTGTGATGATTTGAAGAAGGGCATTCAGGCTTTAATTGATGAAGGTATATTGCAGTTTGATCAAGCAGCCACTGAAGAACCCGCGGGGGCAATAGCAGATAATCAGAATGATGTGGCCACTGTGACAATTCCTCGGAAGACGATCACTATTGCAGCACCAGCTCAGCGCCCACCGATCACCATAACTAAGGCCGGGCCGATCCCGTACGAAAGCACGAAAGCAGTCCCATGGTCATATGGGTTGGAAGTATATTGTGACGGAATAAAAATTGATGTTAATAAACAGCCAGCCGAGACGGTGGATAATGTTGTCGGCTCAGGAGGCATGACAAGGAGTGGCCGGATCTTTATATCTCCTGAAGTGGAGGCTGAAAGACTAGCGAAAGGAAAAGGGAAAGTGGTTGAAAATGTTCCGGTGCAAGCAAGTGAAAAAGAAGCGGCATCGAAGGATGTAGAAGAGTTCATGCGCTTGATTCGAAAAAGTGATTATAAGATTGTGGAGCATCTGCAGCAGACACCGTCCAAAATATCTATCCTGTCATTGCTGTTGTGTTCGGAAGCTCACAGAAATGCTTTGCTGAAAGTCCTGGACACTTCTTTTGTACCCCAAGACGTCTCCGTAAATCAGCTAGAAGGAGTGTTGGCACATGTGAATGCAGGCCACAGCTTGGGCTTTACCGATTTCGACTTGACTCCGAAAGGAAGAGATCATAATATGGCGCTGCACGTATCTGTCGAGTGTAGAGGATCAGTAATGTCACACGTATTGGTTGACACCGGATCGTCTTTGAATGTGCTGCCCAAGAAGGCGATGATGAAGCTGGATGTTAGAGGAATTTTGTGTACGCCCAGTGATTTGGTAGTCAGAGCGTTTGACGGCACGCGGAGAACAGTCTTTGGATCGATTACTTTGCCTCTGCAAGTGGGGCCGGAAGTGTTTGCAACTGAGTTTTATATCATGGATATACAGCCTGCGTACAGCTGCTTGCTTGGAAGACCCTGGATTCATGGAGCAGGGGCAGTCACGTCCACCCTGCATCAGAAGTTAAAATATATGGTCGGAGACAGCGTAGTCACCGTGTGCGGAGAAGAGGACATCCTGGTCAGCCATCTATCTTCATTTAAATATGTGGAAGTCGACGGAGAGATCCACGAAACGCCCTGCCAGGCATTCGAAGGTTTGCACATCAAGGACAAGGGTCCCGGGCCGAGCAAAGTGCCGGAGATAGCCGTCTCGTCGTATAAAGAGGCTCAAGCTCTAGTGGAAGCAGGAGAAGCCAAGGGCTGGGGCAAAGTGCTGGACATTCCTGTGAAGATGGACCGGTTCGGGCTGGGGTACCAACCGTCGTCATCAACTCCTTCCGTGGGGGCACCCCGTTTCCGAAGGCCAATCACCATCTCTGCCAGTGGAGTATGTCATGAAACCATCAATGCTGCTTCAGAGTCTGACGAAGGAGACAGCGACTGTGATATGGATGCCTGGATTCAGCCAAGCACGCCAGGACAAGGACTGTGCAACTGGTCTATTCAGGAGCTTGTTCCTGTGACTTTTAAACAGTAATGCTTTGCTTTATTAATTGTTGGACAATCTGATGTCTTGCCCGGGGCATCATGATTTGCTTAGGGCTGTGTTGTTATAAACATTGCGTGTTAATCATTAAATAAATGGCGTTTTCATGTGCAAATACTGTAATCCCTGTCTTTCTTGTTTTGTATTTTTCAATAAAATGGCAACGTGGTTATTCGCTTTATACGCATTTTGAAGCACTTAACCATTCCTTTTGCAGGATAACATTTTCAGATGACATCCTTGAACCACCTATGACTCGTCCCGACTTTGAGCACCCGGTGTTTCAGGCCGAAGAAGAGGTTGTCGAAGATAGCGACGTTCCTGAAGAACTGTCTTGGTTAGTAAAGCAAGAGGAAAGAGCCATTCTGCCTCACGACGAGGTCATCGAAATTATCAACTTGGGGTCGGAAGGGGTTGAGAAAAACATTCGTATCGGAGCCGCGCTGCAGGATGATATCAAGCGGAGACTGGTTGAGATGCTCCAAGAGTATAGTGATGTATTCGCTTGGTCGTATGAAGATATGCCAGGGCTCGATACAGATATGGTCGTGCATCGCCTGCCACTGAAAGAAGATTGCCCGCCGGTCAAACAAAAGCTTCGCAGAACTCGACCAGATATGGCAATGAAGATCAAAGAGGAGGTTCAGAAACAGTGGGACGCTGGTTTCCTGGCTGTGACGAAGTATCCTTCATGGGTTGCCAACATCGTACCAGTGCCCAAGAAGGATGGCAAGGTTCGAATGTGCGTAGATTATAGAGATTTGAATAAAGCAAGCCCAAAAGACGATTTTCCACTTCCTCACATTGACGTGTTAGTTGATAATACTGCTCAGTACTCCGTATTCTCCTTCATGGATGGCTTTTCAGGCTATAACCAGATTAAAATGGCGCTAGAGGATATGGAGAAGACTACTTTCATAACGCCTTGGGGAACATTTTGTTACAAAGTGATGCCCTTCGGTTTGAAAAATGCTGGGGCAACATATCAGCGTGCGATGACAACTCTTTTCCATGACATGAGGCATAAAGAGATCGAAGTTTATGTTGACGATATGATTGCCAAATCCCAGACGGAGGAAGAGCATCTGGTGAATTTGCTGAAGTTGTTTAAAAGGCTTAGGAAGTTCAGGCTGAGGCTGAATCCTAATAAATGCACCTTCGGGGTGAGATCGGGTAAGCTGCTGGGGTTTATCGTAAGCGAAAGAGGAATAGAGGTCGATCCTGCTAAAATAAAAGCAATTCAAGAAATGCCGACGCCTAAAACAGAGAAAGAGGTGCGCGGGTTTTTAGGGAGGTTGAACTACATCGCCCGGTTCATATCTCACCTAACTGCTACGTGTGAACCATTATTCAAGTTATTGAAGAAAGATCAAGCTGTAACGTGGAACGAAAATTGTCAAAAGGCGTTCGATAAAATAAAGCAGTATTTGCAGGAGCCTCCTATTTTGATACCCCCAGTGGCAGGTAGACCCTTGATCATGTATTTGACGGTTCTTGAGGGAAGCATGGGTTGTGTCCTCGGTCAACACGACGAGACAGGGAGAAAAGAGCATGCAATCTATTACCTGAGTAAGAAGTTTACAGACTGCGAGTCTCGGTATTCAATGCTGGAGAAAACTTGTTGCGCGCTAGCCTGGGCCGCCAAGCGTTTGAGGCAGTACATGCTGAATCATACAACCATGCTCATCTCGAAGATGGATCCTATCAAATATGTATTTGAAAAGCAGGCGTTGTCAGGTAGAATTGCCCGTTGGCAGATGGTCTTGACTGAATATGACATTCAATACGTCTCGCAGAAGGCTATAAAGGGGAGTGTGCTGTCTGAGTATCTGGCAGAGCAGCCCATTGAAGATTACCAATCGATGAGGTTTGATTTTCCTGACGAGGATATCATGTACCTAAAGATGAAAGATTGTGAAGAGCCGTTGCCAGACGAAGGACCAGAGTTAGGTTCCAAATGGAAGATGATATTTGACGGAGCCGTGAATGCTTACGGTAGCGGAATCGGGGCAATCATTACTACGCCACACGGGTCGCACATCCCGTTTACTGCACGATTGACCTTTGCAGTTACCAACAATGAGGCCGAATACGAAGCTTGTATAATGGGGCTTGAAGAAGCCATTGATTTGCGAATCAAACATCTAGACGTATACGGAGACTCAGCTCTGGTGGTGAATCAGATCAAAGGGGAATGGGAGACACGTCAGCCCCACTTGATATATTACATGAATTATGCAAGGAGATTGTTGCCTTTCTTCGACAAGGTGGAATTGCATCATGTACCGCGGGCAGAAAATCAAATGGCTGACGCTCTGGCCACTTTGTCTTCCATGTACAAGGTCAACTTCTGGAACGAAGCTCCCCGAATCATTATCTCTCGGCTAGATAGGCCAGCTTATGTATTTGCTATTGATGAAGCATCGGATGGCAAACCATGGTATTTCGATATCCTTAATTTCCTGAAGAATAAAGAGTATCCGGCTGGGGCATCCAGTCAAGATCAGAAGACTCTCAGGAGATTAGCGGGTAATTTCTATTTGAACCCGGATGGCGTCTTATACAGAAGGAACCACGATTTGGTGCTGTTGCGTTGTGTAGACGAAAAAGAGGCAAAGCTTCTAATGGAGGAAATACATGAAGGTACATTTGGTACGCATGCTGGTGGACATGCTATGACGAGAAAACTGCTGCGGGCAGGTTATTTTTGGCTGACTATGGAAACTGACTGTTTCAAGTTTGCGAGGAAGTGCCACAAGTGCCAAATCTATGCTGATAAGATCCATGTGCCTCCAAGTCCTCTAAATGTGATGTCATCGCCTTGGCCATTTTCAATGTGGGGAATCGATATGATTGGAAAGATCGAGCCGACGGCTTCTAATGGGCACCGGTTCATTCTAGTAGCAATCGATTACTTCACCAAGTGGGTGGAAGCGGCGTCTTACGCAAATGTAACTAAGCAAGTGGTGGCCAGATTCATCAAGAGAGATATCATTTGCCGATATGGGATTCCCGAGCGGATAATCACGGATAATGGTTCAAACTTGAACAACAAAATGATGAAGGAGCTCTGTCAGAATTTCAAGATCGAACATCACAACTCCTCCCCTTACCGACCCAAGATGAATGGCGCTGTCGAGGCGGCCAATAAGAATATCAAGAAGATCGTTCAGAAAATGGTGGTGACCTATAAGGATTGGCATGAGATGCTACCTTTTGCTTTGCACGGTTATCGTACGACGGTACGCACATCAACCGGGGCAACTCCGTTCTCGTTGGTATACGGAATGGAAGCGGTATTACCATTAGAAGTTGAGATCCCTTCTCTGAGGGTATTGCGAGACGTTCAGCTAGACGAGGCAGAATGGGTAAAAAACAGATTGAACCAACTGAGCTTAATGGATGAGAAGAGGCTAGCTTCTCTAGCATACGGTCGTTTGTACCAGAGCCGAATGAAGAAAGCGTACGACAAGAAGATACATCCGCGAAGCTTTCAGACGGGCGACCTTGTGCTGAAAAGGATTCTCCCGCCGCAAGCAGATCACAGGGGCAAGTGGACCCCCAACTACGAAGGGCCATACGTTGTCAGTAAGGTCTTTTCAGGAGGAGCGTTGTTGTTGTCCACCATGGACGGAGAAGACTTTGCGTCACCGGTGAATTCGGACGCAGTTAAAAAATACTTTGCTTGAAATAGACCCGCTGGATAGAAAAAAAGAAAGTCCAGGCAAAAATGGGGCATCCTGGCGAACCAAAAACAGAATGAAAGGTTCGGGCAAAAATTAGGGATAAAATTGAAAAAATGTACACCCGCGAAGTTGAAAACCTACACTGGGCGGCTTCGGCAAAAAAGGGTATCCCGGTGAACTGAAAACCCGTAAAGGGCGGTTCACGCAAAAGTTAGGGATTTGAAAAGCAAATGACTGCGGTCCGAATTTGATAATTGCAATAAGCATCAATGCGGGAGAATACAGTTGAGGAGCCAGTTATCGGATACAATCTCTTCAGAAGTGGGGATACCGGGAAGGCATTAGGGTCGGACAAGTCATGGGAGGATCAGTTCGTGGTGTTCATCTGCGTCCCGTTGCCGACATGTGTACAAATTTAAGTTGTCAATATCTATGCTTCTTGTGCATACTTGTATACTTGTATATTTGCTTTGTGTAGTTTCCTCATTTCAGGAGCTACATCCCGTGTACAAAACTCCGCCCATTCAGGGGCCCGATCAATAAAATACGTTATTCAGTACTTGACACTGTTCTTTACTGTTTTGTGCATGATTAACGCCTAAGTTTGATGAAACTAGCATGAGTATAACGTCGCTGGCCCTTGCCAACAGTTGCTAAAGCTTTGAATTAACTGAAAATAACGTCACTAACCTGAGTTGATTTGGTTGCATAGGCTTGTCTTGTCTTGTTTGTGTGGTGGCAGGTTTCATAACCGTACGAGAAAGATGATCGAAAGATTGCAATAACGAAAGACTCAGCCTTCACGCAGGTCATGCAGGTTCTTCCTGAAGAAGGATCAAACTCTCCAGCTAGTCATAGCTTGTGCAAAAAGGATCGACGATTCCAAGATCGTAAGGCTGTATTCAGGCAGGTTCATCTTTCCCCGCAGGGTCATTCACTCTCCCCCAGCGGAGTCAGTGGATTTCCCCCCGAGAGAATAGTCCCACCCTCAGCGGAGTTCTCTCCTTTCAGCAAACGTTCTTTCCTCCCAGTGGAACCCGGAGATCAAGGCTCTCCCCAGCAGAGTTGGTGGTGGGTCCTGTCATTTATTTTGTCAAGGATACCGTGTAATATCAGTTCACTCTCCAGCAGAAGTCCAATCATACTTGGCATACCTGCTATTCCTCAGCGAAGTTATTTTCTCCAGCAGGGGGTTACCTCAACAGGGTATTTGGTTCGAACTCCCAACTTCCCAGCATGGTTGACTTCACCCTTCCAGCATTTATTTTGCTGGAATAATTCTGTAGCATCTGGCTATCCCCGGCGGAGTCGGCATTATCTTCAGCATTTATTTTGCTAAAGCAGTTTCTGTACTCTAGCAGTTCAGGTGGAGAGAACTCTTGCTCAAATGAACTACCAAACATTCAAGATCTCGGCATGGGACATCCAATGATAATGTCAGTTTCGGCCGTATTCCCCACAGAGTTATCAGGATAAGTTTCTCTTTATTCCCAGGCAGAGTTAGTTGTCATCAGGGGTTCCATGAATCAGAATTTCAGAGGCCACCGCCGGTTATCAGAACAGGCGTCCGGTAGTTTGGTTTCCAAATATCCCCAGTAGAGTCCGCCTCAAAGTCGCTGTCACGTCGGTGCTAAGAAGTTTGTGAGTTGGGATCAATGGAGAACTGAGTCCTGACAGGGACAAGATGTATTTTCTCAGCAGAAAAGATGTAGTCCTTACGTGGACAAATCAAGACGAAACATGGGTCCTGACGTGGACGAATCTATTCCTTACGTGGAAAAAGAGGTTTCAGTTCCTTACGTGGAAGAGCAAGTTCATTCCTTACGTGGAAAGATGGGAGTCCTTACGTGGGCAGATTAAAATTGTGATTCCTTACGTGGAAAGGTGGGTCCTAACGTGGACGATGTTCTCCTTACGTGGAAAGACGAATTTATTCCTTACGTGGAAAGAAGATGGTTTCCTTACGTGGAAAGACGAATTTATTCCTTACGTGGAAAGAAGTTGGTATTCCTTACATGGAAAGATTGAGTCCTTACGCGGACATATCGAAATGGATTCCTTACGGGGAAACAAGTGCATTCCTAACGTGGAAGGGTTTAGTCCTGACGCGGACAGATCCAGACGAAGTCTTATTCTTTACGAGGAAAAATGGTGATTCCTTACGTGGAAAATAGATTGATTCCTTACGTGGAAAAGTTTAGTCCTGACGCGGACAGATCAAAGTTTGATTCCTAACGCGGAAAGATCAGAATCCTTACGTGGACATATCAAAAGGTATTCCTTACGTGGAAGAAAAATAGTTTCCTTACGTGGAAAAAGATGGAGATTCCTTACGTGGAAAGACGAGTTTATTCCTAACGTGGAAAGATGAGATTCCTTACGTGGAAAGAAGTTGGTATTCCTTACGTGGAAAGATTGAGTCCTCACGCGGACATATCAAGATTGATTCCTGACGTGGAAAGAAAGAGATTATTCCTGACGTGGAAGAGTTTAGTCCTGACGCGGACAGATCAAAGAAGTTATTCCTAACGTGGAAGAAGAAGATAGATTCCTTACGTGGAAAGTTTAGTCCTGACGTGGACGGATTCAGAAGAAGAAGTATGCCTAACGTGGAAAGAAGGCGTGTTCCTTACGTGGAAGAGAAAGAGAAACTTTAGGTCCTTACGGAGACAAATCAAAAGAAAATGTGTTCCTTACGTGGAAAAGAGCGGAGTCCTCACGTGGACAGATTAGGACTGCATTCCTTACGTGGAAAAATGTAGTCATGACGCGGACAAATCGGAAAGAGTTGGTTTCCTTACGTGGAGAGATTGGGGTCCTTACATGGACGGATTCAAGAAAAGTTGATTCCTGACGTGGAAGAATGATGTACTCCTTGCGTGGAAAGTTGAGTCCTAACGTGGACAGGTTCAGAACCAAAGTTGTATTCCTTACGCGGAAAGATTGGAGTCCTGACGCAGACATATTGAGTTATACTGGAGTCCTTACATGGACAGATTGATACGGTTCTCCTTACGTGGAAAAAGAAGATTGCATCCTGACGTGGAAAGATGGAAAGTTTAGTCCTGACGTGGACAGATGCAGAAGAGATGATTCCTTACGTGGATGGTGTTATTCCTAACGTGGAAGAGTCTATTCCTAACGTGGACGATTTATTGGAATATCCCCCAGCGGAGTTGCCGAGATTTTTCTAGGTTAACAGCAAGTGGAGTCCTAACGTGGACAGGTTCTAGTTGGGATTTCTTCGTATTGATGACAGACAGAGTCCTAATGGGGACAAGCAAGCAATCTGTTATCCCCAGCGTGGTCGTTACGAGATCAGTGAGCGGCTGCAAACAGTCAGATCCAGGCAGTGGATGTCGTTACCCAAACAGGGGTGCAGTTTATTTCTGCGGTTGGCAAATTTCTGGTTTCACTGGTATTCAACCGTCTCGTACCGCGAATGTCTGAAGGCTCTGGGCTCTTCACCCAATCGGGTCCAAGTCGCTTGAATAGGGGCAGCTGTTGCACCCTAAAATTTGCTCAACCTTATTCACTTGGTTTATGTTTCAACATCATTAGCATCTGCATATAGAGTCATGTATATAGACTAATCATCTGCATAGCATAAGCATAGCAAATCATCCAACAGGGGACCAAGCATTATTCTCATCTCTAGAGGCCTATCCAGAGGTTATTATCCTAATTCAATCTCATTCAAGTCATCAGAAAAGAATTTGAAAGCAGAGAGGTCAGTAGATCAAGCATTGAGTATATCTCCTAACTGAGGGTGCCTGAGGATCAACAAAGAAATTGTGAGCTGTGGTCTGAGCATGGGGAGTATCTAGACATCTTGGGGGACTTAGAAAGTCATTTGGAGAAGAAAACAAGTGGTTGATGTGATCACAAGAATTGCAGTTGAAGACAGTCAACTAGGGTTTCATCTGGGTCAACCCTGGGTCAACCCTAGGTCAATTGACTGATTGAAAGGCATTAAGGGATATTGGAGAGATATAGGATTCATCATTTGACATGAAGAATAAGGATATGTTGTTATGCTAAGAAGAATTCAAGAGAAATCAAGGAGAAGAGGAGGGTCTAAATTAGGGTTTCTATGTAAAATCCCCTAGTTTAGGTCAAATTTCCAAGCAAGATAAGTCAAAATGCAAGCTTCAAATGGCTTCTTGGCCAACATGAAACTTGTAGAGGATCTCAAGACCTTTAATTTGAGTGGTGGAATACATTAAGGGGATTTATAGAACTCAAGTTATGGTCCTTGCAAGTTACAGGTCATCTGGGGTGTCTGAAATTTTGTCTGCAAAAGTGACTTGACTTCCAAGCTAGTTTTACCCCTCAAGGAGATTTCAAATGAATTTCTGGTCAACATAAGAATTGTTCCTCATTGTCTTAGCTTTCTAGAATGGTATGGTATGCCTTCATATGATGTGTGGAACTCAACTTATGGTCTTGGCAAGCAAAGGGTATTTTGGTCATTTGTGAATTACAGGTCATTTTAACCTATGTCCAAAACTCATACAAGGAGGCCTCAAATGAAAAAACTTACAACATCAAACTTGCTCCAAATGACATTTTGAGTCTAGAAAAGGGACCATGAGAGATTGGAAATGTCCATAGCACAAGGTTTCAAAATTGGTGAATTTAATGAAGGAAAATGGCTTAAAAAATGGTATTTTTCATATCTTGGCCAAATGATGCAAAATTATAGGTCATTTTGAATGGAAAAGGCATTCTAAAAACATTGGCTAAAGTGGAATTTTGAGTTTAGGTCATAATTTGGGAGTTATCCATGGTTGTTTGATTTGAAAGTAACATAATCCAAATTGAAAGGGAAAGTGTAAAGGGAAAGTTCTCCAATGTTCTAGGAGGTTCTAATGCAACCTATATATTCATGCAAGCTGAATCATGCAAGGGTTGGTGCTCCCATTTGGCAAAAATCTCCATTTTCATCCATTTTCTTATTCTTCCACAAGATACTCAAACTCTCACAAACCTCTCAAGATTCTCACATCTTTGAATTGAATCATCATCATCATCATTCAAACCCTAGGATTCACACCAAGAAGTGGCTGAATTGATCAAGGATCATACCTATCCACTTCATCACTCCAACTTGCATGAAGGATGGAATAGCATGATTCACAAGGTTTCAGCACAAATCACTGCAAACAGAAGCCTATTCATCCATTGGAGATTATTTTCAGCAAGTATCAAAGGTTGAATTGAGGTCTAGCTACCATCACCATCATCAAGTGCAAGGTATGTAGATTTCTTCGAATCTCACTATTCTGGCTGGTAGAGATCATGTGGCTAAGATAATGTTGTTTAGAAACCCTAGAGGATCAATTCTTGAGGTTTAGGGATAGATTCATGGAGATCAATAACAGGTTACCATTTCTGTTGGCTTCGATAACAAGCTGTATGTTGAGTTATAATCAATATGTTGAGGCATAGAATAATGAGGCAAGCATGTAGAATATCTGTTGATCATTAGGTTTGAGTTCTGGCAACTTTGACCTCAGGCAAGCATGGTGTGTTCTGAATTTCGTGCTCTCTGTTTGGAGTGTGTAATGAGAGTTAGGGAAAACTAAGACTAGGCATGGATTACTGGAGTTTCATAGAGTATTTTAGGGCTTGGAATTTCTTGTTTTCATCAAGAAATCATGGAGAAAGATTGAGTGGAATTCTCATGCATGGAAATGGGGACTGAAACCCTAGACGAAGGGAGGAAGAAGATGAACCACGCGCCCTTGGATCTGGAGGGAAGATTTGACTTGACCAGGGATCGAACGGCCCTCATTTAATCTGAGTTTTGGTGGGAGATTTTGAAATCCCAAACGCACCGTTTCATTAAGTTGGGGGGATTGGGCTCAGAACGCTATCCACACCCCCCAGTTTCATAAGCCCAACGCGCTTAACCTGGTTTTCTTACTATTCTCACCCCCTCCCTTTATTTCTTTCTATTTTCTTTTTTTAATTTCCTTTTATTTTCATTCATTTTTGAAAATTCATAATAAATCAAAAATTGCATATTTTTAATTCATTCTTTTTACATTATTTTCTTTAGGATGTCAAGAAAATTATAAAAAATAAAAATTGCATTTTATTTTTTATTTGATATTTTTCCCATATTTTCTAAATAAATGGCATTTTAATAGTTTCATTTCATGCATGATTTTGTTATTTTTTGTTCTATCAAATGCTTCAATATTTTTTGTTCATTCTTTTTAGGTGGTTTAGGTTAGACATTGAACTTGTAGATTCATTTTAGTTCCCATTTTTAGAAATTAATTTTAGGTGATTAATGTAAGCTTGAATAACATGGATAAAATTAGGGTTTTAGGTGATGACTTAGGAGATTTGATTCTTTTCCCTTAGGACTTAGGGTTTGACTAGTTTAGTTATGGGACTATAGGGGCTATGGGTAGTTATTAGATCCCTTAGAAAAGTTAGGGTTCCCCTACTGCTATTAATACTCTGTATATGTCTGATTGACTGGTGTGGTGTGCCCTCTGGGGATTATTGCTTGCTTGCTTGGGTATTGGGGTTGTCTGGGGACTTGGGAGAGCTGAAGATTTGAGGAGAGGAAGACCATTGGAGATCCAGAGATTGAAGATCAACTGTCAGAGTTGAATAGGAGGTTATTGCTAGCAGCTGATGAGGAGACTAGGGTTTAGGAGCTAGGCAGAGCTCTAGGTTAGAAAGTTTGTTTCTCAAACATGGATTGCCTTGTCTGCATCCATTCTTCTCTGTGATTCAGAGTCTCTCTAAGACACTCACCCCCTTCCTTTGGAAGGCTTGGTGATAGTGTCTAAGAGATAGAACTCTTGAGAGAAAATGTCTTTTGTGTTAGAAGCAGTCTGTTCACCACCTTTGGTAGTCAACTGATTGCTTAACACCCAATTCACTCTTGTGACTAATCCCTCATCCTGGAGGTTTGAACTTGAAGAAAAGCCATTGCAGATAGCAGACTGATGATCAAAGCCCTTACCTGAAGGTCATGAAGATGGAGATTGATGCTTGTTGAAGCCCATAGCTGATTGGAGATTACTTAAAGCCAGATGTTGATTCAGAGCTGCTGATGCTGTTTTTTCATTGCTGTATTTCATTTTTGATGTATTGATTGGTTTTTTGGACTGTATTGTTTGCTGTTTACCCTGTTGGGTTGAAAGTGAAGTCTGTTCACTTTTGCCTATTGTTTTCTAGGTTCGAGGTTGAGTGGGACTCCCTTGCCTCGCTTGTACTGTTGCATCCATGCATTTTACTGCTTTATTATATCTGGTATTGTTTCTGTTTCTGCCTATCCCGTAGGATCTCTGTTTCTCTCTGTGCAAGAGAGGAGCATGATAGACACTAGGTCTTAACCCATGCATGATAACATTAGGTTAGTTTGTTTCCCTTCGCAACCGTAGGTTAGAGTTCTGTCTCTTTCTTTCTCAAAACAAACAGAAAAACACATAAAGATTTCAAGCACAATAAAAGACACTTCTTCCGTAAAAGAATGTGAACTCATCAAAGCGTCATTTTTGTCCGCCGGGACTGTTAATCAAGAAAACCTTTTTCAGAAGGAATAAAATCAACCAAGACAAGCTTGTGTCGTACGTGGCCCGAACTACGTTTGCTCTGATCTTTCATGCTGTATGAAAGTACGTAGGCATAGGATGCGATATCCTAGCGAGCAACCTTCCCCTCCTTTCCCGTAGGTAGGCGAACTACGTTGACTCTGATTTCTCGTTCCAGGCGAGAATACGTAGGCATAAAGTGCGATACTTTGCCGAGTGTCACACCCTAAATTTGGTCTTGTTTTTTTTTTTCATTTTACGCCAAGATGTTTGTTTTGCTCCATGGTCATTTTGTGAATCATGCGATGTTGAATTCAGTTGGAAAGGGACGCGTCGTGGTGTTCAGGGTCAATTAGTCCGCGTATGTCCTTTGAGTTCGGGTGGTGGTTATTCAAATTTCAAGACATGGTTAATTTTCTTTCAAGCCACGCTTTGGTTGGTTTCGAGATTAGTAATGAGCTTTGATTTAAATGGTTGAATTCAAATGTTGAGCCAAGGTGAGATTTAATTGGACTTGATTGTTGGGCCCAACTAATTTGCAATTAAATGCTAAGTTTAATCCAAGTTACATGAGAGAATCATACCAAGGCATAATTTGGATATGTTACAAGTGACTATCGCACTCTTAAATTTGTTTCAAGTTTTACATGAAGTCTCTAGAGGCAATTCAAGTTAGGCGAGGCATTAGAGGTGGCCAAGATGAGTTGTGAATAAATTTGTGCTAGCCAAGTCGCTTGCAAACTGTTGGAATTACTCAAGTTAAACTTTGAACCATGATTAAAGGTGCATGAGAGGCATATGGAAGTGAATACAAAACATGAAATCATCTGTATGGATATTCGCTTGTTCTTAAAAGGCATGATCATTTTTGTTGAGTTCTAAAATAGGGCCACTATTTTAATCCAAAGCAAAACTTATTCAAAGTTGACAAACCGTTATGGGAAGGAATTCATAAGCAAACTGTTTAATCAACATTATTCATGAGATTGATGTCATACGGGATTTAAACAGGGATAAATTACATTGCCTTTGCCTTCAAGTGTTTATACAAAATATCAAAAAAAAAAAAGAAGCTACAAGAATGCATTGCATTACTAGTGTGAAGTCAGGATATTTTTAAGTATTCAAAACATAAAGTTGTTGCTCTGAACCTAAAGGAAATGAACGCATAAGCTTCCAGGAGAATTTCCAAGTGAAGCATTGGCCTTAGTTCGCTCTCGAGCAACACCGTCGCCGCCAAAACACTCTTATTTCACAAGTTATGAACCATGTACTTCAAGCTGCACCATATAATTCTTAACGGATTGGTCACCTGAGTTATCAGAGTATCATCATAGCACATCAGACCGTAATATTATCATAAAAAGTGGCAAACAAAGGCACGAGATTCCGGTGATAATCATATGGATACCTCGCAATTCCCGCGGGATCTCCATATTCAAACCTTGTGGCGCTTTCAAATTCTGTTCCATGAAGCTCTGAAGCAAAGTGCGGAAACCCGACTCAAGATTACAACAAACCACATTAGCAACACAAGACCAGATAGTCGTACAAGGAAATCTGCAGAGCAAGAATGTCGTAAATATCAGCAGTCACAAAATTATTGCAGAATTGTTGTAGGTTTCTTTCTGATGAAGAAAGAGTGAATGTGGCCTTTTGAGTTAAAAGCAATGCAGTAAAAAACATATTCTCTACGGTTATAATAGTAAAAGAAGAAAGTAGAAATTCTGCACATGGCCTCTACCCCACTCGCAGCCTCACTTTTGATCCCCACACAAAAAAATCAAAGAAATATCACACAACAAATTGCGATCAATTTCTCCATGAGTCGCACGTCCGATACGACAAGAAAATGAAAAAAATGCATACCTTTTTTGTCCTCTCCCACGATCCTCTCGGTAAAACGCAGCTCGCACCAGTATTCATGTCGCATACATACAACTTGCAATACACAAAAACGGCATGCCGGCAAGCAGTTCCCGGTGCATTAAAGATCTTGATGCCTTCAAAAAAAAAGAAAAGAGACATGTTAGTGGTAAAACTCCTAATAGAATGAACATGATAGTATGACAATCACTAAACCAGACGACAACCTACTGCAACACCAGCTGCCAACCATTCTGCTATCAATAGCCCACACACCAGGCTGCTGCGAACCGTACCTGCACCAATACCACACCACATAAAAACCTGCAGCATCATGACAACAAATTGGCAGCTAACACAAATCCCATACCAGACAATACCTGCTATTACTGCTCCAGCCTTTGCACAACAGCAACTCTGCTACTACTGCACACAAAAAATCACACCAGACCAACATCACATGACTCTTGCTGCTATCTCTGTACACTGCATAACCGTACCACCAGACAATACTCTGCACACACACTACCCTGCTACACAAGTCCCACACCAGACAAAAACCTGCTACAAGCAACAATGTTCAACACTTAACTCTTAAAGATGAAACTGTGACAACAACCACTGCATAATTCCAGAAAAAACTAGGTACCTGCGATAAAAAGACAGAGAAAAATCCATTCAAAACGAAGAGGCTTCAGCAGTAAAAAAGGGGGAGGGGACTTTGAACGAAAAGGAACCTTTGGGCTGGAACAAAATCACAAATGTTCAACCTTTAAACCCAAAAATATGGTCTTCACAGGGGGGGATCCGGGTTCCATGTTTGGAATTTCTTCATCATAACTTCATCCTCCCTCACTCATTTAACCCAACTGAAACTTTCTCCAATCTTGAATTCCTCCTTCATCAACAATTTCATTCTCACAAAACACTCTTCAACACCTTCAAGCCTCAACAAACTTCAAACCTCTAACCCTCCTTTTAATCTCTGAAACTCACACAGTTTCACAACCACAACGTCCTTCAATACAACCCACCGAAAACCCCTTTTCCCTTCCGTTTCCAGATCCGCCCAGACTCAACCCTTCACCAACAACAAACTCCAAATGATGCTCAACCGAACCTCTAGCAACCACTCCTCATTCTACTCATTGATTTACAAAATCCCAAAGCTCCAACACCCTTAACCGCTCACAATCTCCTCCGACCAAACCAACTTTCTTCTCCGTCAAAATTTCATCATCCAACTCAACAACCCGTACCAAACCAAACCCCTATTATCAACAGAACCCCCGAAACCCATCATTCTCCTTACCCCTAAATCTTACTCTTCTTCTTCAACCTAAAAGTCACGCCTAAACCAAACAGAAACCCTAACTTATTCCTCAACCTCTTCCAACGATGACCCCCTACAACGATTTCAGTACAGTCTTCAAACCATTCCCAATCCATCATCAAATCAGAAATATAAATGGAACGAAAGAGAAAGGGATGAAGTAAGATTGAAGTGAACCAAATCGAAACTGAATGCCAACCTGAGCGAGATTCGCGTCGAACTGAATATGAGCCATCGCAGAAATAGCGAAAGAGAACGCGAGGAGGTTGAGCCGAGTGACATCACTGACGGTTTCTTGTTCTGTGATACTGATGTTGCGACTAATTGCGTTTTGCTTTTGCTAATTTCTTCAAAGCTTTTTGGCCATACATTGTCTTGGATTGATACCCCCGTTTTCCTGTTCTGATCTTTTTTTTTCTCTTTCTTGTTCTTTTTTTAATTATTTATTTTATAAATATACTACTATTTATCATTATGTGATATATTTTATTTATTTATTTATTTTTTTAAAATATATTTCTAAACATTTTTCTTTTACAGTAGATTTATATATGTATATATTATATATCATATTTATTATATTATTTTTATTTAGAGTTTGCATATTTATATATACCTTTTTTAAATTATTATTTTTCTTTTAGTTTCTTAGAACTATTTTATATTTAAGTTTTGAGATTTATTTTATTGTAGAGTTAATTTAATATCTTATTTTTTACTGGACTTTTTGTCCCATTCTCTTTTTAGGTCGATGACGAGACCTCCGTAATTCATTACCAGTCAAATTATTGATGAGTAGTGTTGGATCTGAGACCACCTATTTTCTCTCTTCGTCACTTGTCCCGACTCGATTCAAAACTTTGTCAAACAATTTTCAAAATCAAATTATCTTTGTATTGAATTAAAAAGAGGGGATTAAGTGTAGACTTTCTTCCTCTCCGAGTGTCGGGATGCCCACTGTAGTGAGGGTGGTTCTGACACTCGTCTTTCAATACGAAGACGTTTCCCATCCATTTTCAAATCCCATCTCCCTAAAATCAATTCTTTGTATCGAATTCAACGAGAGGATTGGGTGTGGACCCCTTCCTCTCCGAGTGTTGGGACGTCCACTGTAGTGAGGGTGGTCTCGACACTCGTCTTTCGATACGAAGACACGACTTTATCCACCATCTCGCTTTCACAACTTCATCCCGCAACCCTTTTCACACCTAAAACCTCGGTCCTGCACCGAGTGCATTTTCAAATCATTTTCTCAACAAAAACTTGAATGGTCGTGGAGTGGTTAGGCGTAGGCCTTCTCCTATCCCGAGTACTGACGTTTACCGTAGGGTTCTCTGTCGCAAAAGTACTTACCATTCAAAACCAAAAACGTCTTTAATAAGAGAATGAAGTTCTCTTTGTGTTGAGTTAAAAAGAGGGGATTAAGTGTAGACTTTCTTCCTCTCCGAGTGTCAGGATACTCACTGTAGTGTGTGTGGTCTTGACGCCCGTCTTTCAATACAAAGACCCCTCGTTCGCCACACCTTTTTATAACAAAAACTTTGAGACAACGAATTGGGTACTACCCGTAGGGGTTACTATCCGAGGACCTGTCTCGCCCCCTAAAAAACAATCCAATCAATCAAACGTGACTTCTTGCCCCGCGTGGCGAAAACTAATCAATCTTTCAAAAGGATATGATACGTCCGTTCTACCGCAAACAGGTAACGCCTAAGTCTCCAACGAGCGAGCAGCAAATCACCTAACTGCTAGAATGCGCACGATAGCATCATCCATAAAAAACATCAACACACCGTAGGCCGAACTACGGCTGCTCTGATTCTTTACTTCTTTTAAGTAAAGATACGTAGGCACAAGGGCCACAATCCTTGCCGAGCACATTCCCCCCATATCTGTAGTTCCCTGAACTACGTCGACTCTGACTTTCTCACATCTATTGAGAATACGTAGGCATAGGACTGCAAAGTCCTACCGAGTCTGTTCTTTCTCTTTTCTTCCCCGTTCTCTCTTTCCTCTTAATTTTCTTGTTTATAACCCTTCTTTTACCCCGTGGAACACTTCTTATAGCATAATGTTTAAGCAAATAAATTCACACATCGACAAACAAAAGGTTCCCATCGAGTACGATGGATGCGAGGGGTGCTAATACCTTCCCCTCGCATAACCGGCTTCCGAACCCGTTCTTGGTCGCGAGACCATCTTATCCTTTCGTTTCTTAAGGTTTTCTCGATATTTTCCTTTCCCCTCATGGGATAAATAAAGTTCGGTGGCGACTCTTCTGTCTATCTTTTTCGCCTCCCCGTCGTTGCACGATGCATTTTTCGAGTAGCGACAGCTGGCGACTCTGCTGGGGACCTCCTAGCGAGCCAAGCCTAATTTGTTTGTCGTGTTTGTGTTTTATTTGCTTTATTTGTTTATGCTTTATTTTCTAACCTGGTTGGGTTTATTAGGGTTGGTTTGTGAGGATAAAAGCTTTCTACCCGAGCTTTCTAGTGTACACTAAGATTAGGAGGTGGTTTCTTTCTGATTTGCGAGACTTAGGACTCGTTGAGTTGGATCGAATTCCATCGCTCAGATGAGACCCTTTTGGGATGATTATGTCTTACGTGTAGTCGTAATGGCGTCTTCATTTCCAACTTGGGAGTCCGTGACTCTGAGGACCTTTTGTAGAACCTTATTCCGAAGGTTGCTAAAGCATAACTCTGTGTTCATCCTTTGAAGGGATTACCGTCTTACGAGTAGTCGTTATGATGGAAAACTTTCGAGGGTTAGTGCATGGGACTTTGTTTGAATAGCCTTTGGGATACCCTCTTATAAACCGGTAGATAGCCCACCCAAGGGGAGATATACCTTTTTGTTGTCTTGCAGGATTTGTAACTTTAATCCTTGATATGGATCTGTTCTCGTGTGCATTCATTGCATTGCATTTGCATAAGCATATCTGCATCATTTTGTATTTTCTTCCCTAACCAATACCAAAAGCTTACCCATCCTTTGTTCATAACCCGCAGTTGATTTCCCGACACTTCTGTTGAACTCGTGAGATCTGTAGAAAGAGGAACATAGACGCCTCGAAAGGCCAGTCAGACAATGCAAGCTGAGGTAGCTATGCCAGAGAGCAATCGCCAGAATGTTGAGTCCCCACAAGGATTTACTGTGATAAATAATCCATTGTATGATCTTCCTTCGAACGACCATCCTCAGCCAGTAAACGTCCATACTCAACCCCAGAGGATGCCGCTGACTAATCCCATGGAAGAAAAGCTTCGTGCCCTTGAGGAGACAATTCAAGCTATGAGAGTGTCTGACATACCCGGCCTCGATGCTGTTGATATGTGTCTAGTGCTAGACTTGGTGATTCCTCCAAAATTCAAGATACCCAACTTCGAGATGTACACAGGCTTTAGTTGCCCGAGGCGACATTTGGTGATGTACTGTCGAAAAATGACCCCCTACACTCATGACGATAAGCTGATGATCCACTGTTTTCAAGAAAGTCTGAGTGGGGCATCATTAAGTTGGTACACAGATTTAGAAAGGAGTCATATCCAATCGTGGAGGGACCTAGCCAATGCTTTTCTAAAGTTTTACCAGTTTAATCTAGACACTCCTCCCACCCGCATGCAGTTGCAAAGCCTATCTCAGAATGAAAACGAACCTTTTAAGGGATATGCACAGCGGTGGAGAGAATTCGCAGCAAGAGTGAAACCACCACTCTCGGACAAGGAGCTGATTGACATGTTCATCAACAGTTTGCAGGGCTCTTATTTTGAAAGAATGGCTGGTTGTGCGCCATCAAGCTTCTCTGACCTTGTGATTGTAGGAGAGCGCCTCGAAAGTTACCTCAAAAATGGACAAATCCAGGACGCATCAGGCAGCCAGGCCAGTGAGATTGAATCTTTCGATGATTTCCATGAGGAAGAGAAGGATGAAACCAGCGCACTCATAGCAAACGTTGAGTATTCTCACGATGTACCAATAAAACTCTATAGTCCCTCGTCTACTCAACAGGCATCATTACCAGTGCCATGTTATCCTCATGGACAATCGGCCATGCCTAAAGCTTCATCCCATAAGCCACGGGTCGCTCCTCATGCAAATCAACGAGCCCATGGCCGAGGTCATCCGAATCAGCGCCGCGATCAGAATAGGCCCAACAATAACTTGGAAAGAAGGACTGCCCCTCTTCATCCGGTCCCTATGTCGCACAGTCAGCTTCTCTCGCATTTGATTCAAAACTCATTGGTGGAGCCTAAAGCTCTCAAGCCTGTGCCAGAACCTTACCCTCCTGGGTACAATCCCAATGTTCAGTGTGGATATCATGGTGGATCCGTGGGGCACTCGACTGAAGAATGCAAAGCCTTCCAAGCCAAAGTGCAACAATTAATTGACAAGGGGTACATCTCTTTTCCAGAAGGAAGTTTGGTTGTCCATGTCAACCTCTCAGTTGTCTAAGCTCGAAGATTTCAAAGGGTCATTTCCATAAGCCAGTGGTCCAGATAGGCAGACGTCCTCAACATTGGCAGTCCTTAGGCGCTTTTACCATTTGCATCTTGTAGTTTACTTTCTGTTAATTGCTACTTGCTTTTTAAACATTGTTATTTTGAATGGTAATATTAATTAAGTGATTATGCATTTTCCGAATCAGTCACGTCGTATTCACTCATTATTTCCACTTATCACAGACACATACACTTTTATCCAGTCCACTTTATCACTGTTGTTTTAGCAAAGATTGGAGGGAGGATGACGAAGACGAGATACCCATAATTGCAAATCGTATGCTTTCGGATAAAACCTTGACAATGATGTACAGGCATTGTTTTAAATCCCTTAAACACCGGAGATATAAGGAGTTAATCCCTAGTCAACCACTTCGAGCCTAGAAGTAGGAGTTTCCTTCGGATATTCAAACCCTTAACACTCAACCTGGGGCAGGGTAGTTGTTCAGTTAATCCAATTATACACTCAAATCAACAAAGCAAAATCCAAAAGACATGGCGGTTGTTCACCAATGACCCATGACATGGCAGTCACAACCCTCCAACAAAAAAAATAAAAATCAAAAGCCTGCTAAGTCAAGCACCTCAAAAGGAGACTTAGGCAAAAATCAAGGCTATCCCGATGGATCTGACAAGCTAAATCAGTCCATGCAAAAGTTAGGGATCAAAAACAAAATCAAAAGAGGTCCTCAAACCCTCAACAAAAACAAAATGAGATTCACTGGTCACGCAAAAGGGTCACTGACATCCATCAAAAACAAATAAGGTGACTGCCATCTCAAGCAAACCTTGAACCATCAAGCTTACACCGTCAAGGTAAACAAGCGCAGAATTAACTGATTGTAGGTATGGAGATCATCAAGAAGAAGGGGTGGGTACAAATAATACTTTGAGCCTAATATCCTTTGTTTCATAACCGTGAACCAGACCACGTTACAACCCTCGAAAGACCTAATTGAGGCGAGGTTTAATCTGAATGCATACTATTGTGAGGTTGCGTAACCTGACTCCTCACATATTTGCTAATCATCAGCACTGGTGTCAATACCCTTGCTATATCTTTTACACCAATCAAATTAGCACAACGTTCGGACTAACGGTCCATTCGTCTCACTATCACGACACTCAATAAACGACATTTTTTTTTTTCAAAACTTGCATGAACTTTGCATTAAGATTACCATTCGTGAACAAACAATTTTAAGTGCAAGTCAGTAGTTGGCATCAAGGAAATTCCCAACACAAAGCAATCAAACAGGACTGGATCATTCAGCAGTCTGGATCAGAATCAAGCATACTTTGTAACCCTATGGATCTGAGGCGTTGACGTCTAGTAAGTATGGAATCAATCAGTCTGAGGCAAATCCCCAAACAACGGTTGATTATGGGGAAAATCATTCAAGAAGCGGTTGATCAAAAGTGAATCATACCAATTAGGGGCAGGCCACCCAGAGTTTCTCTGACTTGAGGATAGATCCCTCCAATGTTCAATCAGGATAAGTTAAGTCGCTTCAACGCTCTTTCAAGAGCAAGCTACTCCAAAGAGTATATTGAAGCCAACCACGATAATCGGTTGAACAATGATGAATCCTTTTGTGGTACAAACTCTGGGGCAAACTAATCTCGAGGACGTCTTATGACAAGTTACTCAAGCAAGTTCATTTTCGTCAGCAACTGTTGAGTTCAAAACGAGTGTCGGGGAATCATACTGTCATCTCACCCAATAACCCTAACCGTCCGAAGGCCTTGCTGTCATTGGATCCTTCATCCCACAGCCTAAACCTGTCACCTATCAAAACAAGCCAAACCTCCAAAGTCCATGTTCTCACCTGTCAAAACCTTGTAACTCTCAAACCAGTCCCATCTGGTTAACCCTTTGCTGAATACCTAGCCCCGTCTGGTATATGTCAGCTTTTGAACCAGCTCCCATTTGGTCACTCATTCTTTAGCCTACCATTTAACTAGTTCTCGTCTGGTAATCACAGTTCCAAAGTCCAGTTCTCGTCTGGCAAACCACAAAGTCTATTCCCGTTTGACACCAAAGCCAGAAGTCAAGTCCTCCTTTGACAGCTTAACCTTTCGCCAACCAGTCCCATCTGGTCTACCCTCCGAATACCAGCCATCATCTGGTACTTCCAACCCAAAGTCCAATCTGCATTGGCAACCACCAAAGTCCACCCTGTCGGCACCTACATTTCTAATCACTTGTCTGTAATTATACACATCATATGCATCATACGCATCGCGTTCGACCTCATAAGCATCTTGCACCATACGCATACCCAGAATCATATCATACCCCCCAGCTCTTGCATCCCCACGTGTTAGCATCTGCGTTTGCATTTCCACTTGTTATGGAATATCATTATCATCAAGCATTCGCATATGCGAGCTCAGATCCAGGATCAATTTCGAAGATTTTCAAGATCCTAATCAGCCTAGTCAGGGGCATCTTTTCAAGACCATGGGCGTATTGCATGATGTATTGCAACCTCGTGGTTAATCAGACCTTCAAAATCAACGTTCAGCCCAGACAGGGGCATCTCCAGTAAATCTGTGGGTGATCCCCAATGATTTGTCTCCGCCATCTTCAGCGATAAGTGGCAATCTCTTCAGAGAAGCTTATCCATCTTCAGCGATAAGTGGCAATCTCTTCAGAGAAGCTTATCCATCTTCAGTGATAAGTGGCAATCTCTTCAGAGAAGCTTATCCATCTTCAGCGATAAGTGGCAATCTCTTCAGAGAAGCTTATCCATCTTCAGCGATAAGTGGCAATCTCTTCAGAGAAGCTTATCCATCTTCAGCGATAAGTGGCAATCTCTTCAGAGAAGCTTATCCATCTTCAGCGATAAGTGGCAATCTCTTCAGAGAAGCTTATCCATCGTCAGTGATAAGTGGCAATCTCTTCAGAGAAGCTTATCCATCTTCAGCGATAAGTGGCAATCTCTTCAGAGAAGCTTATCCATCGTCAGTGATAAGTGGCAATCTCTTCAGAGAAGCTTATCCATCTTCAGCGATAAGTGGCAATCTCTTCAGAGAAGCTTATCCTTCATCAGCGATAAGTGGCAATCTCTTCAGAGAAGCTTATCCATCTTCAGTGATAAGTGGCAATCTCTTCAGAGAAGCTTATCCATCTTCAGTGATAAGTGGCAATCTCTTCAGAGAAGCTTATCCATCGTCAGTGATAAGTGGCAATCTCTTCAGAGAAGCTTATCCATCTTCAGCGATAAGTGGCAATCTCTTCAGAGAAGCTTATCCATCGTCAGTGATAAGTGGCAATCTCTTCAGAGAAGCTTATCCATCTTCAGCGATAAGTGGCAATCTCTTCAGAGAAGCTTATCCATCTTCAGCGATAAGTGGCAATCTCTTCAGAGAAGCTTATCCATCGTCAGTGATAAGTGGCAATCTCTTCAGAGAAGCTTATCCATCTTCAGCGATAAGTGGCAATCTCTTCAGAGAAGCTTATCCTTCATCAACGATAAGTGGCAATCTCTTCAGAGAAGCTTATCCATCTTCAACGATAAGTGGCAATCTCTTCAGAGAAGCTTATCCATCTTCAACGATAAGTGGCAATCTCTTCAGAGAAGCTTATCCTTCATCAACGATAAGTGGCAATCTCTTCAGAGAAGCTTATCCTTCATCAACGATAAGTGGCAATCTCTTCAGAGAAGCTTATCCATCTTCATCAACGATAAGTGGCAATCTATTCAGAGAAGCTTATCCATCTTCAACGATAAGTGGCAATCTCTTCAGAGAAGCTTATCCTTCATCAACGATAAGTGGCAATCTCTTCAGAGAAGCTTATCCATCTTCATCAACGATAAGTGGCAATCTCTTCAGAGAAGCTTATCCATCTTCAACGATAAGTGGCAATCTCTTCAGAGAAGCTTATCCATCTTCAACGATAAGTGGCAATCTCTTCAGAGAAGCTTATCCATCTTCAACGATAAGTGGCAATCTCTTCAGAGAAGCTTATCCCCCTACATCCTTTTGGTGTTAGGGATGATCCCATTTCGCCCCATCATCTTTTTGGTGATGGGTCTGACATCCTTTTGGTGTCATGACTAGCATGTTTTCCGCTATCCTTTTGGTAGTGGGTCCCTTACTTTCTTTTGATTTCAGAGCAATATGTGTGAGTGTACTATCATCCTTTTGGTGATAAGCTTGTCATCCTTTCGGTGTCAAGTTTTCTCTGTTAACATCCTTTTGGTGTTACCGACCTTTGCAAGGTATCCAGTATTTCATTCCCAAGTATCTTACTTCTTGTTGGACAAATTTAGGGTCTTCTTTTTATCTAATCATCTTCTACCTGGAAAGAATGAATGCCTCAGCATCTCGTCTTACTCGGTTTAAGCTAATTAGATAGGGGCATCTGTCACACCCTAAATTTGGTCTTGTTTTTTTTTTTCATTTTACGCCAAGATGTTTGTTTTGCTCCATGGTCATTTTGTGAATCATGCGATGTTGAATTCAGTTGGAAAGGGACGCGTCGTGGTGTTCAGGGTCAATTAGTCCGCGTATGTCCTTTGAGTTCGGGTGGTGGTTATTCAAATTTCAAGACATGGTTAATTTTCTTTCAAGCCACGCTTTGGTTGGTTTCGAGATTAGTAATGAGCTTTGATTTAAATGGTTGAATTCAAATGTTGAGCCAAGGTGAGATTTAATTGGACTTGATTGTTGGGCCCAACTAATTTGCAATTAAATGCTAAGTTTAATCCAAGTTACATGAGAGAATCATACCAAGGCATAATTTGGATATGTTACAAGTGACTATCGCACTCTTAAATTTGTTTCAAGTTTTACATGAAGTCTCTAGAGGCAATTCAAGTTAGGCGAGGCATTAGAGGTGGCCAAGATGAGTTGTGAATAAATTTGTGCTAGCCAAGTCGCTTGCAAACTGTTGGAATTACTCAAGTTAAACTTTGAACCATGATTAAAGGTGCATGAGAGGCATATGGAAGTGAATACAAAACATGAAATCATCTGTATGGATATTCGCTTGTTCTTAAAAGGCATGATCATTTTTGTTGAGTTCTAAAATAGGGCCACTATTTTAATCCAAAGCAAAACTTATTCAAAGTTGACAAACCGTTATGGGAAGGAATTCATAAGCAAACTGTTTAATCAACATTATTCATGAGATTGATGTCATACGGGATTTAAACAGGGATAAATTACATTGCCTTTGCCTTCAAGTGTTTATACAAAATATCAAAAAAAAAAAAGAAGCTACAAGAATGCATTGCATTACTAGTGTGAAGTCAGGATATTTTTAAGTATTCAAAACATAAAGTTGTTGCTCTGAACCTAAAGGAAATGAACGCATAAGCTTCCAGGAGAATTTCCAAGTGAAGCATTGGCCTTAGTTCGCTCTCGAGCAACACCGTCGCCGCCAAAACACTCTTATTTCACAAGTTATGAACCATGTACTTCAAGCTGCACCATATAATTCTTAACGGATTGGTCACCTGAGTTATCAGAGTATCATCATAGCACATCAGACCGTAATATTATCATAAAAAGTGGCAAACAAAGGCACGAGATTCCGGTGATAATCATATGGATACCTCGCAATTCCCGCGGGATCTCCATATTCAAACCTTGTGGCGCTTTCAAATTCTGTTCCATGAAGCTCTGAAGCAAAGTGCGGAAACCCGACTCAAGATTACAACAAACCACATTAGCAACACAAGACCAGATAGTCGTACAAGGAAATCTGCAGAGCAAGAATGTCGTAAATATCAGCAGTCACAAAATTATTGCAGAATTGTTGTAGGTTTCTTTCTGATGAAGAAAGAGTGAATGTGGCCTTTTGAGTTAAAAGCAATGCAGTAAAAAACATATTCTCTACGGTTATAATAGTAAAAGAAGAAAGTAGAAATTCTGCACATGGCCTCTACCCCACTCGCAGCCTCACTTTTGATCCCCACACAAAAAAATCAAAGAAATATCACACAACAAATTGCGATCAATTTCTCCATGAGTCGCACGTCCGATACGACAAGAAAATGAAAAAAATGCATACCTTTTTTGTCCTCTCCCACGATCCTCTCGGTAAAACGCAGCTCGCACCAGTATTCATGTCGCATACATACAACTTGCAATACACAAAAACGGCATGCCGGCAAGCAGTTCCCGGTGCATTAAAGATCTTGATGCCTTCAAAAAAAAAGAAAAGAGACATGTTAGTGGTAAAACTCCTAATAGAATGAACATGATAGTATGACAATCACTAAACCAGACGACAACCTACTGCAACACCAGCTGCCAACCATTCTGCTATCAATAGCCCACACACCAGGCTGCTGCGAACCGTACCTGCACCAATACCACACCACATAAAAACCTGCAGCATCATGACAACAAATTGGCAGCTAACACAAATCCCATACCAGACAATACCTGCTATTACTGCTCCAGCCTTTGCACAACAGCAACTCTGCTACTACTGCACACAAAAAATCACACCAGACCAACATCACATGACTCTTGCTGCTATCTCTGTACACTGCATAACCGTACCACCAGACAATACTCTGCACACACACTACCCTGCTACACAAGTCCCACACCAGACAAAAACCTGCTACAAGCAACAATGTTCAACACTTAACTCTTAAAGATGAAACTGTGACAACAACCACTGCATAATTCCAGAAAAAACTAGGTACCTGCGATAAAAAGACAGAGAAAAATCCATTCAAAACGAAGAGGCTTCAGCAGTAAAAAAGGGGGAGGGGACTTTGAACGAAAAGGAACCTTTGGGCTGGAACAAAATCACAAATGTTCAACCTTTAAACCCAAAAATATGGTCTTCACAGGGGGGGATCCGGGTTCCATGTTTGGAATTTCTTCATCATAACTTCATCCTCCCTCACTCATTTAACCCAACTGAAACTTTCTCCAATCTTGAATTCCTCCTTCATCAACAATTTCATTCTCACAAAACACTCTTCAACACCTTCAAGCCTCAACAAACTTCAAACCTCTAACCCTCCTTTTAATCTCTGAAACTCACACAGTTTCACAACCACAACGTCCTTCAATACAACCCACCGAAAACCCCTTTTCCCTTCCGTTTCCAGATCCGCCCAGACTCAACCCTTCACCAACAACAAACTCCAAATGATGCTCAACCGAACCTCTAGCAACCACTCCTCATTCTACTCATTGATTTACAAAATCCCAAAGCTCCAACACCCTTAACCGCTCACAATCTCCTCCGACCAAACCAACTTTCTTCTCCGTCAAAATTTCATCATCCAACTCAACAACCCGTACCAAACCAAACCCCTATTATCAACAGAACCCCCGAAACCCATCATTCTCCTTACCCCTAAATCTTACTCTTCTTCTTCAACCTAAAAGTCACGCCTAAACCAAACAGAAACCCTAACTTATTCCTCAACCTCTTCCAACGATGACCCCCTACAACGATTTCAGTACAGTCTTCAAACCATTCCCAATCCATCATCAAATCAGAAATATAAATGGAACGAAAGAGAAAGGGATGAAGTAAGATTGAAGTGAACCAAATCGAAACTGAATGCCAACCTGAGCGAGATTCGCGTCGAACTGAATATGAGCCATCGCAGAAATAGCGAAAGAGAACGCGAGGAGGTTGAGCCGAGTGACATCACTGACGGTTTCTTGTTCTGTGATACTGATGTTGCGACTAATTGCGTTTTGCTTTTGCTAATTTCTTCAAAGCTTTTTGGCCATACATTGTCTTGGATTGATACCCCCGTTTTCCTGTTCTGATCTTTTTTTTTCTCTTTCTTGTTCTTTTTTTAATTATTTATTTTATAAATATACTACTATTTATCATTATGTGATATATTTTATTTATTTATTTATTTTTTTAAAATATATTTCTAAACATTTTTCTTTTACAGTAGATTTATATATGTATATATTATATATCATATTTATTATATTATTTTTATTTAGAGTTTGCATATTTATATATACCTTTTTTAAATTATTATTTTTCTTTTAGTTTCTTAGAACTATTTTATATTTAAGTTTTGAGATTTATTTTATTGTAGAGTTAATTTAATATCTTATTTTTTACTGGACTTTTTGTCCCATTCTCTTTTTAGGTCGATGACGAGACCTCCGTAATTCATTACCAGTCAAATTATTGATGAGTAGTGTTGGATCTGAGACCACCTATTTTCTCTCTTCGTCACTTGTCCCGACTCGATTCAAAACTTTGTCAAACAATTTTCAAAATCAAATTATCTTTGTATTGAATTAAAAAGAGGGGATTAAGTGTAGACTTTCTTCCTCTCCGAGTGTCGGGATGCCCACTGTAGTGAGGGTGGTTCTGACACTCGTCTTTCAATACGAAGACGTTTCCCATCCATTTTCAAATCCCATCTCCCTAAAATCAATTCTTTGTATCGAATTCAACGAGAGGATTGGGTGTGGACCCCTTCCTCTCCGAGTGTTGGGACGTCCACTGTAGTGAGGGTGGTCTCGACACTCGTCTTTCGATACGAAGACACGACTTTATCCACCATCTCGCTTTCACAACTTCATCCCGCAACCCTTTTCACACCTAAAACCTCGGTCCTGCACCGAGTGCATTTTCAAATCATTTTCTCAACAAAAACTTGAATGGTCGTGGAGTGGTTAGGCGTAGGCCTTCTCCTATCCCGAGTACTGACGTTTACCGTAGGGTTCTCTGTCGCAAAAGTACTTACCATTCAAAACCAAAAACGTCTTTAATAAGAGAATGAAGTTCTCTTTGTGTTGAGTTAAAAAGAGGGGATTAAGTGTAGACTTTCTTCCTCTCCGAGTGTCAGGATACTCACTGTAGTGTGTGTGGTCTTGACGCCCGTCTTTCAATACAAAGACCCCTCGTTCGCCACACCTTTTTATAACAAAAACTTTGAGACAACGAATTGGGTACTACCCGTAGGGGTTACTATCCGAGGACCTGTCTCGCCCCCTAAAAAACAATCCAATCAATCAAACGTGACTTCTTGCCCCGCGTGGCGAAAACTAATCAATCTTTCAAAAGGATATGATACGTCCGTTCTACCGCAAACAGGTAACGCCTAAGTCTCCAACGAGCGAGCAGCAAATCACCTAACTGCTAGAATGCGCACGATAGCATCATCCATAAAAAACATCAACACACCGTAGGCCGAACTACGGCTGCTCTGATTCTTTACTTCTTTTAAGTAAAGATACGTAGGCACAAGGGCCACAATCCTTGCCGAGCACATTCCCCCCATATCTGTAGTTCCCTGAACTACGTCGACTCTGACTTTCTCACATCTATTGAGAATACGTAGGCATAGGACTGCAAAGTCCTACCGAGTCTGTTCTTTCTCTTTTCTTCCCCGTTCTCTCTTTCCTCTTAATTTTCTTGTTTATAACCCTTCTTTTACCCCGTGGAACACTTCTTATAGCATAATGTTTAAGCAAATAAATTCACACATCGACAAACAAAAGGTTCCCATCGAGTACGATGGATGCGAGGGGTGCTAATACCTTCCCCTCGCATAACCGGCTTCCGAACCCGTTCTTGGTCGCGAGACCATCTTATCCTTTCGTTTCTTAAGGTTTTCTCGATATTTTCCTTTCCCCTCATGGGATAAATAAAGTTCGGTGGCGACTCTTCTGTCTATCTTTTTCGCCTCCCCGTCGTTGCACGATGCATTTTTCGAGTAGCGACACCGAGTCATTTTTTATTTTCATTTTATTTTCTTTTTAACCCTTGACCTATAGTTTAGATAGAATAACAATCCATACCCGAAAACAAGCGTGGATCCCGTCGAGTACGACGGACGTGAGGGGTGCTAATACCTTCCCCTTGCGTAACCGACTCCCGAATCCAGGTTTTGGTTGCGACGACCATACCTTTCCCATGTTGTGCGAGGTTTACTCTGAGCGTTTCCTTTCCCTCCCGTGGGATAAATAACGCGCGGTGGCGACTCTTCTGTTCAGCCGGCGCCGATTTTCGCAGTAGCGACACCCTCGTCGTTGTCGAGGACGATGCCGGCGCCGCTTCCCGTGGAGTTGGAGGAGCCATCCATAAAGATGGTCCAGAGGTGGTTCCCGGCGGTAGGGTCGGGTGGTGTGGTCTTCTCGGCGACGAAATCGGCCAAGGCTTGAGCCTTGATGGCGTGCCGGCTCTCGTAGGTGATGTCGAACTCGGAGAGTTCTAGCGACCATTTCAGCATGCGTCCGGCCATGTCGGGGCGGCCGAGTAGCTGGCGGATGGGCTGATCGGTGCGGAGCACGATGGCGTGTGCGAGAAAATAATGTCGGAGTCGGCGTGCGGCTGTTACGAGGGCTAGGGCGACTTTCTCGATCAGCTGGTATCGGACTTCCGAGCCGTGGAGAGCTTTGCTAGTAAAGTAGATGGGCTTTTGTCCCTCCCCGGTTTCGCTTACGAGGACGACGCTAACGGCTTCGTTGGACACGGCCAGATATAAGTATAGGGTTTCGCCCGTCGCGGGGCGCGTCAGCACTGGTGGTTCAGATAAGATGCGTTTGAGGTGGCAAAGGGCTTTCTCACATTCGTCCGTCCATTCGAATTTGGTCTCCTTCCTGAGCAGTTTGAAAAATGGGAGGGCGTGTTGGGCCGACTTCGCAATGAATCGTGAGAGGGAGGCAAGCACGCCGTTGAGGGACTGGATGACCTTCTTCGTGGTCGGCATGGTGATATTGAAGAAGGCGTGGCATTTGTCCGGATTGGCTTCGATCCCCCGTTCGGTCAAGTAGTAGCCGAGGAATTTACCGGTGCAGACGCCGAAGGTGCACTTCTCCGGGTTAAAACGCATGCGACATGACCTCGCGGTCTTGAAGACCTTCTGGAGGTGTGCCGCGTGGTCGTCCTCCGCGCCGGATTTGACGATCATGTCGTCCATATATACTTCGAGCATGTCCCCGATTTCGTCGCGGAAGACACGGTTCATCACCGCTGGTATGTGGCCCCGGCGTTTTTGAGGCCGAAGGGCATCACGTTGTAATAGTAATTGCCCGACGCCGTCATGAAGGCCGTGGCTTGTTTATCGTGTTCGGCCATCGGGATCTGGTTGTATCCCGAGTACGCGTCCATGAAGGACAAGAGCTTGAAGCCCGCAGAGTTGTCGACGAGCTTGTCGATATTGGGGAGGGGGTAGGCGTCCTTAGGACATGCCCGGTTGAGATCAGTGTAGTCAACACACATGCGCCATTTTCCATTATTCTTTTTGACGAGTACAACATTGGACAGCCAGGTTGAATACCGGGCTTCCGAAATAAAATTTGCCTCTAAGAGGTCTTTTACAGCTTGTTCGGCCGCTGCCGATTTTTCGGGGGACTGGCGACGCCGGCGTTGTACAACGGCCTTTACGGTCGGGTTGATGGACAGCTGGTGGCAGGCGACCTCGGGGTCGAGTCCCGGCATTTCCGCGGCGCTCTAGGCGAAGAGGTCGGCATTCTCGCGGAGGCAGGCTTGGAGCTGACGTTTTGCGAGGTCGGGGAGCCCTGCGCCTATCCTCACGGTTCTGCTCGTGTCTTCCCCGAGGGGGACGAGTTCGAATTCACCGTCCGGGATGGGGCGCACTGGGTGTGAGGGCTACCCGTTGACTTCGTTGGTCTTTGTTTCGTGGTCGAGCTCGTCAGTGAAGCGACTGTCGAGCTCAACGGATCCGACCAGCTCCGTTGGTTTGCCCTTTGGCGTAGCGCTTGACGTTTTCTTTTTGGTCGCTGGAGCGATGGAGTCTAGGCCTTTCAGCACGGCTTCGAAACATCTTCGGGCGGCCTCGATGTCTCCATTGGGGGTTACCACGGCTCCCCTTCTCGTGTAGTATTTCATCTTCAGGTGGACGGTGGAGGGTACCGCGGTGAGTTCTGCTATCGTCTCCCTGCCCAGAATGCAGTTATAGAGGGATGGGCATTCGATGACTAAGAAGAGGACGCTGATGTCCCTGGCTGTTTCTTCTTCTCCGAAGGTGACTTTCAATTCCACGTATCCCCAAGGTCTCGTCGTCGTCCCGTTGAACCCCTGTAGGTTGGAGCCTACGTAGGGAGAAAGGTTGGATTCGTCGAGCTGGAGAGTCGTGAACAGATGTGAGTACATGATGTCAACCGAGCTCCCGCCGTCGACGAGGAGGCGCCTGACGTCGAAGTTTGCCATTCGGGCACGTATGAGCAAGGGTATGTTGGAATTGGGAGATCCCCCGGGTAGTTCCTCGAGGTAAAATGTGATCGGGTTGGAGCGGCCTCGGAATTTGTCGAGCGTGCTCATTTTGCCGGAGTTGTTAGCGATGAGTTTGTCGAATTTCCTTTTCACAGATCCTATGGATAGGCTCCTTGTGGCTCCATCAGAGATGACCATGGCTTTAGGGAAGTATTCCCATCGGCTGGTTGGTCGGATTGGCTCGTCGACTAGATTGGGTCCTTCTGGGATACCGAATTCTCTGCCCGCGAACCAATCCTCGGGGCGGCTGACGCACAACGCGACCTGGAGCCTGCTGCTGTCCTCTGGAGAGGGAAGTTCCTCGATTTTCTTGGCTTCTGGAGCCTCTGGCCTAGGTGGTTCGCCTCCTCGGGTGTATCGTTTCAGGTGTCCGTCTTTGATTAGAATTTCGATCGCATCTTTGAGATGGATGCAGTCCTCTGTCACGTGCCCGTGGGTCCTGTGGAATCGGCAGTATTTTGACTTGTCCACGTTGGGTTTGGGCGGCGTTGGTCGCGGAAAACGGACACCTCCCTGCACGAACTCGGTTTTAGCGCATTCGGCCAGTATGCGTTCGCGCGAAGCGACCAAGGCCGTGTATTCTGTGAATCTTCCTGCCGGGCCGCGTGGTTCGCGTTGTTCGCGGGGTTCGCGGGGGCGGTCTTCCTGACGGCGGTCTCCTCCTCGTCGATGGCTCGAAGCTCCTTCGTCTCGGTGCCCGCGGGGGGCCTCCCTGTCTCGAGTGTCACGAGCGGAGTTGGCCGCCTGTGTTTCCTCGAATCGGATGTAATGCGCGGCCCTGTCGAGGAAATCTTGGAGGGATGTTGGCCGGTGTATGCCTACGGCTTCGTAGAATTTGGAGTTGTGGCGCAGGCCTTGTTCCATTAAGTAGCGTTCATTTCGTCGGAAGTTGTCACCTGCACTGCTTCCCGAGTGAACCTTTCGATGTATTTTTGGAGAGGTTCGTCGGGGCCTTGGATGGTTGCCCCGAGGACTGCTTCTGTCTTCGGGTGACGTCGAGACGCCATAAAGTGTTTGGAGAATAGGTCCTTCAAGACCCTCCACGACGTAACTGATTCGGGCTCCAGACTTTTGTACCAGGTCATAGCGCCTTTCCTCAGAGTCGTCGGGAAGAGTCTGCACTTGATAGCTCCCCGGACGTTTCGGTAGTCGAGCATAGCCTCGATGTCTTCCAGGTGATCGTCCGGGTCGGAGGTGCCGTCGTATGTCGACAGCGTCGGTGGTTTCTCCATCCTCTAGGGTATGGGGGCAGCCATGATCTCCCGGGACAGCGGGGTGCGGTAATCGTCCTCGTCGCTGTGTGCCGGGGATCTGTGGGGAGATGAGCCGTTCGAGGTATGCCCCTGGTTTCGGGTTCTCGATCTCCTGCCTGAGTTCTCGCCTCGGGGGTCCTCGGTTAGGATCACCGCGGTGTTCTGGTTCCTCGCGCGAACTTGTCTTGCCGGGGATCTGGTGCGTTCTCGTGTCACCTGCAGGCGGTGTCTCTCCAGCCGCGGTCGGCGATTTCTGGGTCGAGGTGAGGGACTCCTCGAACCTCTGTTCTGGTCTTCCCGCGGGGGGTACCTCGGAGGGCCGATGCGTTCTAATGCTCCAATTCTCACATTTTGTTGGAACAGCAGCTGGTTCGTCTAGTTGATGGCCGTAAAGAGAGCGGCCACCGTTGGGTCCGCTCCCGCCGGGATGGGAACGGGGTGGAATGCTGGTGGGCTCGGGGGTCGGTGATCGGCCTGAAGGGGCCGTTCCGCGGATGATGGCGAAGCAGTTTGCCCGTCCCTTTCGTTGGCTTCCGCCGGACGTGCCGTTCCTGTTTGCTTCCCGTTGGTGGCGACGTTGAGCGCAAGGTCGTGCGGAGTGTCGTCGCGGTGTGGACTATCCATGATCGTGGTGGAGGTTTGGTGAAACTTTTGGTTTTCTGCTCGGAGTAACGGGGAAGTTTCAGTTTCCCACAGACGGCGCCACTGATCTGACCTGATCAGAAGGGGATCACGATATGGCCACACGCTGCTGGACTGCTACCTGTTCACCGGTGATGAGAAGGAGGAGGGGGGTGTACCTGCAAGACACTCCGATGCCAAAGTAAGAAGTTGGGCAGAGTGGAAGCAATAGTACAGAAAGGGGCAAGAAGAGAGTTACCTGGCCCTCTTGGGGAAGAGGGTATTTATAGAGAGACCCCAGCGCTGGGCCAACGGTCATTTGAGCTGGACTGGATGACCAGGCCCAACCCTAATGACTGCTAGGGCTTACATGGCGTAGTGAAGACCAGGACGTGGTCTTCGCCCTAGTCCAACCGCTCCTAGATCTCCGGAAAGTGGGTTTGACCTGCTCTTTTGGAGGTGGGCAGTTGGTTGATGACGTGTCCCCGCGGAGGGGAGCAAGTGGAGAACGTGTGCCGGGCACGTTGTTCTCCCCGCGGAGGGGAGCTCGCGAGGTACCCCGGAGCGCGTTGCTTTCCCCGCGGAGGGGAGGAACCACGGGGGCGCTTTGGTGTGCCGGGGATGGTTCCGCTCGTCTGATACGATGGATGATGAGATGCTGTTGGGTGCGCTGCTTGTGTCCGGTGGCATGCCCTACTCGTCTCGAGGGACGCACGTGCCCGGCGTGCCCGATTCGCCTATTGGGCCGTACTTGGTATTGGGTCTGCCGAGGTCGGGCCCATACCGAAACACTATTGTTCAAAGTTCAACTATTTACATCAACATGTTTTTATTTTCTCGTATTGAACTATTATATAAACATCATGAATGGTCAAGAATTTATGTGGATAATATATTTTTAAGTTCCCACGAGTGATTGGGATAATTTCTTTTCATACTACTACAAGTTACACAATCTAGGTAAAGACACTCAAGTTATCTAGAACACAATATGCATTATTTATTTATTTATTTATTTAACTTAACTAACCTATAGTTAGGCAAAGTAATTACTTGGCTAATAAGAAAATATAAACTATTTTAAACATGATTACGTAGCTAATTAAAGTAGACTTTTTGTGATTACAGTCAGCATCGTTATCGCCACCACCATATTCATACATCAATGTAACTGTCAAGGTTTCTCAATAGCAACTTCCATTGCTTTTTTTTTAGTCAAGTCCAATTCATGACTTAATTAGGTTGACAAATTTAAATACAACTGGACCCAGCAACAAGCAAATACCAACTTGAACAAAAAGGTTTTTCTTGGAATTTTCATCATTATTCTAACAAATAACTAGGCAAATTTCTCTTTAAATTTAGTGAAGAATAAATTAGATATATATATATATATATATATATATATATATATATATATATATATATATATATATATATATATATATATATATATATATATATATATATATATATATATATATATATATATATATATATATATATATATATATATATATATATATATATATATATATATATATATATATATATATATATATATATATATATATATTAAAGTGTTACTTTGAAGTTTGATTGGATTATTCTGTAAATAATATTCATAAAAAAATAAATTTATTTTAAATAAACTAATATAAAAAATAATATGACATTAAATAATTAGAGGATACTAATATGTTAGTTGAATTAAATTGAATTTAGATGACATTTATTTATATTTATTTATTAATATAAAAATTATTATTATTTATACATCAATAATTTTTAAATAATTTTTTTGTATATAGATATATGAAAATTCACTATTTATTAATTAGAGAGATAATTTTGTTTTACAAAAGATAAATAAATAAATAAATAAATCAAACTGAAATAATATGTGTGGCCATGTGGGAACTATTATAATTAACTTCATGACTGACTGAACATTTTAGTCAAAGAAAAAAAAAAAAAGAGAAACTGAGATTTGTAATTTAATTATGTCGGCTAGCTAAGATGTAGAACATAGAATTTCCTAACTTTTCTATGTTATCAACATACTTTACTTTCATAAAATAATTGCTATATTATAAATAAAATATTAGTGACTTATTTACATTTTTTCTAGGAATTAGAATGGGAAAAAATGGATGCTAGTTCTATAATAGTAGTGTGTAGGTAGGACTATAGAATGGGAACAAATTAGAAGTAGGTGGATAGGTTGCAAAATGTCTAGTAGTAGTTTGGTATAATTTAGTTTGGTCTCAAGTTGAACTTATGCTTAATTAGGTTTCACACTTGCTTTTTTAAGTTTGTAATGTAGGATATGCATGCATGTTATGAGTCTCTATGTTGAATGTGATGGTTTAAAGTGGAGTATAATCTTTATCTAGTTAGAGATAAAGATAACAATGAGTAATTAAAGGCATGAATATGGATGGAGTTATTTGCTATATGTGTGATCGTGGCTTAAAAGTTCATATATTTATAGGATTCAAGTTTGTAGGATTCAAGTTTTACTTTTAACATAAATTATTGGTTAGGATGGAAAAATGGGATGGATTGATTGGTTGGACATTTTGCTTTTACTCACATTTTCGTGTGATAAATTAAAATTTTAGAACCCATTTTTTAATATATTTGTGTCGTCTATCTTGTTTTTTTTTTGGATTTTTATAGGCATGAGCATTAACATAAATTTATGTAATTTTGGAGATAAAATAATGTTGTGGCCGCGCGCCTGTTATGTTCCACCCTTATTTTTCTGAGATAAACTAAAATTTGTAGCATGCATCCTATATGATCGATGTCCCGTCTTGTCTTTTTTTTTTTTGAAATTTTTGCAGAATTGACATAAAAGAGACAAATTTGTTTGTTTGTCACCTTTAATTACGTATGCATTTTTTAACGCTTGTGATTAACTTTTGTTGACGAAAAGATGATTTTGTTTGAAGAAAACAATCCGAGGGATTAAAAATACAATATGGTATGTTTATATGGATAAAAACTTATTTAATTATATAGATAGGTGTACACATAATCATGTTGCCTTATATAGTCTATACAAGTTCTTCTTAGGATTTTCATTATCAATAACTTCAAGTTTTTACTACACAAGAATATTAAGCTCTTGCTTTGCAATTTCAGCACAATAAACAATTTTCAATATAAATCTTTCATTCTCTAAATATTAAAGTAATGAATAATGAATATATTGTAAATTAGGATGTCTTAAAATAAAATATACTCGGTTTATTTATGATTAAGAAACACACAAGGGTTAGGATTAAGAAAAAATAAGGAGAACAACAAGGATTGGTTATAACTGATATTCTTTGCTTTCTCTATAAAAAAAATACAAGTATTCAAGAATAACAAATAACCCTCTCACCCTAATTAGGTTTTGTCATATCACACTTAAGATGAGAGACTAGTATGCTATTTATAATAAAAATCTAACATACTAAATTAATGAGCTTTTTAACAATTACCCATTACAAGCTAACTTAGGGTACAAACTAACTTAAACAATTGGATCCTTAATACAAGGCCTAATTCGACAACTACATACTAGAACACAATTCAACTACAACATGTAGGTCTTCGACAACAGTATGTGAGCAAACTTCGACGGCATGCTAACTAGAGTTCGATCCAATATCTCACAAATCTCCACCTTGGATCTAATTCTACCATCAAGAAACAAACTAGCTTTCTTTATGCAGCTTTATCAACTGCATACAGTGGAAAAACTTGCAATTGGACAACGTCTTAGTGATCATATCAGCAGCATTATGATCTGTCGAAATCTTCAGCACTTGGACTTCTCCACGCTCGATTACCCCTCTGATGAAATGCAGCCTCACATCAATGTGCTTGGTTCGCTCATGATAGGCTGAATTCTTCGACGGGTGTATTTCACTTTGACTATCACATTTAACAGTGACAACTCGACCTTGAAGTTTCATTTCTTTTGCAAAACCTTCAAGCCACAATGCTTCCTTCACAACTTTAGTTAGGGCTATATATTCTGCTTCAGTGGTTGATAAGACAACAAGCTTCTGAAGTGTTGCTTTCCAACTGATTGTTGTGTCAAAAGTAGTGAACACATATCCAGAAATAGATTTTCTAGAATCCATACAACCTGCATAATCTGAGTCAACATATCCTCCGATTGCTGCTTTACTACCTTCACCCGAGGCTCCGCCATAAATTAGGACTTTGTTCAGAGACTCATTTATGCACCTTAGAATCCATTTCAATGCTTGTCAGTGAGCCTTTCCAGGATTTGCCATGTACCTACTTACAAGACTTACTACATATGTTGTGTTGGGTATACATCAAAGAACTCACTATATTAGCATATGAAATGTTATTCATATAAGCTCTTTCGATATTAGTACTGGTACATTGATCTATACTCAGCTTGAATTGAGGGTTTGTCAGAGTCACAATAGGATTTGAATTCGATATACCAAAATTTTCGAGAATTTTCCGTAGGTATGCCTCTTGAGATAAGCATAATTTCGATTGTTTTCTATCTCTTCGGATGTTAATCCCAAAAATCCTGGACGTAGCTCCCATATCCTTTATGTCGAACTTCTTATTGAGTTCAACCTTCATCCTCATTACATCTTTGACATTGTTTCTTGCTTTTAGAATATCATCCACATAAAGCAACAAAAGAACAAATGAATTACCAGGTCGAAATCTAAAGTAAACACAGTGGTGGAACAGACTTCTAATGAAACTTATGCGTTCCATGAACTTGTCGAATCTCCTATTCCATTGTCGATGAGATTGTTTCAGTCCATATAAGGATCTCTTCAGCTTGCGCACATAACCTTTCTTCCCTTTTTCGACATACCCTTCAGGTTGTCTCATCAAGATTGTTTCATCTAGATCACCATACAAGAACGCAGTCTTCACATCCATCTGTTCCAGTTCATGGTCGAACTGTGTCACTGTGGCAAGCAATATTCTAATGGATATGTGCTTCACAATAGGATAGAACACATCATTGAATTCGACACCTTATTTTTGAGTGAAATCCCTAGTGACCAATCTTGCCTTGTATATTTTCGACGCCACTCCTTCGATTTCTTCATTAACTTTGAAAATCCATTTACATCTGTCTAACCTGGCTCCAGCAGGTTTCTTGATCAGTTCCTAGGTGTTGTTATCATGAAGAGATTTCATCTCATCATCCATGGTGTTTAGCCATTCAGTCTTCTTTTGACTCCTCATAACTTCCTTATAGTCCCTAGGTTCTTCGTCGAGAACCTCACTTGTAGAAATTAACACATAAGCTATAAGATCTGCATACCCAAGTCTTTGAGGTGGCTTGATTACTCTCCTCAACATGTCTCTTGCTTGCAGGTAGTCATTATCACTCTCCTCATCTTCGACAGTAGCTTCTGCTTCTTCGACTTCATCTGGGGTACGCAATTCAGCATCAACATGTTCCACCTCAATAAGAATCTCTTCATATTCCAGCTCTTTGTCAGCATCATCAGTTTTATTGAAAGTCATCTCTGCTTCATTGAAAACTACATCTCGACTGGTGATACACCTTCTGTGACCTGGCTCTAGACACCATAGCCTATAAGCTTTGACTTCTTCAAGGCCATTGTCGGTTCTTAACCTCTTGACCTTTTCGCTAGTCTGATTTTCGATCAGAGTCTTCCAACCTTTGAAATTCTAAAAAATTCATCCTTAGTCTTTTGGATAAATACCCATAACTTTCTAGAATAATCATCAACTATGGATAGAAAATATCTTGCTCCTGAATGTGATGGACACCTTGCAGACCCCCAAAGATCAGTATGGATATAATTAAAGGATCCATGAGTTCTTTATTTTCCTTTGTTGAACTTCACTCTGCAAGATTTTCCAAGTACACAGGGTTCATAAAATTTTAGCTTTTCAACTTTGTCTCCTCCAAGCAGATTTTGTTTGCCTAATTTGACCAGACCCCTTTCACTAACATGGCCCAATCTCATGTGCCAAATTTTTGTTTTCAACAATGATTTCGTGGATGCAATATTTGACGAACCACTTATAACTTCAACCTCAAGGGTATACAAACCTTGTTTCTTCACGCCTCTCAAGACTTCCTTCGACCCCTTCGTGACTCTTAGGATAATTTTCTCTCCTTAAAAAACATATGCCTTCCTGTCGAATTCACCAAGAGAAATCAAATTTCTCTTCAAATCAAATACATACCTGACTTCAGTCAATAACCTTATTGACTCATCACAGAGCTTGAATATCACAGATCCAATACCTGTAATTTTGCAAGATTTGTTGTTTCCCAGTAGCACTGATCCACCATTTTGATCAGATAACTCCTCAAACAATTCTCTGTTTAGAGTCATGTGTCAAGTGCAACCTGAATCCATAATCCACTCCTTTCTTGAGTTACCGCTTGAAACCACAAAAACATCAAATGATTCGAAGTCATCTTAAACAATGGTTGCATTGCCAGTATTTTTACCACAATGATCTTTCAGGTGTTCAAGGCACACTTTTTTGTGTGACCCTCCTTCTTATAGTAATAGCATCAAATACCAGATGTCTTGCCACTATAAGACTTCTGCTGACTTTTACCTTTCTTCTTATCAAACTTACCATCCTTTTGCAAGAATTTTCCCTTAACGTCCAAACCTTTACCAACCGTCGAAGGTTTATGCTCCTTTCATTCGTTCAAGTCCTTAGAATACAAGGCTGATTGAACTTCTTCAAAGCTCGGGGACTCCTTTCCATATAAGAGAGTTTCTTTGAAGTGAGCATGTGTTCTGGGCAAAGTGCACAACAACAATAGTGTTTGATCTTTATCATCAATCTTCACATCAATATTTTTAAGATCTAGGATCAGGGTGTTGAACATATCCAACTGTTCAGCCAATACTTTGTCTTCACTCATCTTGAATGAATACAAAACTTGCTTCAACCATAACCACATTGGCGTCGTCTCTTTTGATACGTGCCGAAGAACCTTATCACCAAGGCTCAATAATATTGAAATGTGGGCTTTCTCTATCATGTCTATATTTTATTTTTTCTTTAATGCAAAGTCCATGGTTGCCTCTCCCTTCAACACTTCCAAATAACTCTGCTGAACCAGTAAGGCTTTCATCTTCAAGCGTCACAGATAGAATTCGTTCACTCCGATGAACCTTTCAATCTCATGCTTTGCCGAAGGCATCTTGTCCATGCTCACTGTCGCTACTCGAAAAATACGCGCAACGACGGGGAAGGCGAAAAGGAAAGGACAGAAGAGTCGCCACCGAACTTTATTTATCCCATGAGGGGAAAGGAAAATATCGAGAAAACCTTAAGAAAAGAACGGATAAGATGGTCTCGCAACCAAGAACGGGTTCAGAAGCCGGTTATGCGAAGGGAAGGTATTAGCACCCCTCGCATCCATCGTACTCGATGGGAACCATTTGTTTGTCGTGTGTGATTATATTTGCTTAAAGATTTTACTATGAAGAGTGTTCCAAAAGATACAGAAAAGGGTTTAGAAACTAAGAAATGAGGCAACAGGGAAGAAGAGGGAAAGGTTAGACTCGGTAGGACTTCGCGGTCCTAGGCCTACGTATTCTCAACGGATATGAGAAAATCAGAGTCGACGTAGTTCGGGGAACTACAGATATAGGGGGGAATGTGCTCGACAAGGATTGTGGCCCTTGTGCCTACGTATCTTTACTTGAAAAAAAGTAAAGAATCGGAGCAGCCGTAGTTCGGCCTACGATTTGTTGATGTTCTTATGGATGATGCTATCGTACGCATTCTAGCAGTTAGGTGTATTGTTGCTCGCTCGTTGGAGACTTAGGCATTACCTGTTTGCGGTAGAATGGACGTATCATATCCTTTTCGAAAGATAAGTTTTCGCCATGCGAGGCAAGATGTCACATTTGATTTGTTGAATTGTTTTTTAGGGGCGAGATAGGTCCTCAGATAGTAACCCCTACGGGTAGTACCCAATTCTTCATCTCAAGGTTTTTGTTATGAAAGGGTGTGGTGAACATAGCGTCTTCGTATTGAAAGACGAGTATCAAAACCATACACACTACAGTGAGCATCTCGACACTCGGAGAGGAAGAAGTCTACACTTAATCCTCTCTCTTTAGTTCAATACAAAGAGAACTTCATTCTCTTATTAAAGTGTTTTTGGTTTTGAATGGTAAGTGTTTTTGCGACAGAGAACCCTACGGTAAACATCAGCACTCGGGATAGGAGAAGGCCTACGCCTAACCACTCCATGACCATTCAAATTTTTGTTATGAAAAGAGTTTAAAAATGCGCTCGGTACGGGACCGAGGTTTTTAGGTGACAAAGGTTACGGAAAGAAGTTGTAAAGGGAGATAGGTGGCGGATAAAGTCACGTCTTCGTATTGAAAGACGAGTATCGAGACCACCCACACTACAGTGAATATCCCAACACTCGGAGAGGAAGGAGTCTACACTCAATCCTCTCTCTTTAGTTCAATACCAAGAGAATCGATTTATTTATTGTAAGTGTTTTGAAAATGCACTCGGTACGGGGCCGAGGTTTTTAGGAGAAAAAGGTGTGGATGAAAACGTCTTCGTATTGAAAGACAAGTATCAAAACCACCCACACTACAGTGAGCATCTCGACGCTCGGAAAGGAAGAAGTCTATACTCAATCCATTCTCTTTAGTTCAATACAAAGAGAAATTTACCCTTTTATTAAATATGGTGAATTGGCTTAACATTCGTTTGAGAAAATCCGCTTGACGTTGGGTCAAGGGTTTAATTGCTTAAAAAGGTTTGAGGTGACACGAACATGGTCGATGGCGGACGCACAAGGCGGCCGACTTACATGGCCGAAAATGGCTCGATAAAATCGAGAGTTTGTTTTCTTGAAAATAGTTTTTGGTATCAAAAATCAACAAGGACAATAGCAGTATTCACATATTAAAATCATACAAACATATGGAAAAAAAGATAAAACGACACCTTTTAAGGTAAAAACAACAAGAAAATAAAATAAGCAAACTGATCAGTTCACGCCGCGAAGGGTGTTCGCGCCGCAAACTGAGAAAAGTTTTGATTCTGTTTTTGACAGTTCGCGCCGCGAACATGGGTCGCGCTGCGACCTGAAGCGAAAAATACAGTATTTGCTGTATTCTTTGTTGTCTTTTGTGATTTTCTCTCTTTTCTATTGGTTTTTTAAAAATGGCTTTTTGGTCCCTTAGAACCTTACATGATATACACAGTACAATAACACGCAAGAGAATAAATGAAATGAATATAAAAGCAAAAAAATAAAGGGAGAAAGGTTTGAAGAAATGGATACCAAAAGCTTTCTATCCTTCTTGCAAGTACTCCAATGACCTTTGTTGGATGTGCTCTCCACTCTTCACTCTATGTTGTGAAGCTTCTCCTTCTCAATGGTCCTCTTTTACTTCTATATCACTCTCTTTTTTTCTGGTTTTTCTCCCTTCCTATTTTTCTGGTTTTTTGAGGTTTCTCTTGCTCTCAAACTCTCTCAATGTTGTGTATGTGAATGGTAGTGAATCCTCTCTTTGTTTACAGCCCCTTGCCTTCTTATCTCTCCCCTCTAGGGTTTTCCCTTCTCCCCAAACATCAGATTTTTTATGGGGTAATGTCTCTTACCACCTTTTCTCATGTCACTCTCTTTCATTCCATTTCCATGTATATGGCTATGCTGCATTTTTCTGCACTACTTTCCCATGCTGTCTTTTTCTGCATTCCTCTATATTGCCCTCAATCCTTTCACCTCTTTGTTGGCTTATGCTTGGACTACCCTCTTGGTCAATGTTAACCTTTGGACAGAATTTTGAAATTCTGATTTTTAGATGCATTATCATATGTCATTACCTTGGTCTTGTGACATGTGATCTTGTGACATGAAGAAATTTGTCACCTCTTGCATGGGACTGTTTTGCCATGATTAAACATGCATATTATTGGTCCTAAAACATTCCAATGTTGATTTAATCCTTGCATGTTTCTTGGATGTTTGTAAGTATAATGTATACTTGGTGTGGCATTACCATAACATGAATTTGACTAGAGACTTGAATGAAGTATTAGAAATAAATTAATTTCTAAACATTACTTAGAGTTGAAAATCTTGCAACAAATGACATTCTTGTAATGTCACAAAACTTCTCTTTATAATATTCTTGCCTTTAATCTTGAATTCATGATGGATTTCCTTTATGTCATTGAATTTGAAAGAAATGAAGAAATGAGTCAAGCCTTGAAAGAGGGCAAATTTTGGGGTGCAACAGCTGCCCCTATTCAAACGACTTGGACCTGAAGGGATGAAAAGCAAACGCTTTCAAACATTCGAGGTAAAAGGTAATTGAATACAAAAGAACCCAAAAATTTGTCAACCGTAGAATGAAACCTCTGACATCGCCGTCAGGCACCTATGACAGGTAGAACATCTGACTTCGCCATCAGTCGTTGATCAAATACAAACACCTGACCTTGCCGTCAGCTCTTAATAGCATTCTAACTTTGCCGTCGGAACTCAACATGAAATCTGTGAGATCTGACCTCACCGTCAATATTCAACATAATCTGTAAAAACATCTGATTGGTAGAACATCTGATCTCACCATCAGTCCTCCATATCCTCTGACTTCACCATCAACTTACAACATAATCTGACTTCGCCATCAATTAAAATAATCTGTCTTCGCTGTTATTTCTCAAACCATTTTGACGTCGCCGTCAACCCTCTACATGATCTGACTTCACCATCAATTCTCCACATAAAATTTGGAAAAACACCTGACTTCGCTGTCAGTCCTTAACATCAAATTGGTAGGACACCTGACTTCGCCGTCACCCCTCCACAATCTGACTTCGTCGTCAACTCCTCTCATAGTCTGACTTCGCCGTCAATTCTTTACATAATCCGACCTCGTCGTCGATTCCCTACATGGTTTGACTTCGTCGTCAATTCTCTTCATAATCTGACCTCGTCGTCAATTCCCAACATGGCTTGACTTCGTCGTCAATTCTCTTCATAATCTGACCTCGTCGTCAATCTTCACAATCTGACTTCGTCGTCAATTTTCTTCATAATCTGACTTCGTCGTCAATCTTCACAATCTGACCTCGTCGTCAATTTTCTTCATAATCTGACTTCGTCGTCAATCTTCACAATCTGACTTCATCGTCGATTTTCTTCATAATCTGACTTCGTCGTCGATCTTCACAATCTGACTTCGTCGTCAATTTTCTTCATAATCTGACTTCATCGTCAATCTTCACAATCTGACCTCGTCGTCAATTTTTCGTAATCTGACTTCGTCGTCAATCTTCACAATCTGACCTCGTCGTCAATTTTTCATAATCTGACTTCGTCGTCAATCTTCACAATCTGACCTCGTCGTCAATTTTTCATAATCTGACTTCGTCGTCAATTCTTTTTGCTAAAAAAGCTAGCATCGAACCCAAAGGTCGGCTCAACCCTAAGTTCAGAAGAACATTCGTCGATTCACCATCTGGGTGAAGAAATCGATTGGGGAAACATGAACTTGAATAAATAGACTCCGCTAGGGAAACCGATAAGATGAACACATTTGTCAATGACCTGGCTGGAGGTCTGGATACCACGCAGGATTGAGAAATATACTGATAACTGCTGGAGATACGCTTGAAAACAAAGGAGTGGCAACCCAACTTATGTTTTACATGCATATGTTTGAATATGGCGTAATGCTCCATACGAAATGGAAATACTACGCGTTTGGGAGGATGTTATGCATGATGCAAATGCAAAGGAAACACTTTAGCAAAATAAATGCCAAAGAGGAAGGATTAATTCTGTCGGGGAAAAGACTAGACATGTCTAGTACAAACGTTGGGGAAAACAAAACCTGGATGGTCTTCTGAGCAAACTTCTGGGTAAAATTGTTCCGCTAAGAGCAAATCCACCCTGCTGGGGATTAGACAATGAGGGAACCAACATCAACCATTTCTTGGGGAAATGAGCAATAAACTCAACAAATACAACTTCCGCTTGGGGAATGAGTCAATGACCTAGACTCTGAGGGGAAAAAGAGCAGTTGTTCAAACTCTATGGGGAAAAAAAATTTCTGAATTCGTTCCACTGTTGAGGGATAAACCCACACCCGCATGTCGCTTTCGCGAAAATAAGGTGCCGGCAAAACAGAAGAGTCGCCACCTTTCGTTATTTATCCTTCAGAACGGGAAAGGAAACGATCGGAAAAACCTGACGAAAAGGTATAAGACAAGGTCATCGCAACCGTTGTCTGGGTTCGGGAGTCGGTTACGCAAGGGGAAGGTATTAGCACCCCTCACGTCCGTCGTACTCGACGGGATCCACGCTTGTTGTGTTTACTGGACGAGTTGGTTTTATCTATCTACCTATCAAGGCTGGCTTAAAAGAGAAAAATGACTCGGCAAAGCGTCGCGCTTTATGCCTACGTATTCTCATCAGAGAATGAGAAATCAGAGTCAACGTAGTTCGACCTACTACGGGTTGCGGAGAAGGTGGATCGCCAATACATCAGTATTGTGCTTACGTACTCTCAACAGGTGTGAGAGATCAGAGCTTACATAGTTCGGGATACTACGGATTACGGGGATTCAAATTCATCTGTTTTATCGAGCAGGGTTAAACAGCAGTTCCAACAGTTAGGGACAAAGCCTGTTTGCGGTAGGACTGAAGTTTAACGACACTCTTTTCTTCAAAAAAGCTTCCTTTGAATTATGGGCCCACGGGGCAAAAAGGTTTGAAGTTTGTTTTCTGTCTTTTATGGAAGAACTGTTTTTTATTGTGTTTGCAATTTCAATCGCACTAAAGACTATGACCTGAGAGTGAATGCGTCACATGTCACCCAAAGGGTGCCATACTAAACATCCAGACTGCTGAGAAGAAGCTCCCCAACAATCCTTTCTCAGATAGCTTAAGGCTCGTAACGTACGAAAGAAATCATTCATGATTACTGTATCTTAAGCTGTTTTGAGATGAGAAGAGAACAGGCTCAACTAAAGGGAGACTATCAAGTCCTACTGTTGTCATGCCAAGGATTCATCCTATGGTTGAAGTTTGAAACAAGGAACTCCTAGAAGTTATCATGCATAGGTTTCAACCTAAAGTTCTATCATCACTTCCTTATCAAAGGAAATGAAATTCCTAAGGGATCATGTCAATGATAAACAGATAAAGATAAAGCATCCGCTTAAACAGTAAACAGTAAACAGTAAACAGCTGTAAAATGCATGCAATGCAAGTGAGGGAGGAAATGTGTGTGGGGCAGCAGCCTCCACAAGCTCATCTCAACCTCAAGCCAGATATGAATAACTGCAATCATGCAGAGGAAACATGCTATCAAGCAAGATAGAAGTAACTGCAATCATATAGAAGAAATGAAATAAAATGCTATCAAGCAAACAAACCACATGGGCAAGGGAGCTGGGCTCTACCGAATACCCGCAAGCAAAGCCATACAGTAAAAATACAAGCAGAGGGAGCAACTCAACCTCTAGTGCAATCATGCTCCTAGCTTAAATCATTCTAGATATGAACTTATTCTAATGCATCAAGCAAGTCAAACAAGGCACAGCAATACAGCAAAGAAAACAGACAAGAAAGAAAGCAGATCAACCCCTCTTTCTACTCCAAGCTTCAGCTCTTCTGGCAGCAATCCAATCTTTAGACTCTAATCACCCTTCAAGGCTATCATCTTCACTAACAAGCATCAACTTTCTCCTCCAAGGTTTCAATCCATCAAACATAAGTATCAACTTGTTCTCTCTTCCCCAAGCTTCAGCTCCTCAGTCAATTCCACCTTCAGGCTTCACTCTTAATTACAAGTATCAACTTGATTCCTTTAGGCTCTCCAAGCATCAATGTAAATATCAACTCATCTTTTATTCCTCAAGCCTCAGCTCTACACTCAATCCCAATTAAATCCTCTTCCTAAGTATCAACTTAGTCTTCAAGCTTCAGCTCTCTTTGCTTTACCAGTATCAACTTGGTCTTCTTCTCCTACAAGCTCCAGCTTCTCAGAGTAATCTTCAATCACATGGGAGTGTCAACTTCATCCTTCAATTCTTCAAGCAAGAAACTCCTCACTCAATCTCCATTGAATCTTCAAGTATCAACTTGGTCTTCTTGCTCTTCAAGCTGCAATGGCAATGCTCAAGGAATCGTCCTCTTCCACACTCTTCAATGAAGTCCTCATCTTCAAACTCAAGTCCAACATCTTTCAAGATACTCAAACCAGAAGACAATTGACTTAACAGGATGAGTGGAAATGATAAACAGCTTACTGACAACCAAAGGAAGCCTGTAAGGGTTCACCATTATGAGAGACTGGTTCCCTCAAAGTTCTACTTCCCAGATAAAGCCACTCATCCCTCCAAAGGAGGGATGTGAATATCTTAGAAGGACTTTTAGTCATTGGGAGGAATGGAAGCACAAGATGCTTTCCATATTTGTGAAAGAAATCATTCTAATTATAAGGCTCTCCATATGGATCCTACCTCCTAATCTTCATCAGATACCTTCAGGCACAAGCAAATCCCAAATCTCCAAGCAACTTCAAGCATACTCACATTGTCTTCAACTTGTCTTCAATCTCAACCAAAGGCAAACAAAGCAAAACCCTAATCTAAGGGAACTAAGGAAGTTAATCTAGTTGAGTTAGTGCCTTAGAATCATCTAAAACTAGCACCTAACCTAAAATAAATCAAAAATAGGAAACTATCCTATAAATTTCTACAAAAAATCCTAAGGGATCCTAAGTCAATTAAGAACACCTCATACAAAAACCAGGGGCTAAATCATTTATTAAGTCCTAAAATCAAAGTCTAAACCCTAAGGTATCAACCATAAACCCTAATAATGGATCTTCTAAAGGTTTCAACCTAAACTACCACCTAGGTTCATCACAAAAATGTGAGAAAATTCTATGGGGAGCATGCATGTCTAACCTAATCACACACAAAAAATTAGGATCTAAATCATCATCACATGATCACACAAAATTCCACAAAATTATGTATCAAACATAATCATTTTAATATCAATTAAAAATATAAAATTCCAATAAAATCATAAAATGCATGAAATGAAAATATTTTTTATCTAAAAAACACTAGACTCAATCATGAGTAAAATGCAAAAAGAATGGGATTAATTGGATTAATTTTCAATTTTATATGATTTTTCCAAGAACCATGGATAAAATGAAAAAAAATAATGAAAATCAAAATAAAACAACACACGCGCGGTGCAAATAGTAATGATATTCAGTTCAAACTATGGGTTGGGCCATCAGGGGGGTGTGAATAACAACATTTCCACTAAGCCCAGAACCACTGATTAAATGAAACGGTGCGTTTCATTCATTCAGATCCTTCACAAATTGAATTAAAATGTGGCCGTTGGATGAGGGTCATAGTCTAAGTCAAACCAAGATCTGATGGTCCCAGAGTCATCTCCTACCTTTTGAACCTCTGCAACTTCGCGCCCAGCTTCGGCCACCACCGGTGGTGCTCCGGTCATCTTCCTCAGCCCTAATTTTCTCTAGGATCCTCCATTGCAAATGGTCAATACATGAAACTTATCCCAAATTCCCTCACGAACTCATTCATGCCCTTAATTCAACCTAAACCCTCAAGATTCACCATATCCAATTCTCAACCGAAAATGGTAATACCCTAAATTGGTCACTAATTCTCAAATTAACTGTCTGAAAACCTTCCTACACCGTTCTATAATGAATCTAACACCTTAATTCATCTTGATTCTACCTAATTCATGCTAGAGGAAGAAAGTTACTAACCTGAAAATCTTGGATGAACATATGCACTAAACCTTCAAACCAAGCTCTCTAATCTTTCATACACGATCAATGAACCTTTTCCTTGCTTCTGTATGCAAAAGAACCGGTTGAAAGCTCCTGAATCTTGAAATCCGATGGTGAGTTGCAGGTGGACAAATTCAATTGCTCCTACATGATTCAGCCACAAATTCTCTTGGATTATGATCTGGAATCACTCCTTAGCATCCATGGAAGAAGTTTCAATCAAGAAAATGGATGGAAAGTGAAGAATTTTGTGAAACCGAATTCAATTGCAAGCCAAGAAATCTCAATCTCAATCTATGCTCTCTCCTTCAATCATCACCAACCTTTCATCTGAACCTCTTCTACTCAATATATAGATGATGTATGAATGATCTAGAACCCTCTAGATCCTTCTAATGAGAGTTTCCACTTCTCATGTCATGAGATTTTCAATCATATATCATGATATGCACCATTCTGTTTGCAGCTTGGGATCAATCCCATTCTCTTCCAATTTCTCCCCTAGTGACATTTTGAAAGAGTTTAGCTTGCAAAGGCCCTTGGTTATGCCTTGATTCTATGTTTTGCACATGTTACTTAATATGCAAGCAAGTACTTTCCAAAGCAAGTCCACAATTTAGACCTCAAATCAAAATTATGGCTAAACCAATGTTCTTAAAATGTTTTCTAGAGTCAAAATGATATATTACATACCATGGTTTGGATGTGTAGCTTGAAAATATCAATTTCCAACTTTGGTTTATTTAACTTATACCCTTATTTTAGGTCATTTTTGCAACTTGGAGCTACAATAATTTCCATCATCTCATGACCTCCTTACTAGCCTTAAAACATCATTTTGAACAAGTTTGATGTTGAACATTTTTCCATTTGAAGCTTGGAAATAGGAGTTATGGCCTTATGCTTGAAATGACCTGTAATATCCAAATGACCAAAATGTCCTTGACTTGTCAAAGCCATAACTTGAGTTCTACAAATCCTATCAAGGACTTCTATAACTCTCTAGAAAGATAATAGGATAAGGAACAACATTCATGTTGACCAAAAGTCCATAGGAATCATCCTTCTTGGGAAAACGTTTGATGCAAGTTGGGTAACTTTCAAGCCCCCAGATTCACATACCTCAGATGACCTGTAACTTGTCAAAGTCATAACTTGAGTTCTACAAATCCTATCAAGGACTTCTAGCACTCAAATTAAATCTAAGACCATGCTCTAAAACAATCATGTTGGGGGCAAGATGAGATGACAATCACATCTTGAGATAAATTGCCTTGAAGATAGGGGTCAAACTAGGGGATTTTACACTGTCAAGCCTTAGAAACCCTAGCTTGAAACTTCTCAAACTCTTCAATCATGATGATTTGACCTTGGAATCATCCTTATAACATATCAATGTATCAATCCATGATCACATGGCCCTTGAATTAGGTCTCAACCTTCTCCAAATCATCAGTTGACTTAGGGTTGACCCAGTCAAACCCTAACTGCACCACTCATGGCTGAGTCTTCTTAACCTTACACAATGACCTATCTAGGCTCCATGATGGCTTTCAAGACATCTCATGAGCTCTCTCAAGGCTTCAAGTCCACATTCCTGGCTTCAGAATCATCTGAGGAGCTCCCACAACTCTCAAGTTAGGAGGCACACAACCTTGGTTTCAACCACTCTCTCTGAGGATCTTTTGACTTCTCTGACAAGGATATCAACCCTTGACCACTTTAATAAGCTTCTTAGCTAGCTTCAAACTCTTGTATAGCTCTTGATTGGTACTCATACCTCTTGATCTCCTGCATACAGGTCAATGAAATGCAAATGATAATGCTAATGTGAATGAAATGAAACACAAGCTAGGTAAAGAAATGTTGGTCAAATTTTGGGGTGCAACACCGCTCACTGGAAACGATCCTGCTCTGCTGGAGATATCAATCTTGACCTGCTGAGGATATCCTTTGATTGTCAAGGTTTCAAACTGCTGGGGACAAAGCACTGGGGATCGCCCACGACTTTACTGGAGATGCCCCTGTCTGGGCTGAATGTTGATTTGAAGATCTGATTAACCACAGGGTTGAAATACGTCATGCAATACACCCATGGTATTGAAAAGATGCCCCTGACTGGGCTGGATTTTGCTTTGGTGATCTTGAGTTTTGTGGGAGGACCCACAGTCTTTGTAAATAATGCCCCTGACTGGGCTGTTGATTGCGTTGAAGCTCTTGAATTTACCCAACAAAAGTTGCACAACTTTGTGGGGAACACCCACAGGCTTGCAGAGAATGCCCTTGACTGGGCTGATAATGATCTTGAAAATCTTCGAAATTGATCCTGGACCTGATCTCGCATATGTGAATGCTTGATGATAATGATGTTCCATAAATGGAAATGCAAATGCAAATGCTAGAGCGGAGATGCAAGAGCTAGGGAGTATGACATGATTATAGGTACGCATATGATGCAAGATGCTTATGAAGTCGAATGCGATGTGTATGATGCATATGATAATGATGGATGCCGGCAGGTGATTGGGAATGCAGGTGATGGCGTGGCAGGCTTTTGGTGGTTGCCAATGTAAATTGGACTTTAGGCTGAGAAGTACCAGATGAGGGTGGTATTCGGAGGGTAAACCAGATGGGACTGGTTGGCGAAAGGTTAAGCTGTCAAAGGAGGGCTGATTTTGTGGTATGCCAGATGGGAGCTGGACTTTGGGATGAGGTTTACCAGACAAGAACTGGTGGAAAAAGGTTAAAGGAAAGGTGGCCAGATGGGAGCTGGTTTAAGGGCTGACATGTATCAGAAGGGAATTGGTGTTTAGTGAAGGGTTGACCAGATGGGACTGGTATAAAGGTTTGCCAGACAAGAACTGGACTTTAGAAGTTCTGATTTGTTTTGATAGGTGACAGTGGGATGAAAGATCCAATGACAGCAAGGCCTTCGGATGGTTAAGGTTATTGGGTGAGATGACGGTACGATTCCCCAACACTCGTTTTGAACCCAACAATTGTTGATGAGGATGAACTTGCTTGAGTAGCTTGCCATGAGACGACCTCGAGATGGCTTGCCCCAGAGTTTGTACCATGAAAGGATTCATCATTTGTTTAACCGACTCTTAGTGGTTGGCTTCAATATACTCTTTGAAGTAGTTTTCTCTTAAAAGAGCGTTGAAGCGACTTAATTTATCCTGATTGAACATTGGAGGGATTTATCCTCAAGTCAAAGAAACTCTGGGTGGCCTGCCCCTGATTGGCATGATCCACTTTTGATTAGCCGCTTCTTGATGATCTGCCCCATGATCAACTGATGCTTGGGGATTAGCCTCAGACTGGTTGATTCCAACTTCTCGGATGTCAATGCCCCAGATCCATAGGGTGACAAGGTATACTTGATTTTGATCCAGACTTCTGAATAATTCAATCCTGTTTGATTGCTCTCTGTTGGAATTTTCCTTAATGCCAACTACTGACTTGCAATTAACATTGTTTATTCACGAATGATAATTTTAATGCGACGTTCATGCAAGTTTTTGAAATAAATGTCATTTATTAAGTGTCATGGTAGTGAGACGAATGGACCGTTATGAAGGTGAGATAATACTTAGAAAGGGGGGGATTGAATAAGTATGGAAAATTAAGACTTGAAAATAATCACACAATTATTTTTATCCTGGTTCGTTTAACAACTACTCCAGTCCACCCTTCCAGAGTGATTTGCCTTTCTCAACAAGGACTTAATCCACTATTAAATCAAACTGATTACAATAGTATCACCTAAGAACAACAATTCTTAGTCTTCTCAAGAGCTACTGATTCTAACTGAATCCTCTTAAGGAATATCCTTTACAATCAATGTAAATACAAGAGTTTTTAATGCTTCTATAAAGCTTTTATCACAACAGTGATTTTTCTCTTAAGTTTAAGTACAATGAGATTCTATGAAGAATAAGAATGAGAGCTTTTAGAATATTATGATTTCTTTTCAGCAAGTGTGTAACTGAAGAATGTAATGAAGATCTCCTTTTATAGGCAGCTGAATCATGCAAGCTGAACGTTGAAAAGAGAGTCCCAAAAAGGTCTGAGCCTTTTTGTCTTCACATCAACTGACCTTTCCTTGAAATAGATGGCACAGAAAAATCCTTTTTGTCTGTGTAAGTGTGTCTAACACAAATAAGGAAAGAGACGTTGAATAGTTCCAATGGATATATTCTTGAAAATACTTCTTCAGTTTCAGCAAGTTCTTCAGAGTCTGAATGGATCAGAGTCTTCTAATGAGATTCAGAACTATGCTGTATCAGAGTCTTCTGCAGCGTGTGTGCTTCTACCGTGTTGATCATCAGAGCATTTTGACACAGAACTTCAGTACTAGGCAGCGTAGGTACTTTCAGAAACTTCTGTAGACTGATGCTTTGAGAAACTCTTCAATCAATATTCTTCTATACTTCTGATGCTTCAGCTTCAGATGCTTCTGATTATCTTCAGATGCTTATGACTCAGAATGTTCTGGAGCTTCTTTCTTCAGATCCTTCTGGAGACAACGCTCAGGATCTTCTGTAAGGAGCAAACAGAGTCTTCTTTAAGGTGCATCTAGCGCTTCAGAGTCAGAATAACTTCTTGTATTCAAGGCAGATTTGCTTCTAGAGAGTTAATATAATTTCAATCTGTAGTAAAACTCTCAAACAAATTTTAGAGTATATAAATCTTAAATATAAATTTCCTAACAGTTATCATCAAAACAAAGAGTAATTATTAAGAACCAATCTGTGTTCTAACAATCTCCCCCTTTTTGATGATGACAAAAAGTATCAGAAATTTTATTTAATTGAACATAAAGAATTATAACTCCCCCTGAGATGATGAATCTCCCCCTGAGTTGAATATGAAAAAGGAGTAGAAACTTCCCTTTTTATCTTGAGTAATCTTCAGAGTCAGATCTTGTTTGTCTTTGTAATAATTAAGGGTCAGACTATCTTGCAGATATGAGATTCAGAGTTTGATAAAAGATAAATGATCTGAGAAACTCAGAGATTCTTTTATAGAGTGTTCTTATCAAATGTTCTGAAATAGTCAATTTAGATATTAGAAAGAGTAGATATGTCTGAAGATTCATTCTAGTGAAATTATATTAAATAGTTCAGATCTTTATTTTCTCCCCCTTTTTTGTCATAAGCAAAAAGTAAAAACTTTTAATAAAGACAAATAAAAGGAACATGAAACAGATAATTCAATGGAGAATAACAAACTGATTCATTTAATCATAACAGAGCAAGAGTACATTGGAAAATATCAGAAGATATAACAATAAAATTCAGATGCAAAACAACAGATGCACAAACATGAGAAAAAAAATCTAAGAGTGTTTTGACAAAAGCATCTTCAATAGGTCTGTGATCTCAGATGATGATTGCTCTTGCTTTGACATCCACTTAGTCATTGTCTCATTCTTCTCATCTTGTTTAGACATCCACTCTGACATGTCCTCAGATTTCTTATCTTGCTTCGCCATCCAGGATTTTATTTCAGATTGACCAGCTTCCAGAGCAGCAATCTTGTCTCCAAAATCTGGATTTTCTGTCTTTATCTCTGATGAAGAAGATGGAGGTTCTGCAGCCTGAACAGAGTCAATTGCCATAGGTTCTGGAGATCCTGAAGATGGTTCTACCAGATTTATAGTCAATGCATTGGCAGTTGGTTCTGGTGGAGGAGGAGGAGGAGGAGCATCCAAACAAAGCAGAGGTTCAGTCTTGTTTACAATCCAGAATTGAGTTCTTTCAGCTCTGAGCTTTGCATCATCAGAACAGATGTTCTTCAGATTAGAAGCTACAGTGTTGAATCTATTGATAAATCCTTTCCAGATGATGTTAGTCTCATTTGCATCCATAGTTTCAGAACATCTCTTCTGAACAGTACCTAAAGACATCTGTATTTCTTGCAAAAACGTTTGAAACAAATGATCAATATTAAGTCTGGGTGGTGGTTTAAGCAAGGTTTCCAGAGTCATCTGTTTAGGTTTGGGAGTTGGTGGTATCAGTGATTTTGAGATGGAAATCAGAGGAGGAGGAACATATGGAATGAATGGAATTTCTGGTTTTTGAGGTAAGGATCTGTTTAAAGCATTAAGCAGATTTGGTTGAGGTCTTGTGCATGGGTAAACAACATCAAAAGATGCATTGGAGTATGGTATGAAAGCAGCGTTTGATGGTTTATCAGATGCAACTGTGTTATCAGATGCAGGATGCAGAGCTGAAACAACAGCTTTACCAGATGTAGCAGATATGGTGGCTAAGGATCCTTCATTGTTCATAGATTGAATATATGAAAGGATTACAGATGGAAGGGCCTGTCTGAGTTTTGGTTTCAGAGGTTTCAAAGGTTCAGAAGGCTCAACTCTATCATAAAAATCTTTCAGTTTGAAACCATAAGATAAATTATGATAAAGAGAAGACACTTGGGCACAAGATATTCCAGATGATGATGGATTGGAAGTGGGAACAATCATCTCAGATGAAGTTGCAGGTGGAGGCATAGGGTATGGAATGGTAGTTTTAGCAGGTAAGGTTGATTCAGGTTCAGGTTCATGCATAGGGTATTTGTCAGATGGATTAATTAGAAAATCAGGATGAATTTCTGATTCTGATGAGTTGGAGGATGTTGTAGGTGTACAAGAGGTAGAAGAAACTTGAAACACTGTTTTTAATGGAGTAATATCAAGAACTTCTGTCTCAGGGATATGAGTAGGTTCTGAAGGAATATCAGATTGTTGAGAAGGTGGTTCAGATGAAACAGGTGCAACAGGTTCAGAAGATGGAATGTTTGATGGTGGTATGATAGAGTCTTTTTCTGGTTGATCTTCTGTGGTTTGTTTTTCTGGATGATCAGAAGTTTTTGGTTGATTTACTGTTTGTGGTTGAGCAGAGTTTTGTTTATCAGAAGTTTGTGGTAGTTCTGATGGTTGTGATTCTGTTTGTTGTGGTTCTGATGGTTGTGGAATTGATGGTGATGGACGTGGAGTGAAGTGTTTGATGTGTATTTTGGGTTGAGGTGGTTTTGATACAGAGGCAGTGGTTTGTTTTTGAGGTGAGACAGAACTAGGGGCAGCAACAGATGTTGTTTGAGTGACAGGTGGTTTGGGAACAGACTTAATAGATGAATCATTAATAACAACATTTTTAGAAATAGCAGAAGTCTTTGTACCTTTGAGTTTAATCCTCTTAGCAGATGCAGAGGCAGCTTCTCCAGAATCCTTTCTCTTTAAAAGATCCTTGGGTTTCTCAGCAATCTTAGCCTTCTTTTGGACAGGTTCAGATTCTGCTGCAGGCTGAGATCTTTTCCTCTGAAGTGGAACTTCTTCTTCTTCTTCTTCTCCTGCATCTGGCAGTGGTTGCTTGACAAGTTGAAACACATTGGCTGGAACAGGCACTCCTTCCTTTTTGCATTCCTCTATATACATCAGAACAATATGTCTAGGTTCTTCAGCAAAGAATAGAGGAAAGTCAGATACTGGAACCCTCTTATTCAAATCAGACATATTTAACCTCTTTGGAGCAGTAGTAAGTTCATCTACAATCTTGAGTCTCAGAAGGCTTTTAGCGTTCAGAGGCTTTCCCATAATGAACTCTAGTTCCTCTGTAACACCAGCATCATACAGAGCAGCCACTAAACCATTTTCAGTGAGAAGATCTGAGAGCAACCTTCCAAAAGGTATCCAAGTCCTGATCTTCTGGCCTTTTTCTTTTACAGATTCTCTAGATGCATTGATGTGATTCCACAGATGCATGAACAAAATGTAAGGAAGATCTACCTTGTTGCTCTGACTAAGGCAGTACATAAAATAGATCTGTTCATTGTTGACATAATCTGGGGAGTTTGTTGACTTTCTGTGATGTATGCATCCCATGAAGATCTTGGCCCAGATCTTGTAATCAGACTTCAGATCTTTGAATCTGTTAGAGGCTTGTCCAGCAGTCATAACTTCCTCATAAACTTCATCCATATCCACACGCCCAGCTGGCAGGTGGGAAACACCATCTGTTTTTTTATAACCAATCAATCTTCTGATCAGATCCTCTGTGATGATAATCTCCTTTCCCAGCACAGATGATAAAATAAACTTGGGATACACAGATGCATGAATCCAGAATTCCTTAACAAGTAGAGGGTAAACTGGTCCAAACAATCTATCAAAGTATTTCACCTAACCTTGAGCTCTAACAATGGAGCGAAAATCAAACCCATTGTCAGCCAGAGAATCAAATTCAACCATGGATTCACACAACACTTCTAATTTATCAACAGGTGTGAGGAGAGTTCTCTTTGGAGGAGTATATGGAGCAGCACCTAGGTTATCTGAAGTCACAACAGCCATTGTAGATTGGAATTGTGCAGTGGTTGATGAAGAAGACGCCATTGAAGATTGCTTTTTCAAACACTTAGGTTTTGAGTTTTTATGCAGAGAGAACAATAGATGAAAACGCATGTAAATTCTAAGAGTGAAAAGTGTGAAAGTGAATACACAACAAGTATTTATACTAATCACATAGGCACATCAAAAGACAGAAAGAACGCACGTTTGAGCAGCATTAAATGAAGAGAATAAAATCATTTCAAATAATAAATGCTTCTGACAATTTTGGGGGGAAAACCAAGATATTTACTATTCAAATTTCACCTCAAACGTCTTTTCAGTTGTGCACACGCCACCTCTTCAGATTTTGTGGGACACGTGTTTGCTTGCATGCTGTTTTGAATTCTCTCAAGAAATGAAACGTTAGCCAACGTTCAGATCTTCTAAAGATAGTTAGTTCAGATTTTCACATCAGAAATATTAATCAGAATAGAATGAATGAACAGAAGAAATACTTCATATGAATTAAGCATTTTTGCATCTGGAGCAATTTGCTTCTGATAAATATCATTCTGGACAAAAATCCATACCAATATTTTTCAGAATGAAATTGAATCTATCTTCAACAAGGGGTTTTGTAAAAATATCTGCCCATTGATGATCTGTATCAACAAAGGCTAAATTTATGATTCCCTTCTGAACATAGTCTCTGATGAAATGATGCTTAATTTCTATATGTTTTGCCTTAGAATGTAAAATGGGATTCTTGGACAAACATATAGCAGAAATATTATCACAAAAGATAGAAATGTTACTCTCAAAAATTTGATAATCTTCTAGTTGACTTTTCATCCAGAGCATCTGCGTGCTACATCCAGCAGCAGCAATGTATTCAGCCTCTGTGGTTGAAAGTGCAATTGTGGGTTGCTTCTTGTTGTACCAGGAGATTAGATTTCTTCCTAGAAATTGACAACTTTCAGAATTACTTTTTCTTTCCACTCTGTCTCCAGCATAGTCAGCATCACAGAATCCAACTAATTTGAAATCATCAGATTTTCTGTAACACAAACCCACATTAGAAGTACCTTTCAGATACCTTAGAATCCTCTTGACAGCTGTCAAGTGTGATTCTCTAGGATCTGATTGGAATCTAGCACACAGACAAACACTGAATAATATATCAGGTCTAGAAGCAGTAAGATAAAGAAGAGAACCAATCATACCTTTGTAGAGCTTCTGGTCTACTTTCTTACTTACCTCTTCTTTGCCAAGTGAGCTAGTAGGATGCATTAGAGTCTTTGCCACCTTGCTGTCAGACATGTTGAATTTCTTCAAAAGTTCTTTAACATACTTTGTCTGATGTATGTAGGTGCATTCTGGAGTTTGATTAACTTGGATTCCTAAAAAGAATCTGAGTTCTCCCATCATGCTCATTTCAAATTCTGCCTGCATACATGTAGCAAACTCCTTTCCAAGCATAATATTTGTTGATCCAAAAATAATATCATCTACATAAATTTGGCAAATTAGAAGATCTTTCTTTATTGTTTTACAGAATAGAGTTGTATCCACTTTGCCTCTGATAAAATTCTTCTCCAGAAGAAAATTACTCAATCTCTCATACCAAGCTCTGGGAGCTTGTTTTAATCCACATAGAGATTTCTTTAATTTGAAAACATGATCTGGAAATTTTTCATTTTCAAAACCAGGAGGTTGGTGGACATAAACTTCTTCTTCTATAATACCATTAAGAAAGGCACTTTTAACATCCATCTGATACAGAGTGATGTTATTTTGTGCAGCAAAAGAAATAAGAAGGCGTATAGATTCTAACCTTGCCACTGGAGCATATGTCTCAGTGTAATCAATACCTTCTTACTGACTGTATCCTTGAGCAACCAGCCTTGCCTTATTCCTCTCAACTTTTCCTTTCTCATTTAGTTTATTTCTGAAGACCCATTTTGTACCAATAATATTAAATCCTTGAAGTCTTTGAACTAGATCCCATACATCATTTCTGCTGAATTGGTTAAGCTCTTCTTGCATGGCAATAATCCAATCATTGTCTTGCAGAGCTTCTTCTACAGAAGATGGTTCAATTTCTGACACTAGTCCAAATAGTGATGCCTCAGATGATCTTAGAAAGGATCTTGTTCTGATGGGATCATCCTTTTTTCCAATGATGACATCCTCTGGATGAGAGGCTTTAATTCTGGATGATGATCCTCTGATAGTTGACTCTTCAGAAATATTTAGATTATTCATCTGAGAAGTTAAGGGAGTAGCATCTGGAGTTGCTTCTGGTTCCTTTACTTGAAGTTTGTCTGCTTCTGGGACTTCAGAGTCAATAAAGACTACTTCCCTATCTGCAGAGTTATCAACCTGCTTTGGCTTTTCAGAGCCAAGCTTATCATCAAATCTGACATGAATGGATTCTTCCACAATCTGTGTCTCAGTGTTGTATACTCTGTAGCCTTTAGAGCGTTCAGAATATCCAAGCATGAAACACTTTTGTGCTTTGGAATCAAACTTGCCCAGATTTTCCTTAGTGTTTAACATATAACAGATACATCCAAAAGGATGAAAATAAGAAATGTTGGGCTTTTTGTTCTTCCACAATTCATAAGGAGTCTTCTTCAGAAGAGGTCTAACAGATACTCTGTTCTGAATGTAGCATGCTGTATTGATTGCTTCTGCCCAAAAATGTTTTGCCAGATTTGTCTCGTTGATCATGGTTCTGGCCATTTATTGCAAAGTTCTGTTTTTCCTTTCTACAACCCCATTCTGTTGTGGAGTTCTAGGACAGGAAAAATCATGAGCAATGCCATTTTCAGAAAAATATTTTTCAAAATATTTATTTTCAAATTCACCACCATGATCACTTCTGACTTTTATAATTTTGAAATTCTTTTCATTCTGGACTTGCTTGCAGAAGTCAAAGAACACAGAATGTGACTCATCCTTGTGTTTTAAGAACTTTACCCATGTCCATCTGCTAAAGTCATCAACAATGACCAATCCATATTTCTTACCTCTGATGGATGCAATTTTCACTGGTCCAAACAGATCAATATGAAGTAGTTCTAATGGTTTAGAGGTAGAAACAACATTTTTTGATTTGAAAGATGTTTTTGAAAACTTCCCTTTCCGACATGCTTCACAAAGAGCATCTGAAGTGAACTTCAGATTAGGGAGTCCTCTGACAAGATTAAGTTTATTAATCTGAGATATACGTCTCATATTAATATGGCCCAATCTTCTGTGCCAGACCCATTGCTCTTCATTCACAGACAAGAGGCATTTAACATTTTGAACTTTAAGTTCTGAAAGATTTATTTTATAAATGTTGTTTTTCCTCTTACCACTAAATAGGATAGAGCCATCCTTCTGACTAATAGCTTTACAACATTTTTGATTAAAAGTTATATCATAACCATTGTCACTTAATTGACTTATGGACAATAAGTTATGTTTTAACCCTTCAACAAGTAAAACATTAGTAATGGAGGGAAGTTTACCATTTCCAATAGTGCCAGATCCAATGATCTTGCCCTTCTGGTTCCCTCCAAACTTCACGTCCCCTCCAGATCTAAGTTCCAGGCTTTGGAACATAGACTTTTCTCCTGCCATGTGTCGTGAGCATCCAGAGTCCAGGTACCATGATTGGTGTCCTGACCTTGCTGCTAAGAACATCTGCAACAGGAATTATTTTGTTTTTAGGTACCCAGATCTTCTTGGGTCCTTTGGGGTTAGTTGGTTTGTAGGTTTGTCTAAACTTCTGTTTTGCAACATAATGTTTATTCTGACTTGCCTTAGGTTTAAACACATAAGTACTCTTCTCAGAGCTTGTGTGTTTAATGTCATTCAAGTGGCCAAATTTGAATTGAGAATACAGAGGTGTCTTCCTGATGAAAAGTTTGTCAACAGGTTTTGGATTGCTTCCAGATGAAGACTCATATCCAATGCCTCTTCTGTTGTTTCCACTAACACCATAGATCATGGAAGCCATCTTGCTTCTGTCTATGCTCTTAGTGAGAAATCTCTGAAAACTAGAGTCATATTTTTCTAAAATATTTTCACATGACTTAGTCTCAGATTCAGATTCTTGTTGAGTTCTATCAAAGTCATTTTTGATTTTTAAATTTATTTCTTTCTGCTCAACAAGTTCTATTTTCAGAAGATCAATCTCAGATTCAAGATTGCTTTTCAGCTTCTTGTATTTGAGTTTGATGTTGTTATAACTTTTAAGAACTTCTGTTAGAACTTTAATGAGTTCTTCTTTGGTAAGTTTAGCCATTACCTCTTCTGCATCATCATCAGATTCAGATTCAGATTCATATCCTGAGGTACCTTCCTCTTGATCTTCTGTCCTGGCCATCAGTGCAACGTTTGCACATTCTTCTTCTGATTCAGAAGATGATTCACACTCATCTGAGTCATCCCATGTTGCCATCAGAACCTTCTTCTTTTTGTTGAACTTCTTCTTAGGTTTTTCTTTCAGAAGTTTGGGGCAGTCATTTTTGTAGTGCCCAGGTTCTTTGCACTCATAGCACACAACTTCTTTCTTGGCAGATCTTCTGTGACTAAAAGATTCCTTTCTGTTGTCAGATCTTCTGAAGTTGTTGAACTTCTTTCCCTTGTGCTTCCAGAGTTTGTTAATCCTTCTGGACAACATGGATAACTCATCTTCTTCTTTAGAAGAAGATTCTTCAGAGCTTTCTTGAATGACCTGCAAAGCTTTAGCAGTTTTGTTAGATTTTAATGCTACAGATTTACCTTTATCTTTCTTTTGAGGTTCATCTTCCTCAAGCTCAATCTTATGGCTCCCCATAGATCAGCATCATATCCTAGGAATAAACTCTCAATTCTGTCTTTCTAGTAATCAAATTTTTCTCCATCAAACATTGGAGGTTTGGTGCTGATCCTATCCCTCTCTTCATATTTATTGTTAATATTTGACATTGAATTATCAGCCATGATAACAAATAAATATATTTATCAAAGTATATCTCTCTGGATCTTTACTGACACTGTTAAGTGATAGCACACTCAGAACCGGAGCTCTGATGCCAACTGAAGGTGAGATAATACTTAGAAAGGGGGGGATTGAATAAGTATGGAAAATTAAGACTTGAAAATAATCACACAATTATTTTTATCCTGGTTCGTTTAACAACTACTCCAGTCCACCCTTCCAGAGTGATTTGCCTTTCTCAACAAGGACTTAATCCACTATTAAATCAAACTGATTACAATAGTATCACCTAAGAACAACAATTCTTAGTCTTTTCAAGAGCTACTGATTCTAACTGAATCCTCTTAAGGAATATCCTTTACAATCAATGTAAATTAAATACAAGAGTTTTTAATGCTTCTATAAAGCTTTTATCACAACAGTGATTTTTCTCTTAAATTTAAGTACAATGAGATTCTATGAAGAATAAGAATGAGAGCTTTTAGAATATTATGATTTCTTTTCAGCAAGTGTGTAACTGAAGAATGTAGTGAAGATCTCCTTTTATAGGCAGCTGAATCATGCAAGCTGAACGTTGAAAAGAGAGTCCCAAAAAGGTCTGAGCCTTTTTGTCTTCACATCAACTGACCTTTCCTTGAAATAGATGGCACAGAAAAATCCCTTTTGTCTATGTAAGTGTGTCTAGCACAAATAAGGAAAGAGACGTTGAATAGTTCCAACGGATATATTCTTGAAAATACTTCTTCAGTTTCAGCAAGTTCTTCAGAGTCTGAATGGATCAGAGTCTTCTAATGAGATTCAGAACTATGCTGTATCAGAGTCTTCTGCAGCGTGTGTGCTTCTAGCGTGTTGATCATCAGAGCATTTTGACACAAAACTTCAGTACTAGGCAACGTAGGTACTTTCAGAAACTTCTGTAGACTGATGCTTTGAGAAACTCTTCAATCAATATTCTTCTATACTTCTGATGCTTCAGCTTCAGATGCTTCTGATTATCTTCAGATGCTTCTGACTCAGAATGTTCTGGAGCTTATTTCTTCAGATCCTTCTGGAGACAACGCTCAGGATCTTCTGTAAGGAGCAAACAGATTCTTCTTTAAGGTGCATCTGGCGCTTCAGAGTCAGAATAACTTCTTGTATTCAAGGCAGATTTGCTTCTAGAGAGTTAATATAATTTCAATCTGTAGTAAAACTCTCAAACAAATTTTAGAGTATATAAATCTTAAATATAAATTTCCTAACAGTTATCATCAAAACAAAGAGTAATTATTAAGAACCAATCTATGTTCTAACACGTTAGTCCAAACGCTGTGCTAATTTGATTGTTGTGAAAGATATAGCAAAGATATTGACACCAATACTGATGATTAGCAAATATGTGGGGAGTCAGTTTACACAACCTTGCGATAATATGCTTTCAGAATAAACCTCGCCTCAATTAGGTCTTTCGAGGGTTGTAACGTGGCTTGGTTCATGGTTTATGAAGCAAAGGATATTAGGCTCAAAGTATTATTTGTACCCACCCCTTCTTATTGATGATCTCCAAACCTTCATTCAGTTAATTCTGCACATGTTTACCTTGACGGTGTAAGCTTGATGGTTCAAGGTTTGCTTGAAATGGCAACCACCTTATTTTGATGGATGTCAATGGCTCTTGATTTGAATGGCCACTGAATCTTATTTTGTTTTTGTTGAGGGTTTGAGGACCTCTTTTGATTTTGTTTTGATCCCTAACTTTTGCATGGACTGATTTTGCTTATCAGATCCATCGGGATTGCCTTGATTTTTCCTAAGTCTCCTTTTGAGGTGCTTGACTTAGCAGGCTTTTGATGATTTTTTTTAAATTTTGTTGGCGAATTGTGACTGCCATGTCGTGAGTCATTGATGAACAACCGTCTTCTGGATTTTGCTTTGTTTATTTGAATGCGGGATTGAATTAACTGAACAACTACCCTGCCCCAGGTTGAGTGTAAGGGTTTGAATGTCCGAAGAAACTCCTACTTCTAGGCTCGAAGTGGTTGACTAGGGATTAACTCCTTATATCTCCGACGTTTAGGGGATTTGAAACAATGCCTGTACATCATTGACGAGATTCTATCCAAAAGCATACGGTTTGCAATTATGGGTATTTCGTTTTCGTCATCCTCCCTCCAATATTTGCTAAAACAACAGTGATATAATGGAGTGGATAAAAGTGTATGTGTCTGTGATAAGTGGAAATAATGAGTGAATACGACGTGACCAATTCGGAAAATGCATAATCATTTCATTAATATCACCATTCAAAACAACAATGTTTAAACACAAGTAGCAATTGACAAGAAGTAAACTACAAATGCAAATGATGAAAAGTGCCCAAGGGCTTCCAATGTTGAGGACGTCTGCCTGTCTGGAAATGACCCTTGAAATGACCCTTGAAATCTTCGAGCTTAGATAGCTGAGAGGTTGACATGGACAACCAAACTTCCTTCTAGAAAAGAGATGTACCCTTTGTCAATTAGTTGTTGCATCTTGGCTTGGAAGGCTTTGCACTCTTCAGTCGAGTGCCCCATGGATCCTCCATGATATCCACACTGAACATTGGGATTGTACCCAGGAGGGTAAGGTTCTGGCATAGGCTTAAGAGTTTTAGGCTCCACCAATGAGTTTTAAATCAAAGGCGAGAGAAGCTGACGGTGCGACATAGGGACTGGATGAAGAGGGGCAGTCCTTCTTTCCAAGTTGTTGTTGGGCCTATACTGATTACGGTGCTGATTCTAATATCCTCGGCCATGGGCTTGTTGATTTGCATGATGAGCGACCCATGGCTTACGGAATGAAGCTTTAGGCATGGCTGATTTCTCATAAGGATAACATGGCACTGGTAATGATGCCACAGAGTTTTTCTGGTACATCATGAGGATACCCAATGTTCGCTATGAGTGCGCTGGTTTCATCCTTCTCTTCCTCATGGAAATCGTCGAAAGATTCAAGCTCATTGGCCTGACTGCTTGAGGCGTCTTGGATTTGTCCACTTTTAAGGTAGCTTTCGATGCGCTCTTTGGCGTACAGCCAGCCATTCTTTCAAGATAAGAACCATGCAAACTATCGATGAACATGTCAATCAGTTCCTTGTCCGAAAGTGGTGGTTGCACTCTTGCTGCGAATTCTCTCCACCGCTGTTCATATCCCTTAAAGGATTCATTTTCATTCTGAGAAAGGCTTTGCAACTGCATGCGGGTGGGAATAGTGTCTAGATTGAACTGGTAAAACTTTAGAAAAGCGCTAACTAGGTCCCTCCATGATTGGATATGACTCCTTTCTAAATCTGTGTACCAACTTAATGATGCCCGACTCAGACTTTCTTGAAAACAGTGAATCATCAACTTGTCATCATGAGTGTAAGGGGTCATTTTTTGATACTACATCACCAAATGACGCCTCGGGCAACTAAAGCCGATGTACTTCTCGAAGTTGGGTGCCTTGAATTTTGGAGGAATCACCAAGTCTAGCACTAGACACATATCAGCAGCATCGAGGCCGGGCATGTCAGACACTCTCATAGCTTGAATTGTCTCCTCAAGGGCGCGAAGCTTTTCTTTCATGGGATCAGTCGTTGGCATCCTCTAGGGTCGAGTAGGAACGTTTACTTGCGGAGGAAGGCCATCAAGCGGAAGATCATACAGTGGATTGTTCGTCACAGTAAACCCTGGTGGGGACTCAACATTCTGGCGGTCGTTCTCTGGCATGGCCACCTCAGTTTGCATTGTTTGACTTGGCTTTTCAAGGCTTCTACGTTCCTCTTGTTTCAAACTTTTTGTAGCTCTCACGAGTTCAATGGGAGTGTCGGGAAATTAACCAAGAGTTATGAACAGAGGATGGGTAAGCTTTTGGTATCTGGTCAGGGAAGAAAATGCAAAATGATGCAGAGATGCTTATGCAAATGCAATGCAATGAGTGCACACGAGAACAGATCCACATCAAGGATCAAGGTCACAGATCCTGCAGGGTATTGTAACAACATATCTCTCACCATGGGTGGGCAATCTATTGGTTTATAAGAGGGCATCCCAAAAGGCTTTTAAACAAAGTCCCATGCACTAACCCTCAAAGGTTTTCCATCATAGCGACTACTCGTAAGACGGTAATCCCTTCAAAAGGATGAACATAGAGTTATGTTTTAGCAACCTTTTGGAATAAGGTTCTACAAGAGGTCCTCAGAATCACGAAATCCCACGTCGGAAATAAAATGCCGTTATGACTACACGTAGGACATAATCTTTCCAACGGGATCTCATCTGAGCGGTGGAATTCGATCCAACTCAACGAGTCCTACGTCTCGCAAATCAGAAAGAAACCACCTCCTAATCTTAGTGTATACTCAAAAGCTCGGGTAGAAAGCTTTATCCTCACAAACCATCCCAATAAACCCAACAGGTTAGAAAGAAACACAATAATAAAATAAAATAAAACATAAAAGCAAATAAAGCACAAATGCAACAAACAAACTAGGTTTGGCTTGCTAGGAGTCCCCAGCAGAGTCGCCAGCTGTCACTACTCGAAAAATACGCGCAACGACGGGGAAGGCGAAAAGGAAAGGATAGAAGAGTCGCCACCGAACTTTATTTATCCCATGAGGGGAAAGGAAAATATCGAGAAAACCTTAAGAAAAGAACGGATAAGATGGCCTCGCAACCAAGAACGGGTTCGGAAGCCGGTTATACGAAGGGAAGGTATTAGCACCCCTCGCATCCATTGTACTCGATGGGAACCATTTGTTTGTCGTGTGTGATTATATTTGCTTAAAGATTTTACTATGAAGAGTGTTCCAAAAGATACAGAAAAGGGTTTAGAAACTAAGAAATGAGGCAACAGGGAAGAAGAGGGAAAGGTTGGACTCAGTAGGACTTCGCGGTCCTAGGCCTACGTATTCTCAACGGATATGAGAAAATCAGAGTCGACGTAGTTCGGGGAACTACAGATATAGGGGGGAATGTGCTCAGCAAGGATTGTGGCCCTTGTGCCTACGTATCTTTACTTGAAAAAAAGTAAAGAATCAGAGCAGCCGTAGTTCGGCCTACGATTTGTTGATGTTTTTATGGATGATGCTATCGTACGCATTCTAGCAGTTAGGTGTATTGCTGCTCGCTCGTTGGAGACTTAGGCATTACCTGTTTACGGTAGAATGAATGTATCATATCCTTTTCGAAAGATAAGTTTTCGCCATGCGAGGCAAGATGTCACATTTGATTTGTTGAATTGTTTTTTAGGGGCGAGATAGGTCCTCGGATAGTAACCCCTACGGGTAGTACCCAATTCTTCATCTCAAGGTTTTTGTTATGAAAGGGTGTGGCGAACATAGCGTCTTCGTATTGAAAGACGAGTATCAAAACCACACACACTACAGTGAGCATCTCGACACTCGGAGAGGAAGAAGTCTACACTTAATCCTCTCTCTTTAGTTCAATACAAAGAGAACTTCATTCTCTTATTAAAGTGTTTTTGGTTTTGAATGGTAAGTGCTTTTGCGATAGAGAACCCTACGGTAAACGTCAGCACTCGGGATAGGAGAAGGCCTACGCCTAACCACTCCACGACCATTCAAATTTTTGTTATGAAAAGAGTTTAAAAATGCGCTCGGTACGGGACCGAGGTTTTTAGGTGACAAAGGTTACGGAAAGAAGTTGTAGAGGCAGATAGGTGGCGGATAAAGTCATGTCTTCGTATTGAAAGACGAGTATCGAGACCACCCACACTACAGTGAATATCCCAACACTCGGAGAGGAAGGAGTCTACACTCAATCCTCTCTCTTTAGTTCAATACCAAGAGAATCGATTTATTTATTGTAAGTGTTTTGAAAATGCACTCGGTACGGGGCCGAGGTTTTTAGGAGAAAAAGGTGTGAATGAAAACGTCTTCGTATTGAAAGACAAGTATCAAAACCACCCACACTACAGTGAGCATCTCGACGCTCGGAAAGGAAGAAGTCTACACTCAATCCATTCTCTTTAGTTCAATACAAAGAGAATTTTACCCTTTTATTAAATATGGTGAATTGGCTTAACAATCGTTTGAGAAAATCCGCTTGACGTTGGGTCAAGGGTTTAATTGCTTAAAAAGGTTTGAGGTGACACGAACACGGTCGATGGCGGACGCACAAGGCGGCCGACTTACATGGTCGAAAATGGCTCGATAAAATCGAGAGTTTTTTTTCTTGAAAATAGTTTTTGGTATCAAAAATCAACAAGGACAATAGCAGTATTCACATATTAAAATCATACAAACATATGGGGTTAGTCGGTTAAAAAAAATGAGGCATGCAAAAAAAGATAAAACGACACCTTTTAAGGTAAAAACAACAAGAAAATAAAATAAGCAAACTGATCAGTTCGCACCGCGAACTGAGAAAAGTTTTGATTCTGTTTTTGACAGTTCGCGCCGCGAACATGGGTCGCGCCGCGACCTGAAGCGAAAAATACAGTATTTGCTGTATTTTTTGTTGTCTTTTGTGATTTTATCTCTTTTCTATTGGTTTTTAAAAATGGCTTTTTGGTCCCTTAGAACCTTACATGATATACACAGTACAATAACACGCAAGAGAATAAATGAAATGAATATAAAAGCAAAAAAATAAAGGGAGAAAGGTTTGAAGAAATGGACACCAAAAGCTTTCTATCCTTCTTGCAAGTACTCCAATGACCTTTGTTGGATGTGCTCTCCACTCTTCACTCTATGTTGTGAAGCTTCTCCTTCCCAATGGTTCTCTTATGCTTCTATATCACTCTCTTTTTTTCTGGTTTTTCTCCCTTCCTATTTTTCTGGTTTTTTGAGGTTTCTCTTGCTCTCAATCTCTCTCAATGTTGTGTATGTGAATGGTAGTGAATCCTCTCTTTATTTACAGCCCCTTGCCTTCTTATCTCTCTCCTCTAGGGTTTTCCCTTCTCCCCAAACATCAGATTTTTTATGGGGTAATGTCTCTTACCACCTTTTCTCATGTCACTCTCTTTCATTCCATTTCCATGTATATGGCTATGCTGCATTTTTCTGCACTACTTTCCCATGCTGTCTTTTTCTGCATTCCTCTACATTGCCCTCAATCCTTTCACCTCTTTGTTGGCTTATGCTTGGACTACCCTCTTGGTCAATGTTAACCTTTGGACAGAATTTTGAAATTCTGATTTTTAGATGCATTATCATATGCCATTCCCTTGGTCTTGTGACATGTGATCTTGTGACATGAAGAAATTTGTCACCTCTTGCATGGGACTGTTTTGCCATGATTAAACATGCATATTCTTGGTCCTAAAACATTCCAATGTTGATTTAATCCTTGCATGTTTCTTGGATGTTTGTAAGCATAATGTAGACTTGGTGTGGCATTACCATAACATGAATTTGACTAGAGACTTGAATGAAGTATTAGAAATAAATTAATTTCTAAACATTACTTAGAGTTGAAAATCTTGCAACAAATGACATTCTTGTAATGTCACAAAACTTCTCTTTATAATATTCTTACCTTTAATCTTGAATTCATGATGGATTTCCTTTATGTCATTGAATTTGAAAGAAATGAAGAAATGAGTCGAGCCTTGAAAGAGGGCAAATTTTGAGGTGCAACACTCACCACACCAATTTTTTATGAATTATGATGCCTCAAAACAAAATATACTTGGTTTCTTTATGATCAAGAAACACACAAGGGTTAGGATTAAGAAAAAATAAAGATAACAACAAGGATTAGTTATAACTGCTATTATTTACTTTCTCTATAAAACATATTACAAGTACTCAAGAATAACAAATAACCCTTTCACCCTAATTAGATTTTGTCACATCACACTTAAGATGAGAGACTAGTATGCTATTTATAATAAAATCTAACATACTAAACTAATGGGCTTTTTAACAATTATCCATTACAAGCTGACTTAGGGTACAAGCTAACTTAAACAATTGGATCTTTAACACAAGACCCAATTCGACAACTACATACTAGAGTACAATACGACTACATCATGTAGGTCTTCGACAACAGCATGTGAGCAAACTTTGACGGCATGCTAACTAGAGTTCGATCCAATATCTTACAAATCTCCACCTTGGATCTAATTCTACCATCAAGAAATAAACTAGCTTTCTTCGTACAGCTTTATCAACTACATACAGTGGAAAAACTTGTAACTGGGCAACGTCTTAGTGATCATATTAGTAACATTATGATCTGTCGAAACCTTCAGCACTTGGACTTCTCCATGCTCGATTACCCCTCTGACGAAATGCAGCCTCACATCAATGTGCTTGGTTCCCTCATGATAGGCTGATTTTTTCGACTGGTGTATTTCACTTTGACTATCACATTTAACATTGACAACTTGACCTTGAAGTTTCAGCTCCTTTGCAAAACCTTCAAGCCACAATGCTTCTTTCACAACTTCAGTTAGGGCTATATATTCCTATTTAGTGGTTGATAATAACCCTCTCACCCTAATTAGGTTTTCTTTCACCATACTTAAGATGAGAGACTAGTATGCTATTTATAATAAAACCTAACATACTAAACCAATGGGCTTTTTAACAATTACCCATTACAAGTTAACTTAGAGTACAAGCTAACTTAAACAATTGGATCCTTAACACAAGGCCCAATTCAACAACTACATACTAGAACACAATTCGACTACAACATGTAGGTATTCGACAACAGTATATGAGCAAACATCGACGACATGCTAACTAGAGTTCGGTCCAATATCTCACAGAATACAACTAGTTTCAGAAAGAGAATGCTCATATGAGAGTATATTATTCATAAAAGAATTTCTTTAGAAGTGAGAACATCACTCCTTTATATAGCTAAAAAAGATAATCCATAGGCTTGACTGCTCTCTAATAGATTAGGTTACAATACTGATCAATTAGACTTATCTAAAATAAGGAAGCCTAAGCCAAGTTTACTACTTAATAGATTAATTGGCTTCCTAATCAATTAAGAGCAGACCTCACTGCTTAATTGATTAGAAGAAATATGTAACCGATTAAACAATGATTTATGCTTTCCTAACTGGTTAGAACTGTTTCTTATTCGATCAAGCACTTGTTAGGATTAGTTTTTTTAGAAGAAATATGAAATATATGAAGAGTTTGAAAATATTTGTTGTGTGTGTGTGTGCGCGTGTGTGCATCACCTTATATTACATACTACTAATAAAAAATACAAAAACACTTAAGTGTGTGACAAACGAGCTTTCACATCTTCAGTTCCTTTGATGTTGATCTTTTTTAATTTAATTTCACTTGTTTGCTCTCATTATTAGAACTTGATCAAATTTTATTTTTGATAGCTTATTGTCTAATGAGGCTTATGTTTAACTTTATTCTGTTGTCATCATCAAAACTTCATAATGCTTTTACCTGCATAACACATAGAAACATATTCTCTCGCCTTTTTGATTAAGACTTCACATCTCTTAGGGAGGTGATAAATCACACAAAAATACATGAAAATAATGGAGTAGTCAAATTTCTTCATAATTAAAGAGATTATACTCTACTCCCTCTAAGAATATATTTTTCCTCTTTTGTCTTATCAAAAAACAAAAAAATAAAAGAAGAAGAAAGAAACAACAAGTAGAAAATATATATCACTTTGAGAAAGGGAAGTAGAAGAAGGAGAAGAAAAACATAACAGATTAATCTATGCATGATTGATTTAAAACTCCTAACTAAATTCTTATAAAAATAATCTTTCTTTAGGAAGATGTTTAAAAAAAATGTCTGCAAGTTGATTTGATGAAGATACAAACTCAATTATGCATGCATTTCCCTTTTCCGACATGATCCTTAATGAAATTATGTCAAATCTTAATGTGTTTAGTTAGAGAGTGAAGTACCGAATTCTTTGTGAGATTTATGGTGCTAGTGTTGCTGAATTTTATTGGAATGCTTAGATATTAACTCTGTAATCACTAAAAAGTTGTTCCATCCAAATAACTTGTGCGAAACAAATGTCTGCATCATCATATTTTTATCCAGTTATAGAAAATATAACACTTGTTTGTTTCTTTTTACGCCAAGAGACAAGTGATTTCCCATGAAAATGACATGTACCACAAGTACTTTTGTAGTTCAATTTATAACCAATAAAATCAGAACCATAGTACCCAACTAAAGCATAATCACTCTTTTTTGAATGCGATAAACCAATAAACGGTGTGCTAGTGCCTCATAATATATTTTTACCATAGTGAGATGTGAGCCTTTGTGGTTTTCTTGAAAGCATGCACACATACAAATTGAAAATATAGTATCAAGATGCATTACAGTAAGGTAGAGAAGGGAACTAATCATACCTCTATATTTGATTTCTTCAACTTTTTTTTCTCCTCTGTCCTTATGCAGACTACCCAAAGTGTTCATGGGAGTTGAGATAGGATTTAGTTTTTCTAACATTGAATATTTTGAATAGCTCTTTACAATATTTATCTTGAATGATGAATGTGTCTTCCTTTGATTGATAGATTTGTAAATAAAGAAAATATTGAACCTTTCACATCATTGAGATTTCAAATTCATTCAACATAATATTAACAAAATCCTTGCACAAGGACATGTTAGTAGAAACGAATATAATATCATCAACATATATTTTCACAAATAAAATGTAATGCTTAGTTTTCTTAATGAAAAGTGTTGTATCAACCTTCCCTCTTTGAAAATTGATTTCAAGCAGAAACTTGCTCAAACGGTCGTACCAGGATCTAGGAGCTTGTTTCAAATAATAGGGAGACTTTTTCATCTTGAAGACATGATTAGAAAAAGAGAAGTTTATAAAATTGGGAGGTTTGTCAACATACATGTTCTCTTGGATATAATCATTCAAGAACACACCCTTTACATCCATTTATAAGAGTCTAAAATTTCAAATGAATGAAACAGCTAAAAGCATCATTATGACTTCTAATAGCTATTGACATATGTTTCATCTAAATATATGCCTTCTTATTGGTCGTAACCTTTCATGAAAATCTATGCTTCAATTTTTAAAATATTTCCGGTTTCATTAACTTTTTTTCAAAAGACCCATTTGGTTTCAATTAGATAGAGATTTTGGAATAATTTTACAAACATTATTTTTCAAATTGATTCAACTCTTATTGCTTAGTAAGAAACCAATTTTCATAACTGAGAGCTTCATTGACATTATTTAGATAAAATAGGAAAACAAAAGCCATAAAATTACATATCTGGCTAAAGGAGTGTTGATTGGTAACTCCCTTAAACTTACCTCTTATGATGCTCATGATTGAATGATCTTTTGTTCTCCTTTATTACTTGGTCAGGTCTTAATGAACATTGTTTATTTCTTCAACTTGATTCATTTTAGTTTGATTTTGATTTTAATTTTCATCTTGACTTTGATTTTTATCTAGGCCTTGATATTTATCTTGATCTTAGTATTTTAGAAGAGTGTTCTTCATAATACTTGCTCATTCAAAAACTTCAACCTCTACCAACTTGGGGTTTAATTTCATAAAAGGTAGCATCGACATTTATTGAAAATTAAAAGCCTTACTAGAATAGTGGAATATTCTAAGAATAAACATTCATTAAATTTAGTGTGAAATTGTACAAGATTATCCTTCCAGTTATTAATGACAAATTATTTTCATCGCAAAATATGAAGGTGGAAAATATTGGGCTTCCTTCCTTTGCATAATTCATAGGGTATTTGATTTAGAATTTTCTTGTTAAGACACGATTCATTACATAGCAACCAATGCTTAGTGCGTCATCCCATAAATACTTAGGAAGGTTAACTTCATTGAGCATCAACATTGCTAGCTCTTAAATAGATATATTCTTTCGTCCCACAACCCCATTTTGTTGAGGAGTTCGTGGAGCGGAAAAATGTGTTATATCCCATTCTCATTAAATAATTTCTCAAATTCCACATTTTGAAATTCATCTTTGTGGTCACTTTGAATAAATGCAATGCTTAAGCCTTTTTTTCATTTTGATAACTCTGGCCAATTTCTAAAAGGAAGTGAACACGTCATTTTTATGAGATAAGGAAATCATCCAGGTATAGCGAGAGCAGTCATTGATCATTACATCTTCATACACATTCTTCCATTGTTATACTTAGGCATTCCTACCGTTTATTTGATTATTTTTATCATTTTAATGTATTTTCATATTTAAGTTTGTTTTTACCATTATTTTATTTTCGCAGCTTATTTTCAACTTTAGTGGTTATTTGATATATGTCCACTATTTGAATCATAACTGGAGCTACGAGAATCAGAATTGCACGTTCTAATAGGCGTTGGAAAGCTAAGACAGAGAACTACAACTTTTATGTTTGAGGCAAAGGATGATTCAGAGTGTAGCAGGTCCAAATAATTCGTTTAAGTCAGAACCCGAAATCTGCCGTTTGAAATATTTAGTTTTTGGTCGGGTTTTTTATGTTTTTCAACCTAGTTGGGTTAAAATCATAAGTGTTGATGCTTTCTTATACCTAGCAGCCGTACTACTGTCACTGAACCTTCTTTTTACGAATTTCATTGTTTTTTGTACGATTTTCATGGAAAACTAGTTCCCAAGGCAAATCTTGCTGCTTACGGGTTCCATCACTTTGAGGTTATTATAATACCAATTTAATTCGATTTCTGTTCAATTATTTTCTATGAAATCATTTGCTTAATTTGATGGAAATCGTTTTCTTAATTCGATTGTGTTCATATGATAGAATTGATTAAATTCGATTGTATGCATGTTCCTAAATTTAATTGTGTGTTATCGTTTGCTTAATTCGTTAACTCGTCATATTCTTAATCGTTTTCTTAATTCGGTAACAGGAACATAATTCGTATGATTTTAATAAATGCTTTTTTGATTAATATCATAATCGAATAGGATTGAAGCCGCTTAGGGATTGGTGTTATAATAGCCGATGATAAGTCGGAATTCGAATCAGTAGGATAAGCCATTTTAGCTTAATTGATAATCACTTATTTTAATCACTTTTTCTCTTATTTTATAAATCAAAAATTAAAACGACTCGAGTCATTATCGCTAAACTACCGTTTTTCAAACTACTCATTTTTTATCCGTGCGCGACACCGGATTAAATTGGCGCCGTTGCCAGGGATTCTTGTTAATTTTAGCCAATTTAAGAATTTTAATTTTAGAGTTTTTTTTTTGTTAATTTTCAGGGTTGCAGAATAGGGGTAAGCGTTTTAGCCTATCAGGTAAGTTGGAAGCTACTGTTTCTTATTTTTCTATTTTATTTGATTTAATTTCTATTTTCATATTTTCAAAAAAACCCGAAATTTTTTGTAAAGATTTATTCTGATTTTATTTGATTTTTAGTAATATTTTGATAATTTTTAGATTTTATTTTATTCTCTTTTCTATTTTTCCATTCTTTTTCTAAATAGGGACATTGTTGGTATTTTCCTAATTGTTGCTGCATTGCTGAATTAGTTCTTTATATTCTTTTTCTTTGTTGATTTTTCTATTAAATTTAATATGACAAATCAAAGAACTCTTAGAGAACTTGTTTCTCATGATATGAATTATAATACTTTATGTACGGAATATCCTTTTGTTACTATACCTTTCGAATTGGAATCTGGTTTAGTACAGTTATTGTCAAGGTTTAATGGTCTTGCAGGTGAGGATCCGAATAAGCATCTGAAGGAATTTCAAATTGTGTGCTCTACACCTTCCGAAGCTTCACTGGAGGACCTTGTCAAGCAAATGGCTATAAATGATCTTCAGTTTCAGCAACGATTTTCTGATTAGATTCCAGTCTTCAGGCTTTACAGACACGGATTGAACAGCTTGCCACTATAGTGAATGTCATGTAGCAAGCTCAAGAATCAAACCAACTACTCGCCCAAATAGTAGTGAATCCAAAAGAGTTATTGTCTCAATTAGTTGATGATATTTATCCTGAGTTGTTATCTGATTTTCCATCTTTATTAGATTATAATGATACTTACTCTTGCAATTTATGTACTGACACTAACGTTTGCTCTGTTGTGCTGAGATTAATGTTGCCTTGTAGGGTGATGCTTTTCATGATGTCGTTTATGCAGCTGCAACTCTTGATATCCCAGCTGCCCCGACCATGCCTTCCATTGAAAAACCTTCTTCCTTAGAGCTTAAACCACTTTCGGACAATCTAAAACATGTCTATTTAAAGAGGAATGAAAAACTACCTGTTATAATTTCTTCTAACCTTGATTTTGATCAAGAAAATAAGATTTTACAGGTTTTGAAGAAACATAAGAAGGGAATTAGATGGACCTTGATGGAAGATGGAAGAAAAGAAGTAAAACAACCCCTTAATCCTTTTATCTCTGATATTATGGAAAAGGATATCACATTCAAGTGCCCATTCGACACTTTTATTTATCGAAGATTCTTCTTTGATCCTGGAATAAAAGGCGAAGTGTTGCACCCTAAAATTTGACCAGCTGATTCTCCTATCTGGCTCATGGTTTAATTTCATATTCACAGCTCAGATGTATGATTTTTGTGCACAAGCAGGGGATATCAGAGTTCACAGCTTGACTTTCGTCTATCAGATATGGCAGATTCAGTCCAGATTGTCGGGGTTTTATTTTCGGGAAATTGTGCGCTCCTCAGTGATTTTTAGCTTGCACAGTAATTTTGAGGATATTCTGATGCCCGGGGATCTCTGTTCGATTCGATCTGGTCTCGTGCGTTCTTTTATGGGGGGTCATGCGCATTCATCTGCATTTTTAGGGTTTAATAGACTTTTGTGAATTTTAATAGGCTTTACAGATTTTTCTGGGATTTAAATAGGGTTTTTGAATATTTTAATAGCTTAATCCTCTTTTTAGAATTTTATAGAAGCTTTTAAATAGATTTTAATCATTTGTAGAATTTTTAATAGAATTTAAATAGCTTTTATCTTTTTTAGAATATTAGTGAATTTTTTCTTAGCATATTAAATAGAATGATAAAAATGAGGATTAATAGGTTTAATTGTTTTTAAATCATTTTTAAAATTTTGTATAGATTTTAAAATAGGTTTAATTGTTTTTAGATAATATAGAAAAATAATATAGTTTTTTTTCTTTTATTAATGATAGACTTTAATAGATATTAAATAATATTAGAATTTTAATAGAAAATTAGTAGAAGTTTAGAGTTAATTAGAGTTTTAATCATTTTTTAGAGTTTAATTAGATCTTAATTGATTTTTAGGTTTAATTAGGATAATATGGAATTAATTAGAGTTTTAATCATTTTTTAGAGTTGATTAGGAAATTAGTTAATTAGGTGTTAACTCTGTTTTAGGATTAGTGTTAATTAGGTGTTTTAATTACAGGTTTTGGCCATTTTTCGTTTGGGCTTATACCCAGGTTCAGTGCAGAAGGGGCCCAATTCAACCCCAACTTGGTCCAAGTTTTCCAGCAAAAGTCCAGATTTTTTTTCAGTCATTTTCCAGCCAGTTACGGGAGCTTCTAGAAAGTTCTAGCACTCTCAGTGCTTTAAATACAGAGCCACGTGTTGGCTCAGGAGAGGGTCCACGTTACGCACACTCAGACTCACACGCGTTCACTCTCATTCTCTCTCCGAGGACACGCGGCGTGCATGCAATCACGCCACCACACTCAGACTCCCCCAATCCTGTGCCACTTGTCTTCCCTTCACCTCCTCACCGGCGGCCATGCATCAGCCGTAACTTCCCACCGCCGGTCACCGTCAACCAACTCCGGCCACCACCTGAACCACCAGAAAACCCAGAATCATCCTATCTTCTTCGTTCTCCCCCTTCCTCCTCCGTCACCTTCATCTGATCCCTCGCCGGAAACATCATCGTCGCCGGAATCTTCATACCTTCATACAACCTTTTCCAGAAATCAATAACCTTCATCGTTCTTCATCCACCACTCAAATCGCCAACAATCTTCATCCAATTCTCCAGAAACAACATCAATCCTCCATCAATTTTTTTCCAGAACAACATCAAACCTTCATACAACTTTTTCCAGAACGCCATCTCCAGAACGCCACCAAACTTCCATTGTTCTTCACGAATTTTCCCAGAAAATCTTCAGAACCCCCTAGTTCTTCAATCCTTCCCCAGAACATCATCGTTCTTCAACGTTGATCGTCAAGAGTTCGTGGATTCATCAGGAACCTTCATCCTTGGGTTTTTTTTCCAGAAAGTCTTTATGATTCTCATCTGAGCCGTCTCCATTCGCCACGATCTTCAAACGTCATCCTTCAACTTCATCTTCGCTTCATCCTCGTACGCGACTTGGATCTTTGTTGAAGAGGCTTCATTCTCCAATACGCTCCAGTTTGCTCAAGATATCCCCAGGTATGCCTTTCTGAAACTCCTTGCGTGTTCTTCTTTAGAGTGCGTTGCTTTCAATGATCCATAGAGTGGTTAGGGTTTTTAGGAATTGATTTGGTGCGTGGTTTGTTGTATGATGCTGGGATTTGAGAGTGATCTTGATAATGTGTTGGATGGTGGATTGAGATTTCTTGAGAGGGATACGAGGGCTTCAGAATGTTGTATGAGTTTGTTGCAGAGAGAGCGTGAGATAGAGGAGGAAGATGATGAAACAACTAGGGTTGAGAGGTGAGAATGAACAGTGTTAGGGTTTGGGAGAAGGGTTAGGTTTTGTTTTCTGAGTATTGGATTAGGGTTTGGGTATTGGGCTTAGGCCCAAGCGCGTTTTCTGAACGCTACACCCCCAGTGGCTTGTACCCCCCCCCCCTGTTTGAGAGACCTGAGTGAATTGGTGTGGGCCTTAGGCCCTATTTGCTTTCAACACCCCCCTCATTTGAGCCCAGTAATAATAACAACTGGAAAGTCTGCTAGCGGCACCCCCCATATGTTTTTTTTCTGATTGTTTGGTTTCTGAGCTTGGGCCCTGCGCCCTATTGCTTCCAGCACCCCCACCAGCATAGGCCCAATGAATAATAACCTGAAACCATTACTGTTTGAACCCCCACCCCCATTTTGTTTCTTTTATTCTTCTTTTATATTTTCATGATTGTAAATAATTCATAAAAAATGTAAATAATTGTTTTTCTAATAATTCTTTTTTTTCTACCATTTCATCATAATTCCTAGAAAATTGAATAAAAATAAAAATGACACTTTATTTTTGTTTTGCTATTCTTTGCATATTTTCCATTTTAATTGATGTTTTTAATATTTTCAATACATGCATATCATTAGAAAATTCATAAAAAATGGTAGATTTAGTCAAATAATTCCGTTCTTTTTTCTGTAGACTCGTAATTCAATGTAGAATTTTATAGTATAAAAACATTAGCTTAATCATGCATTTTCATTTTAATTTCATTTTTTCACTGTTATTGATATTGAATAATTGGTCTGTGGACATGTCTGTGTTGCTGATTTTAGTTCTTTCACCTGGTGTTGAATTTTGTTCTGATTTTTCAGTATGTTGTCATAGAGCCATGTAGGTCTCCCATTAGATTTTTGATAGATTTTTGTAGGGTATCCTGATGTGATTTGTCTGAGCCTGAAGATAGGAGAAGTCTTGATGACTTCTGACTTTGAAGTTCAACTGTGGTTGAACTTCAGAGATAGTCTCTTGTGGTTTGTTGGCCTGTGGGTTCTTCTCAAGGATAGGAGCTGGTTGCAGTCTTGCTGGAGCTTGCAAAGATGCACTGGATTGAGGCTTAGTCTAGAAGCTTGTTGTCTGTTTGTGAGGTTCGAGATCCTGAAGTTTGAAAGGAGTTTATGGTACTTTCCTGAGGAAGGCACTATGAATGACTTTCATTCTTTCTTCTCACCTCTTTCGTAAGTATCCAATGATGTCGGAGCCGACTTGTGAGTTTAATTTCTCCTGAGGAGGAATGTAAACTGATCACATGTTGTTGAGCCACATGGGATACGATTCCTAAGTGGAAGCCTCCTAGTACTTTCCTGAGGAAGGTCCTATGGGTCTATTCACTTAGTTTCATTAGTTTGTCTAGGATTTCTCAAGTATCCAGTGATGTTGGAGCCAACTCGTGAGTTTAATTTCTCCTGAGGAGGAATGTAAACTGATCACAGTTGTTGAGCCACGTAGGATACGATTCCTAAGTGTCAGCCTCCTAGTACTTTCCTGAGGAAGGTCCTATGAGTCTGCTCACTTAGTTCCCTTAGTGCATATAGGTTTTCTCAAGTATCCAGTGACGCCGGAGCCTTCATGTGAGTTTAATTTCTCCTGAGGAGGAATGTAAACTGATCACAGTTGTCGAGCCGCATAGGATATGACTCCTGAGTAGTAACCTCCTGGTACTTTCCTGAGGAAGGCACTATGAGCTTGTCTGCTTAGCTTCCTTTCTCTGGTAAGCTTGTTCTGAAGCTTGGAGACTGGGATTGTTTCCTCTTGCTTAGGGTTTTTGATTAGAGTTGTTGCTCAGATCTTTGCTTAGGGTTTTGTATAGAGTTTTGTTTAGAGATGGATTAGGAGCTTGTTTCAGGTTTGATGGAGGCCCTGCTCAGGGTTAGTCTCTTTGTATTGTTTGACTTGTGTGATGTTATGTTGCATTAGACTTAGGTGTTCATATGGAAAGTTCTGAGTAGGTGCATATTAGAAGTAGGCTTTGGGTGCATGAGAAGTTGAGGTGGTCCTCCTTCTGCTTGTTTGTTATTGCGTGGCTTTGCTTGTTGGTATTTGGTAGAGCTGAGCTCCCTTGCCTCTGTGGTTTGCGGCCTCTGTGCCTTGGTTGTCTAATTGTTGCATTCATGCATATTTTCAGTATTCCTTTACTTTGCAGTTTCTTGTTCGTCGTTTAATCCTGTTGCCATGATCCCTTAGGAGCTCTGACTTCTCCGCTGCGGAGTTGTTATGATAGACATTAGGATGGTCAACCAGGTGTGATAGCAGTAGGTAGATTCCCCTGTTTCTCAGCTATAGTTCTAGGGTTCCCTTTCCTTTCTGTAGGAGCTTTTGAGTAGCTTGATCCGTAGTTAGCTGAACTACAGCTGCTCTGATTCCTCGTTCCAGACGAAGATATGTAGGCATAGGATGCGATATCCTAGCGAGCACACTAACGACTAACCTTTGTTCTCTCGCGGCTGTGCGATCGAGACTTTCCCGCTAACGACTAATTGTTATCCCTTTCTCCTGCCCGAGTGCATTTGAGACCAGATCGTAGTTGTAGGTTCCCGAGCCTTTAGGACCAGTTTGTTTTCTCACTGCTGTGTGAGACCCCCTGTTTACCCGTAGTTAGCCGAACTACGTTTGCTCTGATCTTTCATATCAGATGGAAGTACGTAGGCACAGGATGCGATGTCCTGGCGAGCAATCTTTCCCCCGTTTAGACGTAGGAAGTCGAACTACGTTGACTCTGACTTTCCCATTGCACGAGGGAATACGTAGGCCCAGAACACCGTATGTTCTGTCGAGTCCTGTCCTTTTATTTTCTTTTCAGACCGGCCATTAGCATAGATAGATAATACACCCTTTTACCTATAAATATCAAGCGTGGATCCCATCGAGTACGATGGACGTGAGGGGGTGCTAATACCTTCCCCTTGCGTAACCGACTCCCGAATCCAGGTTTTGGTTGCGATGACCATACCTTTTCCCGTCTTTGCGAGGTTTACTTCGAGCGTTTCCTTTCCCGCTCTGAGGGATAAATAACGCACGGTGGCGACTCTCCTGTCAAGCCGGCGCCGATTTTCGCAGTAGCGACACGAAGGCACTAATAAATATTTCATGGTCAACGGATGCTATCAAAAGTTACTTTATGACATCTTTGTTAGAACACAGATTGGTTCTTAATAATATCTCTATGTTTTGATGATAACTCTTATGAAATTTTGTATTAAAGAATTATATACTCTAAAATTTGTTTGAGAATGTTTGCTGCAGATGTTAAAGTGAATATTACTCTAGAAGCAAATTAGATTTGAACATGAGAAATATGCAAGGCTCTGAAGCGTCAGAAGCATCTCTTAGAAGATTCTGAACGCTGCCTCCAGAAGATTCTGAGCGCTGCCTGCAGATGAATCTGAAGCAGAAGCTGCAGAAGAATCTGAAGCAGAAGCCAGAAGCATCTGAAGCAATGAGGAATTTTGTGTAACCCGGTGAACTGACTTTAAACAATGTTGCGGATAGCAAGAGTCGCCACCGACTTTTATTTTATCCATAAGGAAAGGTTATAAAAGAACAGGAAAGACCTTAGAGAATATTTTGGGTCCGGGGGGTAGGTTATGAAAAGGGAAGGTGTTAGCACCCTTTTCATCCATGGTTATCCATGGGCTCTTAGGTACTTAAGCTCACTTTTGAATTGTTTTGAAATTGTAGTGTGTGAATAGAAAATTTTCAGAATAGTTAATAAATAATCCATGTGAGGATGTGTTAAGAACTTGTTTGAAAACTTGTTGAAAATTTGTTTAAATGCGAAACAGTTTTGAAGTGAGCAAGCACCTAGGAGTAACCTACCCTAATGTTTAAAGGTCTTTCTTATTCTTCATTCTTTCCTTTAGTAAGACTATCCCTACTATAATGGAGTAGGTAGTCCTTACTTTGGATGTTAAGGGACATGTGAGGGACAATTGGATTTTTGAAGGCCATTGTGGGGTGTAATAAGCAAACTGGAGGGACTATCATCATTTTTCGAAAGGGACTCGATTCGTAAAGGCAACCATAAGGGACTTTGATGATTTTCTTTTTGAGGGACTTGCTTTATACACCCTACTTAACCAATATTCATAGGCAACTTGAGGGATATCCTTAGGAAGTGAGACGGCGATTAAAATCGACTTACGTGTGTGACATGTTTATTTTAATTATCTTTATTTAAAAGTGATCTAAATTTATTTTAATATTACATACATGTTGTTACACTCCCTAATTACTAACCATAATAATAATTAAATAATTAAACAACTTTACATCCAAGAAACAATTACAAAATAATAAGCAAAATAATTAAATAGCAAAGATAAATAAAATTTAAATAAGCAATAATAAATAATAAAGGGGGTTAGTAAGCAATATTTAACAAAATAATAAGCATGATTAGAATATAAATGGGTTAGTAAATAAGAATAAACAAAATTAATCCAAATATTATAATAATAAGAAATTAACGATTTTTTAATATAATCAACTAAAAGATTTGAATTAAATTAGATAAAAGTTTGTTATAATAATTATTATTATTATTTTGGTTGTTATGAAATAGATTTTAAAACACATTATTATTTTTGTAAAGAAAATGATTTATTAATTATTTTTTTTAAAAGATGATTAAAGAACAAATTTATTTAATTTTTAATCTTAAAAATAATTAAAGGGTGACTTAGCCCTTTTTTTTTTTAAAAATGTTGATTAGATAATTAAAAAAAAAAACTGGTTAGGAGAGTTAAGCGTGGGATTAAGGTGTGCATGTGGTATGTGTGTAGTGATTAAATATATTACAAAAAATAAAATAATAAAACACAAAAGAAAAAAAAAACTTGACGGAACCCTAATTTCAAGGAATCCCAAATCGATTCCTCATTCTGTTCCGTCAATCGCTCCTCTCTCTCTTTCATTCGCGTCATTCCTCCTCTTGAATCCGTTCAGTCTCTCAAATCCTACAAGGCCTGCAAAACAAACATCAATCGAGAAATCAGAACATCTATTGAGGGGATCTTTACCCTGGGGACGAAGTTGCGATCGGGTTGCGATTCTGGGGAGGTGGCGGTAGCGGTTGTGGAGATGGCAGGTTCGACGAGTTGAAGGTTCGAGGACGGAAACACAAAGAACTCCGGTGACGGCTTCGTAACAAGGGCTTTATGGTGGTGGGAAAGATAAGTTTTCCGCTCTCTTCGGTCTATAGGGTTTCAGTTTGGAATTTTTTTTTGTGTGGTTTCTGCGAACTGGGGGTTTTGAATTTGTGAAACGGTGTTTTTGTGTATGCTGAATGCTATCCTCTCGTTTCTTGTAGCCTCGATCTTCTTATATAGGCTCTACGTTTGAGATTTTTGCTTCAAAATCTGATTAAAAGTCTTGAATACTGATTTGATTACTGATTGGGATTTTCCAAATTGGGATAAATTAGGTTTGAAGATTCCCTTTTTCGTCTGATTGCAATAATGTATGTTAATGAAAATTCCAAATTGTGATATCTTGTATCAATCTGATTGATGTCGTGTTTTAATGATCAGAGGATTTGATTTCTTTCTAAATCGAATCTTTTATTTTCAAATGAATATCTGATGGTTTACTAACTCACGTTTGATATTCGACAGGTGTGAACAGCAATGGTTTTGGGCCAAAAGAGGGATTAGAAGCCCGGAGAGGAAAACTCGTGTTGAGGTGTCTGGTAGGAACTTCGATGGAAGAGTTGGTGATGAAGAGCAACAGATGTAAACATTCTCTTTGTGCAGGGTATATTTCTTTCCCATCCAAACTCGGTTCATATGGTATTTTCTTCAAACTGATGCATACCTGCAATGTTTGTTCATCCAACATTAAGTTATTTTGCCAATTCTTAAACTAATGCTGTTTTCGCATTGTATCACGTCTTCGAGGATCAAGGATGGCAGGGCTGTTGTTGTTGCCGCACAAGGTTTAACATTCTTGGGCGTAGCTTTGTTGTGCTGATGAAAGGATTTGTGTTCTTGAATTGGAGAAACAGTGAAGCGTTAATTGTCTAAAGCAACTCATTTTAAACGCACATTCCCTTTCAGCGTCTCGTGGCGAGAGAGTCCGATGAACATCAACTATGAAGTTTTCCGCAATGATATAGTAGTGATTAATTTCCAGCTCATTAGGGCCAGTGACGTCCATGGTGGCGGCTAAATTATTCTCTGCAATATCATGATGGTTATATGTCTTCCCTCATTTGTTAACTGACAATTTTGTTCATATAGCTGCTTTGTAGATTGAAGGGAGTCATTGAGTCGATTTACCCAAAGGCTTCCGTGAGGTGCATAACTCTTTCTACGGCGAAGCCGGCGGAACTGACAAGGTATAAAAGACCTTCCTCCTCGTAACTCTTTCAAAGTTCTGTGGGCTGTCCTGAACTTCCGTCGTGTTTGCTTGACAGGCGGTTGTTTCGAATTGTGCTGAGCCATTCGAAGTTAGTCATTGAAGTGCTTGTTGCAGCTGACCTGTTTTGGCCTTAAACTCTGTTATGAATTTTGAATTTCACTGTGAGGCTTGTGGATTTGCTTATTTTTGAACTGAAATGAATGGGTTCCTATCTTTCTGAACATAAGCTTGGTTCCTCAATTCTCTGAGTTTAACTGATCTTTCTACTCTCTGATTTGGAACCGATAGGTGGCTGCGACTTTTAGGCTATGATGTTCACACTGAGCCTTGGATTCTGTACTTGAATTTTCAATGTGACTTGCTCATTTGGTTTATTACACTGCTGCTGATTGTGATTGGATGTTGAAACCGAGTTTATGCTGATGCGAATTCTGTCGTGGCTTATTTCCGTTCAGATTTGGTATTTGATTTTCACGGGCTCGCTTGTCTGGTTCAGAGTTGATACAGCTGTGAAATTTGGTTTACTTGATAGTGTCCCAAAAATTATTTACTTGATGGAATGGTGTTTTAGTTTGGCTTTGAATCGAATCCAATTACGGAAAATCAAATTAGTCCCACTTCTTTTGCTCTTCATCTTTCGACAGTCCCTTATGATAAGAACAATAACTACCTGATCTGACGCCGATGGCTCAGATTGGTAACGGGAGTAGGATGCGGCTTTAGTCGTGCCCTCCCGACACTCGATGATGATAATGTTCTGAGAGTGTCAAACAACTTCTAACCTCTTTTCCTGTTGTGTTTTTGTTGTGTTTTTGTTGTGTTTTGTTTATCTGTTCTTTTTCAGGTAACCGGGAGCTTGTGGCAAGATTCAAGGGAAGAACAATTAGAGCTCTTTAGGACTTAGGACTTTTAAAATAGACATTCCTTGTAAATGAAATTCTCTTGTAACCAAATAAGTACCCATGAATCAAATTCAAAAGTTATTTGTCCCCCTCATTTGTAAATTAAGTACTTATGAAATAAAATTCAACAAATACTTATTTACTTCTCAATTATAATCTTAAATACTTATGAATAACCAATTTGGAAATTATTTATATTTACTTCTTAGTTGTAAATTATAAACACTTATGAATAACAAATCCACAAATATTTGAATTCACTTCCTAATTATAAAGTATAAATATTCGCGAATGATATTCAAATATACTTAATTTCTCGTCCATGTGTTTATTCCTCTCGTGGTCTCGATCTCACTGCCTGATTAAATCTGAGTGAATTCAAACTAAATCCCATTCATTGTATATCAAGAGAACGCGTTATCAACTGAAATGGAACCCCACCCAGGATGGTCTTGAAAGCATTGTGGGACTTGTGAACCTTGTGAACCTTCTTAGAACACAAAGTCTTGTATTGTGAGGGCAAATTTTGGGGTGCAACAGCTGCCCCTGTTCAATTTTCTGAAACCTGAGGGGTTAGATTGATATATTTGCCAGTCGTAACCTGGAAGGTTGAAGGGGATTGAACACAAAAGCCCAAAAATTTGCACTCACCAGTGCACTAGAGTGGTACAGATGGCTAGTTGAATATGATTGAGTGGGCTTAAAGATGCCACTAGGGGGGGAGCAGTTCAAAATATGGGTGTATGATGAAAGCTGTCAGGAGTCTGGAATAATAATGATGTAGCAGCATGTCTTCATGAGGATAGAGCAATCAATAGTGTTAACCCTAAAGCAGTCTTGAAGCAATGATATGATTTCAGGAGGATAGAACAATGAAAGGCTCTAAAGCAGTCTTGAAATAATAATGTGATATGTCTTCAGGAGGATAGAGCAATCAATAGTGTTAACCCTAAAGCAGTCTTGAAGCAATGATATGATTTCAGGAGGATAGAACAATGAAAGGCTCTAAAGCAGTCTTGAAATAATAATGTGATATGTCTTCAGGAGGATAGAGCAATCAATAGCTCTAAAGCAGTCTTGAAGTAATGATTTCAGGAGGATAGAGCAATGGATAGCTCTAAAGCAGTCTTGAAATAATAATGTAATTTCAGGAGGATAGAGCAATGGATAACTCTAAAGCAGTCTTGAAATAATAATGTAATTTCAGGAGGATAGAGCAATGGATAACTCTAAAGCAGTCTTGAAATAATTAGATGGCTTCAGGAGGATAGAGCAATCAATAGCTCTAAAGCAGTCTTGAAGTAATGATTTCAGGAGGATAGAGCAATGAATACTCTAAAGCAGTCTTGAAATAATAATGTAATTTCAGGAGGATAGAGCAATGAATACTCTAAAGCAGTCTTGAAATAATAATGTGATATGTCTTCAGGAGGATAGAGCAATCAATAGCTCTAAAGCAGTCTTGAAGTAATGATTTCAGGAGGATAGAGCAATGAATACTCTAAAGCAGTCTTGAAATAATAATGTAATTTCAGGAGGATAGAGCAATGAATACTCTAAAGCAGTCTTGAAATAATAATGTGATATGTCTTCAGGAGGATAGAGCAATCAATAGCTCTAAAGCAGTCTTGAAGTAATAATGTGATATGTCTTCAGGAGGATAGAGCAATCAATAGCTCTAAAGCAGTCTTGAAGTAATAATGTGATATGTCTTCAGGAGGATAGAGCAATCAATAGCTCTAAAGCAGTCTTGAAGTAATAGGATGATTTCAGGAGGATAGAGCAATCAGTAGCTCTAAAGCAGTCTTGAAATAATAATGTAATTTCAGGAGGATAGAGCAATGAATACTCTAAAGCAGTCTTGAAATAATAATGTGATATGTCTTCAGGAGGATAGAGCAATCAATAGCTCTAAAGCAGTCTTGAAGTAATGATTTCAGGAGGATAGAGCAATGAATACTCTAAAGCAGTCTTGAAATAATAATGTAATTTCAGGAGGATAGAGCAATGGATAACTCTAAAGCAGTCTTGAAATAATTAGATGGCTTCAGGAGGATAGAGCAATGAATAGCTCTAAAGCAGTCTTGAAGTAGTAATATGACCTCATGAGGATAGAGCAATGAATAGCTCTAAAGCAGTCTTGAAGTAATAGGATGATTTCAGGAGGATAGAGCAATCAGTAGCTCTAAAGCAGTCTTGAAGTCATGAGAGGCTATCAGGAGGATAAAATAACCCTGAGGTTACAATAAAGCAGTCCCAAAGTAATAAGAAGCTCATCAGGAGGATAAAGTAACCCTGAGGTTACAATAAAGCAGTCCCAAAGATCATAAGATTGTTTGTTGGATAATTAACCTGAAAACAAGGTAGCATTCTGTATAACAACATTAGTTTATGCTTTATGTATGCATGTATGACATGATGCACTTAGGTAATGTACTATAGACATATATGTTATGGTATGATGTAAATGATGTATGTATGCTATGACACTGCTGGAAGTGTCTGGATATCCTTGTATAACAACTGCTGGCCAAGGAAAATAAATCCCGATTCGTTGTTGAAGAATATATAACCCTCCATCTGCTGGGGATAACAAGGTATAGATAACCTCCCGTTTTCGTTTGATAGTAGGATAAGTATAACATCCCGTCTTCGTTCATCGTGCCCTTATTGGAAAGTAATTTCCCGTATATCCGTATGAGGATAAAAGAGATGGATATAAATTCCAGGGGAGATTAGACTTTGTGAAAATGGATCAGTCCTACTGATGGTTTGTAACTGTCTTGTAAAGATGAACCGGCGAAGCTTCGTTGAAATCCTTCCCTCGTTCGTCCTTAGTAAATACTATTACTGCATTTTCATGCATTTCTGGTAAACATCAATCATATTAAAAGCATACATGCATTTCTGGTAAACATCAATCATATTCAAAGGCATACATACATTCAAACACAACCAATGGACGTTTCGCTTATGTAAATAGGGTAAAAGTAAATCTGGATTCAAAAGATGGAATTTATTTATATCAAAAGTGACCCATACACGGGTAAGTTTGTACAAGGAGACATAAACCCTAGTAAGAGAATTTTGTCATGAAGTTTTACAAAAAGAATCATCTATGTGGGAAATAATCCTATTGAGTTTCAATTCTACTATTGCCACTCAAGTATCTCATCTTCTTGCTGTTGAGACGGAAACGATTGGATTGAGCTTTATCTGTTTGAGCTTGAGTAAGTAGTACAACTGGTTGCAGTTTCATGAGTGATCCAAACGAGACATAGTCATACGCTTTAATCCCTAACTTTTGCCTGGATTGCCCTTTCAGGTTTTCAATCCACCGGGATACCCTTTTTTGCCCAAGCCGCCTCTTCAGGTTTTCGACTTGCCGGGTGTACATCTTTTTATATATATATCCCTAATTTTTGCCCAAACCCTTTTGGTTTGCCGGGATGCCCTTATTTTTGCCTAGGCCTGTCAACCTAGCGGGTCTCTTTTTATGCGTAGTATTTTTTAACTATGTCTGCGTTTACAGGTTGTGGGAAGTCTTCACCATCCATTGTAGTCAGTATCATGGCACCTCCTGAGAACACTGTCTTGACTACAAATGGTCCCTCATATGTTGGAGTCCACTTGCCCCTTCAGTGTCAATCTCATTGCAGTATGCAGGCTTCTCAAATCTATCAATGGTAATCTTGGGAGCTTCATCATCCCAGCTGATCTCAAACATAGATGCCATGGTGGCCAATGCGTCTGCCAACTGATTCTCTCTTCGTGGAATATGTCCAAAAGTAATCTCTTTGAAATGTGGGATCAAAGACAACACATGTTCTCTGTAAGGAATGAGATTATCATGCTTTGTATCCCAATCTCCTTTAATCTGACTTACTACCAGAGCTGAATCTCCATATACCTCAAGGAACTGAATCTTCATATCAATAGCAACTTGCATACCCATGATACATGCCTCATACTCAGCCATGTTATTGGTACAATAGAAACAAAGTCTGGCAGTAATCGGGGTATGACAACCTTCAGGGGAACTAATCACAACACCAACACCATTACCATGTGCATTGGAGGCACCATCAAAAACCATAGTCCATCGGGATCCTTGTTCAGGTCCGTCATATTGTCCAGGTTCTTTGGTAACATACATAATGTCTTCATCAGGGAACTCAAAATTCATTGACTGGTAATCATCTACTGCTTGATGAGCCAAATGATCAGCAACAACACTCCCCTTAATGGCCTTCTGAGTAGTATACTGTATATCATATTCCGTCAAGATCATTTGCCATCTTGCAATTCTTCCGGAGAGAGCAGGTTTCTCAAATATGTACTTGATTGGATCCATCTTCGAAATCAACAAGGTAGTATGGGTCAACATATACTGTCTTAGTCGGCGAGCAGCCCATGCCAAAGCGCAGCAAGTTTTCTCGAGCAGTGAGTATCTTGTTTCACAGTCGGTAAACTTTTTGCTAAGGTAGTATATTGCCTGCTCTTTTCGACCAGACTCGTCATGTTGCCCCAATACACACCCCATTGAGTTGTCTAATACTGTTAAATACATAATCAAGGGTCTTCCATCAACTGGTGGCATTAAAATTGGAGGTTCTAGCAAATATCTCTTGATTTCATCAAAGGCAGTCTGGCACTCATCATTCCATTCCATCACCTGATCTTTCTTCAACAACTTGAAGATTGGCTCACAGATGGTAGTTAATTGGGAAATAAATCTTGCAATGTAGTTCAATCGTCCCAAGAAACCTCTAACCTCCTTCTCAGTACGGGGAGCTGGCATCTCTCGTATAGCTTTCACTTTTGCAGGATCCACTTCAATACCTTTTCCACTGACAATGAAACCCAGGAGCTTTCCAGATCTAACTCCAAAAGTACACTTGTTTGGATTTAATCTCAACCTGTATTTCTTCAACCTCTCAAACAACTTGTGCAGATGATCAAGATGTTGTTCTTCATTCTGAGACCTGGCTCTTCATGTGGCTGTATAGCTTTCTCTTCTTGTTGTAACAACCTAGCAAGCTCTACAGGTATTTCACAATCGTCCTCGTTTCCGTCTTCAGTTTGATAGATCGGATTCTCGAAATTGTAATTGGCAATAGTAGAACTGTTATCAACTGGATCCAGAGTGGATGAGGATCTGCATTTTAGTGACGTGGGTGTGTGTAAGAACACATAGCTGATAAAGCAAAAATAAAAGAAAAAGAAAGACAAGGAACACAATATTTATGAAAACGAAACGTCCACTGATTTTATTGAATGAAGTATGCAAATGAAATGACAACCCGTAACAAGCACACCATTGTGCCCCGGGTAAGGCACATGGCTTGAAAGTTTTAATTGTTCCAGAAATTATAAATTTAAAAACATAACACAGTAATAGTATTTACTCCTGACTAAAGGAGATAGGGATAACATCTTCAGCTTTCCAATTATTGAGTCCAGCACCCACAGTAGGAAAAATCCATGCCTCCAAGTTGTAGTCTTCATCTTGATCTCCCACAGCATTGATAACCCCTTGATTGGTGATACGAACAGCACGGGCACGACGGACAGCCTTCTGGGACTCTTCTTCCACCATAGCTTTTGCATCATTGAGGGAGGCCATTGCCATTGTTGGAGGGTTTCTGATGACCACAGGAACCTTCTTCACAGCAGGAGGAGTCACACAATCCTTAACAGCCCAGGGAACCACTTCAAATGACTGACATGGAGTTTCAATGTATTCACCTTCTACTTCCAGATACTTGAAAGTGTTTACATGGCTGACAAAGTATTCTTCCTCTCCAAAGACAGTAACAACTTTTCCATTCACCGGATATCTCAACTTTTGATGTAATGTGGAGGTCACCGCACCTGCCCCATGGATCCAGGGACGACCAAGCAGACATGAGTACGAAGGACGAATATCCATCACATAGAATGTAGCAATAAACACCTGAGAGCCAACCTTGATTGGAAGATCAATTTCCCCATGCACTACTCTTCCAGAACCATCAAAAGCCTTTACCACAATATTACTGGGCTTCAATACCGTATCTTCAGGACTCAGCTTGTTCAGGACTTCCTTAGGCAACACATTCAGAGAGGAACCATTGTCTATCAGCACATGAGACAGGGTAGTGCCCCTGCATTCAATTGAAATATGCAAGGCCCTGTTATGATCCCTCTTGGCAGGGGTCAAGTCAGCATCAGAAAATCCTAACCCGTTGTCATAGGTCAGGTGAGCAACACAATTCTCAAACTGGTCCACAGAAATTGCACTGGGTACATGAGCCATCTTTAGAAACTTGATCAATGACTTGGCATGAGCCTCAGAACATAATAACAGGGAGAGCATAGAAATCTTTGAGGGAGTATGCCCCAGCTGATCAACAATATCATAATCACTCTTGCGAATGATTTTCAATACTTCTTCCATCTGCTTAGAGAGGTCATCAGCAGCTGGCACATCAGTAGATACAGGCTCCATAACAGGACCCTTGCCCCGAGCATCAGTGGTGGAAGTAACAGCAGGCGTAACTGCACTCTTAGAAGCAACTGGAGGAGAGAAGACTCTTCCACTACGAGTGATCTTGCTAGATCCAGCAATATTATCAATGTCAACAGGCATATCAGGTAAAGGCTCCTGCTTGACACCATGGATGTAAACATCAGACCCATAGTGCCAAGGCACAGCTTTGTCAGATGTATAAGGAATAGGACCAGGAGTGGTAATGATCAGAGGAGCTACTCTGGCTTCAGCAACAACTTTCACAGGCCCTTCAGCAGTAATCTTGATTGGGCCCTGATGAGTGATTTTAATGGGACCCTTTGAAGTGATTCTTAGTGGTACTTTGTCAACCATGTCAACCTCTTCAATCTTCTTACCCTGAGTCAGATGATCCACCATACTTTCTACAGATGCTGGTCTTCTTTCAAACACTATAGTATATTTATCCATGAGATGTTGAATCCCATCTCTCAAAATGAAGCAACTATCCGGCTTATAGGTACAATATAGACAATCTTCATGACAACCTGGAAAGATCCCAGCTTGTACTAACCTCTTTTTGATAACAGACAATGGTGTGCTCAACTCCATAACTGAATAGACATGCAGATCTTCATCAATATCTTCATCAATGGCGTTGACAGTCTTCTCGTGATTTGGCATTGGAGCTGTAATCACATTTGGAGTACCTGGTGGATCAAACTCAATTTCTCCAGCATCAATCATATCCTGAATTTTGTTCTTCAAGACCCAGCAGTTATTAGTATCATGTTCTGGACAGTTTGAATGATATGCACATCGTGCATTGGGATTGTACTTGGGAGAGGTAACATTGGGATTCTGAGGGGCCTCCCTCAGGGTAATAAGTTCAGCTTTCAACAAGTGTTGCAATGCCTGAGCCATTGACATGTTGATCTTCGTGAACTGTCTTCTAGCCCTCTGTTGGTTGCCTTGAGGCTGCTCTGTTGTTGCAGGAGTTGGATTTGAAATATGAACTGCACTAACAGACTGATGCCTTCTGTTACGATCAGGCTGACCATACACAGCATTAGATTCTTTCTTCCCAGTGGGAGGCTTCTTTACAGCACCTGATGAAGAAGTGCCCACTTGGATCTTACCACTCTTGATACCATTCTCTACTCGCTCTCCTGTCATGATCAACTCAGTGAAGCCAGATGATGAGCTTCCAATGAGATGACTGTAAAACGGACCATTCAGCGTACACATGAACATATCAACCAACTCCCTATCAGTCAAAGGGGGTTGAACTCTTCCAGCTAAGTCTCTCCACTTCTGAGCATACTCCTTAAAGCTTTCTTTGGCACCCATAGACATGCTTTGAAGCTGCATGCGAGTGGGGGCTAAGTCAGTATTGTATTGATACTGCTTGTAGAAAGCTTCAGCAAGGTCATTCCAATCTCTGATGTTGACACTCTCCAACTGATAATACCACTCTAGCTGAGCTCCAGATAAACTCTCTTGAAAGAAATGGATCCACAACTTTTTATCAGCAGTGTGGGGTTGCATTCTTCTGACATAAGACCTCAGATGCAATTTGGGACAAGAGACCCCATCATAGACAACAAATGTAGGAACTTTGAACCCAATGGGTATGACCACCCCAGATATCAAGCTCAAATCCTCAAAATCCAGCCCAGATGATTTCTGTAATTCCATAGCATCCATTCTATCCACCAGCATCTTGAATTTGTCTTCGTTAGGCTCATGGTAGTAGTTAGCCTCAGAATCAGAGTCCCCCATAGTGTTGTGGAGACTGCCTCTCTCCTGCTCAGATTCTTCAGATTCATAGTCTTCAACATGTTCCTTGGTCTTGACAGGACCTTTGAACCTTCTTCCCATGTTGAGCAACCCAGCAGACCTTCTAGCCTTCTTAGTCTTCTTGGCCAGCAGTGTCTTCAATTCATCCTGCCCCTTGGATAGGTTCAGGATCAGCTCTTGGAACTGTGCATTCTGTGCCTGGAGATCCTTAACTGATTGTTCAAGAGCCATTGCTGAAATAAACAGCGAGAAGATGAGAAACCTGTGCACAATTATAAACCTGTGATGCAATGATATGGGAATGCATATGCAATGTTTTCAAGGACCGCAGGATTTAAATTTGCTTAAACAAACAAGAAAGTAACTTTTTATTAGTAATAACTTGTTTTGCCTTTTAGGCTTACAAAAAATGAAAACGAAATAAGTACAAAAGATGGGGTTTTAAGTCTCCCATGGACGTTTCCTCTTTGTGTTGAGGTATGAGTTGAGGTTTCGTTCCTCATGAAGTAGCTTTGTTAGCTCTAGGATCCTTGCTTGGCTTGCTTTGTAATGAGCCTCGAAAGTATCCCTTTGCTCTTTTAGTTGGATCCATGATCTCTGCAAGTCTTCCATATCAGTAGGCATGTCTGGGTGAAGGATGGTATAAGCTGTGTCTCCTTCAGCAACAGGTTCCATGGTAACTGGTAGGATGGCAGGATATGGCATCATGAGTGTCTGAGCACGAAATCGTACCCATCTGAGATAAGCCTCCATAGGAATGGTGTACTTAGGCTCCAGTGTCTTGCTGTCAATCATGTTTACCTTTCCCCAAGCTCGTATGAATCTATGACGGTAACCCTGAAGATCGTTGTCGTAGTCAAACACAATGCCTTGAATCAACATGTCATGTGGACCATCGCTCCGGGCGTAACCAAACTGTCGTAAAGCTAGAGATGGGTTGTAGGTGATGCCTCCTCTTATGCCTAGAAGTGGTACATTAGGAAACTCCCCACAACGGTCAATGATGGTGACATTCTCCATAGATCTGGAGCACCAATGGATGGCTGAGTGAGAAAGTGACATGATCCTCTTGGACCATCTGAACCCTTGCTCATTCTTCATTACTGAGCGAGGAAGGTGAGAAATAAACCACCTAGAAAGTAAAGGTATGCAACACATCAAAGTTCCTCTCGCCCTTGTAGTGCGGATGTGAAGAGAATGTAGGATGTCTCCAAGTGAGGTAGGCACTGGATTGTGACTCAGGAATATGTTGATGGCATGAACGTCTATGAACTGATCAGGATTGGGGAACAACACTAAGCCATAAATCAATAAGGCTAAGATCTCCTCAAAAGCATCGTAGCTCATAGCCTTCAAGAACATTTGAGCTTTATCCACTAATACCTTGGCAAGAATACCTTTAACTCCACTTCTCATCTCTAGAACAATGTCAGACTTCTTCAGATGTAGAGCTGCAGCAATAACTTCTGGTTTAAGCTCCTTCTCTAAGCCTGTGAATGGCTTCTGATCAAGAACAGGTATACCCAGAAGTTTAGAGAACTCCTCCATGGTTGGAACCAGCTGATAATCAGGAAATGTAAAGCAATGGTGCTTAGGGTCAAAGAACTGAAACAACACACTCATCATGTCTTCACTGAACCCTGAAGTAACTAGATCCAATAAGCGACCATGTCTCTTGTTGAACTGGGAATGATCAGGCACTAGGGAAACCAACTCCTTGAGCTTAGCAGGTATCCCTACAAAGTTGATCCTGATGGTGTTTCTACGAGCAGAAGCCATGACCTGCAACAAAGAACAAAGATAAATCCTTTGGTCCTTGAAATGGTTAGGGAAAATGATATGCTTATGATGCATGATGATGTCATGATGTCATGCTCAATCACAAACATGTGGCACACACAAACAAGTCACACCATAGCCCTAGGTTTAAAGGCTTGCATGAGGTTCAAAGGCAAGTACCCTCCCCTGAAGTTAGATGGTTCATCCTGTCCTACAAAAGTAACCAGGTTCTAAGGGATCTCAATATCATTGATCCTTCACAAGGGTGGTTGTTCAGAAGGCAACTTACTTGCCAACCAAAACCCTCCAAGTTTAAGATCTCAATGAGCGTAGTATCGAGTGTCAACCAACTTCAGTCTGCACCAAAGCCGGTTACCTCACTACTTTCTAAAGGCCAAGATGAGTTAACTAGGGTTCTAAAAGTCAGTTAGTGCATTGACAACATATGGCAACCTCAATATTATCCTCAACTTGACTTAAGGAATATAAGCACCAACCAAGAAGTCGCACTAACTATGGCCACCAGATCAACCGTATCGATATACGTCGTACAGTTTCCTTGGTCTATTGCCATTTACCTAAGGTACACTAGATCCGGGTTAGGACCTTTCACACATAAGAGCACCCCAACAATATAATAATAAAGCAAACAAGGCAAACAATTTAAAGTGATCTTAATTCCTAAGGGTACCCCTCTTAAATAAATCCCCAGCAGAGTCGCCAGTTCTGTAACCCGGTGAACTGACTTTAAACAATGTTGCGGATAGCAAGAGTCGCCACCGACTTTTATTTTATCCATAAGGAAAGGTTATAAAAGAACAGGAAAGACCTTAGAGAATATTTTGGGTCCGGGGGGTAGGTTATGAAAAGGGAAGGTGTTAGCACCCTTTTCATCCATGGTTATCCATGGGCTCTTAGGTACTTAAGCTCACTTTTGAATTGTTTTGAAATTGTAGTGTGTGAATAGAAAATTTTCAGAATAGTTAATAAATAATCCATGTGAGGATGTGTTAAGAACTTGTTTGAAAACTTGTTGAAAATTTGTTTAAGTGCGAAACAGTTTTGAAGTGAGCAAGCACCTAGGAGTAACCTACCCTAATGTTTAAAGGTCTTTCTTATTCTTCATTCTTTCCTTTAGTAAGACTATCCCTACTATAATGGAGTAGGTAGTCCTTACTTTGGATGTTAAGGGACATGTGAGGGACAATTGGATTTTTGAAGGCCATTGTGGGGTGTAATAAGCAAACTGGAGGGACTATCATCATTTTTCGAAAGGGACTCGATTCGTAAAGGCAACCATAAGGGACTTTGATGATTTTCTTTTTGAGGGACTTGCTTTATACACCCTACTTAACCAATATTCATAGGCAACTTGAGGGATATCCTTAGGAAGTGAGACGGCGATTAAAATCGACTTACGTGTGTGACATGTTTATTTTAATTATCTTTATTTAAAAGTGATCTAAATTTATTTTAATATTACATACATGTTGTTACACTCCCTAATTACTAACCATAATAATAATTAAATAATTAAACAACTTTACATCCAAGAAACAATTACAAAATAATAAGCAAAATAATTAAATAGCAAAGATAAATAAAATATAAATAAGCAATAATAAATAATAAAGGGGGTTAGTAAGCAATATTTAACAAAATAATAAGCATGATTAGAATATAAATGGGTTAGTAAATAAGAATAAACAAAATTAATCCAAATATTATAATAATAAGAAATTAACGATTTTTTAATATAATCAACTAAAAGATTTGAATTAAATTAGATAAAAGTTTGTTATAATAATTATTATTATTATTTTGGTTGTTATGAAATAGATTTTAAAACACATTATTATTTTTGTAAAGAAAATGATTTATTAATTATTTTTTTTAAAAGATGATTAAAGAACAAATTTATTTAATTTTTAATCTTAAAAATAATTAAAGGGTGACTTAGCCCTTTTTTTTTTTAAAAATGTTGATTAGATAATTAAAAAAAAAACTGGTTAGGAGAGTTAAGCGTGGGATTAAGGTGTGCATGTGGTATGTGTGTAGTGATTAAATATATTACAAAAAATAAAATAATAAAACACAAAAGAAAAAAAAACTTGACGGAACCCTAATTTCAAGGAATCCCAAATCGATTCCTCATTCTGTTCCGTCAATCGCTCCTCTCTCTCTTTCATTCGCGTCATTCCTCCTCTTGAATCCGTTCAGTCTCTCAAATCCTACAAGGCCTGCAAAACAAACATCAATCGAGAAATCAGAACATCTATTGAGGGGATCTTTACCCTGGGGACGAAGTTGCGATCGGGTTGCGATTCTGGGGAGGTGGCGGTAGCGGTTGTGGAGATGGCAGGTTCGACGAGTTGAAGGTTCGAGGACGGAAACACAAAGAACTCCGGTGACGGCTTCGTAACAAGGGCTTTATGGTGGTGGGAAAGATAAGTTTTCCGCTCTCTTCGGTCTATAGGGTTTCAGTTTGGAATTTTTTTTTGTGTGGTTTCTGCGAACTGGGGGTTTTGAATTTGTGAAACGGTGTTTTTGTGTATGCTGAATGCTATCCTCTCGTTTCTTGTAGCCTCGATCTTCTTATATAGGCTCTACGTTTGAGATTTTTGCTTCAAAATCTGATTAAAAGTCTTGAATACTGATTTGATTACTGATTGGGATTTTCCAAATTGGGATAAATTAGGTTTGAAGATTCCCTTTTTCGTCTGATTGCAATAATGTATGTTAATGAAAATTCCAAATTGTGATATCTTGTATCAATCTGATTGATGTCGTGTTTTAATGATCAGAGGATTTGATTTCTTTCTAAATCGAATCTTTTATTTTCAAATGAATATCTGATGGTTTACTAACTCACGTTTGATATTCGACAGGTGTGAACAGCAATGGTTTTGGGCCAAAAGAGGGATTAGAAGCCCGGAGAGGAAAACTCGTGTTGAGGTGTCTGGTAGGAACTTCGATGGAAGAGTTGGTGATGAAGAGCAACAGATGTAAACATTCTCTTTGTGCAGGGTATATTTCTTTCCCATCCAAACTCGGTTCATATGGTATTTTCTTCAAACTGATGCATACCTGCAATGTTTGTTCATCCAACATTAAGTTATTTTGCCAATTCTTAAACTAATGCTGTTTTCGCATTGTATCACGTCTTCGAGGATCAAGGATGGCAGGGTTGTTGTTGTTGCCGCACAGGGTTTAACATTCTTGGGCTTAGCTTTGTTGTGCTGATGAAAGGATTTGTGTTCTTGAATTGGAGAAACAGTGAAGCGTTAATTGTCTAAAGCAACTCATTTTAAACGCACATTCCCTTTCAGCGTCTCGTGGCGAGAGAGTCCGATGAACATCAACTATGAAGTTTTCCGCAATGATATAGTAGTGATTAATTTCCAGCTCATTAGGGCCAGTGACGTCCATGGTGGCGGCTAAATTATTCTCTGCAATATCATGATGGTTATATGTCTTCCCTCATTTGTTAACTGACAATTTTGTTCATATAGCTGCTTTGTAGATTGAAGGGAGTCATTGAGTCGATTTACCCAAAGGCTTCCGTGAGGTGCATAACTCTTTCTACGGCGAAGCCGGCGGAACTGACAAGGTATAAAAGACCTTCCTCCTCGTAACTCTTTCAAAGTTCTGTGGGCTGTCCTGAACTTCCGTCGTGTTTGCTTGACAGGCGGTTGTTTCGAATTGTGCTGAGCCATTCGAAGTTAGTCATTGAAGTGCTTGTTGCAGCTGACCTGTTTTGGCCTTAAACTCTGTTATGAATTTTGAATTTCACTGTGAGGCTTGTGGATTTGCTTATTTTTGAACTGAAATGAATGGGTTCCTATCTTTCTGAACATAAGCTTGGTTCCTCAATTCTCTGAGTTTAACTGATCTTTCTACTCTCTGATTTGGAACCGATAGGTGGCTGCGACTTTTAGGCTATGATGTTCACACTGAGCCTTGGATTCTGTACTTGAATTTTCAATGTGACTTGCTCATTTGGTTTATTACACTGCTGCTGATTGTGATTGGATGCTGAAACCGAGTTTATGCTGATGCGAATTCTGTCGTGGCTTATTTCCGTTCAGATTTGGTATTTGATTTTCACGGGCTCGCTTGTCTGGTTCAGAGTTGATACAGCTGTGAAATTTGGTTTACTTGATAGTGTCCCAAAAATTATTTACTTGATGGAATGGTGTTTTAGTTTGGCTTTGAATCGAATCCAATTACGGCAAATCAAATTAGTCCCACTTCTTTTACTCTTCATCTTTCGACAGTCCCTTATGATAAGAACAATAACTACCTGATCTGACGCCGATGGCTCAGATTGGTAACGGGAGTAGGATGCGGCTTTAGTCGTGCCCTCCCGACACTCGATGATGATAATGTTCTGAGAGTGTCAAACAACTTCTAACCTCTTTTCCTGTTGTGTTTTTGTTGTGTTTTTGTTGTGTTTTGTTTATCTGTTCTTTTTCAGGTAACCGGGAGCTTGTGGCAAGATTCAAGGGAAGAACAATTAGAGCTCTTTAGGACTTAGGACTTTTAAAATAGACATTCCTTGTAAATGAAATTCTCTTGTAACCAAATAAGTACCCATGAATCAAATTCAAAAGTTATTTGTCCCCCTCATTTGTAAATTAAGTACTTATGAAATAAAATTCAACAAATACTTATTTACTTCTCAATTATAATCTTAAATACTTATGAATAACCAATTTGGAAATTATTTATATTTACTTCTTAGTTGTAAATTATAAACACTTATGAATAACAAATCCACAAATATTTGAATTCACTTCCTAATTATAAAGTATAAATATTCGCGAATGATATTCAAATATACTTAATTTCTCGTCCATGTGTTTATTCCTCTCGTGGTCTCGATCTCACTGCCTGATTAAATCTGAGTGAATTCAAACTAAATCCCATTCATTGTATATCAAGAGAACGCGTTATCAACTGAAATGGAACCCCACCCAGGATGGTCTTGAAAGCACTGTGGGACTTGTGAACCTTGTGAACCTTCTTAGAACACAAAGTCTTGTATTGTGAGGGCAAATTTTGGGGTGCAACATTTTGTATGAAGAGTTTCAAGCACAGTTACTTCAGAAGACTCTGATAGTACTAACGCTGCCAATACTGGGGATCTGATCCAAAACTCTTCTCTGAACATTTACACGCTGAAAGCACACTTGCTGCAAAGACTCTGATTCAGCAAACTCTGATGAACATCAGAAGGCTCTGACCAATCTAGACTCTGATGATTCTTGTTGAAACTTGTTGAAGAATAATTCAAAGTTATGTCCGTTGGAACAACCAAACGACTCTTTCCTTATTTATGCTAGACACAAGAACACAGACAAAAAGGATTTCTTTGTGCATTCTTCTTCTAGGAAAGGTCATATGATGTGAAGACAAAAAGGCTCAGACCTTTTTGGTACACCGTTCTCAATGTGAAAGACTTCATGGACCTCTGTGCCTAAAAATGCAAGACTCCATTCATCTTCTTTAGTTGACGAAACACTTGAAAGAATTCATTACAAGCTCTCATACAACTTATACATACTTGTTGAATTTATTTCATTGTTCTTCATCTTAAGTAAAAAATCACAGTTGTGATAAAGCTTTATTAGAAGCATTTTTAACACTTGTATTATCATTACATTTGATTGTAAGAGAACCTTAAGAAGATCCAGTTAGGATCAGTAGTTCTTGAGAAGACTTTGAACAGTTGTTCTTAGTGCTTACTATTGTAATCAGTTGATTAAATAGTGGATTAAGTCCTTGTTTGAGAAAGGCAAATCACTCTTGATAGGGTGGACTGGAGTAGTTGAGTTCAATGAACCAGGATAAAAATCCTTGAGTTTTTATTACTAAGTTTTATCTTCATACTTATTCAACCCTCCTTCTAAGTATTTTCTCACCTTCAGTTGGCATCAGAGCTCCGGTTCTGTGTGTGCTACCACTTCACAGTGACAGAAAAGATCCAGTGAGAAAAACTTTGATATATAAATTTGGTTCTTATTATGGATGATGCTTCAACATCCAACAGATATGAAGAAAGAGACAGAATCAGTACAAAACCCCCTATGTTTGATGGGGAGAAATTTGATTATTGGAAAGACAGGATTGAAAGTTTTTTCCTTGGTTATGATGCTGATTTGTGGGACTTGGTCATAGATGGGTATGTTCATCCCACTGATGGGAATGTCAAGAAAGTAGACAGAAAATCTATGACAGAAGCCAAAAAGAAGGAGTTTAGAAATTACCACAAGGCTAGAACAATATTGTTAAATGCAATATCTCACACTGAGTATGAAAAGATCACAAATAGAGAAACTGCATTTGACATGTTTGAGTCTTTGAAAATGACCTATGAAGGAAACCTTCAAGTAAAAAAGACCAAGGCTCTGGCGTTAATACAGAAGTATGAAGCGTTTAAGATGGAAGAATCTGAGTCCATAGAAGCTATGTTCTCTAGATTCCAGATTCTTACAGCTGATCTAAAAGTTCTGGACAAAGGCTACTCAACTGTTGATCATGTGAAGAGGATCATCAGAAGCTTGCCTATCAGATGGAGACCTATGGTCACTGCTCTGAAACTTTCCAAGGATCTGAACAAGATCACTCTGGAGGAGTTAATCAGCTCACTAAGGAGTCATGAAATTGAACTTGAGGAAGATGAGCCTCAAAATAAAGGTAAGTCTATTGCCTTAAAATCTAACAAATCTGTGAAAGATTTGCAGGTGTTAGAGGAAAGCTCTGAAGAATCTTCTTCTGAAGAAGAAGATGAACTATCCTTGCTTTCCAGAAGAATCAACAGACTCTAGAAGCACAAGCAAAGGAAGTTCAAGAACTTCAAAAGACCAGATCATCGCAAGGAGTCCTCTGGACAAAAAATATCTGAAAAGAAGGAAGTTGTCTGCTTTGAATGCAAAGAACCTGACCATTACAAGAGTGAATGTCCAAAGCTTCTTAAAGAAAAGCCAAAGAGAAAGTTTGACAAAAAGAAGAAGGTTCTAATGGAAACTTGGGATGACTCTGATGAATCTGGATCCTCATCAGAATTTGAAGATGAATGCGCCAACATGGCTCTGATGGCAGGCATTGAAGATCAGAATGAAGAATCATTTGGATCTGGGTCTGATTCTGAATCTGACTCAGAAGAGGTACTTTCTGATCTCACTAGGGAAGAGCTTATTAAAGTCTTATCTGAAGTCCTGAAAAATTATAATTAGATTAAGCTCAAATGCAAGAAGCTTAAGTGCAATCTTGGCTCTGAGAATAATCTATTAAAATCATAAATTGCTGAGCTAAAAGAAAACAATTTAAAAATGAAAGCTGATTTTGAAATAGCTCAACAAAACTCTGAATCTGAAAGTAAGTCTAAATGCAAAAACATTTTAGAAGAATATGACTTTAGCTTTCAGAAATTTCTTGCTAAAAGCATAGACAGAAGCAAGATGGCTTTTATGATCTATGGGGTTAGCAGAAATAACAAGAAAGGAATTGGATATGAATCCTCCTCTAGAAAGGATTTAAATCCAATGCTTGTTGATAAACTTGTTATCAAGAAAACTCCCTTGTACTCTCATTTCAAGTTTGGTCATCTGAATGACATTAAACACACACGTTCTGATTAGAACGTTCCTGTGCTTAAGCCAAAAGTAAGTCAGAACAATACTGTTGTAAAAAGACAGAAGTTCAGACCAACTTTCAAGGCAGCTAACCAAAAAGGACCCAAAAAGATCTGGGTACCTTAGGATAAGATTATCCCTGTTGCAAATGTTTTTAGCAGAAAAGTCAAGACGCCAGTCATGGTACCTGGACTCTGGCTGCTCACGTCACATGACAGGAGAAAGGTTTATGTTCCAAAACCTGGAGCTTAAATTTGGAGGAGAAGTGAAGTTTGGAGGGAATTAGAAGGGCAAGATCATTGGCTCTGATACTATTGGTAATGGTAACCTTCCCTCTATATCTAATGTTCTTCTTGTAGAAGGATTAAAGCATAATCTATTGTCCATAAGTCAATTAAGTGACAATGGTTATGATATAATCTTTAATCAACAATGTTGTAAAGCTGTTAGTCAGAAGGATGGCTCAATCCTATTCAATGGAAAGAGGAAGAACAACATTTACAAAATAAATCTTTCAGAACTTAAAGTTCAAAATGTTAAATGCCTCTTGTCTGTTAATGATGAGCAATGGGTCTGGCATAGAAGATTGGGGCATATTAATATGAGACGTATATCTCAGATTAATAAACTCAATATGGTCAGAGGACTTCCTAAGCTGAAGTTCAACTCAGATGCTCTTTGTGAAGCATGTCAAAAAGGAAAGTTTTCAAAATCTTCCTTTAAATCTAAAAATGTTGTTTCAACCTCAAGACCATTATAATTACTTCACATTGATCTGTTTGGACAGTGAAAGCTACATCCATTAGAGGCAAGAAGTATGGATTAGTCATTGTTGATGACTACAGCAGATGGACATGGGTAAAATTCCTAAAACACAAGGATGAGTCACATTCTATGTTCTTTGACTTCTGTAAACAAGTCCAGAATGAAAAAGATTTCAAAATTATTAAAGTCAGAAGTGATCATGGTGGTGAATTTGAAAACAAATATTTTGAAAAATATTTTAATGAAAATGACATTGCTCATGATTTTTCCTGTCCTAGAACTCCACAACAGAATGGGGTTGTAGAGAGGAAAAATAGAACTCTGCAAGAAATGGGCAGAACCATGATCAACGAGACAAATCTGGCAAAGCATTTTTGGGCAGAAGCAATAAACACAACATGTTACATTCAGAACAGAGTGTTTGTAAGACCTCTTCTAGAAAAGACTCCCTATGAATTGTGGAGGAACAGAAAACCCAACATTTCATATTTTCATCCTTTTGGATGTATTTGTTATATGCTGAATACTAAAGAGAATCTTAACAAGTTTGATTCTAAAGCACAGAAGTGTTTCATGCTTGGGTATTCTGAACGCTCTAAAGGCTATAGAGTATACAATACTGAAACACAGATTGTGGAAGAATCTATTCATGTTAGATTTGATGATAAGCTTGGCATTGAAAAGCCAAAGAAGTTTGAAAGTTCTGCAAATAGAGAAGTAATTCTCACAGACTCTGAAGGCTCAGAGACAGACAAAGCTCAAGTGAAGGAACCTGAAGCAACTCCAGATGCAATTCCTTTAGCTTCTCAGATGAACAACTTAAACATTTCTGAAGAATCGACTATTAGAGAATCATCTTCCAGAATCAAAGCTTCTCATCCAAAGGATGTGATCATTGGAAAGAAGGATGACCCTATCAGAACAAGATCCTTCCTCAGATCATCTGAAGCATCATTATTTGGGTTGGTGTCAGTAATTGAACCAAATTCTGTGGATGAAGCTCTGCAAGACAATGACTGGATTATTGCCATGCAAGAGGAGCTCAATCAATTCACAAGAAATGATGTATGGGATTTAGTTCCAAGACCAAAAGGATTCGACATAATTGGAACTAAATGGGTCTTCAGAAACAAGCTTAATGAGAAAGGAGAAGTTGAAAGAAATAAGGCAAGGCTAGTTGTTCAAGGTTACAGCCAGCAAGAAGGAATTGATTATACAGAGACTTATGCTCCTGTAGCAAGGTTAGAGTCTATTCGTTTACTCATTTCTTTTGTTGCACAGTATAACATCACTTTATATTAGATGGATGTTAAAAGTGCCTTTCTAAATGGTATTATAGAAGAAGAAGTTTATGTTCACCAACCTCCTGGGTTTGAAAGTGAAAAATTTCCAGAACATGTTTTCAAACTAAAGAAATCTCTTTATGGTTTAAAACAAGCTCCTAGAGCTTGGTATGAGAGATTAAGCAATTTTCTTCTAGAGAAAAATTTCATCAGAGGCAAAGTGGACACTACACTCTTTTGTAAAACATTTAAGAAAGATCTTTTAATTTTTCAAATATCTGTGGATGATATTATATTTGGATCTACCAATGTTATGCTGAGAAAGGAGTTTGCTAAATGTATGCAGTCAGAATTTGAAATGAGCATGATAGGAGAATTGAGATTCTTTCTGGGAATTCAAGTCAACCAAACTCCAGAGTGCATTTACATTCATCAGACCAAATATGTTAAAGAGCTTCTGAAGAAGTTTAACATGATTGATAGTAAGATGGCAAAAACTCCCATGCATCCAACTAGTACACTTGGTAAGGAAGAGGTAAGTAAGAAAGTAGATTAGAAACTCTACAGAGGTATGATAGGATCTCTTCTCTACTTAACTGCTTCTAGACCTGACATTTTGTTTAGTGTATGCTTGTGTGCAAGATTCCAATCAAATCATAGAGAATCACACTTAACAGCTGTTAAAAGGATTCTAAGGTATCTGAAAGGTACTTCTAATGTGGGTTTGTGTTACAGAAAATCTGATGATTTCAAATTAGTTGGATTCTGTGATGCTGATTACGCTGGAGAGAAAGTGGAAAGAAAAAGTACTTCTGAAAGTTGTCAATTTCTAGGAAGAAATCTAATCTCTTGGTACAACAAGAAGCAACCCACAATTGCACTGTCAACTACAGAAGCAGAATATATTGTTTTTGCTGGATGTAGCACGCAGATGCTCTAGATGAAAAGTCAGCTAGAAGACTATCAGATATTTGAAAGTAACATTTCTATATTCTGTGATAATACTTCTGCTATATGTTTGTCTAAAAACCCTATTTTACACTCTAACGCAAAACATATAGAAATTAAACATCATTTCATCAGAGACTATGTTCAGAAGGGTATTATACACTTAGCCTTTGTTGATACAGATCATCAATGGGCAGATATTTTCATAAAACCCCTTGCTGAAGATAGGTTCAAATTTATTATGAAAAATATTGGTATGGATTTTTGTCCAGAATGATATTTATCAGAAGCAAATTTCTCAGATGCAAAATGCTTAAAACTCTGAAGTATTTCATCTGTTATTTAATTGATTTATTATTATTTGTGTGTATCTGAACTAACCAATCTTAAAGGATCTGAACGTTGGCTAACGTTTCATTTCTCAAGAGAATTCAGAAGCACATGCAAGCAAACACGTGTCACTCTGAATCTGAAAAGATAGCATGTACACTACTGAAGAGACATTTGAGGTATGGTTTGAATAGTGAATATCTTGATTTTCCCCCCAATTTGTCAGAATCAATTAATGTTTGAAATAATTTTTATTCTCTTTCATTAATTGTCATTTAATGCTATATGAAAACGTGTTATGTGTGCCTGTTGATTGCCCTAATTGCTTTCTCTATAAATACCACATTTCACACCAATTTCACACTTTTCACTTCACAAACCATTTTATGCATTTCTGTCTTCTTTTCTCTCTTCACAAAAACCCTAAACCTTCTTCCCAATCATCTTCATCCTCTTCAATGGCAACCTCATCTTCTACAGCAGCTCAATTTCAATCAACTATGGCTGCAGTTACTTCAGCAAATATGGGTGTGACTCCATTCACGGTACCTAAGAGGACTTTGTTAACTCCTGTGGACAAACTTGAAGTTCTCTGTGAATCAATGATGGAATTTGATTCCTTAGCTGAAAATGGATTTGAATTTCGTTCTATAATTGATGCACAAGGCTGGGTTAAATATTTTGACAGATTATTTGGACCAGTTTACCCTCATCTGGTGAAGGAATTCTGGATACATGCTTCTGTTTATCCAAAATTCATTTTATCTTCTGTTCTAGGAAAGGAGATCATTACAACTGAAGATCTCATCAGGAAACTCATAGGGTATGAGGAGACTGATGGAGTATGTCATCTGCCATCTGGGCGTATGGACATGGAGGAAGTTTATGAAGAAGTCATCACTTCTAGATAGGCCTTTAAAAAATTTAAGGATCTGAAGCCTGACTGCAAAATCTGGGCAAAGATTTTTCTGGGATGCGTCCATCACAGAAAATCTACCAATTCTCCAGATTATGTGAATAATGAACAACTCTACTTCATGTACTATTTGAGTAAGAGTACAAAGGTAGATATTCCTTATATTCTCTTTATGCATTTGTGGAACCATATCAATGCTTCAAGAGAATCTGTAAAGGATAAGGGTCAGAAGATCAGGACATGGATTCCCTTTGGAAGGTTGATTTCAGACATTCTGACAGAGAATGGTCTGGTGACTGCTCTGTATGAAGCTGGCGTTAAGGATGAACTTGAATCCATTGTTGGAAAACCTCTGAATGCAAAGAGTCTTTAGAGACTAAAAATTGTAGAGGAACTCACAACTGCACCCAAGAAGTTGAATATTTCTGAAAGCAGTCAGAAGAGAATTCCTATTGATAATTTTCCACTGTTTGGTGCTGAAGAACCAAGGGATATCATTGTGAGGTATATTGATTCATGCAAAGAAGATGGAACGCCCATTCCTGCAGATATTCTGAAAAGAGCAAGAGAACCAATGCCAAATGTATACAATGAGAACACGAGGAAAAGAAGTCAATCAGAGGCAGAAGAAGTTGCTGCTCAGAAGAAGCCAAAAGTTGCTGACAAGCCACAGAAGCAGATCAAGAGAAAAGCTTCTGGAGAAGTTCCCTCTGTTCCCACCAAGAGTATCAAGACTAAAGGTACTAAAACATTTGTATCTTCTTTCTCTAAAATTGTTATAAATGAATCAACATTTACTTCTATTCCAAAACCCCCTCCCACTCAAAAACAATCTATTCCTGCTCCATCTCAAAAATCTGAACCATCAAAAATTCCTTCCCCACAAAAATCATCTGATCCAATTTCCACTACTCCACTAAAAAATTCTATTACTCCACCATCTGAACCAACAACAACAACACCAGCAAACCAAATTCCAACACCTATAACAAAACCAACAGAACAACCTACATCACAATAACAACCAGAAAAACAACAATCAGATACATCTGAACCCATACAATCTGATCCTGTTGCATCTGAACAAGTTGTTTATGAACCACCTTTCTCTGAACCACTTGTATCTGAACCTCCATCAAAACCTTCTGAGAATCAATCAGAACCAACCAATCCTCCTGAAACAAATATACCTGAGACAGAGGTTCTAAATGTTACACCTCTCAAGACTGTATTTGAAGTGTCTTCTACGTCTTGTACCCCAACCACATCCTCAAACTCATCTGAATCTGATATCCATCCAGATTTCATTTCACCCCCCTCTCTCAGAGTATTTGAAGCTAACCAACCAGAACCACCTATTTCTTCTGAAATTCTCATCCCCAACACCATCCCAACACCTAAGCCAAGGACATCTGAGTGTGTATCCTTTGCCTCGTGTAAACCTTTTCCCTCTAACAAACTTCCCTCTGGTTTCAAATTCAAAAATTTCTATAACAGAATTGAACCATTTGACTCTATCACCCCTTTTAAACCTAAGCTTTCCATCATTCTACCATCAGTTCTCCAAACATATATGAAAGAACTGCCAAACATGGTTTCATCAGAACCTCTTTTATCTGGTAAATCTGCTTTCATCCCTTACACTTCCACCTTATTTGATGTTGTTTCCTATGCATCAAATGCAAAACCATTTTTGCTGAATGCCTTAACCAGATCAAAACCTATTACTTCATCTGACTCTCCATCCATTCCCTTCTATCCTTGTCCTCTGATCATCATTCCAGAACTTACCATTCCACCTTCACCTCAACCCAAGCCATTCACCTTGGAAACCCTTTTGAAACCAAAAACTAGGCTGAATGTTGATAATTTACTTACAAGTTTTCTGAAAGAAATAAAGATGCATTTAGGCTCTGTTCAGAAGAAGTGCTTATCAACAATGGATGCAAATGAATCTGATGCTATCTGGAATAGCTTCATCAACAGATTCAATACTGTAGCCTCAAGTCTGAAGAATGTATTTCTGATGATGCGAAGCTCAGATTTGCTGAGACTGCTAGAAGCTTGATCTGGACTGTTAAAAGAACTGAACCATTGCTTCTTGAAGATGTTCCTTCATCCTCTAAAGTATATGATATAGAAGTAGCTGTTGAATCTGCTTATGAAGAAAACCCTCTGGCTATGACTCTTGTGGAACATCCTTCTGGATCTGTTGCTCCTGACTCTGCATCTTCTATGGAAATTGACTCTGTTCCTGCTTCAGACTCTACCCCACCTTCTTCATCTGAGGTCAAGAAAGAGTATCCAGATCTTGAAGATAAGATCGCAGTTTTGGAAGCTGGACAATCTGACATTAAGTCATGGATGGCCAAGCAAGATCAAAAGTCTGAAGACATGGCTCAATGGATGTCCAAACAAGATCAGAAGAATGAAAACATGGCTAAGTGGATGACAAAGCAAGAACAGTCCTCATCTGAGATCACTAACCTGTTGAAGATGATTCTGTCCAAACAAACTTAGTTTATTTTCTTTCTGCATCTAATGTTTGTGCACATGTACTTGGTTTTATCTGATGTTCTGTATCTTTTGCTCTGAATGAATGAATGACTAAGTGTTTTCTCTACATGATTTATCTTTTATGTATTTCCTTTTATTTGTCTTTTAAAAGATTTTACTTTTTGATTATGACAAAAAAAGGGGAGAAAATGGATCTGAGTGTTTAAATAAACTCTACCAAAATGAAACTTCAGACATATCAATTATAACTAACGTAAACGCTTAGTGTTTCAGAATGTTTGATAAATGTGACATATTCTTTAAAAGAAACTCTGAGAATCCCAGATCATATTTAATCATTCAGACTCTGACTCTGAAACATGCAAGATCTAATGTTTAGAACATTCAGGCTCTGATTCTGAAAAGAATACTCATTCAAAAAGGGAAGTTTCTATTCCTTCTTAGTATTCAATTCAGGGGGAGATTCATCATCTCAGGGGGAGTTATAATTATTTTCTTTTCTATTGAACAAAATTTCTGATGTTTTTGCCATCATCAAAAAGGGGGAGATTGTTAGAACACATATTGGTTCTTAATAATATCTCTATGTTTTGATGATAACTCTTATGAAATTTTGTATTAAAGAATTATATACTCTAAAATTTGTTTGAGAATGTTTGCTGCAGATGTTAAAGTGAATATTACTCTAGAAGCAAATTAGATTTGAACATGAGAAATATGCAAGGCTCTGAAGCGTCAGAAGCATCTCTTAGAAGATTTTGAACGCTGCCTCCAGAAGATTTTGAGCCCTGCCTGCAGAAGAATCTGAAGCAGAAGCTGCAGAAGAATCTGAAGCAGAAGCTACAGAAGAATCTGAAGCAAAAGCCAGAAGCATCTGAAGCAATGAGGAATTTTGTATGAAGAGTTTCAAGCACAGTTACTTCAGAAGACTCTGATAGTACTAACGTTGCCAGTACTGAGGATCTGATCCAAAACTCTGCTCTGAACATTTACACGCTGAAAGCACACTTGTTGCAAAGACTCTGATTCAGCAAACTCTGATGAACATCATAAGGCTCTGACCAATCTAGACTCTGATGATTCTTGCTGAAACTTGTTGAAGAAGAATTCAAAGTTATGTCCGTTGGAATAACCAAACGACTCTTTCCTTATTTATGCTAGACACAAGAACACAGATAAAAATGATTTCTCTGTGCATTCTTCTTCTAGGAAAGGTCATATGATGTGAAGACAAAAAGGCTCAGACCTTTTTGGTACACTGTTCTCAACGTGAAAGACTTCATGGACCTCTGTGCCTATAAAAGCAAGACTCCATTCATCTTCTTCAGTTGACGAAACACTTGAAAGAACTCATTACAAGCTCTCATACAACTTATACATACTTGCTGAATTTATTTCATTGTTCTTCATCTTAAGTAAAAAATCACAGTTGTGATAAAGCTTTATTAGAAGCATTTTTAACACTTGTATTATTATTACATTTGATTGTAAGAGAACCTTAAGAAGATCCAGTTAGGATCAGTAGTTCTTGAGAAGACTTTGAACAGTTGTTCTTAGTGCTTACTATTGTAATCAGTTGATTAAATAGTGGATTAAGTCCTTGTTTGAGAAAGGCAAATCACTCTTGATAGGGTGGACTGGAGTAGTTGAGTTCAATGAACCAGGATAAAAATCCTTGAGTTTTTATTACTAAGTTTTATCTTCATACTTATTCAACCCCCCTTCTAAGTATTTTCTCACCTTCAATCCCCACTTTGGAAGAGGAGCCTTTAAAAGATCTCTCTTTAGGAAAGGTTGCTTATGTGATCACTTATCCGTCTTGACTCCTCGGGTGTGTTCTTTCGTTTCTCTCACTCTTATTTTATATTTATGTCCTTTCATTGAGGACAATGCATGTTTTAGGTTTGGGGGAGGGAACCATTTCTTTATTTTGTTTTCTTCATTTTGTTTTAAATTTTCTTTTGTTTTAGTTTTGTTCTTAAATTTTAAAAGAAATTGTTTTACTTAGAAACACAATGCATCTTTTGAAATTTTTAGGCTATAGATTAATGTGAGGTTAGGTTGTGGAGACTTGGGAAAAATTCATAAGATCGGTACCGTTTTAACACCTTAAGTCTCCCAAATATGGAAATCGATTTAAATACTTGTTATGACATAGCCTTGAGTTCTTATCCTTTAATAGCTCTTAAGTAGTTTATCTAGCAGTCAACACCATCTAGAAATCACATACTAAGTAATTAAGTTGATGAAAATAAGTGAATGATCTCATGCTTAATAAGAATTCTAAGTAGGAATCTGCCTTTTAAGTTAGGTGACCCTCACCCGATCACATAGGCTAACGGTTGTGAAACCTTCAAAAAAAAAAGAAGCAAAAGTGTTTAATTTTGAATTGTTGAAAATATATGGATCATAGTCACTAACAAGCTTATTTACCATGTGTTTGAATAGATAAAGGGTTTAATATGATTGCATTAGAATGAAAGAGAGCAAAGAGGAGGATGAGTAAGTTAGACTTAAGCATAATAACATGATTTGGATTGGTTTGTATAGGAGGAAGCTTTATGACCGCACAATTGCGGTTTTATGTTCTTAAGATATCTTTAGTATGCAAAATTAGTACCTATCAATGCAATCTTGATCGAAGAAGAGTTTACATCCAAGAATGAGTATCTAAATGCTTTTGTTTTTCATGAGTCTTGATAATATTTTGCTCGGAGTGCAAAAGTTTAAGTGTGGGGGAATTTGATCAGTACATCTTTATACACATTCTTCCATTGTTATACTTAGGCATTCCTACCGTTTATTTGAGTATTTTTACTATTTTAATGTGTTTTCATATTTAAGTTTTTTTTTACCTTTATATTATTTTCGCGGCTTATTTTCAGCTTTAGCGGTTATTTGATATTTGTCCACTGTTTGAATCATAACTGGAGCTACGAGAATCGGAATTGTGCGTTCTAATAGGCGTTGGAAAACTAAGACAGATATCTACAACTTTTATGTTGGAGGCAAAGGATGATTCGGAGTGTAGAAGGTCTAAATAATTCGTTGAAGTTAGAACCCGAAATCTGCCGTTTGAAATATTTAATTTTGGGTCGGGTTTTTTTTTATGTTTTTCGACCCAGTTGGGTTAAAACCAGAAGTGTTGATGCTTTCTTATACCTAGCAGGCGTACTACTATCACTGAACCTTCTTTTTATTAATTTCATTGTTTTTTGTACGATTTTCATGGAAAACTAACTCCCAAGGAAAATCTTGCTGCTTACGGGTTTCATCACTTTGTGGTTATTATAATACCAATTTAATTCGATTTTTGTTCAATTCTTTTCTATGAAATCATTTGCTTAATTTGATTGCAATCATTTTCTTAATTCGATTGTCTTCATAGGATATAATTGATTAAATTCGATTGTACGCATTTTCCTAAATTTAATTGCGTGTTATCGTTTGCTTAATTCGTTAACTCGTCATATTCTTAATCGTTTGCTTAATTCGGTAACAGAAACATAATTCATATGATTTTGATAAGCGCTTGTCTAATTAATATCATAATCTAATATGATTGAAGTCACGTAGGTATTGGTGTTATAATAGCCGATGATAAGTCGGAATCCGAATAAGTAGGATTAGTCGTTTTAGCTTAATTGATAATCACTTATTTTAATCATTTTTTCTCTTGTTTTATAAATCAAAACTTAAAACTCCCCATAAACCTTTTCTTTAGTTGGTTGAAATAATACAAGAATCCTTGCGATACGACTCGAGTCATTGTCGCTAAACTACCGTTTTTCAAACTACGCGTTTTTGATCCGTGTGCGACAGCGGATTAGTCATCCACTATTACAAGGGCGTAGTAACTCTTGCCAAAATGCATGGTTATAGAAGAGCGAAAAAGATCCATATGCAAGAGTTATGAAGACTTATTTCAACAAAATAATATTTTTTGATTTAAAAGAGGTCTTTACTTATTTACTATTTTAGCACATATCTTACAACCGATTCTTTTCAAAACACAAGTTTGGAAAACTAATTGTGAATTTCTTGCAGACCAATTTGTTCAAATGGTCCATGTGAAAATGGGGTAATCTCCAAATCCATAGCCACAATTCTTCCTCATTACTCAATATACATGCATCATTTGAAGGGACTTCATTAAATATACGGTGTCAGTATTTCCACTTTTTAAACTAGTAAAAAGAATTTGATTAGTTTAAGATTTTACGATCCTGCATATAGATGAATCAAAAGTCACATTATCACATTTACCATATATTTGACTAATACTTAGAAAATTATGTTTTAAACCATTAACCAAAATCACATCCCCAATCGTTATATTGAGAAACATACCAATAATACTAGAATCAACAATCCTTCCATGTTATTAACACCATAGGAAACAAATCCTCCCTTTTAGAAGATGAAAAAGAAAACAAAGATTTATCTTCAATCATATGCTTTGAAAATCCACTATCAAGATACGATTTAGTGTTAAACATACTTGTATTATGAACTTAAGTCTTAACTTTTGGTACCCGAATCATTTTAGGTCTTCTACTGTTAATATAATGCATATAATTTTTTACTTTCCAACTAGAATTATGATCATATAAGTAAGATGAAGCAGAGATATTTATTATTTTGTTTTTACGATATTTCTTATTGAAATGAGATGGAGAAAAGTCATTTTTACTTTCAGGACTCTTTCTAATAGAATAGAATAAAGCAACATGGCCAATGTTACCACAATAGTTATATCTCTTGGACATGTGACTTCATACACAAGAGGGGGGAGGGTGAATTGTGTGTTTCATAAAAACTTAAGGGAAGAGAGAAGAACACTAAAAATTATACAAGTTCAGTCGAAATCGACATAGTCTTGTCCCTATGAATCAATCTTGAAAGAGTCAAATTAAACTTAATAGATTTTAGTAGTTTGAACTCTCCAACCCCTTTAAACAAGATAAATGAAGTTTGTAGTTAACTTTCAACCAAATAGCAAACAAAGAGAGAAGCAATGAGTTTTCCTTCCAAATGATGGATCGAAACAGTTAGTTTCATTTCCACAAGAAATTTGGAGAGATTAGTCTTCAAGCTTCAAACCAAAATTTTGCACAAGTTGATCTTGAATCTGTGAAAGCTTTTAACACTGGGTCGTGCTCGTAAACCGAAACTTGGTTTTATATTGGGCTAACTAAGAACCTATGAGATTTTACCACCAGGATAACCTCAAACCAAAAAAATATTTTAACACCAGGTTGAGTTTTAACCGAAATTTGGTTTTATATTAGGCTAACAAAGAACCTGTAGAATTTTACCATCGGGATAATCTCGAACCGGAACAGGCTTTTAACATTGGGATGAACTTTAACCGAAACTTGGTTTTATACTTGGCTAACCAAGTGTTAGAACACAAATTGGTTCTTAATAATAACTCTTTGTTTTGATGATAACTGTTAGGAAATTTTATATCTAAGAATTATATACTTTAAAATTTGTTTGAGAGTTTTACTGCAAATTGAAATGAAATTAACTCTCTAGAAGCAAATATGTTGTATACAAGAAGTTATCCTGACTCTGAAGCGCCAGATGCATCTTACAGAAGAATCTGATTGCTCTTTACAGAAGATCCTGAGCGTAATCTCCAGAAGGATCTGTAGCAAGAAGCTCCAAAACATTCTGAGTCAGAATCATCTGAAGCTGAAGCATCTGAAGAAGAGAAGAATACTGTTTGAAGAGTTTCTCAAAGCATAATCTTACAGAAGTTTCTGAAAGTACCAACGCTGCCTAGTACTGAAGTTCTGTGTCATATATGCTCTGATGATCAAAACGCTGAAAGCACACATGCTGCAGAAGACTCTGATACAACAAAGTTCTGAATATCATTAGAAGACTCTGATCCATTCAGACTCTGAAGAACTTGCTGAAAACTGAAGAAGAAATATTCAAGAATATATCCGTTGGAGTTAATCAACGTCTCTTTCCTCTTTTGTGCTAGACACAATTACACAAACAAAAGGATTTTTCTGTGTTATCTACTTCTAGGAAAGGTCACTTGATGTGAAGACAAAAAGGTTCAGACCTTTTTGGGACTCTCTTTTCAACGCTCAGTATCCTTGGATCAGCTGCCAATAAAAGGAGAACTCCACCACATTCTTCAGTGACACAATTTGCTGAAAAGAAATCATATTATTCTAAGCTCTCATTATTTCATATTCTTCTTAGAATCTTTTGTACTTAAACTTAAGAGAAAAATAACTGTTGTGATAAAAGCTTTATAGAAGCATTAATACTCTTGTATTTAATTTACATTGATTGTAAAGGATTTCCTTAAGAGGATTCAGTTGGAATCAGTAGCTCTTGAGAAGACTAAGAATAGTTGTTCTTAGGTGTTACTATTGTAATCAGTTTGATTTAATAGTGGATTAAGTCCTTGTTGAGAAAGGCAAATCACTTTAGGAAGGGTGGACTGGAGTAGTTGTTTAAACGAACCAGGATAAAAATAATTGTGTGATTATTTTTTAAGTCTTAATCTTTCATACTTATTCAACCCCCCCTTCTAAGTATTATCTCACCTTCAGTTGGCATCAGAGCTCCGGTTCTGAGTGTGCTACCACTTAACAGTGTCAGTAAAGATCCAGAGAGAAATACTTTGATATATATTTACTTGTTACCATGGCTGATAATTCAATGTCCAATATTAACAATAAATATGAAGAAAGGGATAAGATCAACACCAAACCCCCAATGTTTGATGGGGAGAAATTTGACTACTGGAAAGACAGAATTGAGAGTTTTTTCCTAGGATATGATGTTGATCTATGGGATCTAGTCATAGATGGATATGTCCATCCCACAGATGGGAATGGCAAAAAGATTGACTGGAAAATCTATGACAGATGCTCAGAAGAAAGATTTTAGAAATCACCACAAAGCCAGAACTATATTATTGAATGCAATTTCACATACAGAGTATGAGAAAATTACAAACAGGGAAACTGCTTTTGATATGTTTGAATCCCTAAAAATGACTCATGAGGGAAATTCTCAAGTTAAGGAGACAAAAGCTCTGGCTCTGATCCAGAAGTATGAGGCCTTCAAAATGGAAGACTCTGAATCTGTTGAAGCCATGTTCTCCAGATTTCAGATACTCACTGCTGGGCTGAAAGTTCTGGACAAGGGATACTCTACATCAGATCATGTAAAGAAAATCATCAGAAGTCTGCCTACCAGATGGAGACCTATGGTGACTGCCTTGAAGATGGCTAAAGATCTGAACAAGATCTCTCTAGAAGAACTCATCAGCTCACTGAGGAGCCATGAGATTGAGCTTGAGGAAGATGAACCTCGGAAGAAAGAAAAAGGTAAATCTGTTGCATTAAAATCTAACAAAACTGCTAAAGCTTTGCAGGTCATTCAAGAAAGCTCTGAAGAATCTTCTTCTGAAGAAGAAGATGAGTTATCCATGTTGTCCAGAAGGATCAACAGACTCTGGAAGCACAAGGGAAAGAAGTTCAACAACTTCAGAAGATCTGATAATAGAAAGGAAGCTTCTGGACACAGAAGATCTGTCAAGAAAGAAGTTGTGTGCTATGAGTGCAAAGAACCTGGGCACTACAAGAATGATTGCCCCAAACTTCAGAAAGAAAAACCCAAGAAAAAGTTTAACAAAAAGAAGAAGGTTCTGATGGCAACGTGGGATGACTCAGATGAATCTGAATCATCTTCTGAATCAAAAGAAGAATGTGCCAATGTTGCACTGATGGCCAGCACAGAGGATCAAGAGGAAGGTACCTCAGGATATGAATCAGAATCTGAATCTGATGATGATGCAGAAGAGGTAATGGCTAAACTTACCAAAGAAGAACTCATAAAAGTTTTAATAGAAGTTCTTAAAAGTTATAACAATATCAAACTCAAATACAAGAAGCTGAAAAGCAATCTTGAATCTGAGATTGATCTTCTGAAGACAGAACTTGTTGAGCAAAAAGAAATTAATCTGAAAATCAAAAAATGATTTTGAAATAACTCAACAAGAATCTGAATCTGAGACTAAGTCATGTGAAAACATTTTAGAAAAATATGACTCTAGCTTTCAGAGATTTCTTACCAAGAGCATAGACAGAAGCAAGATGGCTTCCATGATCTATGGTGTTAGTGGAAACAACAGAAGAGGTATTGGATATGAATCTTCATCTGGAAGCAATCCAAAACCTGTTGACAAACTTTTCATCAAGAAGACACCTCTGTATTCTCAATTTAAATTTGGTCACTTAAATGACATTAAACACACAAGCTCTGAGAAGAATACTTATGTGTTTAAACCCAAGGCGAGTCAGAATAAACATTATGTTGAAAAACAGAAGTTTAAACAAACCTACAAACCTACTAACCCCAAAGGACCCAAGAAGATCTGGGTACCTAAAAACAAAATAATTCCTGTTGCAGATGTTCTTAGCAGCAAGGTCAGGACACCAATCATGGTACCTGGACTCTGGATGCTCACGACACATGACAGGAGAAAAGTCTATGTTCCAAAGCCTGGAACTTAGATCTGGAGGTGACGTGATGTTTGGAGGGAACCAGAAGGGCAAGATCATTGGATCTGGCACTATTGGAAATGGTAAACTTCCCTCTATTACTAATGTTTTACTTGTTGAAGGGTTAAAGCATAACTTATTGTCCATAAGTCAATTAAGTGACAATGGTTATGATATTACCTTTAATCAAAAATGTTGTAAAGCTATTAGTCAAAAGGATGGCTCTATCCTATTTAGTGGTAAGAGGAAAAACAACATTTATAAAATAAATCTTTCAGAACTTAAAGTTTAAAATGTTAAATGCCTCTTGTCTGTTAATGAAGAGCAATGGGTCTGGCACAGAAGATTGGGCCATATTAATATGAGACGTATATCTCAGATTAATAAACTTAATCTTGTCAGAGGACTCCCTAATCTGAAGTTCACTTCAGATGCTCTTTGTGAAGCATGCCAGAAAGGGAAGTTTTCAAAAACATCTTTCAAATAAAAAAATGTTGTTTCTACTTCTAAACCACTAGAACTACTTCATATTGATCTGTTTGGACCAGTGAAAACTGCATCCATCAGAGGCAAGAAGTATGGATTAGTCATTGTAGATGACTTTAGCAGATGGACATGGGTAAAGTTCTTAAAACACAAGGATGAGTCACATTCTGTGTTCTTTGACTTCTGCAAGCAAGTTCAGAATGAAAAGAATTTCAAAATTATAAAAGTCAGAAGTGATCATGGTGGTGAATTTGAAAATAAATATTTTGAAAAATATTTTTCTGAAAATGGCATTGCTCATGATTTTTCCTGTCCTAGAACTCCACAACAGAATGGGGTTGTAGAGAGGAAAAACAGAATTTTGCAAGAAATGGCCAGAACCATGATCAATGAGACAAATCTAGCAAAACATTTTTGGGCAGAAGCAATCAATACAGCTTGTTACATTCAGAACAGAGTGTCTGTTAGACCTCTTCTGAAGAAGACTCCTTATGAACTGTGGAAGAACAAAAAGCCCAACATTTCTTATTTTCATCCTTTTGGATGTATTTTCTATATGTTAAACACTAAGGAAAATCTGAGCAAGTTTGATTCCAAAGCACAGAAGTGTTTCATGCTTGGATATTCTGAACGCTCTAAAGGCTACAGAGTATACAACACTGAGACACAGATTGTGGAAGAATCCATTCATGTCAGATTTGATGATAAGCTTGGCTCTGAAAAGCCAAAGCAGGTTGATAACTCTGCAGATAGGGAAGTAGTCTTTATTGACTCTGAAGTTCCAGAAGCAGACAAAATTCAAGTGAAGGAACCAGAAGCAACTCCAGATGCTACTCCCTTAACTTCTCAGATGAATAATCTAAACATTTCTGAAGAGTCAACTATCAGAGGATCATCATCCAGAATTAAAGCTTCTCATCCAGAGGATGTCATTATTGGAAAGAAGGATGATCCCATCAGAACAAGATCCTTTCTAAGATCATCTGAAGCATCACTATTTGGACTAGTGTCAGAAATTGAACCATCTTCTGTAGAAGAAGCTCTGCAAGACAATGATTGGATTATTGCCATGCAAGAAGAGCTAAATCAATTCAGTAGAAATGATGTATGGGGTCTAGTTCAGAGACCTCAAGGATTCAATATAATTGGTACAAAATGGGTCTTCAGAAATAAACATAATGAGAAAGGAGAAGTTGAGAGGAATAAGGCAAGGCTGGTTGCTCAAGGGTACAGTCAACAAGAAGGTATTGATTACACTGAGACATATGCTCCAGTGGCAAGGTTAGAATCTATACGCCTTCTTATTTCCTTTGCTGCACAAAATAACATCACTCTGTATCAGATGGATGTTAAAAGTGCCTTTCTTAATGGTATTATAGAAGAAGAAGTTTATGTCCACCAACCTCCTGGTTTTGAAAATGAAAAATTTCCAGATCATGTTTTCAAATTAAAGAAATCTCTATATGGATTAAAACAAGCTCCCAGAGCTTGGTATGAGAGATTGAGCAATTTTCTTCTGGAGAAGAATTTCATCAGAGGCAAAGTGGATACAACACTATTCTGTAAAACAATTAAGAAAGATCTTCTAATTTTCCAAATTTATGTAGATGATATTATTTTTGGATCAACAAATATTATGCTTGGAAAGGAGTTTGCTACATGCGTGCAGGCAGAATTTGAAATGAGCATGATGGGAGAACTCAGATTCTTTCTAGGAATCCAAGTTAATCAAACTCCAGAATGCACCTATATACATTAGACAAAGTATGTTAAAGAACTTCTGAAGAAATTCAACATGTCTGACAGCAAACTGGCAAAGACTCCAATGCATCCTACTAGCTCACTTGGCAAAGAAGAGGTAAGTAAGAAAGTAGACCAGAAGCTCTACAGAGGTATGATTGGCTCTCTTCTTTATTTTACTGCTTCTAGACCTGACATATTGTTCAGTGTTTATCTGTGTGCTAGATTCCAATCAGATCCTAGAGAATCACACTTGACAGCTGTCAAGAGGATTCTAAGGTATCTGAAAGGTACTTCTAATATGGGTTTGTGTTACAGAAAATCTGATGATTTCAAATTAGTTGGATTCTGTGATGCTGACTACGCTGGAGACAGAGTGGAAAGAAAAAGTACTTCTGGAAGTTGTCAATTTCTAGGAAGAAATCTAATCTCCTGGTAGAGCAAGAAGCAACCCACAATTGCACTTTCAACCACAGAGGCTGAATACATTGCTGCTGGTGGATGTAGCACGCAGATGCTCTGGATGAAGAGTCAACTAGAAGATTATCAAAATTTTGAAAGTAACATTTCTATCTTCTGTGATAATACTTCTGCTATATGTTTGTCCAAGAATCCCATTTTACATTCTAAGGCAAAACATATAGAAATTAAGCATTATTTCATCAGAGACTATGTTCAGAAGGGCATCATAAATTTAGCCTTTGTTGATACAGATCATCAATGGGCAGATATTTTTACAAAACCCCTTGTTGAAGATAGATTCAATTTTATTCTGAAAAATATTGGTATGGATTTTTGTCCAGAATGATATTTATCAGAAGAAAATTGTTACAGATGCAAAAATGCTTAAATGCTCTGAAGTACTTCTTCTGTTTGTTTACTCTATTCTGATCATTATTTCTGTTGTGAAACTCTGAACTAACAATCTTTAGAAGATCTGAACGTTGGCTAACGTTTCATTTCTTAATAGAATTCAGAACAACATGCAAGAAAACACGTGCCACACAAAATCTGAAGAGGTGGCGTGTACATAACTGAAGAGACGTTTAAGGTAAAGTTTGAATAGTAAGAATCTTGGTTTTCCCCCCAATTTGTCAGAAGCATTTAATGTTTTGAAATGATTTTTATTCTCTTCATTTAATGCTTGTCCAAACGTACATTTTTTTTACTATTGATGTGCCTAAGTGTTTTAGTATAAATACTTGTCTTGTATTCACTTTCACACTTTTCACTCTCTCAGAGTTACATGCGTTTTCATCTCCTATTTTCTCTGCATAAAAACCCAAAACCTAAGTGTTTGACTAAGCATTCTTCAATGGCGTCTTCATCATCAACAACTGCTCAATTCCAATCTACTATGGCTGCTGTGACTTCAGAAAACTTGGGTGTTGCTCCATATTCTCCTCCCAAAAGAACACTTCTAACGCCTGTTGATAAACTAGAAGTTCTGTGTGAATCTATGGTTGAGTTTGATTCTCTGGAAGATAATGGGTTTGAGTTTCGTTCCATAATTAGAGCTCAAGGATGGGTCAAGTACTTTGATAGGCTTTTTGGACCAGTTTACCCTCTCCTTGTGAAGGAATTCTGGATTCATGCATCTGTGTACCCCAAGTTCATCTTATCTTCTGTGCTGGGAAAAGAGATTATTATCACAGAAGATCTGATAAGAAGATTGATAGGATATGAAGAAACAGATGGTGTTTCCCATTTGCCAGCTGGGCGTGTGGACATGGATGAAGTTTATGAAGAAGTTATGACTGCTGGTCAAGCTTCTAACAAATTCAAAGATCTGAAGTTTGATTACAAGATCTGGGCCAAGATCTTCATGGGATGCATCCACCACAGGAAGTCAACAAATTCTCCAGACTATGTCAATAATGAACAGCTTTATTTCATGTATTGCCTTAGTCAGAGCACCAAGGTAGATCTTCCATACATTCTGTTTATGCATTTGTGGAATCATATCAATGCATCTAGAGAATCTGTGAAGGAAAAAGGACAGAAGATCAGACCTTGGGTCCCATTTGGAAGACTGCTCTCAGATCTTCTTACTGAAAATGGCTTGGTAACTGCTTTGTACGCTGCTGGAGTTACAGAGGAATTAGAGTTTATTATGGGAAAACCTCTGAACGCTAAAAGTCTTCTGAGACTCAAAATTGTTGATGAACTCACTACTGCTCCCAAGAGGCTGAATATGTCTGAACTGAATAAAAGGGTTCCTGTAGCTGACTTTCCTCTATTCTTTGCTGAAGAACCCAGACATATAGTGCTTATGTATATTGAGGAATGCAAGAAGGAAGGAATACCTGTCCCAGCCAATGTGTTTCAGCTAGTTAAACAACCTCTACCAGATGTAGGAGAAGAAGAAGCACCACTTCAGAGGAAAAGGACTCAGCCTGCAGAAGAATCTGAACCTGTCCAGAAGAAGGTCAAGATTGCTGAGAAGCCCAAGAAGCTCTTGAAGAGGAAAGATTCTGAAGAAGCTGCCTCTGTCCCTGCCAAGAGGATTAAAGTAAAAGGTACTAAATCATCTGTCATTTCTGAAAATCTTGTTATTAATGATTCAAATATTAAGTCTGTTCCAAAACCACCTGCTACACAAACCACTTCTGTTACTGCCCCCAGTTCTATTTCACCTCAAAAACAAACAACTGCTTCTGTATCAAAACCATCTCAACCCAAAATACACATCAAACACTTTGTTCCACGTCCACAACCAACAGATCATCTTTCATCAGAACAACAACCATATGCAAAACAAACATCTGTTCATCAACAAACCTCTGAACATCCAGAAAACCAATCACCAGAAGTTCAACCAGAAAAAGCCTCTGACAATCCACCATCAATTAATCCACCTTCTGAATCTATTGCACCAGTTACTTTTGTACCTACCAAAGTAACTCCTGCTCCTGTTTCATCAGAACCACCATCCAAACATTCTGACATTCCTTCAGAACCTGAACCTCACATCCCTGAGACAGAAGTTCTTGAAATCACACCTTTAAAAACCGTGTTTCAAGTATCTTCTACCTCCTGTACACCTACAGCATCCTCCAACTCATCAGAATCAGAAATCCACCCAGATTTTCTTATCTCTCCATCTGCCAAATACTCTGAGGTAAACCAATCTGAACCTGAACCTGAATCTGAATCAACCATACCTTCTAAAACTCCCATTCCAGATCCTATGCCTCCACCTGCACCATCACCTGAGTTATTAATCCCCAATTCCAATCCAACATCATCTGGTATATCTTGTGCCCAAGTTTCTTCTCTTTTTCATAATCTATCTTATGGTTTCAAACTGAAAGATTTTTATGATAGAGTTGAACCTTCTGAACCCCTTAACCCTCTGAAACCAAAACTCAGCCAGGCTCTTCCATCTGTGATTCTATCATATATTCAATCAATGACCAATGTAGGATCTTTAGCAACAATATCTGCAACATCTGGTAAAGCTGTTGTTTCAGCTCTGCAACTTGCATCTGATAACACAGTTGCATCTGCTGAACCATCACAATCTGCTTTTAAACCATACTCCAATGAACCTTTTGATGATGTTTACCCTCGCACAAGACCAAAACCTCACTTGCTTAATGCTTTAGTCAGATCTAAAGAAAAAGCTCCTGAGATACCCTTCATTCCATATTATCCTCCTCCTCTGATTTCCATCCAAAAATCACTTTTTCCACCCACTCCCCAACCTAAACCTATCACTCTGGAAACCTTGCTAAAACCTCTGCCCATACTTAATATTGATCATTTATTTCAAACATTTTTGCAAGAAATACAGATGTCTTTAGGTACTGTTCAGAAGAAATACTCAGAAGCAATAGATGCAAATGAATCTGACATCATCTGGAAAGGATTCATCAAGAGATTCAACACTGTAGCTTCAAATCTGAAGAACGTCTGTTCTGATGAGGCAAAGCTCAGAGCTGAAAGGACTCTATTCTGGACTGTCAATAAAACTGAACCTCTGCTTTGTCTAGATGCTCCTCCACCTTCAACAGAATCTACTGCTAATGCATTGACTATGACTCTGGTAGAACCCTCTTCAGGATCTACATAACCAATGGCAATTGACTCTGTTCAGGCTGCAGAACTTCCACCTTCTTCATCTGAGATAAAGACAGAACATCCAGACTTTCAAGACAAGATTGCTGCTCTGGAGGCTGGTCAGTCAGAAATAAAATCCTGGATGGCTAAGCAGGATAAGAAGTCTGAGGATATGACAGAATGGATGTCAAATCAAGATGAGAAAAATGAGACTATGACTAAGTGGATGTCCAAGCAAGAGCAATCCTCCTCTGAGATTACAGATCTATTGAAGATGCTTTTGTCCAAACACTCTTAGATTTTTTTTTCATTCTAATGTTTTTGCATCTGTTGTTTGCATCTGTACTTTATTGCTATATCTTCTGATGATTACCTATGTACTTTTTCTCTGATATTTTGAATGAATCCAGTTTTTCTCCATTGATTTATCTTATTTATTGTTCCTTTTATTTGTCTCTTTAAAAGTTTTTACTTTTTGCTTATGACAAAAAAAGGGGAGAAAATATAGATCTGAACTGTTTAATATAACTTCACCAGAATGAATCTTCAGACATATCTATTCTATCTAACATTTAACTTGACTATTTCAGAACTTTTGATAAGAACATTCTCTAAAAGAAACTCTGAGTCTCTCAGATCATTTGTCTATTATCAAACTCTGAATCTTATATCTGCAAGACATTCTGACCCTAAAATGTTATAAGAACAAACAAGATCTAACTCTGAAGATTACTCAAGACAAAAGGGAAGTTTCTATTCCTTTTTCATATTTAACTCAGGGGGAGATTCATCATCTCAGGGGGAGTTATAATTCTTTATGTTCAGTTAAATAAAATTTCTGATACTTTTTGTCATCATCAAAAAGGGGGAGATTGTTAGAACACAGATTGGTTCTTAATAATAACTCTTTGTTTTGATGATAACTGTTAGGAAATTTTATATCTAAGAATTATATACTTTAAAATTTGTTTGAGAGTTTTACTGCAGATTGAAATGAAATTAACTCTCTAGAAGCAAATCTGTTGTATACAAGAAGTTATCCTGACTCTGAAGCGCCAGATGCATCTTACAGAAGAATCTGATTGCTCTTTATAGAAGATCCTGAGCGTAATCTCCAGAAGGATCTGTAGCAAGAAGCTCCAGAACATTCTGAGTCAGAATCATCTGAAGCTGAAGCATCTGAAGAAGAGAAGAATATTGTTTGAAGAGTTTCTCAAAGCATAATCTTACAGAAGTTTCTGAAAGTACCAACGCTGCCTAGTACTGAAGTTCTGTGTCATATATGCTCTGATGATCAACACGCTGAAAGCACACATGCTGCAGAAGACTCTGATACAGCAAAGTTCTGAATATCATTAGAAGACTCTGATCCATTCAGACTCTGAAGAACTTGCTGAAAACTGAAGAAGAAATATTCAAGAATATATCCGTTGGAGTTAATCAACGTCTCTTTCCTCTTTTGTGCTAGACACAATTACACAGACAAAAAAGGATTTTTCTGTGTTATCTACTTCTAGGAAAGGTCACTTGATGTGAAGACAAAAAGGTTCAGACCTTTTTGGGACTCTCTTTTCAACGCTCAGTATCCTTGGATCAGCTGCCTATAAAAGGAGAATTTCACCACATTCTTCAGTGACACAATTTGCTGAAAAGAAATCATATTATTCTAAGCTCTCATTATTTCATATTCTTCTTAGAATCTTTTGTACTTAAACTTAAGAGAAAAATCACTTTTGTGATAAAAGCTTTATAGAAGCATTAATACTCTTGTATTTAATTTACATTGATTGTAAAGGATTTCCTTAAGAGGATTCAGTTGGAATCAGTAGCTCTTGAGAAGACTAAGAACAGTTGTTCTTAGGTGTTACTATTGTAATCAGTTTGATTTAATAGTGGATTAAGTCCTTGTTGAGAAAGGCAAATCACTCTAGGAAGGGTGGACTGGAGTAGTTGTTTAAATGAACTAGGATAAAAATAATTGTGTGATTATTTTTTAAGTCTTAATCTTTCATACTTATTCAACCCCCCCTTCTAAGTATTATCTCACCTTCACCAAGAACCTATGATATTCTAATAGTAGGCTGATATCAAACCTAAACCGAGACCTGATCACACAATCCCCAAACCAAAGCTTTTCACGAGTTTACCTTCGAACCCAAACAAATTATCCCTAAATGTATGAAATGTTCGTCCAAGTTAAAAACCTTTATTGGTGCACTTACAAAACCACCCTTCTAGAGTTACAATTTCCTTACCCGCAAAATGACTTTTTCAAAAGTGCTACAGCTAAATGTTAGTGAGAGAAAGTAAAAAAAAAATTTAGAGAGAGAGAGTGAGAAGTGAGAAATGAGAGATCACGTTTCTGGATGTGAAAATATGTGGGTAAAGACCTCTATATGTAGGCTAGAGTGTGGCATAAAAAAGGAAAAGTTTTATGGCCATGATTGATGTGTCAATCGACTAACATCTTGCACCAATTGATTGGTAGGCGTACGTTAATCGATTAACAAGATCAAAAATAAAAGGAAAGATATTTAGTTATTTACCATCATTAAGATGATGTCCTGATTTCTCAGGTTGCATTTTTTTAACTAACCTTATTGTCACACCCCAAATTTTGACCAGGCATTTTAGAACTTGCACTTTGCATCATCTGTATAGCGTAATCATGAATTTTATCGAGCTCTTGAGACATGTGATCAGAGGTTTTCTGTTAACCTAGAATTCCTTTGTTCTGAGGTTAGTTCTTCTAGTTTTGGTACTCAAGTTTGAGGCAAAGGTGTTGGATTTTCAGTCATCATGAGCAGTTTTTATCAGAGGTTTACCAAAGCACGATGTCAGTTTCTCTGAGTTTCTTTAAGAGTATCAGTTATTTAGGGTTTCATTAGTGGCCTAACTAGAAAGATTATGGATCAGGGTGTATGCAGTGTTGGCTGAAGTTTGGTGGAGGTTTGAGCTAATCTTGGTTAGAAAATTGGTCTGCTTCTTCTTTAAGTGGTCAGGTGGAGTCAATTTCTTCAGTGTTTCTTGGTTGAGGGATCATTAGGGCTAGTCCATTTTCAATTAGGGTTTTGCTGCAGTCGCAACAATTCATATCTCAGGTCATCTGTGTCATTGGTTATTTTGAGGACAAGTGTGGATTGAATTCAAGTAATTGTGTTTGGGGATCCAGATTAGGGTTTTGTGTAAAGTTCAAGTTTATTTGATGAAGTCAAGTTGCAAGAGCCACCAAAAGTCAGGACTTTTGTCCAGCATTTCAAGTCATTCGCAAGTCCTGATTATATGGTCCATGTTCTTGTCAAGACTTTTGCAAGATGGATTCAAGATATGGTGTTATTTCTCATAGAGTTGATTCAAGGTTTCAATGCAGTTCTGGTATGATGAAGAATTCAAGATGCTGAAAATTGATTTCAAGGGCAAGTCAGGAGTATCGCTCATTGAAGATGGTTTCAAGTGATTCATTTGTAGGCATTTCCCAAAATTTGAATCAAAGTTTCAGTTCATTTCCAATTGATTCTTAAGGAGATTTCAGAGATGTTTAAGAATGGTTTCAAGTGGTTTTTCTTGGAATTAATTCAAATAAATTTGGACGATTTAACCGAATTGGACTAATTCATCAATCCAAATGCAGGGAAATAGTATCAAGTTATAACTTCTTTCAAATAGCCAAATTCAAAATTTCATTCCATCCAAAATTCTAAGTTTCAATCAAAATTCAAGTTACAAGTCCTCTCATGGCTAATTTCATTTTCTATCCAACAATTGAAACCATCCACAACCAAGCCAATATCCGCAGCAACACAAAAAACCTGCTGCAACACATAAAACCTACACCAACCTGCTGAACAATTCCAAAAACGAAAGCCACGCCAGACCATACACAAAGAAACCGGCAGCAATTGAACCATAACCTGCAAATGCACAGCCCACTCCAAAACCTTCATGCGACCATACTACACAACACCTACACAACCGTACCATCAACACCAACCAACAACAAACTGCTACAACCTAAATTTTGAAAGTGACAATACAACAATAACATAGACAAGAATTTCAAAAAAAAATAAAATTTGTTTTGAACTTAAAAGGAGAAGAGGGAGAATTGTTAGAACACAGATTGGTTCTTAATAATATCTCTATGTTTTGATGATAAGTATTATAAAATTTTGTAATTAAGAATTATATACTCTAAAATTTGCTTAAGAGTTTTTACTGCAGATAGTAAAGGAATTATCACTCTAGAAGCAAATCAGAACTGAACATAAGAAATATGCTAGACTCTGAAGCACCAGATGCATACATTAGAAGATTCTGAATGCTACCAACAAAAGATCCTGAGCGTAGCCTCCAGAAGGATCTGAAGCAGAAGCTCCAGAAGGATCTGAAGCAGAAGCTCCAGAAGGATCTGAAGCAGAAGCTCCAGAAGAATCTGAAGCAAGTCAGAAGCATCTAAACCAAAGATGAATTCTGTATGAAGATTTTTTAAGCATAGTTACTACAGAAGATTCTGAAAGTACTAAAGCTGCCAGTACTGAGGATCTGACTCAAATATGCTCTGAACTTATACACGCTAAAAGCACACCTGCTGCAGAAGACTCTGATTCAGCAAAACTCTGATCAAACATTAGAAGGCTCTGATCAAATTGGACTCTGATGAATCTTGCTGAAGTTTGAAGAAGAAGAATTCAAAGATTATGTCCGTTGGAATAATCCAAACGACTCTTTCCTTATTTATGCTAGACACAAGAACATAGACAAAAAGGATTTCTCTGTGCTTTCTTCTTCTAGGAAAGGTCACTTGATGTGAAGACAAAAAGGCTCAGACCTTTTGGACACTCTTCTCAACGTGAAGATCTCTTGGACCAAGCTTCCTATAAAAGCAAGTCTTCACCCATCTTCTTCAGTTGACGTTTTATCCAAAAGAAATCAATATTCAAAGCTCTCATACTATTCACATTCTTTCTAGAATTAATTTCTTTGTTCTTAACTTTAAGTGAAAAATCACAGTTGTGATAAACCTTGATTAGAAGCAATTTAAACACTTGTATTTGTTATTACATTTGATTGTAAGAAAACCTTAAGAAGATCCAGTTAGGATCAGTAGTTCTTGAGAAGACTTTGAACAGTTGTTCTTAGTGCTTACTATTGTAATCAGTTGATTAAATAGTGGATTAAGTCCTTGATTGAGAAAGGCAAATCACTCTAGGAAGGGTGGACTGGAGTAGTTGAGTTCAATGAACCAGGATAAAAATACTTGAGTTTTTATTTCTAAGTTTTTATCTTTATACTTATTCAACCCCCCTTCTAAGTATTTTCTCACCTTCAGTTGGCATCAGAGCTCCGGTTCTGTGTGTGCTACCACTTCACAGTGATAGTAAAGATCCAGTGAGAAAAACTTTGATATATATATTTGGTTGTTACTATGGCTGATAATACTATGTCTAACGTTAACAACAAATATGAAGAAAGGGACAAAATCAGCACTAAACCCCCTATGTTTGATGGGGAGAAATTTGATTATTGGAAAGACAGGATTGAAAGTTTTTTCCTTGGATATGATGCTGATTTATGGGATCTGGTCATAGATGGATATGTTCATCCCACTTATGGGAATGGCAAGAAAGTAGACAGAAAATCTATGACAGATGCTCAGAAGAAGAAATTTAGAAATCACCACAAGGCCAGAACAATTTTGTTAAATGCAATATCTCACACTGAGTATGAAAAGATTACAAATAGAGAAACTGCATTTGACATGTTTGAGTCCTTAGAGATGACTCATGAGGGAAACTCTCAAGTCAAGGAAACAAAGGCTCTGGCTCTAATCCAGAAGTATGAAGCCTTCAAGTTGGAAGACTCTGAATCTGTTGAAGCTATGTTCTCCAGATTTCAAATACTTACAGATGGACTAAAGGTTCTGGATAAAGGATACTCTACTGCTGACCATGTGAAAAAGATCATCAGAAGCTTACCTACCAGATGGAGACCTATGGTGACTGCGCTGAAAATGGCTAAAGATCTGAACAAGATCTCCTTGGAAGAACTAATCAGTTCACTAAGAAGTCATGAAATTGAACTTGAGGAAGATGAACCTCAAAAGAAAGGTAAATCTGTTGCTTTAAAATCTAATAAATCTGCTAAAGCATTGCAGGTAATAGAGGAAAGCTCTGAAGAATCCTCATCTGAAGATGAAGATGAACTATCCATGATGTCTAAAAGAATAAACAAACTTTGGAAGCATAAAGGATAGAAGTTCAGAAACTTCAGGAAGCCTGACCAAAGAAAAGAGTCTTCTGGACACAAAAGATCTGGCAAAAAGGAGGTTGTCTGTTATGAATGTAAAGAACCTGGACATTATAAAAATGAATGTCCAAAGGTGCTGAAAGAAAAGCCTAAAAGAAAATTTGATAAGAAAAAGGTTCTAATGGCCACCTGGGATGATTCAGATACATCTGAATCTGAATCTGAGTCAGAAGAGGAATGTGCAAATGTAGCTTTGATGGCAGACATAGAAGATCAGGAGGAAGGAACTTCAGGATCTGAATCTGACTCTGAATCTGACGCTGAAGAGGTAATGGCTAAACTCATTAAAGAAGAACTTATCAAAGTGTTATCAGAAGTTCTGAAGAGCTATAACAATATTAAGCTCAAATACAAGAAGCGTCAAAGCAATCTTGTATCTGAGAATAATATTCTCAAATCAGAAGCAGTTGAGCTAAATGAAAAGAATTTAAAATTGAAAAATGATTCTGAATTAGCTCAACAAAACTCTAATTCTGAAACTGAATCTGAATGCAAAAATATTTTGGAAAAATAGGATTATAGCTTTCAGAAGTTTCTTGCTAAAAGCATAGACAGAAGTAAAATGGCTTCTATGATCTATGGAGTTAGTAGAAATAACAGAAAAGGAATTGGATATGAATCTTCCTCTGGAAAAGATTTAAATCCAAAACCTGTTGATAAAATTATCATAAAAAAGACTCCTTTATATTCCCACTTTAAATTTGGTCAGTTAAATGATATTGAACAAACACGTTCTGAAAAGAATATTCATGTGTTTAAATCTAAGGCTAGTCAGAATAAACCTTTTGTTGAAAAACAGAAGTTTAGACAAACCTTCAAAACAACTAACCCTAAAGGACCCAAGAAGATCTGGGTACCTAAAAGTAAAATAATTCCTGTTGCAGATGTTCTTAGCAGCAAGGTCAGGACACAAATCATGGTACCTGGACTCTGGATGCTCGCAACACATGACAGGAGAAAAGTCTATGTTCCAAAGTCTGGAGCTTAGATCTGGAGGTGATGTGAAATTTGGAGGGAATCAGAAGGGCAAGATCATTGGATCTGGCACCATTGGAAATGAAGTGTTTCATGCTTGGATATTCTGAACGCTCTAAAGGCTACAGAGTATACAACACTGAGACACAGATTGTGGAAGAATCCATTCATGTTAGATTTGATGATAAGCTTGGCAGTAAAAAGCCAAAGCAGTCTGAAAACTCTGCAGATAGAGAAGTAGTCTTCACAGACTCTGAAGGCTCAGAGGCAGACAAAGCTCAAGTGAAGGAACTAGAAGCAACGCCAGATGCCATTCCTTTAACTTCTCAGATGAACAATTTAAACATTTCTGAAGAATCAACTGTTAGAGGATCATCTTCCATAATCAAAGCTTCTCATCCAGAGAATGTTATTATTGGAAAGAAGGATGACCCTATCAGAACAAGATCCTTTCTTAGATCATCTGAAGCATCATTACTTGGATTGGTGTCAGTAATTGAACCAACTTTTGTAGATGAAGCTCTGCAAGACAATGATTGGATTATTTCCATGCAAGAAGAGTTAAATCAATTCACCAGAAATGATGTATGGGATTTAGTTCAAAGACCAAAAAGATTCAATATAATTGGAACAAAATGGGTCTTCAGAAATAAGCTTAATGAGAAAGGATAATTTGAAAGAAATAAGGCAAGGCTGGTTGCTCAAGGGTATAGTCAACAAGAAGGTATTGATTATACTGAAACTTATGCTCCAGTGGCAAGGTTAGAATCTATACGCCTTCTTATTTCATTTGCTGCACAAAATAACATCACTCTGTATCAGATGGATGTTAAAAGTGCCTTTCTAAACGGTATTATAGAAGAAGAAGTGTATGTTCACCAGCCTCCTGGTTTTGAGAGTGAAAAATTTCCAGATCATGTTTTCAAACTAAAGAAATCTCTGTATGGTTTAAAACAAGCTCCCAGAGCTTGGTATGAGAGATTAAGCAATTTTCTTCTGGAGAAAAATTTCATCAGAGGCAAAGTGGACACAACACTCTTTTGTAAATAATTTAAGAAAGATCTTCTAATTTGTCAAATTTATGTGGATGATATAATATTTGGATCTACCAATACTATGCTGGGAAAGGAGTTTGCTCAATGTATGCAGGCAGAATTTGAAATGAGCATGATGGGAGAACTGAGATTCTTTCTAGGAATTCAAGTCAACCAAACTCCAGAGTGCACTTACATACATCAGACCAAATATGTTAAAGAACTTCTGAAGAAATTTAACATGACTGACAGTAAGCTGGCAAAGACTCCCATGCATCCAACTAGCTCACTAGGCAAGGAAGAGGTAAGTAAGAAAGTAGATCAGAAACTCTACAGAGGTATGATAGGATCTCTTCTTTACTTAACTGCTTCTAGACCTGACATATTGTTCAGTGTATGCTTGTGTGCTAGATTCCATCAAATCCTAGAGAATCACACTTGACAGCTGTCAAGAGGATTCTAAGGTATCTGAAAGGTACTTCTAATGTGGGTTTGTGTTACAGAAAATCTGATGATTTCAAATTAGTTGGATTCTGTGATGCTGACTACGCTGGAGACAGAGTGGAAAGAAAAAGTACTTCTGGAAGTTGTCAATTTCTAGGAAGAAATCTAATCTCTTGGTACAACAAGAAGCAACCCACAATTGCACTATCAACCACAGAGGCAGAATATATTGCTGCTGCTGGATGTAGCACGCAAATGCTCTGGATGAAAAGTCAGCTAGAAGATTATCAGATATTTGAAAGTAACATTTCTATTTTCTGTGATAATACTTCTGCTATATGTTTGTCAAAAAACCCCATTTTACACTTTAAGGCAAAACATATAGAAATTAAGCATCATTTCATCAGAGACTATGTTCAGAAGGGAATCATAAATTTAGCCTTTGTTGATACAAATCATCAATGGGCAGATATTTTCACAAAACCCCTTGTTGAAGATAAATTCAAAGTTATTCTGAAAAATATTGGTATGGATTTTTGTCCAGAATGATATTTGTCATAAGCAAATTTTACAGATGCAAAAATGTATAATGCTCTGAAGTATTTCTTCTGATTGCTTATTCATTTTCTTTAATTATTTTCTTGTGAAACTCTGAACTAACAATCCTCAGAGGATCTGAACGTTGATTAACGTTTCATTTCTCAAGAGAATTCAGAAGCACATGCAAGCAAACACGTGTCACTCTAAATCTGCAAAGGTGGCGTGTACACTACTGAAGAGATGTTTGAGGTGAAGTTTGAATAGTGAAAATCTTCATTTTCCCCCCAAATTGTCAGAATCAATAAATGCTTGAAATGATTTTTATTCTTTCTCATTAAATGCTTTGTATGAACGTGTTTTATCTGACTGTTTGTATGCCTAAGTGTTTAGTATAAATACATCATTTCTCACCATTTTCACACTTTTCACATCTCAAACCTTTTATGCATTTCTGTCTTCTTTTCTCTCTTCACAAAAACCCTAAGCGTTTGACAAACTCATCTTCAATGGCAACTTCATCATCAACTGCTGCACAATTTCAATCAACCATGGTTGCAGTTACTTCTGCAAATATGGGTGTGACTTCATATACGACACCAAAGAGAACCTTGCTAACACCTGTTGACAAACTGGAAGTTCTCTGTGAATCAATGGTGGAATTTGATTCACTGGCTGAGAATGGGTTTGAGTTTCGCTCCATTATTGATGCTCAAGGATGGGTAAAGTATTTTGACAGACTTTTTGGACCAGTCTACCCCCTTCTGGTAAAAGAATTCTGGATACGTGCTTTTGTATACCCTAAGTTCATTTTATCTTCTGTTCTGGGTAAAGAGATAATCATCACAGAAGATCTGATCAGGAAACTCATTGGATATGAGGAAACAGATGAAGTATCTCATCTGTCAGCTGGGCGTGTAGATATGGATGAAGTATATGAGGAAGTGATGACTGCTGGACAAGCTTCTAATAAGTTCAAAGATCTGAAGCCTGATTACAAGATCTGGGCAAAGATTTTCATGGGATGCATTCATCACAGAAAGTCTACAAACTCTCCTAACTATGTCAACAATGAACAGCTCTACTTTATGTATTGCTTAAGTCAGAGCACCAAGGTAGATCTTCCCTATATTCTGTTTATGCACTTATGGAATCACATAAATGCCTCCAGAGAATCTGTGAAAGAAAAAGGTCAGAAGATCAGAACTTGGATTCCCTTTGGCAGGTTAATCTCAGATTTTCTGACAGAGAATGGATTGGTGACTGCTCTATATGCTGCTGGAGTCACAGATGAACTTGAATTTATTCTTGGAAAACCTCTGAATGCAAAGAGTCTTCAGAGACTAAAAATAGTAGAAGAACTCACAACAGCACCCAAGAAGCTAAACATTTCTGAACTCAGTCAGAAGAGAATCCCAGTAGATGACTACCCTCTGTTCTATGCTGAAGAACCAAGGGAAATTGTAGTAAGATATATTGATGATTGCAAGGCAGAAGGAAAGCCTATTCCTGCAGATATTATAAAAATAGCAAGGGAACCATTGCCTATTGGAGGAGAAGAGATAAGAAGAAAAAGAAGTCAATCAGAAGCAGAAGCTGCACCTGTTCAAAAGAAGCCCAAGGTTGCTGAGAAGCCTCAGAAGCTGCTAAAGAGGAAAGAATCTAGAGACACTCCTTTTGTTCCTGCAAAACGCATCAAGATTAAAGGTACCAAATCTTCTGTATCTTCTGTAAATAATATTGTTATAAATGATTCAACTTTTAAGTCTATTCCAAAACCACCTTCTACACAAAAACAATCTGTTACTGCTCCACCTCATGTTTCTGTTCCATCTCCTAAAAAATCATCTAATCCTATTTCAATCTCACCTGTAAAACAATCATCTGTACCAAAACCAACAACAACAAAACCAAAAATTCAGACTCCACAACCAGAAATTCCAACCAAACAATCTGTACCACAACAACAACAATCAGAAAAACAACCCACAGAACAACAACAACCAGAAAAACAATCTGATCCTCAACAAGAAAAAGACTTTGAAAATCAACAACAAAACCATCTTAACCTCAAACACAACAACAAGAGAAACAACCACAGTCAGAAAATACACCATCCAACACATCTGAACCCACTGCATCTGTACCAGTTACTTCTGAACCTATAAAAGTAACATCTGATCCACCCACATCAGAACCACCTACATTTGAACCCTCATCAAAACCTTCTGAAAATCCTTCAGAATCAACCAACCCATATGGAACCAATATCCCTGAGACAGAAGTTCTAGATGTTATACTCTCAAAACTGTCTTTCAAGTGTCCTCTACCTCTTGCACACCAACCACATCATTCAACTCCTCAGAATCTGATATACACCCATATTTTCTGGTATCCCCCTCTCACTGAGATTCTGAAGTCAACCAACCTGAACCCCCTGTTTCTTCTGAAGTTACTATTCTAGATCCTACTCCAACACCTAAACCATCCTCTGAAATTACCATTCCAAATCCTACCCCTGCACCCAAGCCAAGAACATCTGAGAATGTACTTTCTGCTTCGTGCAAACAATCCACTTTTAACAAACTTCCTTCTGGTTTCACTTTGAAAAATTTCTACACCAGAGTTGAACCCTCTGAAACCATCACTCCTCTCAAACCCAAACTTACCATCATTCTACCATCTGTGCTTCAAGCATATATCAAAACCATGTCAGCAGTACCTTCATTAGATCCAAAACCATACTCTGTTATATCTGCTAAATCTGACATACCTGTTTCATCTGATAAACCTGCTATTTCGGATAAACATGCTAAATCTGCTTTCAAACCTTACTCTGATAAACCATTTGATGTGGTTTCCTATCAAACTAGAGCAAAACCAAATCTGATAAATGCTTTATCCAGATCAAAGCCTGATAAATCATCTGATATTCCATTCATACCTTACTACCCTCCTCCTCTGATTTCCATTCCTAAATCTATATTTCCACCTACTCCCCAACCCAAGCCAATAACCTTGGAAACTCTGCTACACCCCAGACCTAGACTAAATGTTAATCATTTATTTACATGTTTTTTGCAAGAAATACAGATGTATTTAGGTTCTATACAGAGGAAGTGTTCAGCAACAATGGATGCAAAGGAATCTGATGTCATTTGGAATGGCTTCATAAACAGATTCAACACTGTAGCATCAAATTTGAAGAACATATGTTCTGATGATGCGAAGCTCAGGTTTGCTGAAGTTGCTAGAAGTCTGTTCTGGACTGTTAAGAGATCTGGACCACTGCTTCTTACAGATGCTCCTTCATCATCAAAAGAGAATACTGAATCTGCATCTGAAGACAACCCTCTGGCCATGACTCTGATAGAACATCCTTCTGGCTCTACTGCTCCAAGCTCTAAAGCCCCTATGGAAATTGACTCTGTTCAAGCTTCAGAAACTGTTCCACCTTCTTCATCTGAGATTAAGAAAGAACATCCAGATCTTGAGGATAAGATTGCAGTTCTGGAAGCTGGTCAATCAGAAATCAAGTCATGGATGGCTAAACAGAATAAGAAGTCTAAAGACATGACTCAGTGGATGTCCCAACAGGATCAGAAGAATGAAACAATGGCTAAGTGGATGTCAAAACAAGAACAGTCCTCTTCTGAGATCACGGATCTGTTGAAGATGCTTTTGTCAAAACACTCTTAGTTTATTTTTTTTCATTCTGATGTTTGCATCTGATGTTTGCATCTGATGTTTGCATATGTATTTTTATCTTCTGATGTGTGTACTCTTGCTCTGAATTGAATGAATGAATGTTTCAAAGTTTTCTCCACTTGATCTATCTCTTTTACTGTTTCCTTTTATCTGTCTTTTCAAAAATTTTACTTTTTGCTTATCACAAAAAAGGGGGAGAAAATATAGATCTAAACTATTTAATTAAACTTCACCAGAATGAAACTTCAGACATATCTATTTTATCTAACATTAAATCTGAGTATTTTAGAACATTTGATAAGTACACTCTGAAAAAGATACTGTGAGTCCCTCAGATCATTTGACAATTATCAGACTCTGACTCTGAAATATGCAAGACACTCTGACTCTCAAATGTTAAAAGAACAATCAAGCTCTAACTCTGAAAAATACTCAAGACAAAAGGGAAGTTTTTATCCCTTACTTGTATTTAATTCAGGGGGAGATTCATCATCTCAGGGGGAGTTATAATTATTATATTTTCAATTAAACAAAATTTTTGATGTTTTGTCATCATCAAAAAGGGGGAGATTGTTAGAACACAGATTGGTTCTTAATAATATCTCCATGTTTTGATGATAACTATTATGAAATTTTGTAATTAAGAATTATATACTCTAAAATTTGCTTAAGAGTTTTTACTGCAGATAGTAAAGGAATTATCACTCTAGAAGCAAATCAGAACTGAACATAAGAAATATGCTAGACTCTGAAGCGCCAGATGCATCCATTAGAAGATTCTGAATGCTACCAACAGAAGATCCTGAGTGTAGCCTCCAGAAGGATCTGAAGCAGAAGCTCCAGAAGGATCTGAAGCAGAAGCTCCAGAAGAATCTGAAGCAAGTCAGAAGCATCTGAACCAAAGAAGAATTATGTATGAAGAGTTTTCAAGCATAGTTACTACAGAAGATTCTGAAAGTACTAAAGCTGCCAGTACTTAGGATCTGACTCAAATATGCTCTAAACTTATACACGCTAAAAGCACACCTGCTGCAGAAGACTCTGATTCAGCAAAACTCTGATCAAACATCAGAAGGCTCTGATCAAATTGGACTCTGATGAATCTTGCTGAAATTTGAAGTAGAAGAAGAATTCAAAGATTATGTCCGTTGGAATAATCCAAACGACTGTTTCCTTATTTATGCTAGACACAAGAACACAGACAAAAAGGATTTCTTTGTGCTTTCTTCTTCTAGGAAAGGTCACTTGATATGAAGACAAAAAGGCTCAGACCTTTTGGACACTCTTCTCAACGTGAAGATCTCTTGGACCAAGCTGCCTATAAAAGCAAGTCTTCACCCATCTTCTTCAGTTGACGTTTTATCCAAAAGAAATCAATATTCAAAGCTCTCATACTATTCACATTCTTTCTAGAATTAATTTCCTTGTTCTTAACTTTAAGTGAAAAATCACAGTTGTGATAAACCTTGATTAGAAGCAATTTAAACACTTGTATTTGTTATTACATTTGATTGTAAGAAAACCTTAAGAAGATCCAGTTAGGATCAATAGTTCTTGAGAAGACTTTGAACAGTTGTTCTTAGTGCTTACTATTATAATCAGTTGATTAAATAGTGGATTAAGTCCTTGATTGAGAAAGGCAAATCACTCTAGGAAGGGTGGACTGGAGTAGTTGAGTTCAACGAACCAGGATAAAAATACTTGAGTTTTTATTTCTAAGTTTTTATCTTCATACTTATTCAACCCCCCTTCTAAGTATTTTCTCACCTTCAAGAATAATTCAAGGCAGGGGAGAAAAATAAGATTCTGAACCTACTTCATCTCACAAAATACTCATTGAGAACCTTCACAAACCCTCATCCTTTCCTTCAATTTTCCACCTTGTTTCCATAAAACATTCATCAAAAACTCATGACCATTCTTCTTCTTCTTCACTTCTAACTTCAAACACACGCTCAATTCCATCTTCATTCTTCCCCCTGCCACTGAGCAACATAACAATTTTCATAACCTTCTTCTTCAATCACCTAAAACACCACCATTCACAAAATAACCACAATGCAAACTTCATATATGTGGCTCATCACCACCAACCGCAACCTCAATCCGTGTCGACACAAAAACACAAAACCTTCTTTCAACTTAAAAACCAAATCGAATCACCAAACCAGGAAAACCCTCAACCGAATCAAAAAAGAAATCGAGAAGAGAGAGTACGAACGAAATAGAACTTAAACACCCAACCATATAAACCTGAACAATCGAGCAGAATCGAAGCAATAGAAGAAGAGAGAGATCTCGTCGATCCCGTCGCAAGAAGGTTAAACCGTCCGCCTCGGTTTTGTTCTTCATAATGATGTTTTTCACAGACGAGAGGTGTGATGCGATGATGAAGAATTCTTTCTGAACCAATTGATCTTCCATTGCCCTTGATACCACTTTCCCGTTTTTGTGGGTACTTAATTGATGCACTTCCATTGTCGTTGTTTTTAAAAAAAAATAAGAATCATGATCTTATTTTGATCCGTGGGGTTTAAGATGATGGGCTTCAGTCCATGTGATTCTTCATATCACACCCACCCTTTAATTTCAGAATGCACCTCTCTCTACTCTATTAATTTCTCTTTGTTTTTTTTTTGTTTTTACTTATTTTCCTTTTTGGACTTTTCTACTTTCAGATTTATTTTCTAACATTATTTTTTAGTAGGTTCTCATGTTTAATATGTTAATCTCTTGTTACCACTCTTATTTATTTTTTTATTTCAATTTTTGGTTGATGAAGTCTTTTATATCACGAATATTGATTGCCGAGGTTGTTTAACCTTCATTGTTTCAAATCTGTAGGGATTGATCCTTTGAATCATTTTTTATACTTTGGGACCGTGATAGGTTACCTTCGATTAATCGATGAAAGTTTGTAATTAAGACGAGATCATTCTCTTTTTATTTTTGTTTGGCATGATTCCTAGAGAATGATCTACATATCATTTCTCTATCGTGTTAGCATAAACATTGTTATTGAGTGGCCTCCCATAGCATGATCTTCCTCATATATCGTGCTACAAGTGCTCAGCACTAAAGTGAACCCGATTCATCCGATTAACAACTGACTTTAATTTTTGTTCAATATTATCCTATTTAACTTTCTGTCAATATATCATTGTCTATATATCATTGTTCATATCATCATTATTATCTTGTTTATCTTATTCAAAAAACACAAAAACTTTCAATTGGTGGACTGTGGTTACTATCTTTTGACATCATGGATCTGAGACACTGGACAAAAACCCTAACAAAGGAGTTGCATGTTATGGTCATCTCTTTTCTCTCTTACTTTAGCTTAGGAAACTTGCACACGTACGACTTCCTCTTGGGCTACCTGACAATGACCCCTTTTACTTCTCGCATAAATATTCCTTTGCATTTTTTATGTTCTCTTAGGATCTCCTAGTCCAACTTAATTTTTGATTAATATTGGAGTAGGATAGATTTAGGTTCTTAATCTTTGCATGAAAACATTAGGTTAGCATTTCCCCTTCAATCTCGACTTTAGGACCATCATTTCTTTTTATATCCAAAATTTTTTCTTAATCTAAATTCAAAGGAAATGATCTTTTCTGTTGAATTTATCTCATAACTCTATGTAAGTATTATTGCTATGAACACTTACTTTCCCATCCTAGCCTTAGGATTAGAGTTGTCTAACTCTATGTAGGTGTGACTGCCATGGACACTTACTTCCCCTTTGGACCTTGTTAGAGTCCTTCCCTTTTATCCTAGCCTTAGGATTAGAGTTTCTTAACTCTATGTAAGTGTCATTGCCATGGACACTTACCTTCCCCTTTGGAACCTTGATCACTATCAAGAGTTCCTCACTCGTAGTTAGGTAAACTACGAATGCTCTGATTCCGTCCTTGTTAGGATACGTAGGCACGAGATGCGATGTCTTGGCGAGCATGCTTAGTAAATACCTTAGGTCTTTCCCTTAGGATATTTCCCAAATAATAACAAGCAATAACATAACACAAATACAAATAAGAGGTTCTTGTATAGTACTACAGATACTTAGGATGCTAGTAACTTCCATTAGTGTAACCAACCCCCGAACCTTAGATCTCTTTGCTTTGTTTTTACATAGCACACTTAGGGTTTTTTTTCGATCTTTTCCCTTTTCTTTGGATAAATCAAAGTTTGGTGGTGAGTTTTAAAGATTTGTGATTCAAATTAATTCAATAGTTTGACATCCGATTCTCTCCGCAACACTTATCGATTGGGTTAAGGTGTCAATTGATTGGTAAAGACAAAAAATTGTCCAAAGCTTTTCTGGCAGCTCACAACTCACCTGTCAAAATTTCAAGGCATTTTTTAAAGTGTTTTCTTGATAAAAGAATGTTTAAAAACGTGTTTTAGTGTGTGTATGTGTGTGTTTTATTAGTCGTATACTTTACAATAAAACCCTAATGTTTTTACAATATATATTCACTCAGACACATTTGGTAAGACTTTCCCATACTTCAAGTCTTATCAGATACTTATATTTTGTACACACTTACTTGAACTTTCCTTTAAGATAAGGCTTGATTTATGTTCAATTTAGGTTCCATCATGAAAATTTAACTTATCAAACTCCAATGTTCTAATTGCATCTTTAACCGCTTTATGCTTGACTAGGATAGAATCAGAGCAATCGTAGTTCGCCTCACAAGGGGAAAGAACACTTGATGAGGATCAAGGTTCAAAGGGGAACAAACATGACAATGTTTGTGTGGAGTTTGACAAAACTCCCTAAGCTAAGTTGAAAGGGAAGTAAGAGATCATGACGATGATTCTTACACAGAGTTGACGAACTCTTTCCTAGGGTTCTAGTTGAAGAACACTCCTAGTATGGGTGGGTTTCTTAGACTTCAAGCAAAGTCTAAAGGCTTCTAAATTAGGGTTAGAATGACTTAACAAAGTCAAAGGGAAAACAGAGATTTTGGTCCATGATACTGACAGTCAAGTGGACAGACCTTCCTTTGGAGGGACAGTATTATCGGCAACTGGACAAAAGCTAACGAGCTTCGTCGCTTGGGGACAAAATAAAATACAAACATTCATGGTGACAACCAATAAAAAGTTTAAAGATGAAAAGTAATGATGACAATCAGAGCAATTGTTTTGGTACGGGAACCGTGACGACAGTTCGCACCTGGAGTACTGTTAACAGACAAATGAGATAAACATGGTAATAATTCAAGGTAAAAATTCTAACATGTTGACAAACATATATAGACATGATAACAATCAAATTTCCTGAGAAAACACAAGAGGAACCCTTTTAATTTTCATCTGCAACCAATTAGGGTTAGTACCGTTGACGCGCGGATCGCGCGTAATCAAACATGGTGAAAAAATAATTAAACATGGGAAATAATTACATGGTATGAAAATACATATAAAAACAAACATAATGAAAAAATAACGGACGAAAAACGATAAAATATGAGAGAGTTACGATTTTTTGAAGTTTTATGTAAAAAATGAGAAAAAGTGGCAGCAAGGGTTATCACAAGGGATCGAACCCATGCCAAGACTGATACGCGCGCAAGTCTCTACCGCTGGGGAGGCTGTTACATCCATTAACAAATGTGAAACAATAAACATATAAAGCTTGCTTGGTTCCATGGCTGGGTAAACACATAATCAAAACCAAATACGATTTATACCGTATCTCACTAACCGCTTATCGGATCGAGGCAAATTTTATATGGAAATGGGGTAGAAAAATGAGAGGAAGAGGATGGTGGTGTTGGTTTTCTGAAATTATTTGCCTAGTGAAAAAAAAGATAGCTGGTGTGTTTGTGTGCTTTTGAATGCATTTTGATATGAATAGCTTGATACACTTATCCTCAATCTCAACTAATCATCCACACACAACACTTAGATGATATGTGAGCAAGTATGAACACTTTCAAGGCCAGGAGATGCAGATGTTAGAATATCACATACAAGTTGCAAAAACACATAAAGATAACAATGCAAGACAAGGTGGTTTTTTGATTTCAAGGCATTCAAGAGTCACACCAATCATTGAAACATCTTTAATATGTGATTTAGAGTGTGTGTAAGTGAAGAGATTATATCTGTAATGAGTGTGTGAGAACTTAGTGTTCAATTTGCATCTTTTGTGTGATAATGCATGAAATGGTGTAACTCAATTTGCAGGTCATTTTCAATGTTTTAGCTCATTCAAACATGTCACATATGGTCATATTGATCTGTTATAACACAAAGATATCAAGAAAAATCCAGCATTCTCAAACTGATATGTGATGGTATGGCAATTTGCAAAAGGATGACCAATGATGCATGATGATGAGCAGATGTAATTCAAGGCCAATTTAGGATGCTCCAATCATTTACACAACATATATGCATGATAATGAGATGGTCTAAACATTAGAACTTCAATGAAACCACCTGCTATGAAGAATGACATGTCATATGCAAGTTGTCCAAGTAAGGATGCATAATGGTACTCAAATCTTATTTCAAACACAATCTGGTTGGTTTAAGTGTGTGGACAGTTCATACATGTGGTGTTAGTCATGTTTGATCAAGTGAGACAGTTCAAAACAACTTGGTTCAAAATGTGGTATGTATGATGCGAGTGTGATGTGTGAAAAGTGAAAACTTGCAATTTTGAGTTACAACTCAATTTAAACCAGACCAATCATTGATACATGTCATAAATGATCATATTAGTCTATCCTATCACAAAAATCTTAAAGAAAGACAATGGTTCACAAGTTGGTGTAGCATATGCAAGCTTGTCAACAAAAAAAGCAATTGGTGAGTGAAATCTTGATGCAGTGCTTTCCTTCATCAAATCAATGCTCTAACATGTTACAAATGAACCATATAAGGTGTATGTGGTGTTTGTTCTGGTGAAAAACAAGTAGAGGCAAAAAACCACATTTGAGGCTTGGTGTATTTTGAAACTTGGTGTCAACACATGAATCTTGGTGTAAGGCAATAAAGCAGCAAAGCAAACACATAAGCATGCTCAAAATGATCAAACAAGTATGTTGAAATGAGAAAACAAGCCCTATCATGTGTTATGCAAAGAATGAGGATGTTGTGGATTATGTGTTTTTAAAAGAATGCATTTGAAGAGGTGAATTTTGATGCAGTGATTTTTAATGTAAGATGGTCATACCAGTATGTCATAAATGCTTATTATGATGTGTACATGATGCTGTTTTGGTGAAAACAAAATTGATGCAGAAAGTAGCATTGTGTGTATTTGAGTGATTTTAAATGTTCATGCCAAAAGGTGGAAGTGAGTATTATGTACAATTTAGCAAAAGTGAATACATAGACAACTTCTGAATGTGTATCTAAACATGTTCCAACCATGACAAGATGATTTTCAATGCTAATGTAGAAAATGGTTTTCAAACTGCTTTTCAAGTTCTTGACAGCAAGTTACAAGTTCAAGTAGTATGCTTTATTGTATGATCATAATGTGAATGCATTTGGGAAAATAATTATAAACCACAAAAACCTGAATGCAGTGTTTTGGTTCTTTTCTATGCAGCAAGAGATATAAGCATTTCATAACAGTTTTTAGCAATCAACATTATATAGTGTATGCAGAAACTAGGCTTCCAATATTGATGTTGTGCAAATGATCATATCTAGCAGAATTCAAATATACCTAATGCCTACTGTGGTGTGTGATTTGTGTATGAAGCAAAGGGTGGAAGGTAGCATGTTATAACAGCATTGGCTAGCTAATAGAAGCAGGTAACATAAAGCTCCCAATCTTAATACTGACCAAACACAATTGAGGCTTATGGTACAAATTCTGGTTATATTAGAAATAAGTATTCAAAAAGGATTTTGATGCAAATGAATATTCTGTCATGAGAGTCATGGACTTCATTAGCACAGTACTGCTACTTAAATTAAATACATGTCTGTTGACAATCATGTGGTCATGATGTTACAAGCAGAATGCAGAGCCAGTTATTCATGTTCATGCTTAAGCAAAAAAACTGTTATACTAGCAGTAGAAAGAAATGCTCTACAGCCACATTAACTTTTCTCAAACAGATTTGAGGTAAAACCTGTTATGGATATCCCTTTTTTGAAGACCAAACACATTCCTCTCATGAATTTGCAAGCATATTGTTAATTTACATCAGACCAGACAATAGCACACCAACATTAGACCTTTGATTTTCAGATCAGGACAATATTGATACCATAAATCCAATAACTTAGCAACCAATCAATTCAAGGATGCCACATAACAGTTTTGACATTAAATCTTTCATGACAGCCAGCTTATGGTGTTGGTCTCAATCATTTAAATTCAACAAACATGGCATATAGTATATTGGTATGACAAAGACAAGATGCTTACCAAGCACTAACAAACATCATGGAAATTAACACACATTCATAACTCAAAAATTCACAAAAAGCACTCAAAATGCATAAGTCATGGAAAGATAATGCAAGAGGTGATAGAGAGGCTACATACCTGTTGGATATCCTATTTAGCAAGCCAAAAGATGTTGAGAAAACCAGAGGTGATTGAATCCAAGTTTTTGTGTTGTGCCTTGCTTGAAACTTAAGAAACAAGCCACTTGTGATGCCAAAATGAGATTTATGAGTTTCTGAGGATAGATGAAGGTTTGGACAGTTGATATATATGGTATTTGAGGTGTTCAAATGATCAAATCCTCAGGAAAATGTTTTGAGCAAGATTTGGAAGTTTTTAGGGCTTTTGGTCAAAGTAAGCTTCATGAATAGTTGACTTTTGGATTCCTTGAATTTTTTGGTAGTTCAATGGTTTGTACACCCTCTATATGTTATTTAGAAGGTTTATGGATGATAGTTTGGATGCTGGAACATGTAGAGCTTGATAGGGTAGAGAAATTGCAAATGCTGAATTTTGGCTATTTTGGACACTTTGGTGGATTTTGCAAAATGCAAGTGAGAGAGAGATGTGATGAGGGAGCTTAGTTTAGCAAGTTTTCAGAATGAAATTCATGATTTGAATGAGGGGTATGAGGTCCCTATTTATAGCAAAAAGCAAGGAGGTGCTTGCTTGAGAACCTTACTTACACATGAAGTTTTCTTTGATATTTCCATCCATTTGCCAACTTGCTTTACTTTATCTGATCTTTGGCTGTCCCCTTAACCCAATGGGCAAGTTTAAATGATGTTTCTACTGATAAATTGCAGCCTAGATGCTTGGTAGAGTGGCTGGAGCAGAATCACTTTCCACCTCATGCTTGGAAAAGTCAAGAATGGCAACTTAGGCAATGAACTTCCAATCTTTAATTCTATGCTATCTCCATGCAATTTCTTTGCTTCAACCTGCTTGAGATGTTCAATATATCAGATAGTATGAGTTTGACAAGTTAGAATTGGCCCACTTGAGTGATAGAGGTGCTTTTGCAAAATTTGTCAATGTGGGACTAGAATGACAAAATACCAACTTTGAACACATGTATCTCTCAGCTCATAAATCACCTTGAGATGTACTTGTACTTTTTAGAAAGCCCTCACATAGTAATAAAACTTTCATGTTGGTCAGAAGTCTTGATTCTATTTGAAACTAGGTGAAAAATCCCCTTGAAGTTGGCTGATTTTAGCTTTTAAAGTGAAAATAACTTAGATGTGTGGTTATTTTCTAGGAATGTTTTTGCTTCTATCTCAAAAAGTATGCATTTTCTGGCTGTGGACTAGTATGGGACTTTTGTAGGACTTGTCAAGAGCTTTCAAATGAGACTAGAACCAACTCAATTGGATGTGTGGTTAAGGAGATACGGTTTAGCCCTTTTCAAAACCCTAATTTCCCGATTTCTCGATTACTCTCTCATCCTTGATCCAATGATCATGAAAATTGATATGCAAGTCCATTATGACATAAGGAACAACTTTGATTCACAACTTGGATTCCAATTCTCAAAATTTGAGGAGTTGACTTTTCGGTCAACCGTACGATCGATCGGTGCCGATTGAGTCGCCTGTTGATATTCTGGACATCCTGAGACTTTGATACTTCTTGAATAGTCTTTAATAGTCTATATGAACTTCATGGACCTCAATACCGCCATTAAAACATCTTCCAACCTCAAAGTCAAACCACAGTTGACTTTTCACTATTTAAAAACCCTAATCGGGGCCTCCCGACCGTACTGTTCTTGATTCTGAAATGATTTCTTCAAATTGAATTCTCTTTTGACTTTGATATTATCTTTGATTTCATTCCATGATTGACTTAGCCCAAATCATTGGTTGATCATTCCTTGGTTGTTTTGAATTTGTCAGTGCGAGAACCCTGATTCGTCTGTAACTTGACAATAATGAACTTGCACTGATTTAGGGTTAGATAATGCATGATCATGCTTCTAAAAATGATAATGAGAATCTAAGGGGTTAAAATTTGGGGTACAACAGTTGCCCCTATTTAAATATCTTCACTAGATGGGGAACGAGAGATGACAATCTTCGTTAAATCGCAGTGAAAGGTATTTAAATATAGATAACTGAAAATTTTGTCCCTTAGATCCATGTCATGCTAAGGACAAGTTATGATATGCCATGCACTCTAAATGATGCTTTATGATGCTTGAATGCAAACAACATAGACGCAACGATAATAATAAAAGAAACAGTAAAACAAATAATGACAAATACAAGGACTCGACACTGGGGACTCGTACTGAAAAACTAAATTAACAGTTCAGACATGACTGCTAGCGTAAGAAGGAAAACTTCACATGGGGAATAGGAAAATTCAATAAAGATGACAATCTTTTTGGAAAAGAAGTACTTCACCGGGGAGAAGAATAGACTTCTACTGGGGAAAAGGATATACTTCTACTGGGGAAATGAAAAATTAATTCCATCGGGAAAAGAGAATCAGGATTCACCGGGGAAGCGAAAGACTGGACACAACCTCACTGGGGATGATCAGATGAGGAACTTCCTATAGTGAAGAGTTCAAATGGGGTCTTCAGGAATGGACTAGAAACAAGACTAATCACACGCGGAGGACACTAGTGACGACTAGATCTCCGAGACTTGACTGGGAACATGGATCACTGGGGATACATCCTCAGCTTCTGCAAATAGTTCACACAGTGCTGGTAATCAATAGACTTCCTGGGGAATTGGTAACGACCAGAATTCCAAGCGATGCCAGTGACGACTGGTCTTTTAATGGTGATTGGTGACGACCAAATCAGGGTACCAATAACGATTGGTTTTAAACAATGCCAGTTACGACCGGATTTTTAATGAAGATGGTGACGACCAAATGAATGCCAACGACAATTGGTTTGAACAAAATCCCAGTTACGACTGGGCTTATACTTGGAAACGAAGTGCGTAATAACTTAGACTTCGTGGGGATTGATAGACGTCACCGACTCGGGGAACAAACGAATCACACTGATCCCATGATGAGGGGTGTACGTAGACTTGGGAAAATAAACCCGAAGACCTACTGAGGAATAGAGCCTGTAGGTAGATTTTGCTAAGGTGAATTCAAACAGATGTCCAGAAATACTTCGCTGGGGAAAGAACCTTCACTTTAGAAATCATGAGAGATAATCTTCGACCTCGGTAACCATACATGGCCAAAGGACTCTTCGTCGCTCAACTTGCTAGAATTTCATTGGGGAATGTAAATTCTGACTGTGTATCAAGACTCCTGCTACCCTGAAGTTTCGGGGAAGTATGATTTTCCTCGAGTCTTTCCACAAGTTAAAACATTTTGTTAAATCTTTCCAAGTTATTTTCAAAAAATTTGGACTTTAATGCTTTCAAAAACAATCGTTGACTAACGAACGGTATTTTGCATAACAAAGAAAATAAGGAACTGATAATTTGCACAAGAAAGAAAGGCTCAAAAGGCTGATTTTATTTAAAGGATGAAATCTTGCCAATGACAACATTCCATGGAAATTTTTACAAGTAAAATGGCAAAAGTGGATAAGGTTACATTGAATCCTGTGACCTAACTATCCCTAAAGACTAGAATTCTCCAAGATCCTTGCTTCTGACGAGAGCTGTTGAGATGAATCTTTGTTGAGTCTGCAGTGTTGATGCCTTCGTCTGATGCAGCGAAATGCTTTTGTCCCTAATTTTTGCCTGGATCGCCCTTTCGGGTTTTCAATCCACCGGGACGCTCATTTTTGCCTAAGCCGCCCTTTCGGGTTTTCAACTTAGCGAGCTTTTTGATTTATTTTCTCTTTTTCCTTTTCTTCTCTTTTTTCTTTTTTTACCCTAACTTTTGCATAAACCGTTCTTTTGGATTTTTCGGCTTATCGGGTACTTTTTAGGCGTAATATTTCCGAACTGCGTCAGAGTTTATCGGGTGTGTGAGTTGTTCTCCGTCCATGGTAGTAAGGATCAGTGAACCTCCGGAGAATACTGTCTTCACAATAAAGGGGCCATCATAATTAGGCATCCACTTCCCTCTTGCGTCTTTGTGAACTGGTAAGATCTTCTTGAGCACAAGTTCTCCTTCGCGGAACTCTCTGATATGGACCTTTTTATCGAATGCCCTCTTGATTCTTTTTTGATATAACTGGCCGTGACACATCGCAGACATGCGCTTTTTATCGATGAGATTCAGCTGATCAAATCTTTCTTTAATCCATTCTGCCTCTTCTAACTTGGTTTCCATGATGACTATGAGGGATGGTATCTCGACCTCGATGGGAAGAACTGCGTCCATTCCATATACCAGAGAAAAGGGGGTTGCCCCTGTGGAAGTGCGGACGGAGGTTCTGTATCCGTGCAGGGCAAATGGTAACATTTCATGCCAATCTTTGTAGGTTTTAACCATTTTCTGCAAGATCTTCTTGATGTTTTTATTTGCAGCTTCCACAACTCCATTCATCTTTGGACGGTAAGGGGAAGAGTTGTGGTGTTCGATTTTGAAGTCATCACATAATTCTTTCATAACTTTGTTGTTCAGATTGGTTCCGTTGTCTGTTATAATTCTGCTTGGGATCCCGTAACGACAGATGATCTCTTTTTTAATGAAACGAGCCACCACTTGACATGTAACATTGGTGTAGGATGAAGCTTCAACCCATTTTGTGAAATAGTCGATGGCAACCAGAATGAAACAGTGTCCATTTGAAGCTTTTGGCTCAATTGCCCCAATCATGTCAATCCCCCACATAGAGAAAGGCCATGGCGACGACAGTACATTCAACGGTGTTGGAGGCACATGCATTTTGTCTGCGTAGATCTGACATTTGTGACATTTTCTGGCGTAATGAATGCAGTCAGTTTCTAAAGTTAACCAATAGTAACCAGCTCTCAAGATCTTTCTGGACATGGCGTATCCGTTGGCGTGAGTACCAAACATTCCTTCATGAACATCTTTCATTAACAAGTCTGCTTCTCTTTTGTTAACACATCTGAGTAAGACCATATCATGATTTCTTTTGTAAAGTACACCATTGCTGAGGAAGAATTTGGATGCTAATCGTCTCAGTGTTTTCTTGTCAAGTGTCGTAGCATCTGTGGGATATTCTTGTTTCAACAGATAATTCTTTATATCATGATACCAGGGTTTGCCATCGGTTTCTTCTTCAATCATTTGACAGTAAGCAGGCTCTGTCTTGCGTTCAATTTTGATAAGTGTGCCATCATTGACATCTCTAGTTTTCCACATTGAGGCCAGCATGGCTAAGGCGTCGGCGATGTGATTCTCTGCTCTTGGAACATGTTTAAAGGTGATTTCATCAAAATACTTGATTGTTTCAACGATATAAGCTCTGTAAGGGATCAGGTTTTCATGTCTTGTCTCCCATTCGCCCGTGACTTGGTAGATAACCAATGCTGAGTCTCCACTGACTTCGAGATTTTTGATTTGGAGATCAATGGCTGCTTCGAGACCAAGGATACATGCTTCGTATTCAGCAATGTTGTTTGTACAATCAAAGTCTAGTCTGGCTATAAACGGAGTGTAACCACCTTCAGGATTCATTAAAATTGCACCTACGCCATGTCCGCTATAATTGGAGGAACCGTCGAACATCATTTTCCACCAATTCTCTGTCTGTTGACCTTTGTCAGAACTTGTTTCTTCACAATCTTTTACTAACATGATATCTTCATCCGGAAAATCAAACTTCAGAGGTTCATAATCTTCGACAGGTTGATCTGTGAGATATTCTGATAACACACTGCCTTTGATAGATTTCTGAGCCACATATTGAATATCATATTCTGATAGTAGCATATGCCATCGGGCGAGTCTTCCGGTTTGTGCAGGTTTCTCAAAGATGTACTTTATTGGATCCATTTTCGAGATCAATAAAGTGGTATGACAAATCATATACTGCCTCAAACGCTTAGCGGCCCATGCTAAAGCACAACAAGTCTTTTCTAGGAGTGAGTATCTGCTTTCACAATCAGTAAATTTCTTGCTCAGATAATAAATGGCATGTTCTTTCCATCCGGATTTGTCTTGTTGACCCAGAACGCAACCCATTGAGTTTTCAAGCACTGTCAAATACATAAAGAGAGGCTTTCCCGGAACGGGTGGTATCAAAATTGGAGGTTCTTGGAGATAACCTTTGATTTTATCGAACGCTGTTTGACAATCAGAATTCCATACAACCGTTTGATCCTTTCGTAACAACTTGAAGATCGGTTCACAGGTGGGGGTCATATTGGAAATGAACCTGGATATGTAATTCAACCTTCCAAGGAAGCTTCTAACTTGATTTTCGGTCCGCGGAGCTGGCATGTCTTGGATGGCACGGACTTTGTCTGGATCCACTTCAATCCCCTTGTGGCTGACAATAAAACCGAGTAATTTTCCTGATCTGACTCCGAAAGTGCACTTTGCGGGATTCAACCTCAACTGATATTTCCGGAGTCTTTTGAATAACTTCAACAAATGTTCTAGATGGTCTTCTTCATTTTGAGACTTGGCGATCATGTCATCCACATATACTTCTATTTCTTTGTGCATCATGTCGTGGAACAAAGCCACCATAGCTCTTTGATAAGTTGCGCTTGCATTCCTTAAACCGAATGGCATAACCTTATAACAATAAGTTCCCCATGGAGTGATGAAGGTTGTCTTTTCCATGTCGTCAGGATCCATTTTGATTTGATTGTAGCTAGAGAAACCGTCCATAAAGGAAAACACTGCAAACCGAGCTGTATTATCTACCAAAGTATCAATATGTGGTAGAGGGAAGTCGTCTTTTGGACTGGCTTTGTTTAAATCTCGATAATCCACACACATCCTTACCTTTCCATCTTTCTTTGGTACAGGAACAATGTTGGCTACCCATTCTGGATACTTGGCCACTGCAAGGAAGCCTGCATCAATCTGCTTTTTTTACCTCATCTCTGATTTTAAGAGCCATGTCGGGTCTGGTTCTTCTGAGTTTCTGTTTAACCGAAGGGCATTCAGGTCGGAGTGGTAACTTGTGAACCACTATGTCTGTATCCAAACCAGGCATATCCTGATAAGACCAAGCAAACACATCTACATATTCTCTTAAGAGTTCTTTTAACTGCTGTTTTACTTCTGCCCCTAGGGCTGCCCCAATTTTGACTTCTTTTTTGTCTCCTTCTGTGCCAAGGTTGACAACTTCCAGATGTTCCTTGTGCGGTTGAAGCTCTGCATCCTCTTTTTGGGCCAATCTTACTAGTTCATCAAGAATTTCACAGTCCTCACCCTCGTCTTCAGCTTGGTAAATTGGTGAATCAAGGTCAGGAGGAGATGCATGGTCGCAGGATTCAATGGGGTTATGGTCATCACTGCATGTTTGAAGGGTTTATTTTATTAAAACACACAATCAACAAATGCAACACACACAGAGAAAGAGAAAATTGTTTTTTGTTTTGGTTTTTTTTGTATTGCCATTTTTCTTTCAAAGTAAAAGCAAAAAAAAAGACGGTAAAGAAACAACACGAGGATTTTTAACAAAATAGTCCATTCTCATTGATATTTCTTTGAAAGCATGGGGCCCTTACAAAACACTCCTACAGCCTTGGGCACGGCTATGGAGATTTTAAAATAACAAAGAAAGAAAACAACAAATTACTTTAACTCGGAAAAAACTATAGGAACTTCGACAGCCTCCCAGTTGTTCAGAGTAGCCTCGTCATGATACACTAGCGCTCCTATGTCTTCACTTCCAAGATTTCCTTCCACGACGTTAATTTGAAAACCGCCACTGATAAATATTTCTTGAATAGCCTTTGGCCGACTGTTGTTATGCCTTGGTTCTTCACTTTGAGTTGGTTTGTAACCCAACCCCTGGCGGTTCATCTTCGGCTTTACCTCGATGACTTCTCCCCGTCCTGCGGGAGTGCCTTCTTCCATTGTAGCTTTGGCGCCTTGAGCAGATGCGAAAGTTGGACCACTTTTTGCCACCGTCTCCTCTATCATCACTGCGTTTGCTATTTCTAGTGCTTGGAATGATGTCTCTAGTGCGTCTTCTTCTGCTTCAATGTACCGGAATGATGAAAGATTACTGACCATTAATTCCTCTTCACCATGAACAATCACCAGCTTATCATTTACCACAAACTTCATTCTTTGGTGCAGGGTGGAAGTTACCGCCCCTGCTTCATGGATCCAGGGACGTCCCAGTAGGCAGCTATAAGCGGGATTTATGTCCATCACCTGAAATACAATGTTAAACTCATGGGGTCCCACCAAGATTGGTAATTCTACTTCTCCGATGACCGTCCTCCTTGAACCATCAAAAGCTTTTACAATTAACGAGGTTAGTTTCATCTCTGCCCCGGCATAGGCTAGTCTGGCCAGTGATCTTGCGGGTAGCACGTTTAACGAGGATCCTGTGTCGACCAGTACTCGTGCCAAAGTATCTTCCTGGCATTTGATGGATATGTGTAGTGCACGATTGTGATCACATTTTTCCTTTGGTAACTCGGCATCGCTGAAACTTAAAGTATTGCATGCCGTGATGTTAGCCACTACTGAATCAAACTGCCCAAGTGAAATATCCTTAGTTACGTGTGCTTGTCTCAATACTTTCTGTAATGCTTCCCTGTGAGCTGGAGAATTTATCAAGAGTGACAAGATTGATATTTTTGATGGTGTCTGATGAAGCTGATTTATCACCTTGTAATCACTTCTTCGGATAATCCTCAAAAATTCATCATTTTCTTCTTCTGTGTTTGGAGCTTCTTTTCCTTTGATTACCACAGCAGGAATGACTTCCTTTGGAATAGCTACTGATTCTTTTGGCTGATAGATCTGACCGCTGCGGGTCATCTTGCTAGTGCCGGCAATATTGGTCACATCTTTCTGATTTTCTGTCTGAACAATCTTTCCCGTTTCTTGGTCTACCACGGTCACATCGTACTTCCATGGAACAGCTTTTGTATTGTCATAATGGAACGGTCTCGGTTTTTGAACTATGATTGGTCGCGGTTGACCAATAGCAGCTCTGTTGAAAACTGGCCTTGCACCCCTATTAAACACTGGAACTTTCTCTCTTTTCCTGGATAGGTCGAAAACTGGCTCTATTACAGAAACCTCTCCTTTCCTTTCCTTACCACATGCTTGTAACATCCCCTTATTTATCAATCTTTGTATATCTTCCTGCATCGCATTACATCTGCTGGAACCTACGGTACATTTTTCACATTTGCCATGAACACTTCCCAACAACCCCGCTTCTGTCAGCTTATCATGCAATGTCTTCAATGGCATTCTGATTTTTGACACATCATTAATTATCTCTTCATCTGACTTTTCAATGGCATTGACCCCTCCATGGTTTGGCAGTGGGTTACTTTTGACGTTAGGTGGTACATCATCAAAGGACAGGATTTTCTTCTCCATCAACTCTCTAACCAGATGTTTTAAGGCAAAGCATCCTTCTAAGTCGTGGCCGGCAGCACCTTCATGGAAAGCACAATGGGCATTTGGGTTATAATGTGGAGACGTGGTATCCGGATTAAGTGGTCTTGTCGTGATCAACCCCTGCTGGACCAAAGATGGATATAACTCAGTGTACGTCATTGGTATTTGTGGGAGTGGAGGTTTTATGGTCAGCCTCCGGTACTGGTATTGTTGCCTGGGCTGGGGTACCCTCTGCTGCTGATTTTGTTGAAAGGGCGGAGCGTTGGGCGCTCGTTGATGCCCTTGTTGGTTTTGCTGATACATGGGCGCTGGTCGCCCTGGTTGATAGTTTGAAGTGGAATGGTTGAATGCTGGGGTCACAGCTGCCACATATTGCTGAGGGGCATACTGTACCGGGTACACGGGTCTTTGTTGATGAAACTGTTGAACATAGTTAGGTTGGATTGGCTGGAAGAAACTTTGTTGAGGCGGCTGATATTGCTGATATGGAGGTCTCATGATACGATTTCTTCTTCCCATTATGGCATTTGTTTCACCTTCTTTCTTCTTGTGAAACCCACTGCTGACTTTCTTAATACTGCTGTTGTTAGAACTGCTGGAGCTGCTGGCTACCTTTCCACTTTTCATTCCCAACTCTACCCTCACTCCCACGGCCACAATGTCTAAGAAACTTGCAGACACACTGCTGATCATTTTCTCATAGAATTCCGGTCTTACTGTGTCAACAAACCAGTCTGTCAGTTCTTTCTCACTTAGAGGTGGTTCTACCTGGGACGCTGTTTCTCTCCACCGCTGAGCGTATTCTTTGAATGACTCTGTGCTTTTCTGGGACATGTTCAACAACTGCCTTCGGTCAGGTACCATATCCATATTATATTTGTAATGTTTCATGAATGCATCAGCCAAATCTTGAAAACTGTGGATTCTGGACTGATCTAGACTTAGATACTATTTTGCTGGAGCTTCTTTCAGACTGTCTTGGAAGCAATGGATCATTAACTTGTCGTCTTCGACGTGTGCTGCCATTCTTCTATAGTACATGATTAAGTGAGTTCGTGGACAAGTAGCTCCTGAGTACTGATCGAAATTTGGGATTTTGAACTTTGGTGGTATTACTAGTCCAGATACCAAGCACATTTCTCTGGCATCAGTGCCAAAGGTATCGTTTCCTTCCATCGCTCGGATCTTCCTCCCTATAGTTTCAACGCTTTCCCTTAACTTCTCATGTGATTCATTCTCCTCTTCATACCCTTCGGGTCCTTCGTATACTGGTGGTGGATTATGAAAGATGGGGCGCGCTTGAACCTGAACTGTAGCTGGAGTGTAGGTGGGAATAACTTGTGGAATTTCTCCTCCCAATGGAATTGTCTGTTGAGTGACTCTCGGTGGTGGCACAAAGCCTGGAGACAAACCATAAGGCGGTACATTTGCAATGGTTACAGCTGTCGGGATTGGTTCTGCAGTGATTTCAGAGACAACGGTGGCTTGAGTGTCCAACATTGCACGGATGACTTGTAAGGCTTCCCTGATCTGTCCCATGCCTCCTCGGAGCTCTCCGAGTTCATTGTCGATTCTGTCTACATCTAAGTTCTGTTCTTCCATCCTTAAGCGAGCTTGGGCTCGTGTGTTGTACTGATGGCGAGGTCTCAGTGTGATTCTGAAGACAAGACAGAGGAATGAGACACGACTCAGGAACATGCGTATGCGATGCTTATGAAATGTAGACATGCAAAATGCAGATTTTTTAAACATTTAAGGGAATAAAAGCTTTATTTGCAAATATTTAAAGAATGCAAATGTAAATGCAAAAGTTTTATGGAACTCAAATTTACCAAAATATCCTTTCCTTTCATTGATTTTTCAAAAGGGTATTACAAAATGTTTTAGTACATCTTACAAAAGCCCTAACATTACGACTCAATATGCTCTAAAAGAAAGTATTCTCTCTTCTTGATTCTTCTGAGCTCTTCTTCTACCTGTGCTTTCTCAAGGATGAGTTTGTCTACCATAGCCTTCCAAGGAGTTGATTGATGGTTGGAATAAAATGCATCTTCCTGTGCCTTCCTCTTCTTGCTTGCAACTGCTTCCTCTTCTTTCAATTGAAGTTGTTTGCGGAGTTCCTCGTTCTCTTCCATAGCAACCTGATATTTGTACTTCCAGGATACCTCAGTCTGCTGTGACTTCCTCAGAGCAATCTTCAGCTTCTCTTCCTCAGACATGAACACCAACGGTTGTTCTTCTATTAAGACCATAGGCTTTTGTGGAGGATAAGGCATTTTCAACTGAATGGCCCTCTTTCAGACCCATTGGAGATAAGGTTCAAAAGATGCAGTTAGGTCATCCCAAATCCTCTTTTCCTTTCCTGTGTATATGCCCCCATGCTTTGAGAATTTCATCTTTTAATTCTGAAACTCCTATGAAGAAAATACCTTCTACGTGAGCACTGCTGGGTTTGTCTTTCAGCGGATAACCAAATTGTCGACGAGCAATCACAGGGTTATAGCTGATTCCCCCATTTGTACCAAGGAGAGGTATATTCCTGAAGCTTCCACAACTATCAATGATTCTGATTCCATCGTAACTACGGCTGTACCAGTCAATATCGGAGTGAGTAAGAGCCATAATTTGTTTAGACCACCATCCTTTGCTCCAAAAAGTATGGGCTTTGGGTAGATGAGAAACAAACCATTTATACAACAACGGAACACAACAGACGATCATTCCTCCTTTGTGAAGATTTCTTTGATGAACAGAGTGGTAAGCATCAGCTAGTAGAGTAGGTACTGGATTCTTCTTTAAGAATATTTTGATGGCATTGAGATCCACAAAGTTGTCAAAGCTCGGAAAAAGAAAGATCCCATAAATAAGCAAGGCTAGAATAGCCTCAAAAGCATCCATACTCAAGTGATCGGCATAATACTGAGCCTTCCCAATCAAGAATTTTGCAGTCAGCCCAAAGATCCCTCCTTTAGTAACCATGTTCTTCTGAATGTCTACCAACCCGATACAGGTGGCTTTAGCAATCTCTTCCTCTTTAGGGTCCTTCTCCATGACGGGAAAAGGAGATGCATCAAGGATGGGTAACCCAATCAGACAGGAATACTCTTCAAGTGTCGGTACTAACTGATAGTCCGGAAATGTGAAGCAGTGATAAAGTGGGTCATAGAACTGGAGTAATGTGGAAAGGAGTCCCAAATCCATTTTCTTCCTTATTTTCAGTAGAGACAACAAATTCCCGTACCTGCTTTTGAACCCTTCTACATTTGTGATCAGAGTGCTCAACCTTTCAATCTCATCTACATTAGGGCTTTTGTAAGTGTACTTTATAGTTTTCTTTTTTCCATTGTCCATGATGTTCCTGATATTTTATAAATAAACGACTCTGAGTTCCATAAAACTTTTATGACATGATGTTTATGGATGCATGAATGCACAAACACAGGTAATCACATATTCACAGATTTACATAAGTAAACAGACAAGGTTTTGGGTTTGGAGAATATGAGCAAGGAGTCAAGGTCTACCCTCCCCAAAGGTATGTACTAAGGTTCCCACAACTGCAGAACAAGGTTCTAAAAGAGTTCCTGGAGTCCTCGACCCATCTTTCGGATATTATCAATTTCCCAAATACTTGGTGGTCGATAATATTCTCAAGAGAGTCTCGTCCAAGTGTAGTATCGCGTATCAACTACTTTGGAATTACTTCCTTATAGTCATCGCACTACATCCTAAGAAAGCCATAGTGGGGGACAAGGTATCTAAAGGTCCTCAGTGTCATGGGCACCTATGTAGAAAGTAGCATTGTTTTCACGAATACTCGATCAACAATACTAGCTCTCTAAAGGGCCTCCACTGAGCGGTGATTTTCTCAAGTCAGCTTGGTCGGGAATCTACTCCCTATAAGCCTTCTTGAATATATCACCTTCCTATTATAAGTACGCTTGAGCACGGGTGTAGTGCTGTCTCACCATTTCAAGTTTCCCAAACCATCAGAGCACAAATATATACAAGTATTCACAGATAGCAATTAGTTAAACAAATTAGGTTGAACCCTCAAAATAAAAGCAAAAGCAGTTTTCCCCAGTGAAGTCGCCATTTCTGTTGCGGTGAAAATTTAATATCAAGCTATTAATTAACTTGAACCGTATTTCTTTTTACAACCGGACTTTAATTTATCCAAAGGATAGGTCTAAAGAAAGAAAGAACCTTTTTCGCGATGTAGCGACAACGCTTAAGAGATTCGGGGATTCGGGGGTTGGTTATATCTAGGGAAGGTATTAGCACCCTAAATATTTGTAGTACTCTACAGGAACCTTTTGTTTAATTAATTGCTAAGTTTTTGAATTATGCACTAATGGTTTAAGGATTGGGAATTGAGATAAAATAAATAAAATCCTATGTGGTTTCCTAAGTTTGCTCGCAAAGGTATCGCACCTTCTGCCTACGTATCCTGACTAGGATAGAATCAGAGCAATCGTAGTTCGCCTCACAAGGGGAAAGAACACTTGATGACGATCAAGGTTCAAAGGGGAACAAACATGACAATGTTTGTGTGGAGTTTGACAAAACTCCCTAAGCTAAGTTGAAAGGGAAGTAAGAGATCATGACGATGATTCTTACACAGAGTTGACGAACTCTTTCCTAGGGTTCTAGTTGAAGAACACTCCTAGTATGGGTGGGTTTCTTAGACTTCAAGCAAAGTCTAAAGGCTTCTAAATTAGGGTTAGAATGACTTAACAAAGTCAAAGGGAAAACAGAGATTTTGGTCCATGATACTGACAGTCAAGTGGACAGACCTTCCTTTGGAGGGACAGTATTATCGGCAACTGGACAAAAGCTAACGAGCTTCGTCGCTTGGGGACAAAATAAAATACAAACTTTACACAAACATTCATGGTGACAACCAATAAAAAGATTAAAGATGAAAAGTAATGATGACAATCAGAGCAATTGTTTTGGTACGGGAACCGTGACGACAGTTCGCACCTGGAGTACTGTTAACAGACAAATGAGATAAACATGGTAATAATTCAAGGTAAAAATTCTAACATGTTTACAAACATATATAGACATGATAACAATCAAATTTCCTGAGAAAACACAAGAGGAACCCTTTTAATTTTCATCTGCAACCAATTAGGGTTAGTACCGTTGACGCGCGGATCGCACGTAATCAAACATGGTGAAAAAATAATTAAACATGGGAAATAATTACATGGTATGAAAATACATATAAAAACAAACATAATGAAAAAAGAACGGACGAAAAACGATAAAATATGAGAGAGTTACGATTTTTTGAAGTTTTATGTAAAAAATGAGAAAAAGTGGCAGCAAGGGTTATCACAAGGGATCGAACCCATGCCAAGACTGATACGCGCGCAAGTCTCTACCGCTGGGGAGGCTGTTACATCCATTAACAAATGTGAAACAATAAACATATAAAGCTTGCTTGGTTCCATGGCTGGGTAAACACATAATCAAAACCAAATACGATTTATACCGTATCTCACTAACCGCTTATCGGATCGAGGCAAATTTTATATGGAAATGGGGTAGAAAAATGAGAGGAAGAGGATGGTGGTGTTGGTTTTCTGAAATTATTTGCCTAGTGAAAAAAACGATAGCTGATGTGTTTGTGTGCTTTTGAATGCATTTTGATATGAATAGCTTGATACACTTATCCTCAATCTCAACTAATCATCCACACACAACACTTAGATGATATGTGAGCAAGTATGAACACTTTCAAGGCCAGGAGATGCAGATGTTAGAATATCACATACAAGTTGCAAAAACACATAAAGATAACAATGCAAGACAAGGTGGTTTTTTGATTTCAAGGCATTCAAGAGTCACACCAATCATTGAAACATCTTTAATATGTGATTTAGAGTGTGTGTAAGTGAAGAGATTAGATCTGTAATGAGTGTGTGAGAACTTAGTGTTCAATTTGCATCTTTTGTGTAATAATGCATGAAATGGTGTAACTCAATTTGCAGGTCATTTTCAATGTTTTAGCTCATTCAAACATGTCACATATGGTCATATTGATCTGTTATAACACAAAGATATCAAGAAAAATCCAGCATTCTCAAACTGATATGTGATGGTATGGCAATTTGCAAAAGGATGACCAATGATGCATGATGATGAGCAGATGTAATTCAAGGCCAATTTAGGATGCTCCAATCATTTACACAACATATATGCATGATAATGAGATGGTCTAAACATTAGAACTTCAATGAAACCACCTGCTATGAAGAATGACATGTCATATGCAAGTTGTCCAAGTAAGGATGCATAATGGTACTCAAATCTTATTTCAAACACAATCTGGTTGGTTTAAGTGTGTGGACAGTTCATACATGTGGTGTTAGTCATGTTTGATCAAGTGAGACAGTTCAAAACAACTTGGTTCAAAATGTGGTATGTATGATGCGAGTGTGATGTGTGAAAAGTGAAAACTTGCAATTTTGAGTTACAACTCAATTTAAACCAGACCAATCATTGATACATGTCATAAATGATCATATTAGTCTATCCTATCACAAAAATCTTAAAGAAAGACAATGGTTCACAAGTTGGTGTAGCATATGCAAGCTTGTCAACAAAAAAAGCAATTGGTGAGTGAAATCTTGATGCAGTGCTTTCCTTCATCAAATCAATGCTCTAACATGTTACAAATGAACCATATAAGGTGTATGTGGTGTTTGTTCTGGTGAAAAACAAGTAGAGGCAAAAAACCACATTTGAGGCTTGGTGTATTTTGAAACTTGGTGTCAACACATGAATCTTGGTGTAAGGCAATAAAGCAGCAAAGCAAACACATAAGCATGCTCAAAATGATCAAACAAGTATGTTGAAATGAGAAAACAAGCCCTATCATGTGTTATGCAAAGAATGAGGATGTTGTGGATTATGTGTTTTTAAAAGAATGCATTTGAAGAGGTGAATTTTGATGCAGTGATTTTTAATGTAAGATGATCATACCAGTATGTCATAAATGCTTATTATGATGTGTACATGATGCTGTTTTGGTGAAAACAAAATTGATGCAGAAAGTAGCATTGTGTGTATTTGAGTGATTTTAAATGTTCATGCCAAAAGGTGGAAGTGAGTATTATGTACAATTTAGCAAAAGTGAATACATAGACAACTTCTGAATGTGTATCTAAACATGTTCCAACCATGACAAGATGATTTTCAATGCTCATGTAGAAAATGGTTTTCAAACTGCTTTTCAAGTTCTTGACAACAAGTTACAAGTTCAAGTAGTATGCTTTATTGTATGATCATAATGTGAATGCATTTGGGAAAATAATTATAAACCACAAAAACCTGAATGCAGTGTTTTGGTTCTTTTCTATGCAGCAAGAGATATAAGCATTTCATAACAGTTTTTAGCAATCAACATTATATAGTGTATGCAGAAACTAGGCTTCCAATATTGATGCTGTGCAAATGATCATATCTAGCAGAATTCAAATATACCTAATGCCTACTGTGGTGTGTGATTTGTGTATGAAGCAAAGGGTGGAAGGTAGCATGTTATAACAGCATTGGCTAGCTAATAGAAGCAGGTAAAATAAAGCTCCCAATCTTAATACTGACCAAACACAATTGAGGCTTATGGTACAAATTCTGGTTATATTAGAAATAAGTATTCAAAAAGGATTTTGATGCAAATGAATATTCTGTCATGAGAGTCATGGACTTCATTAGCACAACACTGCTACTTAAATTAAATACATGTCTGTTGACAATCATGTGGTCATGATGTTACAAGCAGAATGCAGAGCCAGTTATTCATGTTCATGCTTAAGCAAAAAAACTGTTATACTAGCAGTAGAAAGAAATGCTCTACAGCCACATTAACTTTTCTCAAACAGATTTGAGGTAAAACCTGTTATGGATATCCCTTTTTTGAAGACCAAACACATTCCTCTCATGAATTTGCAAGCATATTGTTAATTTACATCAGACCAGACAATAGCACACCAACATTAGACCTTTGATTTTCAGATCAGGACAATATTGCTACCATAAATCCAATAACTTAGCAACCAATCAATTCAAGGATGCCACATAACAGTTTTGACATTAAATCTTTCATGACAGCCAGCTTATGGTGTTGATCTCAATCATTTAAATTCAACAAACATGGCATATAGTATATTGGTATGACAAAGACAAGATGCTTACCAAGCACTAACAAACATCATGGAAATCAACACACATTCATAACTCAAAAATTCACAAAAAGCACTCAAAATGCATAAGTCATGGAAAGATAATGCAAGAGGTGATAGAGAGGCTACATACCTGTTGGAGATCCTATTTAGCAAGCCAAAAGATGTTGAGAAAACCAGAGGTGATTGAATCCAAGTTTTTGTGTTGTGCCTTGCTTGAAACTTAAGAAACAAGCCACTTGTGATGCCAAAATGAGATTTATGAGTTTCTGAGGATAGATGAAGGTTTGGACAGTTGATATATATGGTATTTGAGGTGTTCAAATGATCAAATCCTCAGAAAAATGTTTTGAGCAAGATTTGGAAGTTTTTAGGGCTTTTGGTCAAAGTAAGCTTCATGAATAGTTGACTTTTGGATTCCTTGAATTTTTTGGTAGTTCAATGGTTTGTACACCCTCTATATGTTATTTAGAAGGTGTATGGATGATAGTTTGGATGCTGGAACATGTAGAGCTTGATAGGGTAGAGAAATTGCAAATGCTGAATTTTGGCTATTTTGGACACTTTGGTGGATTTTGCAAAATGCAAGTGAGAGAGAGATGTGATGAGGGAGCTTAGTTTAGCAGGTTTTCAGAATGAAATTCATGATTTGAATGAGGGGTATGAGGTCCCTATTTATAGCAAAAAGCAAGGAGGTGCTTGCTTGAGAACCTTACTTACACATGAAGTTTTCTTTGATATTTCCATCCATTTGCCAACTTGCTTTGCTTTTTCTGATCTTTGGCTGTCCCCTTAACCCAATGGGCAAGTTTAAATGATGTTTCTACTGATAAATTGCAGCCTAGATGCTTGGTAGAGTGGCTGGAGCAGAATCACTTTCCACCTCATGCTTGGAAAAGTCAAGAATGGCAACTTAGGCAATGAACTTCCAATCTTTAATTCTATGCTATCTCCATGCAATTTCTTTGCTTCAACCTGCTTGAGATGTTCAATATATCAGATAGTATGAGTTTGACAAGTTAGAATTGGCCCACTTGAGTGATAGAGGTGCTTTTGCAAAATTTGTCAATGTGGGACTAGAATGACAAAATACCAACTTTGAACACATGTATCTCTCAGCTCATAAATCACCTTGAGATGTACTTATACTTTTTAGAAAGCCCTCACATAGTACTAAAACTTTCATGTTGGTCAGAAGTCTTGATTCTATTTGAAACTAGGTGAAAAATCCCCTTGAAGTTGGCTGATTTTAGCTTTTAAAGTGAAAATAACTTAGAAATTTTATAAGTTATTTTCCCTTCTAGGAATGTTTTTGCTTCTATCTCAAAAAGTATGCATTTTCTGGTTGTGGACTAGAATGGGACTTTTGTAGGACTTGTCAAGAGCTTTCAAATGAGACTAGAACCAACTCAATTGGATGTGTGGTTAAGGAGATACGGTTTAGCCCTTTTCAAAACCCTAATTTCCCGATTTCTCGATTACTCTCTCATCCTTGATCCAATAATCATGAAAATTGATATGCAAGTCCATTATGACATAAGGAACAACTTTGATTCACAACTTGGATTCCAATTCTCAAAATTTGAGGAGTTGACTTTTCGGTCAACCGTACGATCGATCGGTGCCGATTGAGTCGCCTGTTGATATTCTGGACATCCTGAGACTTTGATACTTCTTGAATAGTCTTTAATATTCTATATGAACTTCATGGACCTCAATCCCGCCATTAAAACATCTTCCAACCTCAAAGTCAAACCACAGTTGACTTTTCACTATTTAAAAACCCTAATCGGGGCCTCCCGACCGCACTGTTCTTGATTCTGAAATGATTTCTTCAAATTGACTTCTCTTTTGACTTTGATATTATCTTTGATTTCATTCCATGATTGACTTAGCCCAAATCATTGGTTGATCATTCCTTGGTTGTTTTGAATTTGTCGGTGCGAGAACCCTGATTCGTCTGTAACTTGACAATAATGAACTTGCACTGATTTAGGGTTAGATAATGCATGATCATGCTTCTAAAAATGATAATGAGAATATAAGGGGTCAAAATTTGGGGTACAACACATTCCTACCTCTTAAAAATGATTCTTAAAATAGGAGTTAGACTCTGATGCCACTCATTGGACTCTAATGCCATAAATGACTTCAAATACAAGAGAGAGGGGGGTCAATTATGTTAACTATTTTTTGAAATACTTTTTGCAAAAGGTAAATTTTAAGTTGATTGATTTTAATAAGAAAATATAAGCAAAAATTAGGCAGCAGAAAAATAAAAACATAGGGGATAAATTTAGAGAGATCATACTGAAATTATACTTGTGTGATCTTAAACCATGCAGTCTACTTCAATCTGTCGTACCTTGAAAAATACAATCTTCGTGACACAAAATAGGGTTGCACGATCACAGATAGACTTAAGAGAGTTGCCATCAAACTTTATTTATTCCCATGAGGGGAAAGGGAAAACGTCAAGAAAACCCACAAGTGAAAAGATAGGGTATAGTCATCGTAACCATATTGGATTCGGAAGTCGGTTATGTAAAGGGAAGTTACTAGCACCCCCTGCATCCATCATACTCGATGGGGACCATGTAGGTTGTCTAGGCATGAAAGGGTATTTGATGCCTCAAAGTTTGCTAAGGGGAAAATGGATGTTTATTTGGGAAAAACAAAAGGTTTTTATTATTGAGTTCGTCCGAATTTTGCAATTCAGTGCCTACGTATCCCCGAGGGAATTAGAACTTCATAGTTCTTATTGAAAAAGTTTGGTTTATTGTGTATTTTTTATGGACGATGCTAAGTTCACATTCTAGTAGTTAGAGACAGTGTGTGTTTATGGTAGAACGGAAGTAGCATGCCCTTTTTTAAAAAGGTTTTAAAGGGAAAATCCCGAAGGAAAAAGATTTAAACTTAGTGATGTGTTTTGTTATGAGACAAGAAAAATGATTTGAGATATGTATCATAGTAAAGTCTACGACAATAGGAGCGAATACGTTGTACAAATGAGCCAGAAGTCTCATGTACAACATACCCTAAAAAGAGGTAAGAAAGACCCTCACTCATCTTTTCCCATGTGCTTAAGGCTCGTGACACATCATACGTGTCGTATTAGTTAAGTTTTTTTTGTTTCTATTTTTATTAAGAAAAGATTTTGTTTTATGAAAGAAAATGGAAAAGACTAACCTAATACTATCATACAAGATGGACCTAAGGTTAAGATTTAAGGGAAACTATCATAATGGTAACATGAAAAATGTACCTAAGGTTAGGATTAAAGGGAAAGATCCTAATGTTATCATGCCAAAGATGGACCTAAAGGAATGTTATGTTTTAATTCGATTTGATCAAACAAAAGCTTAATAAAATCGGGCTAAAACCAATCCTAAGCATACGAGCATATCAAATGTTGAATATCTATCTCATGCATCATTGTCAACATCAGAATTCATCATGGAGAATCACAACCTTCCATAAGGCAAATCAAGATATTTGGGAAAACAATCACTCAGAATTCTAATAACATCATAAATTCAATTATAATTCTACTAAAACTTTCAATAGAAATTTAATTACATGATAAATCAACATTCTAAATATCCGATCGAAATCTATTTAAAAAATAAATCAACGTTTTAATTACAAATCAACCAAAATTCTAAAAAAATTTAATCAAAGTCTAATTAGTGAAAAAAAAAAGAAACTATTAAAATTTAATCAACATCTAAGTGACAATAAAAAAGAAATAGAGGTAAACAAAAAATGAGGTATGGATATAATGTCGACACCATTTTGCAAACGAATTCAAAATTATTGCAAACCAAGCTACCACTACAAGAAACATTGCATTTTCCCAAGTGATTTTCACGTCACTAACTCAAAAACCACTTCACAAACCAACTTTTGCGACGTGGGTAAAACACGCCGGAAATGCAATGGTGGGAACATGTTCCCACATGGAAACCACGTCACAAAGTTGTGACATAGTTCCCACGTCGCAAATAACAAAATTAGGAGAAAATCTTCCCACGTGAAAACCAAGTCACTAATTAGTGACGTGATATTCATGTGGGAAACTACCTTTACCAATTTTGTCTGCACGCCTGCCTAACACCAATTAAATTTGGTTCCCATGTGATTCTCACGTCACTAATTTGTGACTTGGTTTTCACGTGGGAACCCAATGGCTTTGCACATGAATTCTGGCACTAATTAAATTGGTTCCCATGTGATTTTCACGTCACTAATTAGTGACGTGATATACATGCCACAACAAAAATATGTTTTATATTAGTGACATTGTTTGCACTTCACTATAAAATTTAATAATAAAAAAATAAAAATAAATATTAACTGAAAACAGCTATAAAATTAAAATAAATATTAAATATTAACTATAAATATTTTTTTTATATATAAATATTCTGTTTTTAAAAATTAAAAATATATTACATATTTAATTTGTTTCTAATAAATATTCTGTTTATATATATATATTATTATATTTTTAATTCAAAATGTATATATTCTAAAAATATATATTTTATTACAAATTATTTTTATTTTTTTCTTTCAACAACAACAACACAATAAACAAAAATAATATTTATAAAATATCAACAAAAAAATATCAACAACAACAGAAATATAAATATTCTAAAATTTTATAATATATCAACAAAATAATATAACAACAACACAACACAATAATATATCAACAAAAAATCTAAAATTTTCTTCTAAAATTATATTTCATATATCACCAAAATCTCAAAAATAAACTAATTGAAATGCTTAAATACCTCAATGTGCTAACTCTATCAAAGCTTCCACTTCTTAAATCCTAGATCTGGAAAAAAAAATCAACCATTAATAATTAGATAAACATAAAATAAACGGCAAAATTTTCATAAAAACAACATATAGACCAATCACCTTAAATTTTTTGTGAAATTTTCTTTAAAAATGGAGTTGTGATGGAGGCAGTGGTAATGGAAGAAGGAAGAAATTTGGGGAAGAAGGAAGAAGAAAGCAATGAAGGAACGAAACACTGAAGGAAAATTTTGTGAATTAATATATAGGGAGACTTGTGACGTGGTGAACACGTGGGAAGGTATCCACGTGATTCCCACGTCGGAACCAACAATCATGTTGAGCATTTGCGACGTGCTTTCCCTGTGGGAAGTTTCCCACGTGATTCCCAAGTCGGAACATTCCCCAATTTAAAATGTATCTGTTGCTCACACACAATTAAAAGGCAACGCTAAAAATGCAATTATGTTTTGTTTGTTGCGACGTGGTAATCCTGTCACAAACCTGACACGTGAATGTGTCTGAAAAGTTAATGGAAAAGCTGAGAGATTTTTTGTTTATAGTTTTGCGACGTGCTTTGCATGTGGGAAACTTGTGAAATGTTACACACGTGGGAAATAAAGGGATTTTTTTGAATTTTTAGTTCCCACGTGTTTTACACGCCACAACTGAAATTTTTTAAAATTTCAAACTTCCCTCTCACTTAAAATTCCAATTTTTGGTTGAAGATTTTAGGTCTGAATAATTTATTATTTAAATAGTGACGTGGGAATCACTTAGCAACGTGTTTTTTTCCCATGTGATTAGCACGTCACTAAATCCCTTGGCAAAATGGACTTTTTCTTGTAGTGTACCAATGGATGAAGATCGAAGTGAATACTTACTTGGGAATGAAATTAGGTACGATTCATTGCCGCTACCATGATTTGCTTCTCTGTTTCCGTGCGTGTTGTTGTTGTTTGTTGAGCTTGTGTTAATTTTGAAGCTGTGTTTTTCATCTCTGCTCTACGTGTTCTTCCCTGTGTGATGTGATAAGAATTCTTTTATAGCCCAATGTGAAATTAAATTTCTGATTTCGAATTTGAATGCTTGAGATTGTTTTCGAATATTAATTTGGAAAGAAAATTATACAACATGTGATTTTGATTATTTGACTTGCGTATGATTTTTGCCATGAATATGTGATGAAACTTGCCATTTTGGTTTGGTCATGTTTGATTGTGTCTGATAAATCAATGTTTGCCATAAATTCTTTGATGGTTCTTGATTGGTATGATGTTGTGTAAATATTAGTTTGAGTTGAATGTTAGCAAGTTTTTGCAGCTTGAATTATGTTTCAAAATTGCCATGAATGATTTTTTTAATGTGTCGCGTGCCACTCTCAAGTTTCTGCTTTTGAACAGTTATCCTGAATTTGGTTAGTATGGTATGGATATGACTTAAACTTGTTGGGACGTGACTTCATGTTTGGATGGGTTTATTCTGAGTTAGTTTAACTGGTTAGGAATAATTGGAAAAAAAAACTCTAACGGCTGCTACTATCGGGATTTTGCGGCGATGTCCATAATGCATTTCCTGATGAATTCAGCTCATGAGCTTAAAGCTATTAGAATATTAATAGTAATTCATATTTATTTAGTTGTACTATTTTCTTAGCCCCTAAGTTTGTTAGAGGGTATTTTAGTATTTTATCTTATTCTAGTAACCCTAGTTTTAGCTTATAAATAGGGTGACAATCATTGTAACTATTATCATATTTTTGTAGCCGTCATTCTTAATAGAATTTTTCCTTTGTTCATCATTTATTCACCTTTGCACCAACAATTGGTATCTAGAGCTCCGGTTCGGATTCATTGGGAAACACGGGAAACACGAGTGAACGTGAGGTCTTGTGTGTTTGATTTTGATTCTTAGATTCGTGTTGAATCTTGAACAAAATCTGATCAGAATTTTATTCTGTGGGTTGGGAAACACTGTGTGAGAAATCTGAGTGTATTGTGCAAGGTGAAGATGAACGGAAACGGCAACATGAACACCAAGCTTCCAGTATTTGACGGTAAAAACTGGAATCGTTGGATGATCCAAATGCGTGTACTGTTTGGTGCTCAAGATGTTTTAGATCTTGTCACTGATGGTTATGTTCCGGTAGCAGCAGATGCAACAGATGAACAGAAAAATGCGCAGAAGGAAGTAAGGAAGAAGGATCAGAAAGCATTATTCTTTATTCATCAATGTGTTGATGTAAATGTGTTTGAGAAGATTGCAGATTCAACAACAGCAAAGGCTGCGTGGGACACACTGGTTAGATGTTATGGTGGTGATGCATCAGTGAAGAAGGTGAAGCTTCAGTCCTTGAGAAAGCAATATGAGAATCTCAACATGAAGAATAATGAGAAAGTTTCTGAATACATCTCCAGAGTGATTCTGATCACTAATGAGATGAAGGCGTGTGGAGAAACTCTTTCTGAAGAAACAATCATGGAGAAGGTATTGAGATCCCTTACCTCTCAATTTGATTACATTGTGGTAGAAATAGAACATTCCAAAGATCTGAGTACCATGAGAATTGAAGAGTTGCAGAGCAGTTTAGAAGCGCAAGAGTTGCGTTTGACTGAGAGAACTTCTGAAAGGGAAGTAGAGCAGTAGGCTCTGAAAGCAACTTCTGATAGGAGGTATCAGAAGCAGTCAGAAGCCAAGAGAATATATGATGGTGGTCAGAAGTGAGAAAGCTCAATCTCTGATAGGCAAAAGAATGCTCAGAAGGGAAAAGAGAAGTATGACAAGAAGAAGATCCAATGTTACTATTGTAAGAAGTTTGGTCACTTTGCTAGAGATTGTTGGTCAAACAAGGAGAAGAAATCAGAAGAAGCAAATATGGCAGAAGTTCTGATGACGAATCTGTGCTATTGATGACCTCTGAATCTGATGATATGGATCTGACAGACTGGTGGTATATGGACACTGGCTGTTCAAATCATCTTACTGGAAACAAGAAATGGCTGGTTGACTTTGACTCTGAAAATAGGACAAAGATCAGATGTGTTGATGACAAATATCTTAATGCAGAAGGTATGGGAAATGTCAGAGTGACTCTGAACAATGGGAAAATAGCATTGATTCAGAACGTGTGGTATGTACCTGGCATCAGAAGCAATCTGATGAGTGTGGGACAATTAATTGAGAAAGGTTTTTCAGTTACCATGAAGGACAATCTTCTGAAGCTGTATGACTGCAATCAGAAGTTGATTATGGAGTCAGAATAGGGAAGGAATAGAACATTCAAGGTGAATGTCAGAACTGCAGACTCAGAATGTCTTAGTGCAACAAGTGCTGAGAAGGAGAGTGAGCTGTGGCACAGAAGATTTGGTCATTTGAATTTCAGAAGCTTAAAACATCTGAATTCAAAGAAGTTGGTACATGGAATTCCTGCAATTAAGAAGCCTGAAAAATCATGCAAAGTTTGCATGGAAGGAAAACAACCACGATTGCCATTTGCGTCAGAAGCTGCTCCAAGAGCAAAACATGCCTTGGGAGTTGTACATTCTGATGTGTGTGGTCCATTCCAGTAGCATCAATTGGAGGGAATAAATACTTTGTGTTGTTTGTTGATGAATTCACAAGAATGACATGGGTATCCCTTATTAAGTTTAAACATGAGGTGTTTGATGAATTCAAGAAGTTCGGAATGAAGGCTGAGAATCAGAGTGGTCAGAAGTTGAAGATTCTTAGAACTGATGGTGGAGGTGAGTATAACTCCAAAGAGTTTCAGAAGTTCTGTGAGGAGAATGGAATTAAGCATGAGGTTACTGCTCCTTATACCCCTCAACATAATGGTCTTGCTGAAAGAAGAAACCGTACTTTGCTTGATATGGTGAGAAGCATGCTAAAGGAGAAGAAGCTTCCTCAGAAGCTCTGGGGAGAAGCTGTTGCCACTGCAACGTATGTACTCAACAGATGTCCTACGAAGAAGTTGAAGGAAATAGTTCCTATGCAGAAGTGGACTGGAGACAAGCAAAGTGTTAGTCATCTAAAGGTGTTTGGTTCTGTTTGCTATAAACATGTTCCAGAAGCCAGAAGACAGAAGTTGGATGATAGAAGCAAAGTGATGATTCTGATAGGGTACCACAGTACAGGTGCATACAAGCTCTATTGTCCAGAAACCAATAAAATTGAATTCAGCAGAGATGTGATTGTGAAAGAATCAGAAGTTTGGAATTGGGATAAGTCTCAATCTAATTCTGATGTTAGAACTTCTGAAGAAAGGTCAGAGTTAAGAATTTCTGAAGTTGAAGTAAACTCTGACGTTGATTCTGACTCTGATAGTGATTCTGACTCTGGAGAAGACTCAGAAGATGAAGGTGACTCTGATGGTCCAGACTCTGATGGTAATCCAGATTCTGGTGGAAATTCAGACTCTTAAGATGGCCAAAACTCTGAAAATATGCCAGATCTTGAAGATGGTCAAAGCTCTGGAGGAAGTCAATCATCTGAAGATGGCCAAAACTCTGAAAATATTCCAGATCTTGAAGATGGTCAAAGCTCTGGAGGAAGTCAATCATCTGAAGTTAGAAACTCTGAAGCTCAAGACTCTGAACAAGTTCAGAGACCACAAAGAATCAGAAGCGTTCCCAGAAGATTTGCAGAATTTGACATGCTGCAAGACACTGAAGTAGACTCTGAAGGAGAAGTTATTCAGTGTGCCATGTTAGTAGACTCTGAACCTATAAGTACAGAGGAGGCTCTTAAGCAGAAGCTCTGGCTGAAGGCCATGAAAGAAGAACTTGATGCTATAGAGAGAAACAAGACTTGGAAGCTGACAGAACTTCCAAAAGACAAGAAAGCCATCAGCGTCAGATGGGTTTTCAAGCAGAAGTTAAAGTCAGATGGCTCAATTGGCAAACATAAAGCAAGGTTGGTAGCCAGAGGATTTCTACAAAAACCTGGGCTGGATTACTCTGAAGTGTTTGCACCTGTAGCAAGACATGAAACAATCAGAATGGTGATTGCAATAGCTGCTAACAGGAATTGGCCTTTGATGCATTTAGATGTAAAATCTGCATTTCTGAACGGTCCATTAGAAGAAGAAGTTTACGTGTCACAACCTCCTAGATTTGTGAAAAAGAATCAGGAAGGGATGGTGTACAAATTATACAAAGCTCTATATGGATTGAAACAAGCGCCCAGAGCTTGGAATCAGAAGATTGATTCATTTTTCAAGAAGCAAGGCTTTCAGAAATGTGAGATGGAGTACGGTGTCTATGTTCAGCATACTTCTGAAGGCAATATGACTCTGGTATGTTTATATGTTGATGATATACTGCTGACTGGAAGTTCTGAACAGGAGGTAGCCAAGTTCAAGAAGGTTCTAATGAATGAATTTGAAATGACTGATCTAGGCAAAATGACATACTTTCTAGGGATGGAGTTCAGATATTCTGAGAAAGGTATCATTTTGCATCAGCTCAAGTATGAATTAGAACTTCTGAAGAGATTTGAACTGAAGAATTGTAAGATGGCTGTCACACCTTCTGATACAAATCAGAAACTGGATTCAGACTCTGAAGGAAAGGATGTGGACGCTACAACCTTCAAACAGTTGGTTGGTTCTCTGAGGTATCTGTGCAATACCATACCTAATATTTGCTACTCAGTTGGGATGGTTAGTAGGTTCATGAGTAAACCTAAGTGGTCCCATTACCAAGCTGCTGTCAGGATTCTGAGGTATATCAAAGGAACTCTGAAGTATGGAGTGTGTTGCGGTGAAATCTGGATACCAAGCTATTGTTTAACTTGAATCTTAATTCATTTACAACCGAACTTTAATTTATCCAAAAAGGAAAGGTTTAAAGAAAGAAAAACCTACAAAAATGCAAAGCAAAAGGCAAGGCCTAAAGCTAAGCAAAGAGAGATCTAAAGGTTCGGGGGTTGGTTATACCTAGGGAAGGTGTTAGCATCCTAAGCATCTGTAGTACTCTACAAGAACCTCTTGTTAATATTTGTGTTTGCTAAAGTTTGCTTGCTAAAGGGAAAAAGTTCTAAGGTAAAAATATAAAGTATAAAGAGTATTTACAAAGTTTGCTCTCGAAGACATCGCATCTCGTGCCTACGTATCCGGACGGGAATGGAATCAGAGCAATCGTAGTTCCCCTATCTAGGGATGAGGAACTCTTGACTGTGGTCAAGGTTTCAAAAGGGAAGCAAGTATTCATAGGAAAGTACTTACATGGAGTGCGGCGACTCCTCTTCTAAGTTAAGATTCTTATGATGGAATCTCCACGGCGGGACGCTAAACATGAGTACGGCGACTCAAATCCTAAGGCTAGGATAAAGGGGAGTAAAGGTTACCCGCGGCGGGACGGTAAACATGAGTACGGCGACTCAAATCCTAAGGCTAGAATAAAAGGGTGAAGGTTGACAACAGTTAAAGGGAATGAGAATAAGCAAAGGCAACAACATATACAAGCATGGTGAGAAAGAAATTCATCAGTATACGCGATAACGATCACAAAATGTAACAAACTTGAAAGTGGTCAAAAGGGATGAAAAATTAAACAAACATGGAATTTTTAAAATATTACATGAAAGTAGACATAAAAATAAACACAATGCAAAAAGAATGGGTTCAAAATGATTAAAAATGAATGAGATGTGAATTTTTGAATTTTGGTTGAAAAATGGTGAAAAATAATAAAAGGGTTGCCCTCCTCAGGGGTCGAACCCAAGTTCAATATGTGCAAGGCGCATTTTTGGAAATGGTCTTACCACTGGAGTGGCTATACATCCATTGATGAAGCCACCCCTAATTAATTATAAGGGTAAGTTTCATGACAGGTTGGGCAAGAAAGCATAAACCAATGCATTTACGTTTTGTACCGTAACTTCCTAACCGTTTATCGGAATGGAACAAAATTTATATGGATTTCGGGTAGAATTGAACAAGGAACATGATAGTGCAATTAGTTTTCAAAAATTCCCACTGTGGTGTAAAACACGATAGCCTTACCATTGGAAGCTCAAAATTGCATTTTCATGTGGGCAGCCTTACATACTCATATTCAAACCATACCAACTATGCACACATCACAGGTAGATGATAATGAGTGGATTCAAATTAAATTTGTGATTAAATCTGAACTGTAGTGAAAGTTCATATGCAAGTTGCAAAGGAGTGACATAAGTGTTATGCATGACTCGGAGCATTTCAAGTTTCAGAGCAATTTTTATCATAACAAGCTTTCATACACCTCAAATACAAGTTGATGAATGAGTTTTGATTGAAAATTAGGGGCTGCACTGATAGTGTAAAGTTTTGATACTCGAAAGTGCTCATTTGTGTGAAAATGCATTATGAGTGTGTGTTTGTGTTTCAAATAGTTTCAACTTCAAGTGAACATGCAAACACATCATGAATGACAAGTATGAGATGTTAGATCAAGCATTTCAATTTAAAACAAACTGATGCAAAAAATTGGTGTGTGATGTGTCACTTTGTGAAGAAAATGCATTTTGAAAGGTGATGTTCACAACAGAAAGTTTTTGAACCAAATGATGATGCAAACATATTTCAAATGACCAACATGAGGTGTACAACAAGTGATTTTGGTGAAAATAAGTTTGTGCAAGAAAGTGGTATGTGAAATGTTGATTTTGTGAAGAAACATGCATGTTGAAAGGTGAGATTTCATGACAATGTGTTTTTCAATGAAGTGATCATACATACATGTTATACTTGACCAATATGAGATGTTTCAAACATCACATGTGAGAAAAAACAAATAACATGACAGTTAGCATAACAATTGCAAATTTGAGCAAAAAGTGACATTTTTGAAAAAAAAGTCAAAAATAACACATAACTTCCACCATTGGAAGTTAAGTACAAAATGTGACATTTTCAAGATGAGTTTTGGACAATTTGGTTTCAGATCATTTTACTTCAAATTGATATGTCCTACACCTCTAATATATCATATGAAATGAGTCTAAAGGTTCAAACATCTTTGAAATTGACAGCTTGTGAAAATTGCATGTGATTTGCAAAAATATATGTGAAACTTGCATTTTGAAAGTGAAAACTTAAAATACTTGCTATAACACTTATGTGATGGTTTGAACATCTTTGAAATGATATATTTGAGGTGTCTAGACAAGTAGTTTAAGTAGAAATGCCCTAGAACCAAATCTGTCATGTTGATGCAAAGAAATGTTTGAAAACACACACTTGAAATTCAAAGTCCACATGTACTTGTTGTGACATTCAAACCAGGGATTAGGCATGCTTAAAATGATGTATATGAGATGTTTCAACAATTAAATAAGGTTGAGAAGTACCAGAATCAAAACTGGTGTGCTATGCTTGAAAACAAGAGCTTGTGTAAGTGCAATGGAATCATCCATACATCAAAACTGGTGTGCTATGCTTCAAAGAGTGAGCAAAAAACAAGCAAGGTAATCATCCATACATCACACATACACCTATTTGATGATGTTCAAGCAAGTAGCAAGGCTTAAATTGGACTATACCAGAATTCTGGTTTTGGATCTGTCTGCTAGTGTTTTAATCAAGCATGGACAACAATCAAAGCCACCATGGGCACAAGCTGACTAATCTAGATACACATACACACTTAGCACATGATAGTAAACAACTTTAACTTACCAAACTAGTTGACAAACTAGCTTATAACCTAATGGCCATGTGACTGCCCAACTTTGATTTAAAATGCCACAGCAAGATGCTTTCATCACAAACAGCAATTTCCAAGCAAACAAACACAAGAACACCACAGATATATAGTATAAAACATGTCTAAACACACATGATGTCCATATGCAGCAACAACAGCAAAATGTCATGAAACCACATAATGTTCAAAATTCAAACTTACACCTAATACTCAAATATGCCAATTCATGAGAACTAGTGTAAAAATCAATAGAAACCAGTCACATACCTCTTGATGACTCTTTTGAGCAAGCTAAATCAGTTGAGAAAGCCAGAGATATCTTTCCTCACTTTTTGCTTTTGAACTTTTCTTCAACTTTAAGCAACAATGTACTTTCAATGCCAAAAGACAAGGACTGAGTTTCTAATGGTTGGTGAGTGTTTGAATAGTTGAGATATGGTATTTATGAGGTGTGTGGATGTTCAAAACCTCAAGGAAAGTCTTAGAACAAAGTTTGGTGATTTTTGTGGCTTTTGATCAAAGTATGATAGGTAGGAGTTTTGACTTTTTGATTTTTGAGGTTTCTTGGTGGTTTAATGGATTACACACCTTCTATATGTTATTTAGAAGTTGTGTGGAGGGTGGTTGAGGTGTTGGAAAGGATAGAAATGAATTTGGGCAGATTTCACTTCATGACCACTTTGAGTGTTTTTGTGAATTTTGTGATTTTTGAGAATTTGATGCAAGGAGTGGAAATTGTGATAACAGAGATTCTCTATGGTTTCTATCAGATCAATTGTGTGTGTAATGAGGTGAATGAGTCCTCCTTTTATAGGAAAAGAGATTGAGGTGCTTGCTAGGGACCTTTCTTCACCATGAAGCAAGCTTTGGATATTTTGGAGCAAACCTCCCTTGGAGGGTTTTCCACTTGTTCTGACGCAAGACCCCTTTTGTCAACATTTCTACTGAATTTCTGAGATGATTTGCAGCCTAGAAACCATAGGGAAGGGGCTGGTACAGCCTTTACCTTTCCACCTCATGCTTGGAGAATTCAAATTGTCCACTTGCCCACTTGTATGGCAATGAACTCAATCCTTTGATTTTGTGATATTTCTCCACAACTTGCTCTTGCTTCATGCTACACACATCTGATATATCACATACAACAAGTTGAATCAAGAAAATTTGGCAGATTTAGTGAAGTAAGTCATTTTGAAAATTCAGCCAATGTGGGACTTAACATGTGAAACCTCCAACTTTGCACCTATGTAAATTTCTGCTCATAACTCCTCTTGAGATGTTCTAGTACAATTTAGAAAGCCCTAACATAGCTCTAAAACATTCATGTTTGTCAAGGAATCAAACTCCAATTGGAACTAGGTGAAAAATCCCCTCAAAGTTGGCTGCACACAAGCTTTTAAAGTGAAAATAACTTAGAAATTTTCTAAGTTATTTTCCCTTCTAGGAATGTTTTTGCTTCTATCTCAAAAAGTATGCATTTTCTAGTTGTGGACTAGTATGTGACTTTTGCAGGACTTGCCAAGAGCTTTCCAATGAGCTTGGAACCAACTCAATTGAGTGTGTGGTTAAGGAGTTAGGGTTTAGCCCCTTTTGAAACCCTAATTTCCCGATTTTTCGATTACTCTGATATGCAAATTGATATGCAAGTCCATTATGACATAAGGAACAACTTTGATTCACAACTTGGATTCCAATTCTCAAAATTTGAGGAGTTGACTTTTCGGTCAACCGTACAATCGACCGGTGCCGATTGAGTCGCCTGTTGACATTCTGGACATCCTGAGACTTTGATACTTCTTGAATAGTCTTTAATAATCTATATGAACTTCATGGACCTCAAACCCACCATTACAACACCTTCCAACATCAAAGTCAAACCACAGTTGACTTTTCACTAGTTAAAAACCCTAATCGGGGCCTCCCGACTGCACTGTCTTTGATTCTGAACTGATTTCTTCAAATTGACTTCTCATTTGACTTTGATATTATCTTTGATTTCATTCCATGATTGAATTGGCCCAGATCATTGTTTGATCATTCCTTGGTTGTTTTGAATTTGTCGGTGCGAAAACCCTGATTCATCTGTAACTTGACAATAATGAACTTGCACTGATTTAGGGTTAGATAATTCATGATCATGCTTCTAAAATGATAATGAGAATCTAAGGGGTCAAAATTTGGGGTACAATAGTTGCCCCTTATTTAAATATCTTCACTAGATGGGACCGAGAGATGACAATCTTCGAGGGATCGTAGTGAAAGGTATTTAAATACAGAAAAAACCGAAAATTTTGTCCCTTAGATCCGATGATATGCAAAAAGGACAAATGCTAAAATGCCATGAAAATCTAAATGATGCTTTATGATGCGTGAAATGCAAGACAAAACTGGTAAAATAAACAGGCAACCATGCTACGGGAGTAGATTCCGGGGACTTGACATACTGGGGAAAGACACTGGGGAAAATCAGGGCAAAATAATGAATAGTTCAAACATGACTAAATGATGGTACTTGAGAAATAACTTCTTACTGGGGAAACGGACCCTGACGAGGACAACCGTTTACCGGGGAAAGGGATACATTCCACTAGGGAAAGAGCAACTTTACATGGGGAATAAAGGAACCTGAGACAAACCTCACTGGGGATGATCAGACGAGGCCTTCCTATAGTGAAGAGTTCAAACGGGATCTTCAGGAATGGACTAGGAACAAGACCAGACACACGAGCAAAAAATAAAAGAACGACAATACGACGAGTAATTACTTAATTGGGGAAAACAGCAACATCGGGGAATAAAGCACCCATGATGCCAAGGAAATTGTAATTCATCCACAAGGTAAGACGTGAGTAAAACACGACCTTGGGAAAGGAAGTAAATGGGGAATAAAGCACCCAAGTAAGGTAAAATCTTCCACAAGGTAAGACGCGAGTAAAACACGACCTCGGGAGAGAGAGCAGATGGGAGTAAAACACCATGATGCCGGGTAAATGGGGAGTAAAACACCCAGGTAAGGTAAAATCGTCCGCAAGGTAAGACGCGAGTAAAACATGACCTCGGGAGAAAGAAGGAAATGGGGAGTAAAACACCCAGGTAAACTGGAGTTCGTCCGCAAGGTAAGACGTGAGTAAAACACGACCTCGGGGGAACAGGCCAATTGGGGAATAAAGCACCCAAGATATGCACATGTATATGAATTATGCTTATGATATACGCATGTATAAATTATGAAGATGATATATGATCAAATGCAAATGCAAATGCCGATGACAAGGCTCGACTCTTTTGGTGAGAGGACAAGACTGGAAGACTGATTTCTCAACATGGAGATCACTCTCAATCTGCCTGGGGACTGAAGATGCTATTGTTGAACACACTCTGCCACACTGATAAATTGTATCAAAATAGATGATCCATGTAGGAAGGATAAAGAGCTGCTTTGGGGATTCCTTAAGTAAACTCCCCCAGTTTAGCTGTCTGTTGTAGATGAACTGATTGATGACTTCAGCTTGTTTGATGCTGAAGGTGACTGATTTACTGAGTGCTCGGAGAGCTTGCCCCAGTATGAGTCTTGAAATGTATTCTGGATAAACCAAATCTGAGAATATCATGTCTTGAACAAATATTGAATTGATTCTTTGACAGGATGTAAAAGGAACTTGCCCCCTGATAGGATCACTTGACCAAGTTTCTCAATGTTTGAAAATTCCTTGAGAGGAAAGCCAATTTGCAAACAAAAGTGTTCATACAAACATGGTAATGTACAGTTCATGCAACTTTTAAAATCAAAATCATTTTTTTGAAAGATGAAAAGTAAAAGAGTCATCGGTCTGAACACGGTGGTTCAAGACACTCAAAGTTTAGAGTAAAGGTGTAGTGCCAAAATAATTGATTCACAAAGATCTTTTGGAGTCAGTTTACGCAACCTTGCTGTAGTATGCTTTCAAAATAACCTTGTTTCAATTAGGTCTTTTGAGGGTTGTAATGTGGTCTGGTTCACGGTTTAAGAAACAAAGGATAAAGGCTTAAAGTTTATTTGTACCCACCCAATCTACGTGATAATCTCTAGTCTTATGCTCAGTTAAATCAGACTATGTGCTCAGGTTCCCATAGGTTAGGAATTACACTGATAATAGCCAAGATGATGGTTCAGAAGTCAACAGATTTTTCGAAAAGGCAGTCACTGCTTCTTTACAAAATTTGGTTGTTTTTGACATTGAGGATTTTCATGATAAGGGTTTAAAGATCTCCTCTTTTTATTATCCCTAACTTTTGCCTGAACTATTTCTTTTGAAGCTTACAGTCAGCGGGATGCCCCAGTTTTGCCTAAGTCTCCTTCATAGGTTTTGACTTAGCGGGCTTTTCCTTTGATATTTTTTTGTTTGTTGAAATAAAGTGACTGCCTAGCTTAATGATCATGGTGAACCATCATCGACTTCTTGGCTTGAGAAACATCCTCGACACTTATTTATTGTGTGCGAAGGAAAAATTGTAGTTGCAACCTTTATATGAAAGGTGTTTTGTATGAACACACAACCGAGTTAAACTGAGAACTACCCATCCCAAGGTTAAAACTGCGGGTTTTTGTAAAGAAAGAAACTCCAACTTCTAGGCTCGAAGGGGTTAACGAGGGATTATCTTCCTTATTTCTCCAGTGTTTGGGAGTTGAAACAATGCCTTACATCGTCAATAAAGTTTGATTGAAAGCATACTAACAGCAATTATGGGTATAACGTTTTCATCATCCTCCCTCCAATATTTGCATAATCAAAAATTCAGACAAGGAGTAAATATTTGAGAGTTAAAGCACAGAGATGCAAGCAATAGATGAATTGAAATCAAAAGTTGTAATGTTCATTCATTAAGATGAAAGTACAAACACTAATTAAAAACAAACAGCTTAAACAAAATAAGGAGAATGCAAACAACGAGAAACAAAAAGGCCTAGTGACTAAATCAGTACAAAGATGGGTTGTCCTGTCTGAAACACTGGCGCTCAAAAAAGATGGTCTGCTGGAGTCAGACTGAAGTTTCACTTTTGATGCTCTGGTAGAGGATTTTTCTGAACATTCGGCTAACTGTCTGTAAAATCAAGGATCCCAGTTCTAATCAATTCACGCACCCTAGCTTTCAATGCAAAACAATGCTCCAAGTCGTGGCCTTGGGAACCCTCATGAAAAGCACAGTGCAGATCAGTTCTAAATCCAGCTGGAGGAGGATCAGGAGTTTGCAGAGTCTTTGTAGTGATCAATCCTTGTTGAGCCAAGCTTGGATACAATTCTGTATAAGTCATAGGAATAGGATCAAACTGATTCTTATTCTGATACTGGTTCTGTCTGACAGCAGGATGATGAGGATTTTGAACTGGTCGTGGAGCGGTAATAGCAGCAATAGTAGGGTGATTATACTGAGGTTGAGGATGAGGCCTCCTCACTTCAGCCATGACAGCATTGGTGTGTTCTTCTTTCTTCTTATGGAAATTCCCAAAGGGTTTCCTTACACCATTAGAAGATTCAACAGCTTTGGATACCTTACCCTTTTTAAGCCCTTCTTCTAACCTTTGACCAATAGTCACCAGATCTGTGAAGTTTGAAGACACGCTTCCAATCATCTTTTCCCAATAGAAAGGAGATAAAGTATCCATGAACATTCCAGTTAATTCTTTCTCTGCTAAAGGGGGTTCAACTTGGGAAGCTAACTCTCTCCAACGTTGAGTGTATTCTTTGAATGATTCTCTTTCACTTTGAGACATGTTTTGAAGTTGACGACGGTCAGGAGCCATATCCAGATTGTACTTGTATTATCTCATGAAGGCATTGGCGAGATCTTGGAAGCAGTGGACACTGTTATGTTCCAAATTCATATACCACTTAAGAGAAGCACCGCTTAAGCTGTCTTGGAAGCAATGGATGAGCAACTTCTGATTGTTGGTGTAGGTTGCCATCCTTCGGTAGTACATAACCAAATGGGATCTAGGACATGAGTGCCCCTTATATTTCACAAACTCTGGAGTCTTGAACTTTGTAGGCATAACCAGACCAGAAACTAAGCACATATTGTCTGCATCAATGTTGAAGAAATCAGTACCCTCAACGGCTTTGAGTCTCTTATCTATATTATGAAACTGTTCACGGACAATCTCAGGCTCAACAAAATCTTCATGGTCTTCGCCTTGAGCACTAGCAGCATTGTAGTCAAAGAAAGGAGTCTCAAAGGGAGCTTGGCCGTTCTGAGCAACAGTGTGGACCACAGGTCTGGGCTCTGTAAAGACGGGAGCTGGAAAAACTGGTCTGACAGTCTGACCAATCATGGCAGTAGATGCAAGAGGTGGAGAATAGTTGGGAGGTAAACCAAACTCTGGCCAAGTTGATTGTGGCATCTGAACAGGAGGGGGCTCAGCACTAGAAACTTCCTGAATAACAGTTCTTTGAGATGGCTCTCCTCTGGCAATCAATACTTGAAGCATCTCAGTGAGTTTAGTCATGCCTGAATTCAATTCATCAATCTCCATTCGAACTTCTGCATTGTGTACTTCCTGTTCTGACATCTTGCGTCTATAGTTTGCTCTAGTCCGATATCGGTGTCGAGGAATCAGCTTGAAAACTCAAAGGTATACTGGATAATGAAGACAGCTGGACATGAGCGACCGGGCAAACAGAGGTATGCAAGGAACCATGCAAAGATGCAAATGCAATGCAATGTGATGCAAGAGAAGATATAAATCACACATAACAGGTTCAAAGGTTCAAGATCGCAGCATGGAGTTTGAGTGAAGAACCAATCATAGGGTATGTACTAGGGGTAAAGCACTTGTACAACAGGTTCTAACAAAGTTCCCAGAGTCAACAACCCATCTCTCGGATATTATCGACACACCAAATACTTGGAAATCAATAATATTCTCAAGAGAGTCTCGTCTGAGTGTAGTATCACGTATCAACTACTTCAAAATTACTCCCTTATAGTCATCGCACTACGTCCTAAAAGGCCAAGTGGGGTAAAAGGTAACTAAAAGTCCTCAGTGTCACGGGCTCCTATGTAGAAAGTAACATTGTTTTCACGAATACTCATTTAACAATACTAACTCTCAAAAGGGCCTCTACTGAGCGGTGGTTTCTCAAGTCAGCTTGGTCGGGAATCAACTCCCTATAAGCCTTCTTGAATATACCACCATCGTATCATAAGTGCGCTCAAGTACGGGTATAGTACTATCCTTACCACTCAAAGTAACAAACCTGCATACAGAAAAACCCAAGCACAGACAGATATATGTACAAATATATACAAATATAAAAGCAATTAAACATATAACAAACAAAGATATAAACAAGGTGGGCTTAACCCTCTTAGGGGAAGTTTTTATCCCCAGTGAAGTCGCCATTTTCTGTTACGGTGAAATCTGGATACCAAGCTATTGTTTAACTTGAATCTTAATTCATTTACAACCGAACTTTAATTTATCCAAAAAGGAAAGGTTTAAAGAAAGAAAAACCTACAAAAATGCAAAGCAAAAGGCAAGACCTAAAGCTAAGCAAAGAGAGATCTAAAGGTTCGGGGGTTGGTTATACCTAGGGAAGGTGTTAGCATCCTAAGCATCTGTAGTACTCTACAGGAACCTCTTGTTAATATTTGTGTTTGCTAAAGTTTGCTTGCTAAAGGGAAAAAGTGCTAAGGTAAAAATATAAAGTATAAAGAGTATGTACAAAGTTGCTCGCGAAGACATCGCATCTCGTGCCTACGTATCCGGACGGGAATGGAATCAGAGCAATCGTAGTTCCCCTATCTAGGGATGAGGAACTCTTGACTGTGGTCAAGGTTTCCAAAGGGAAGTAAGTATTCATAGGAAAGTACTTACATGGAGTGCGGTGACTCCTCTTCTAAGTTAAGATTCTTATGATGGAATCTCCACGGCGGGACGCTAAACATGAGTACGGCGACTCAAATCCTAAGGCTAGGATAAAGGGGAGTAAAGGTTGCCCGCGGCGGGACGGTAAACATGAGTACGGAGACTCAAATCCTAAGGCTAGGATAAAAGGGTGAAGGTTGACAACAGTTAAAGGGAATGAGAATAAGCAAAGGCAACAACATATACAAGCATGGTGAGAAAGAAATTCATCAGTATACGCGATAACGATCACAAAATGTAACAAACTTGCAAGTGGTCAAAAGGGATGAAAAATTAAACAAACATGGAATTTTTAAAATATTACATGAAAGCAGACATAAAAATAAACACAATGCAAAAAGAATGGGTTCAAAATGATTAAAAATGAATGAGAAATGAATTTTTGAAGTTTGGTTGAAAAATGGTGAAAAATAATAAAAAGGTTGCCCTCCTCAGGGGTCGAACCCAAGTTCAATATGTGCAAGGCGCATTTTTGGAAATGGTCTTACCACTGGGGTGGCTATACATCCATTGATGAAGCCACCCCTAATTAATTATAAGGGTAAGTTTCATGACAGGTTGAGCAAGAAAGCATAAATCAATGCATTTACGTTTTGTACCGTAACTTCCTAACCGTTTATCGGAATGTAACAAAATTTATATGGATTTCGGGTAGAATTGAACAAGGAACATGATAGTGCAATTAGTTTTCAAAAATTCCCACTGTGGTGTAAAACCCGATAGCCTTACCATTTGAAGCTCAAAATTGCATTTTCATGTGGGCAGCCTTACATACTCATATTCAAACCATACCAACTATGCACACATCACAGGTAGATGATAATGAGTGGATTCAAATTAAATTTGTGATTAAATCTGAACTGTAGTGAAAGTTCATATGCAAGTTGCAAAGGAGTGACATAAGTGTTATGCATGACTTGTGAAGGTGAGATAATACTTAGAAAGGGGGGATCGAATAAGTATGGAAAATCAAGACTTGAAAATAATCACACAATTATTTTTATCCTGGTTCGTTTAACAACTACTCCAGTCCACCCTTCCAGAGTGATTTGCCTTTCTCAACAAGGACTTAATCCACTATTAAATCAAACTGATTACAATAGTATCACCTAAGAACAACAGTTCTTAGTCTTCTCAAGAGCTACTGATTCTAACTGAATCCTCTTAAGGAATATCCTTTACAATCAATGTAAATTAAATACAAGAGTTTTTAATGCTTCTATAAAGCTTTTATCACAACAGTGATTTTTCTCTTAAGTTTAAGTACAATGAGATTCTATGAAGAATAAGAATGAGAGCTTTTTGAATATTATAATTTCTTTTCAGCAAGTGTGTAACTGAAGAATGTAGTGAAGATCTCCTTTTATAGGCAGCTGAATCATGCAAGTTGAACGTTGAAAAGAGAGTTCCAAAAAGGTCTGAGCCTTTTTGTCTTCACATCAACTGACCTTTCCTTGAAATAGATGGCACAGAAAAATCCTTTTTGTCTGTGTAAGTGTGTCTAGCACACATAAGGAAAGAGACGTTGAATAGTTCCAACGAATATATTCTTGAAAATACTTCTTCAGTTTTAGCAAGTTCTTCAGAGTCTGAATGGATCAGAGTCTTCTAATGAGATTCAGAACTATGCTGTATCAGAGTTTTCTGCAGCATGTGTGCTTCTAGCGTGTTGATCATCAGAGCATTTTGACACAGAACTTCAGTACTTGGCAGCGAAGGTACTTTCAGAAACTTCTGTAGATTAATGCTTTGAGAAACTCTTCAATCAATATTCTTCTATACTTCTGATGCTTCAGCTACAGATGCTTCTGATTATCTTCAGATGCTTCTGACTCAGAATGTTCTGGAGCTTCTTGCTTCAGATCCTTCTGGAGACTACGCTCAGGATCTTCTGTAAGGAGCAAACAGATTCTTTTGTAAGATGCATCTGGCGCTTCAGAGTCAGAATAACTTCTTGTATTCAAGGCAGATTTGCTTCTAGAGAGTTAATATAATTTCAATCTGTAGTAAAACTCTCAAACAAATTTTAGAGTATATAAATCTTAAATATAAATTTCCTAACAGTTATCATCAAAACAAAGAGTAATTATTAAGAACCAATCTGTGTTCTAACAATCTCCCCCTTTTTGATGATGACAAAAAGTATCAGAAATTTTATTTAATTGAACATAAAGAATTATAACTCCCCCTGAGATGATGAATCTCCCCCTGAGTTAAATATGAAAAAGGAATAGAAACTTCCCTTTTTATCTTGAGTAATCTTCAGAGTCAGATCTTGATTGTTCTTGTAATAATTAAGGGTCAGACTATCTTGCAGATATGAGATTCAGAGTTGATAAAAGATAAATGATCTGAGAGACTCAGAAATTATTTTATAGAATATTTTTATCAAATAATCTGAAATAGTCAATTTAGATATTAGAAAGAGTAGATATGTCTGAAGATTCATTCTAGTGAAATTATATTAAATAGTTTAGATCTTTATTTTCTCCCCCTTTTTTGTCATAAGCAAAAAGTAAAAACTTTTAATAAAGACAAATAAAAGGAACATGAAACAGATAATTCAATGGAGAATAACAAACTGATTCATTTAACATAACAGAGCAAGAGAACATTGGAAAATATCAGAAGATATAACAATAAAATTCAGATGCAAAACAACAGATGCACAAACATGAGGAAAAAAAATCTAAGAGTGTTTTGACAAAAGCATCTTCAATAGGTCTGTGATCTCAGATGATGATTGCTCTTGCTTTGACATCCACTTAGTCATTGTCTCATTTTTCTCATCTTGTTTAGACATCCACTCTGACATGTCCTCATATTTCTTATCTTGCTTCGCCATCCAGGATTTTATTTCAGATTGACCAGCTTCCAGAGCAGCAATCTTGTCTCCAAAATCTGGATTTTCTGTCTTTATCTCTGATGAAGAAGATGGAGGTTCTGCAGCCTGAACAGAGTCAATTGCCATAGGTTCTGGAGATCCTGAAGATGGTTCTACCAGAGTTATAGTCAATGCATTGGCAGTTGGTTCTGGTGGAGGAGGAGGAGGAGGAGCATCCAAACAAAGCAGAGGTTCAGTCTTGTTTACAATCCAGAATTGAGTTCTTTCAGCTCTGAGCTTTGCATCATCAGAACAGATATTCTTCAGATTAGAAGCTACAGTGTTGAATCTATTGATAAATCCTTTCCAGATGATGTTAGTCTCATTTGCATCCATAGTTTCAGAACATCTCTTCTGAACAGTACCTAAAGACATCTGTATTTCTTGCAAAAACGTTTGAAACAAATGATCAATATTAAGTCTGGGTGGTGGTTTAAGCAAGGTTTCCAGAGTCATCTGTTTAGGTTTGGGAGTTGGTGGTATCAGTGATTTTGAGATGGAAATCAGAGGAGGAGAAACATATGGAATGAATGGAATTTCTGGTTTTTTTAGGTAAGGATCTGTTTAAAGCATTAAGCAGATTTGGTTGAGGTCTTGTGCGTGGGTAAACAACATCAAAAGATGCATTGGAGTATGGTATGAAAGCAGAGTTTGATGGTTTATCAGATGCAACTGTGTTATCAGATGCAGGATGCAGAGCTGAAACAGCAGCTTTACCAGATGCAGCAGATATGGTGGCTAAGGATCCTTCATTGTTCATATATTGAATATATGAAAGGATTACAGATGGAAGGGCCTGTCTGAGTTTTGGTTTCAGAGGTTTCAAAGGTTCAGAAGGCTCAACTCTATCATAAAAATCTTTCAGTTTGAAACCATAAGATAAATTATGATAAAGAGAAGACACTTGGGCACAAGATATTCCAGATGATGATGGATTGGAAGTGGGAACAATCATCTCAGATGAAGTTGCAGGTGGAGGCATAGGGTCTGGAATGGTAGTTTTAGCAGGTAAGGTTGATTCAGGTTCAGGTTCATGCACAGGGTATTTGTCAGATGGATTAATTAGAAAATCAGGATGAATTTCTGATTCTGATGAGTTGGAGGATGTTGTAGGTGTACAAGAGGTGGAAGAAACTTGAAACACTGTTTTTAATGGAGTGATATCAAGAACTTCTGTCTCAGGGATATGAGTAGGTTCTGAAGGGGTATCAGATTGTTGAGAAGGTGGTTCAGATGAAACAGTAGCAGAAGTTACTTTAGTGGGTTCAGAAGTAACAGGTGCTACATGTTCAGAAGATGGAATTGTTGATGGTGGTATGACAGAGTCTTTTTCTGGTTGATCTTCTGTGGTTTGTTTTTCTGGATGATCAGAAGTTTTGGTTGATTTTCTGTTTGTGGTTGAGCAGAGTTTTGATTATCAGAAGTTTGTTGTAGTTCTGATGGTTGTGGTTCTGTTGGTTGTGTAACTGATGGTGATGGACGTGGAGTGAAGTGTTTGATGTGTATTTTGGGTTGAGGTGGTTTTGATACAGAGGCAGTGGTTTGTTTCTGAGGTGAGACAGAACTAGGGGCAGCAACAGATGTTATTTGAGTGACAGGTGGTTTGGGAACAGACTTAATAGATGAATCATTAATAACAACATTTTTAGAAATAACAGAAGTTTTAGTACCTTTGAGTTTAATCCTCTTAGCAGATGCAGAGGCAGCTTCTCCAGAATCCTTTCTCTTTAAAAGATCCTTGGGTTTCTCAGCAATCTTAGCCTTCTTCTGGACAGGTTCAGATTCTGCTGCAGGCTGAGATCTTTTCCTCTGAAGTGGAACTTCTTCTTCTTCTTCTTCTTCTCCTGCATCTGGCAGTGGTTGCTTGACAAGTTGAAACACATTGGCTGGAACAGGCACTCCTTCCTTTTTGCATTCCTCTATATACATCAGAACAATATGTCTAGGTTCTTCAACAAAGAATAGAGGAAAGTCAGATACTGGAACCCTCTTATTCAAATCAGACATATTTAACCTCTTTGGAGCAGTAGTAAGTTCATCTACAATCTTGAGTCTCAGAAGGCTTTTAGCGTTCAGAGGCTTTCCCATAATGAACTCTAGTTCCTCTGTAACACCAGCATCATACAGAGCAGCCACTAAACCATTTTCAGTGAGAAGATCTGAGAGCAACCTTCCAAAAGGTATCCAAGTCCTGATCTTCTGGCCTTTTTCTTTTACAGATTCTCTAGATGCATTGATGTGATTCCACAGATGCATGAACAAAATGTAAGGAAGATCTACCTTGTTGCTCTGACTAAGGCAGTACATAAAATAGATCTGTTCATTGTTGACATAATCTGGGGAATTTGTTGACTTTCTGTGATGTATGCATCCCATGAAGATCTTGGCCCAGATCTTGTAATCAGGCTTCAGATCTTTGAATCTGTTAGAGGCTTGTCCAGCAGTCATAACTTCCTCATAAACTTCATCCATATCCACACGCCCAGCTGGTAGGTGGGAAACACCATCTGTTTCTTCATAGCCAATCAATCTTCTGATCAGATCCTCTGTGATGATAATCTCCTTTCCCAGCACAGATGATAAAATAAACTTGGGATACATAGATGCATGAATCTAGAATTCCTTAACAAGTAGAGGGTAAACTGGTCCAAACAATCTATCAAAGTATTTCACCCAACCTTGAGCTCTAACAATGGAGCGAAAATCAAACCCATTGTCAGCCAGAGAATCAAATTCAACCATGGATTCACACAACACTTCTAATTTATCAACAGGTGTGAGGAGAGTTCTCTTTGGAGAAGTATATGGAGCAGCACCTAGGTTATCTGAAGTCACAGCAGCCATTGTAGATTGGAATTGTGCAGTGGTTGATGAAGAAGACGCCATTGAAGATTGCTTTTTCAAACACTTAGGTTTTGAGTTTTTATGCAGAGAGAACAATAGATGAAAACGCATGTAAATTCTGAGAGTGAAAAGTGTGAAAGTGAATACACAACAAGTATTTATACTAATCACATAGGCACATCAAAAGACAGAAAGAACGCACGTTTGAGCAGCATTAAATGAAGAGAATAAAATCATTTCAAATAA